>OX579660.1:8741575-9941575 GCA_951230895.1 Carpatolechia fugitivella
GGAATCATCATCAACTTCAACCGAAGATTTTGTCTCTGATAATAACAATGACACAATAATTTTATCTAGAGAAGTGGATATTTTAGAAGACGATGATTAACTAAAATTCTATTCTATTGTTTAGTCGTCTAAGTTTAATTATACTTTTAATAGCAAACAAATTTTGAAACCCACAGTACTTTTGCTATTTCTAAAAATATAGGCGCTTAGTGTTTTCTTATATTTTTAATAACTTCTTAATGCTGCGTGTTATATGGCTGATTTTTTTTATATAGCAAGAACAAAAGGTTAGCTTAACCTATAGAAGAAAATTTGGTGCGGAAATGATGTCATTAACATAATAAAAAATAAAAACGAAAGTTCGATTTTTTGCGAATATCTTCGTAATTACTTACATTTAGTAATTGTTGTAAAGCTTAAATAACATATAATTTTATGTGTTAAAACGTGGTTATTAATTATTACTTTTAGTTTTGGCTCTTCAAGAAAAAAATAAATTTTTACTATTTGACACATACTCTGAACTAGCAACTTTAGCATTTTTTTTCTCGAAAACTAAGAACAATTGACATAGGGTTTCTTTTGCAGTTTGTGTTATTAGGTCTTACTACATCGATATATGCTATTAGTTAAAACATGTCCGCTCCCAAGCAATCTTAAAACACTGTGCAACTGTATTAAAAAAATATATCCCGTTGTCGTGGGGGACAGCGGGAATTAACCCAAGCCACCTCTAGATTCGGCTAAATGCATTATTATCCAGTGTTATGGGTTTATAAAATATTACGTTTTTGTTAGTTTCTGAAAAATTTGTTCGAACGGAAAAGTTACGTCTTGATCGCCTACTCCTCTTATATTATTGTTTATTAATGAATGAATGTAATGAGTGAGATGAGACTCGCACTACCATTGTAAAGTTTTATGTGATTACCTATCACACTGAATTTTGACCAAACGAGCGCGAGGCGTCTCCGTTTCAGCTTTGACAAAATTTTTTTTGTATATCCGGAGAGCGTTGTCGGTGGTGTAGTGGCTAGGGCCGCTGTCTTCCATTCGGGAGACGCGGGTTCGATCCCCACCACGTACCATCGTGTTGTCGAATTTCGAATTCATATGTACGTTTATTCGACGCCCTTACGGTGAAGGAAAACATCGTGATGAAACCTGCACATTCCTGCGAAGAAATTCAAAGCCTGTGTGTGAAGTCGACCAATCCGCACTGGGCAAGCGTGCCTAATCGCCCTAGTTCAGGGTAGGCTCGAGCCCTTCGGTGGGAACGTATATGAGCTGTTGATAATGAATGAGTACTTCCGTTATTGTACACTGCTGTGAACTATCTGCTACGGCTGCTACGCCGTAGCAAGTGAGCATAGCGCGTAGCAATTTGTGTTTTACAGGGCCAGGTTTTTACGATTATGTTATTCTATGTGCTATTGATATAATATTTTCTTTAGGTTCAACCGTATCCTCAGGACATCTGTAGCGAGACACTGGGCGTACTTCAGAAAAGACAACTCGAACCTACGGATCAGAGGACGGTCTGTTTCTGATGCCGGCCTTTGCTCCATCGTTGATAATGGTGTGTATCTAGGTATGTACTTTAAGTAAACGGACTGACTCCAAGCATTTGTTCCGATAAGACACCATAAAAAGGAAAATTACGCCTTATTTCATATCTCCAAAATAACTATAATGATATGCTACTTTTTCCCTAAGTGACCTAATTGCTATATGTACTTACTTATACGTGCTTATACCAAAGGACGGACATGACGCGGACTTTGCCGTGATACATATCTATAAAACAAACAAACACAATGTTTAGCTAAGTAACTCACAAAATGTCGGGTAGAATCTTTGCTTAGTTCACTAAATTTAAAAATATTTGCAAGCAAATTAGTAACGATAGTGGTTCAGTTTCTTGGGACCCCGTGAGGCTTCGCGTTATTTAGGCTCGAGCCCCTCTGTGGGGACGTACATAAGCTGTTGATGGCGATGAACTAACACCTTACGTATTAGAGAAGGAAAAATAATAATTGCAAATACATTTTTCAAGATCCAACCTCATCATACTTGGACATCACAACCGTGCCGCAGCGTCGGTCCCTGGAAGTGTACGGCCTCCGACCTGCTCGAGTCACCATACCTGAGCTATCAATCTCGTGAGTCCATATTCTGATTTCATGAGTGTTCGCTATACTCGCAACGTTTGTCATATTTAAGCGATACCTATCTGATGTTCTATACAGAAGGACTGCATTTGAATTGCATTTACGAGTACTAGCTGCAAAATGTATTTTTTTTGTAATGAAAGAAAAAAGAAAGAATAAAAATAATTTATTCCCTGTAAGTCAATGATGACTGTTTAATGCAGTCGAAGTAACATTCAAATTCAGTTTATCTTGTATGGATGATGATAATACTGCGATTCATAGTCATTTAGAGCAACTGATAGCCGAATATTGTCAGATCCAAAAGGAAAGCTAACTTTAACGAAATTTATTTTAACCCTCCGAGTTTTAACCCTACCAGTTTATACTTTGACAAGTACAAGAGCGAGTTGCAAGACTTGCAAGTGCAAGTTGTCAAAACAAAAGTTTCATATCTTCCTGTTGTCAAAAAGCATATTATTTCCTGTTGCCAAGGAAACACTCGCACTGGCAAAAAATAGACGGGACTTCTATTTTTACAAGTGCGAGTGTTTCCTTGACAACAGGAAAAACTTGCAGCTTGCTACTTGTCGAAGTGTAAATCGGTCTTAGCATACAATCTAATTGTCATTTGTCATATATAGAGATGGGCAAACCACCGGGTTTAAACCTACCGCTGGGTTTTTACCCGATAAACACCCATTTATTCCCACCCACTGGGTGAAAATTCGGGTTTTTATTATTTTTATAACAAAATTTATATAGGTATCCATATATCATTAGATTTTGCGTATGCACATTATATGTGACATTCTTTCACTTATTTGCCAGTAAATGCAGGGGCTTAGAACATCTATTTTAGCAAGATACCAAAGCAATGGATAAAACGGCGTAAAGCACAAAATCTGCAAAAAATATTGTTTTTAAGGGCAAATCTCGGTATTTGAACAAGAAACATAAAAAAAAGATGGCGATAAAATTATTGTAACTCCACGACCCTAATGTAAAGTAAAACTATGTAGAACAACGTGTGTCTGTTGTATGACATAGAGAAAGTTATAATAAAAGATTTGAGACGAATTAATAGAATTTTTGTTTTTTTAATACGTTCTTGTAATGAATTTTATAATTTTAATATGTTCTTGTAATAAATGTTTTTAATTTTAATACGTTCCTGTATTGGACGTTTTTGATATTTCTAAAATTAATAACTCGGAAACTAAAAGAGATAATGCAAAACTAAATGCATACTTGGGGTGCAGAGACTGAGATACGTTTGCATTGTGAGTTTCAGAAATATCGATCAAGTTTAGGAAAAGTCTTGTTGACCTAGCGCGTACCGTCGATGCGTGTCGCCAATATACATGGTGGGAGGCAGTCGGCCGTCTAGGAATAGATGGCTGGCGGAACGTTAAGTTCATGAAAATTTACATTATTGTCAAAGTGCAAAAATAGATTAGTATAAGTCTATACTTGGAAAACCAAGTGAAATAATTGTCGAACCTAAAGTCGCAGGCGCTGCACAGCCTCTCACTGCCTTTCGATGGGATTTCGGTCCCTGAAGACTGGCGTGCTGCCTGTTTGATATGGGAACGGTTAATTATGCCTCTATGGATGACATATCCCATCCGAGATGGTCAAAAATGAAAATCAAGGGAATCATAGGGTTGACGCTCCTAGATGACCTAATGAAAGCGGACACGGCCGCTGGATCAAACTGATCACAAAATGTAATAATATTTGACCATCTAATAGAGGACCCTTATCTGACGCATGAAGACGAGGTATAACTATCGCTGCTATGATATTGTTGACACTGCATGTCTAGCTCTGAACCGCTGGTATATGGGTCGCATCCTAGGCGTGATAAGTACACTAAGTTTACCCCTGATAGTGGAGTTAACAATATCTTAGTGGCTACCTTCAAGACGCCAGTCTGTGGAGAGATTTCCGTATCTGACCTATGAAGATGTGGAGTAACCATCGGGCTGCTATGAATGCCGCTACCACTGTATGTCTAGCTCTGAACCGCTGATTGACCGAAGACGCATACAGCGACTTGAATACATAGCCGCGGATGGGGACTTGTCCACATCCGTGCGCGGTGGACCTCAGACTGATTAGTGTCGATGATAGTCTTTCAAGTATTAACCCCGATAGTGGAGGTAGCGGAGGACATAGTGACTTCCTTCAAGGCATAAGTCTGTGAAGAGGCATACTGGAACGAGTTTATTAATTGAGAACGAGAAACTGGACGTGGACTGCTCTGGCTAATATCATCTTGTATGAATCAACTGTGCGATGTAATATCGACACATATGGTTGCAAGGGGAGGAGGCTCATAGTCCAGCAGTGGACTGGACGAGCGTTGATGAAGGCTGTAAAGCTATATTCAGAGCGATAGCTGAAATGAGTCTTTAGATTCATATGCGGTCTCAGGCACGGAGACGCGCGGCGGAGATATGTATATATGGAGATATGAAGTTGGAGCAGATCTGCCCTGGCAGTACCGTTCAGATAGACGGAGATCCAGTATGCAGGAGCAATCCAGATATGAGACCCACAGTCAGTAGCAACTGTGAGGTCATCTCTTCGAGCTTGCTCGTTGGAAGATGGTTTACCATCATGGGCGCTGGTTCACGTGTGGACTATCCTAAAAACACACACTTGAACTTCGGTGGAAGACGGGATTAGCCTCCCAAAAGGTTACTATAACGGCTCAGCCGTATCGGGAAAACGCTTCGGCTAGTATCAATTGGACGTCGTCCACTAGCTTCGGCTTACAACGAGAAGCTTAGGCTTGCAACGATGGGACTTCGGTCTCCTTCCATCGCTTAAGGCGCACCGGTCGGACTAGGGTCCGCTGTAGACAACCCTTCGGGGTTGTCTATTATTTTAACCTTTTTCCTACACCTCTGTGGTGAGGGGAGGACAGGAGCATTCTGAAGGACAGAGTGGGAAGTGACTCACAGAGAGCGCGTTGGTGGAGCGTTTATTCTCACTCGTCACGTAGATACTTTGATGGCTGGTTTGCTGTATTGTGTGTACGTCTCGGGTCTTTGTTTCTAGTCTGCTGCCTTGCTTGGGTTCTAAGGTCTTAGTAATCGTCCAGCTGAGGGAGCTAGAACTAGTCCCCTCGTCAATGCTGGATATTACTAGATCCCTTGTCGGACTGTATATTGGAAGACACAGAGGGGTTATGTAACCGTATTTATCAATACAGTTGGCATAGCTTAAGGAAAAGGGTGTCCCGGTGCGTAGGGCTAGGATGGTCGTCTCCGGGTAGTATCATTAGAGAAACTTGGTTATTGATCATTCTGTTGAGTAAATGCCACTAACCGAAAGTTCTTCTAAGAACTAGAAGTTCTATTCAGAACTACAGACGACACACCCGTCGCCGGCTCTAAGGACTCGCTACGGCAGTCCTGGAGCCACCTTTTTATACCTTTTAAATTACATTATCATGTAATAATTCCTGTGATCCATTTCAGGAATCTGGGCTCCTATTGCAAAAGCAATAAACTTCAAAGTTCTTTTCAGAATACGAAGTTAGTATTGCTTAATAAAGTCGCTGGGATTTTTTGGTGACTTTATTCTTTCAGTCAGCGAGCATGGGTAATCAGGAGTAGGCTGCTTGCCGGCTGGCAACTGGTACTCCTGTGTTCGGGTGAGAGATAGGGACGAATCAGTATATAGGAATAACATAGAAGTTGAGTAGGCGACTCTATGTTTAATTCCACAGCTAGAAAACATAATATAAAGACGATCACATTGTAAATTTCTAAAAGAGTTTGGGTTACTCTCACAACGTAGTATGGATCTGCTACTAGATGATCAACGGCCAATTTTGATTATTATAGAGATTTAATGTTCAGTTACATTATTGTTCGTAAGTCATGAACCATGGTTTAGGGTACTATGTTTAGACACGAGAGAAACAACAGTACCAATTATGTAATATCAATATCCGAGATGGCAGCAAACTTTTTCGTTTATTGGGTCAACTTCGATTAAACTCAACACAGTGTTATAACAAGCTTCCATCATTTAGTATACTGTCACCGTGACTTTTGTCGCCCGTGCGCGCTAGCTCCTACCTTTGTACTTGCCACGTTCGCATGCAGTGTAGGTATGAGTGAGTGTAGTGCTAGCTAACTGTAATTACAACTTCTTTTGATCATCCCGTTAGAACTTGAGCATTAAAAGATGGCGACATTTTATAGATTTCTACTGTTTTATTTTAAAAATGTTTATTCGGTTGAACTTATTTGAGTCGATGTGAGTCAAGCGGCTGGAGCGCTGATATACATCAATATCTTTTACGCGTGTAGGTTTTCTTAAACTTAGTAATATGCTTTACGCTAGAATATACAAATACAAACAAACTCTAAACAAAGTTTCATAGAAATTGTCTCATAAACAAGACAATTGGCTGTTCGTTTTTGACCTTGGGCTTTCCACATTATTGAAGTTGCGCATATTGCAAATAAACAGGGTATTTTCATCAAGATATATAATAAGGTTTTTATTTTTATTTAATCATCAATTATTATAATAAACACCCACAAAAATGGGTTGTTAAGGGTAAAAACCGGGTTAAAACCCAAATCACCGGGTTTTTACCTAGTCAGGTGGTTTGGGTTTTAACCCACCGCCCATCTCTAGTCATATATTCTAACCCGGAGACAAAAATGCATTACAAATGCATTATTTGCATGCATTGAGTCGACTCATCTAGGGGCCGTTTCACGAAGCTACAATTTACAAATTACAAGTACAATTCGATGTATAATTACATCGCGTAGACAATGAGATGCAACGATAAGGGCTTACAGTTTGTTTAAGCACAAACATAGTCGCGAATTGGCTACGCAATTAATATAAGTTCTAAATTGTTACTAGCACAGAAGAAATAGCTGTTGCTTCGTGAAACGGGGCCCTAATCTAAGATTTGAAATACATTTTTTTTGTTCTACATGACTTTGAATCGCGCTGTAAGAACCAAACAAACCAAACCACCAAACTTATCTACACAAAGCATACGTCAAAATCAAATGTTAGCAAGTGAAAAGTAACCAATACGCGTGATTCGTTTTAGAATTATAGGTGTGGTGAGACGTTAAACTGCACTATTAGATATAATTAATAGTAAGATAAGAATTTTGTTGATTTTTTGTATACAATACACGGTTAAATATAATAATTTTGGTGATGATACGCTGATACGATACGATCCGCTTTCGCTTCTGGCTTAGTGAGCACAGCAATGTTTCCGCTTTTAATCATAATCATCATCTTCATGATAATTTCAATCGAAGAAATAATTAAAAAGTTAAATTCAAGTTTCTTACATAAAAATACTTACGGAGGTCTATGAAGGTAAAGTATAGGTTTGAGCGTATAGAATTCCTAAAGTGAAACATTTTTAAGCAATAAGTTTTGTCAAACAGATACAAATACAAAAGGGGGATCAGAAGGCGAAGATTACGTCGTAACTGGTAAGTTGGCTGGATTTTAAGTCAATTTCTCTATTGTTCCGTGATTGTTTTAATGCTATTAATGATTATGCCCCCTAATCATTGTGATTAAAGAATCCTAAACATTCATGTACCTATAATTTATTTGCGAATTTGTTTGTATGATCAAAGTTTCAAGGCATTCGAATAGGGCCAACACGTCATCCTATGTGTGTCGTAAAAATCAACTAAGGAAAGAACCAAAGCTACGTCGGAAGGCGGGCGACTAGGAGATTTTGGTTTTGTCGGTTTCGTGCCAAATAGGCGACAGCAAAAAGAAACTTAAAGATTGATTATATACTTCGTTAATGTGCAAATATGTCGAATCTTAACCCAAAAATATTGCCAAATGTGGTTTTAGTGTGTGATATGTGCGTGATGTTATGTATGTAATATATGTATTAAAGTTTATCTCCGAAATGAATTTTTATTTAGCACGAAAATAATAAATAAAATATTTTGGTTTCTAGACAGGGCATATTATGACATATCAAGATGAAACAAGCACCGGTTTCTAAGTTGGACCTCTGGCAATACAACATCGAATTTCGTGCAATGGTTTTTGCGTGATGTGCGTACAAACATTCAGGCAGACAGATAAGCAAACTAAATTAAAAAAATAATCTATATAAATAACATTGAATGTTGCTAACCGCAAAACTCGAGAACGGCTCAGCTGATTCGGCTAATTTTATTTTTTCGTATGTTCCTTAAGGTACACGGAAAGTTTAAGGGTAGGTGTAGGGTAGATATAGATAGGGTAGGCGTAGGGTAGGCGTAGGTGTAGAGTAGGTGTAGAATAGGTGTAGGGTAGGTGTAGGGTAGGTGTAGAAGTACGAAAAAGGGCAGAACAACGTCTGTCGGGTCAGCTAGTTTAATAATAGTTATAAATAGACGGCTCCGTAGCCCAGGTGGTAGTATATCTGCCTCCGAAGCACAGGGTCGCGGGTTCGAATCCCGCCCAGGGCAAACATTCGTGTGATGAGCACTTATGTTTGCCTTGTGTCTGGTTGTTGTTTATCTATATAAGTATGCATTTATCTATTTATGTAATGTATATCAGCTGTCTGGTACCCATAGTACAAGCTCTGCTTAGTTTGGGATTAGATGGCCGTGTGTGAAGATGTCCCCACATATTTATATTTATTTATTTATTTAAATAGAATTTTATCAGTCAGATAAAAATTTCTAAATAATTAATGACTTAATACGCGTTAACAAATCTAGTATTGCGTCAGTTTTATTATATTCCCACTTAATCGGTTTTTCATTACGTTACGACAGTTTTATCCACTTTTATCCTCACTTGACCGGAATTCATGTGTAACAAAATCTTAGGTTACTATATGTCTAGTAGAGTCTGAGACGAGATGCTATCGATCTTGATGCCCTTCTTGGCCTCTCCCAGACTTCTGTCTTACATAAGATGACATTTTTGTAATGCATAAGACTGTTAAAAAGCATATTCTATTCTACCAATACTTATTATTGTTGATAAGGTTAGTTTTATGTTGAGAGGCAATGTTGAGAGGTGATAAACTTAATCAGCTGATTTAAAACATTACAGCTACCTACGTAGAATTAAAACATAAGAAATTGCGTCTCCATTTAAAGCCAAAACTAAACATTATTTAATTTTATGTAGCTTGAAAGTAGCACCCATACATAGTGGACAAGTTGAGGAGTAACAGGCTGTCGTGGTATGGGCATGGACGCGGAGAGAGGAATCCCATACCACCAGACGTATGCTAGGCTATGAGAGTGGAAAAGCAGGTAGGGGTAGACCCAGGAAAGTATGTATGGATTGCTTGAAAGATGACATGTGTAAGAGGAGTGATGTGACGTCTGACAGGAATGAATGGAAGAAGAAAACATATTGCGCCGACCCCAAATAAAGGGAACAGGGCAGGAGAATGATGATGCAAATAAGTAGTAAGTAATTTAATAGTTGATGGAACTCTATGTTAATTGAGTGAAATAAAAACACTATTATGTATTGACACCCACTTTAATTTTAAAAATATTTATTTGGAATAGTGTAAATAATAGTGGTTCCGAGTTAGCGTATTGTGGCTGCCTTCTGCGTAGGTAGGGTTGCCAGGACTTAAAACCGAAAAGCCGGACTGACCAGCCAGTTTAGCCGGACATTTGGGTAGTAAGACCCTTATTTTAGTCTTCACACGACAATTTTTTAAAGTAAGACTATGCTTTTTTATCATTTACCATCAAATCTCCTTAAATTTTAATGAAACAACAATAAAATGGTAAAATTTAAAAAGCCTAATAAAAGCCGGATATCTTTTAATTTGGCTGGACACGCAACCATAAAGCCTACTGTGTCCAGCTTTATCCGGACGTCTGGCAACCCTATGCGTAGGAGATCCGAATCCGATTCGGCTGTGAACATAAGAAACGATTTTAATATTACAGTGGCCATCACATGCAGCTGGACACTTTGACCTTGAGAGAACTTATCCCGTAGCAGAGGGGAAATTTTCTTATTGCGAGTATCCTAGCTGTATGACTGCGCTGACTACAGTAATAATAAAATTGTTTTGCAATATTTTTTACTCGAATCGGGAAAGAAAAGCTAAGAATAAAGGTAATTTACGTGATTTACAAAGAAAATGTTCAGCAGTGAACTTTAACAGGCTGAAATGATGATGATGATGATGACAAAGAAAATGTAGAGCAATAAGTTACCTAAATAAATGTCTATTTAAGTAAGTTTAGTTTTACTTCAGTAGCTCCCGTAAAAAAATCTGTAAGCTCGGGCACAAATAAAAAGCTCTGCCACAAATCCCCACCCACACAAATCCCACTCAAAACAAATGGAGTTGAAATTAAATTCCCGCCACTTTCTTCCATACATATGATTGCAATCAATATCTTGCGCAATGCACCACTGCGCATGTATCCCTTCAATGGCTCCGAGCTACACCAAAACAAACTCTACTATTTTTAACATTGAGCTTAGTTTAGTATGCTAAACATGCCTAGCCCAGATGACAGCTCAACACTTTTAAAAGGACAGTATGCACGAGAATTTTATTGTGAACGCGGAATTATCTAATATTATAACATAGAATCAGTCTCAAACCTACCTCAGTGACTTCCATTGCTTCTTATTTATTACCTTTAACAACCTATTGATCAAATTGGCTTCCTGGAGACAGTGTTTTGTAATAACTAAAGTGTTATTTACGTTTCGGACTGTGAAGACTTAAAACCAATAATTTAATACTACGAGTGTTATTTATGTTTGTAATACAGTATTTTGTTTAAATGTTAAGTGACGTAGATGGTTTAACAGTTAATTTGTGTGAGACGTTTTAATTTATTAAGGTACAATTAGTAAGAGAGTCAAGGTCCCTTGGCCGGTTTCGGTCTGCGTACGCATTATAAAATAGATTAATTCGATTTGAATTCACAAAAATTGCATTACTTTTGGTGACTACTGTGCATTGATGATGACGAAACTATTTATTTAGATTGTAAATTGTTTAAATATTTAATGTTATAATTTGCGTACTTAGTAGTTTTTGTATATCTGATACACAAAAACATCTGTATCACAGATACCTATCTGATACACAGATACTTACATACCAATGTTCAATTCGTACATTTCTTCTACAAATTTAAAATAAACAAGGCAGGTTGTTACGTTGAAAAACGTCCACGGTATATTAAGGTCTCTTTTATTATTGAACGTGCCGTTTAACGGACTACATGTAGGTACTGTACACATGTACTTAATTATATAATATAGGTATTATGTAGTCCGTAGTACGTTTATACAAAAGAAAATATTTACTCTACCAAGCAGTAATTTCTGTAATGTCTACTTACATCATAAGTAATCACATTGAGTAGTTACATAAAGTCCATATGTGATTTGTTATTTATTTATTTCATTATAATAATATAGTTGAATGAGTGAGGAACAGTTTACTGTGAATTATGATTCATTACTCAGTTAATTCAATACCTATATTATTGCTGTCAGCTCATAGAGAACCACGGAAGCCCTCGAGCATAACCTGAATTAGAGGTCGTAATCGACCACGCTGACCCAACGGAATTGGCGACTTCACACACAACCTTTGAATTTCTTTGCAGGCATTTGCAGGCTTTCTCACGATTCCTTCGCCTAAGAGCATCGACGATCACATAAACACACACAAATCAAAAGATTATTCGATTCAAGATATTTTGTTAAAAAATAACAATGAAATAGACAAAACTTATTTGAAAGTGAAAAAAAGCTAAATTATTGCAAATTAACACAAGCCTAAAAACAAGTCTTAAAAATTAGTCTTAAAAATTAGTCTTAAAAATTAGTCTTAAAAATTTAACAGTATTTTCCCAGACGTGTTTAAATCACGAATTATTAAAATTACATCTTCTCTGTATCATACGATAAATTCTCACTTGGTACCGATAATTGGTTGTAATCCAATGAACTTGTAAGTCATCGCGGAACTCATGTTGTAACCGGTACCTTATTTTACGTGGGTATCCATTATAGAATGTAATAATAATATTGTAATAGTAAGGTAATGACTGAAATAAATTCTTAAAAAACCTTGAACTAACTAGCTACTAGAACTAGCTATAGTACCTTTGTTTAAAGACACGAAAATAGTCCCTTGTTTCTTAAGATTATCTACAGAATGTATAGACGATGTATGTAAGGTATAATAAACCCCATAAAACAGAAGTGCTGCGAATTCTAATTAGGATTATAATTTAATCTGTGTCCCTAGAGAATATAATCTAAAAATTGCTGTGCATTGTAAAGCGTAGGTGGAGGTGGTATTTCAAATGAAAACTAGATGTTACACGAAATGCTTTTTTATTTACTTTTTCCCAAGATCTTTGCACACGCGCAGCCTAACCTAGAATCAGCTTTTTTTTCTCATGTCAAAACTTATCTTTCTAATTCAAATTAAAATAAATGTTTACGGCCAGCAACAGCCAAAGAGGCAAAGAGGTATAGGTACACATACCTAACACATTGCAATGTAGTTTAGAAAATAATTTAATTAAGATTATTAATAATCAAATACTTATACAGTTTTCACTTCACAGGAAATAACGTAATTTAAAAAAGTGTTAAAATTTCTTAATTAAAAACGTTATTTGATTGTTTTTGAATCAATGTTTGTTGACTGTCGAATAAATCGATGTTTAATTGTGTTTAATCAAAATTAATGGTTGGTTATTAAAAAAGAAAAGAGGAGATAATATCTCCCCTCCCCTCTCCTCTCATGTATTTATTAATAGTTACAAGTAGCGTAGAAAATTCTAGATTTTTACAGATTTTGACTCTCTTCTAGTTGCAGGCCTCCTGAAATTTATTTTAGTTTACAAAATAAATTAATAATTATAAAATGCCGGTGGTTCGTTGCGTGTTCTCGTAGTGTAATAGTGTTTTCCATAAGTGAAATAAAATAACAAGTCATTAGTCGCCTGAAGAAAATTTTTCGGTAAGTTTACTACGTATAATACGAGTATAAGTGTATTTAATATGACTTAGATAATAATATAATATAGTTAACTTCAGTTTTATCAATAGTGGACAAGTTATTTTTCTCCATAATTCGGATGTAAAGCATATAGACCTAGATTTATTTTCATAGTTTCATTCCTAATACCTAATTAATTAATATCAAATCAAATAGATTTATTTTTCAATTTCGTTTGATTTTAATCCTTATAATAAATTGCTAAATAAATAAAAATACTGATTAAATAAAAATTGGGATCAGAGCATGAGTTCCCGAATTGGGGCCACTTTCTACCTACTATGCATAGTTTGGCTTAAAGGTCGTGTAACCAGGTCCTAAAAAAAACTGCATAGTTCTAAGACTTAATATGCCTTAGAAGTACGGAAGATGTTTGAAATAAAGCTTTCGTACTACGACGTCACTGTGCCACAAACGTTACTTTGTATTAGATTTACCTACAACCTAAATTGTCTCTAATGGTCACAAATTCAAATAATAGCCTCGCGAGTTGCCTACTATTATCTATTCTGTGGAGTTGCTTAGAGGTGTCGATGTCAATTTTAATGGTTTCATTCATTCCTAATGGCTGGCTATTGTTTCAGTAAGTAGGTACAATTCTTTGATTCAGTGATTAATGATTCCAAAACAAAGTCATTCAGACTGTTATTATTACTATTCACATTTTATTTTTGTAAAAGTAATTCGAAATGCTTTCTATTTAAAATTGAATATACATTAGATAAAAAAAATACTTCAGTAAATTAAATTCATTTGAAGATCTATCTTTAGTCATGTCTAGCATCAATTAGGGTAGCCAAGTATTCATAATGGAAAAGTTAAAGATAAGATAAGATTTTATTTACAACAAGGTGTTGCGTAGGCAATATTTTAATAGTGGCTTCGCATTTTCTAGGTGTCGGCATGGCGCGTACAAGTAAATAACTCAAGTACCGAGACTTAGCCGCTTCAGGCTTTTTAACAGCTTAACATGCGAAGGTACTAACTGTCTAATGTTTTCATGTATAACACCATTTAGAGTCTCACTACACTTTCCCGTTCAGCCAGTGTGACAAAACGTGAGAATTCACAACAAGAGAGGAAAAGATGTCATTTTCAGAATTCAGGTCAGCCGATGACGACGGGACTAAGAATCAGATTGCTCCTACCTTAATTGAAAGGATAAGCGTTTTCATATCGGCTTGAAACGATTCATCTTTGATAAGTGTGGTGAGACTGTTGTTCATCATTGTTTTCGTTCTTTGTTGTGCACGTTTTTGTATTGCTACTCGTAATGCTTGTGCTCGTCGAGGTAAATAGACGTTTTATTAATGCAAACAAAACGTAAATATTAACATTTTTATTCTTTTGAAATTCTTTAAAAAAAAGGGCAGAAGTGATTTTGAACATTATTTTGAAATATTTAAAACGTCACTTTAACTCGCATTTGCTACGAGCTACGCCGCCGCCGCCCCGTAGCAACTGTACCATTCCAATCATTATGCTGTATTGTAAATAAACGAAAAACAACGTTAACAAAATAATATACTCCGTTGAAAAGTGATTACGACATTATTGAAAAAAAATGCACAATTTGTAGTAGATGACATTTTGATGCTCATTCTTCATCTGCTACGGCGTAGCGAGCGTAGCACTTACTGCAGCTCCATGCTACGACAGTGTAGACAAGTTAAATATTCAATGTTTTCTTATCGATATAATAGTTGCCTGTTATTTTTATACGCACGAGATGAAGTAAGATTATTTTATCTGCACATTGTACTTGCATATCTTGCAGGTATGTTATTATTTATGTACCTTGAACTAAAACTAAACTAAAATTTAATAACACCATATTTTCTTTTATTTATATAAAATGTTTTTCTGAAAAATATCTTTGGTTATAACATGAGTTGAATTTTGAATATAGTATTATTTCAAGATTTCAATCGGTGGTGGTGGTGCAAATGCCAAATGTATGAGGCGCAAAAAGGTAGGTCTTTGCCCAGCAATGGATGAGGATTTCCTCATGCCTAGCTTATAGGCGCAGAATAGATAATTTAGGAGTAATATGATAGAAAACAAAATGTCGGCAGGTCGGCAGGGGCCGGTACAGTCGCCGCCAGCGTTGAAGAGGCGAGTGACAGTGAGGCGGAGAAGTCTCGGCGCGGACATCACCTGCGCGTGCCCACGCCTGCTGTACCGGGCCAGTAAGTTTTTTGTTCTTTTTTCAAATTTGACGCTCGGTTTTTGAGTACCAAGCGGGCGACTGCTTGGTAGGTAACTGAGTAAGACTGTTTTCCATAATACTGAAATTTAGAGTGCACGTTTCCACATTTCTGGTTTTCTAATTCCTGGTCACCTCACTCTTTACCTATTGGTAGGTAATTAAGTATATGTGCTTCGATTATTTCGGGATTTGAATCTGTGCTCTTTGATGAGATTTTATACAAAAAATGTTATTTCACTGTAGTTTTTTTATAGCCATGATTGTTATTACTTCTTTTGTTGTTACTTCCTATTATTTGCAATCGTATTATTTTAATTGCATGAAATGGAAAACTATGATTATTTTGAATAGTTCCTAGACGACAAAGCGAAAGAAATGTATGAATACTGTTTAAATCACAGTGTTACACGTTTTGATTACATTAGTTCTAGTGAAATCAATTAAGTTTCTTAAATTACCTTAAAGAACTTTAATCAGATTAGTTTCCTAAATGAAACGAATCCAAACCCGGTCTTATCGCATCAGTTCTGCTCTGCAGGACTTGATACGAGTATTTGCAAGATTTGTTCAGTTCTCTATCTCGGAGTAAATAAAAAGAAATCTCCACGATAAGGTTGTGTAGACTCTAGCAGGCTAGTAATTACAATATATATGTAATTCATTCTGTGCTCGAACAAAGGAAACTGCGTTTCACGGTAAAATGGTTTTAAACAGTCGTATAAATTCGTGGAGTGCATTAAAATAATAAACGCATATGTTCGAAGTTTGAATTTGAGAATGAGTGACTGTGGACCAATCGATAGGAAGCGATCGTCATCTGTCGTTGGGCCGAAACGTGTGCATTGGTCGTTTAGGAGAGACAGCTTGCCATTGGCCGGCTTGAAAGAGGCTTGGCTTAACAGGAAACGCAGTCTCTCGCCGGAAGCCTTATTTTCGCGTATAAGGTAAGTTTTTTTTTAATTTCAGCTTTAGTAGTGATTGTGGTAGCGAGGATATTGTTAGTGCTCATGTACATCCTCCCTGATCTCGAACATAGGTACCTGAATTAGGTTGAATACCAAGCTGGTGAGTTCACACAAAATCTTTGAATTTAGAATTGTTTGCTCACGATGTTTTTCTTCACCGTACGTGTTCGTAGAGTCGAACAAAATATAATGTGATTTCTAAATTCAAATACAAATTGTACGTGGTCAAGTATATACGAACCCAGCGTCTCCAGGATGGAAAGTAGCTTCCTTTCCTAGTGGAAAGTGGTGTAGTCCTAGTCACCACTAACGCTCTAAAAATTAGTTAATCAATGAGATAAATAAACAAAAATATACTTCAAGGTTATCGTAAAAGGTATGAACAGAGTGCAATATTGTAAGCTTATCACACCGTTGTATTATGTAATGTACCCAATCAGTAAATTAAACAAAGGTAACATAACAAAGGTTACCTACAGATTGATCTTCATTATTTTACTATACTTACGTGATCTTACTCACATAACTATTGTTTAAATATTATTAAAATCTAGGCTAGATTATTGTTATTACAGATTACGTCTGTTAACGAAATATCTAATAATTAACCAAGTTCAAGTCCTGTCCAAGATCGACTTATTAGATATTATTAAACTCAGTCACTATAAATTAATTACATGTCTCGTCTAGATCGAATTATATTTTAATAAGTACGTACATACATAAGTAATAAGATTTTATTTTTATAAATACTAGTAGATTTTATCCAATGATTGAGATAGAGACATGGGTATTAAATTATTATAGTTGGACGTGACTTAATTTTTGGACAACTCTTCGTTAGGTTAGGTCAGATGGATAGGTAACGCATATAAATTACCAACCCAAATAGGTGCTCTACCTAAAACAAATGCAGTCAAGGAAGAGTACACTAGGCGTACCTCAGGCGTACCCATATACTTATCCTACAGCTTTCGAAACATATTATTACATGCACGAAAGCATGTCTTCATATGGCAGTTTCTACATCTACAGGTAACACCAATGAACGTATGACCAGTCGACCGTGGACTAATAGTCCGGATTCACTCGACCGATGGTCCATTCCATTACCCACTGGGATTATTCATTTCACTAAACAAACAGTGACGTGTTTTTATTGGTCTTCCAATGATGATGATGATGATGATGATGATGATGATTGGTTTTCCAATGTCCAGGCTAGTCAGTTCCATCACGCTCAAACCTTATATATTGAATCTAATGTAGAATTATCTATTTCAGAAACAACTTTTTAATTTATTTCCATGCGTGTGCAAGTTTTCACTCTGAATAAACGTTTATATGATTTCGAAATTCGTAAATGCATAAATTTTGTGGAGTTAGATTTGTGATCGTTCGTTCAGAAGATAGCAATACTGATAGTGCCAACATTTATTGCTATATCTATGGTCAGCACTATTGACAGAAGTTTTGGTTAGGTTTTATTTTTAGGGATGGATGGAACTTGTGTACCAAAAGAATTGCACATTTTGCGAAGTGCTCATCCTACTTCTGTAGAATTTGTACACAAAAGAGCATTAATGCTGAATATTACGAGCCATTAGGTCTCTCTTAAGCTACAACGAGAGACCAACTAATTGCCTTCGTAATTACTATCCAAGAGTGAAACTTAACCGCCATCATGTCTACTACTTTGTCAACTACATTTAAATACGATCTTCAGATAGGACTTTGGCTTCCTATTTCTGTTTACTTCTGTCTTTCTACTTTATTAGTACATATTAATTTCGTGGTACTCAAATATTTTACTTACTAGGAGTTTTATAATGTTCCTATTGAACAACGAACGAAATTAACAGCTACAATTACTTGCATTTAGACTTCATTAATTACAGACATATGCGCTGATAAATGATAAGATAAGACTAACCCTTAGAAACAAAGCATCCTCACCTGAACCAGGAAAGATTAAAGTTTATTCTGAACCATGTCAATTGCTTAAATTGTGGATTTTGGGTCATTAGAAAAGACAATCCTTAACTACTGGAGATCGAAGCTTCATTTTTGAGGTATAAGGATTCACATAGATACAGACAATCATTTAGTAACTCATGTATGATTCTTTATATGTATTTAAAAGAAAAGTACAAAAGATACAATTCCTGTGGAGTTTCTTCTGGCCGTTCTTCTCCACAGAGGGCGTACACTGGTAGTGAACGTGCCATCCATGATAGCTTTGACGTCGAAAAATGATTTGTAAAAAACTTAATTCGAATAAAAAATTTTGACTTTGACTTTGACTATTATTATCTTAATATTATTTTTATTAAAATATTGTTTTAATGCGTAGTGTGGAAGTTAGTCAGTAAGAGGCTGAGTTCATACCAGTAGTGTGAATAATAAAAGTTTTAGTGAAAATTGTTTGTTGGTTTTCCTTTTTTCGTTGAGTAACAAAGGAAATAAATCGACAGGTCTTCATCCTACTATATAATATATTACTAGCCACCGGGGGCCGTTTCACGAAGCTACAAGTTACAAATTACAAGTACAATTCGACGTACATTGCGTAGACAATGAGATAAAACGGTAAGGGCTTACAGTTTAAGCAAATTGGCTACGCAATGAATATCAAATTGTAACTTGTTAATTGTAAATTGTTGCTTCGTGAAACGGGACCCAGCGGTTTGGGATTTGCAGCCTTTATTTTTTTGTTATTAATCTAACATTTTCCTAGTTATTATTATACAATTCTATTATGTGGTTTGTTTGAAAATAAAAATTACAAATGTAATTTGTAAGAAGTATAAACCATAAATATATTTTATACTAGTTATACTAAAACATACATATAACAGATTTTAGTGATGATAAGAGGGTTTATGTAATAATTTAGTGACAGTGAAGCGTAAAGGTTTATAAGGATCGAATAAAAAAGGTTATGCTCTCACTTGACCCCTTACGAAACAAGGGACCAAGGACTTAGACATATTCACATGGGATTATACCTTCGTCAACATAACAAGGTAGTTACATAAAGTGTAACACCCACTGAATCTTTCCGGCAAAAAATAAAATATATTTTTTTATAACAATCGTACGAATCTTTTTAAACAGACAGGAAAAATTCTCCTTAAATTGTCTTTGATTAAAGGTATGTTGTTAGCAATTTATTCAGGAAATGTGAATTCACAGAAACGTTTGATTATTTTATTGACTCGATTAATGCTGAAGTCGACTCTTGCTTTCGTAGATAAAATCTATTTGTCGCCACTACTGGCCACTTAAATATAATTGCCACCAAAAAGACAAATAACACAATATTTTTAAGCCACAATATCGTTATCTATTTTCTTTCCATAGCCGGAGAGATCTGATTAACCTGAAAATAACTAGTATCTTTTTCTTCAAGATGGTTTTCATGGAATTTTCAAAATATCACGTTTTAATTTTGTCTAATAGTGTTGTTTAATTGTTTTGGCTTAATTGTGTTGTTCGCAGCTTCCAGAAATTTCAAAAAAAAAAGTCAACTTAATTTTAAAATTTTAAATTATCCTTGACTGATAAAAACTAGATTACTTATAACTAGGTAGCCAAGTAGCCTAGCTTCTTATCTGGTTCAAGGCTGGCCAGTCAACAAATTGCAGAAGATGTCATAAATCATGTTCGACCATTTTAGGTCAAACTATAATTTACAAGTTGACGTTTTTTGTTAGGATCAGGAAGTTCCGGTGTAGATGGGATCACTTGCCTGACTGAAAGGTTCGATTTGTGAGTTGGTCTGACCTAAATTTGTGGCTGTCAATCTATTAATTTGAAATTGTGTAAGGGGTAGGCAGGCAGTCTACATAATCTAGAACAAATTCAAAAATTCATAGCCCCACGAAATAGGGTGTGTGAGAGAGCACATTAAGTTCATAAGAACCTCTGTCTTGTGTTGCCTTACATATTTCTTTAATAAGAAGCGTGTTTAATGTAACTTTCCGAAAGCATCATGTCAGTAAATGTCAGCTTTATACTTTTAAATCGTAAACATTACAAAGCACTTCTGTAAACAACACACCCTCAACCATGTCTGGACGTACAACGATGATATCACTGCTAGTTCTTGAATATTCGAATGCCAATCTTCATTATCGGGACAGGGATTTATAAACATCAAGACACCGCGGTTCCAGGAACTCCTTAATTTAAGCTTTGATGTATAATCCACTCAAAGAGGTGAGTCAGGAATATAAACAAGTTGATCCTTTTCAACTTATTGTTTACAGTTCAAAAAATAATTTTGTTTTTGAAACGTTACCATCGTGTTTTTCGTGGCGTTTACCGGGATGAGAGGAACGACCAGATATCCAATGAATTTAGGATTACATAGGTGCGAGAAATTCTGATTTCTCGCTCTACATTTTTAAGCGTTGTATCGGTTGCCTCGTTAGGAATTTATGAATTGTGTGAGTGTTGTAAATGATCTACTTCTTAAATTTCTAAAGCCCTGATAGGTATCAAAGTTATTGAGCCGTCAGAGTTTTCCATGATGGTTCATATAACGATTATTTCCATAGAAGACAATGATCCATAGAAACATCTCACTTTCAGAGTTCGGATTCAGGGTGGAATCAAAGATTTCTGAAGCGCGTCGCCTCGAGCGATCGTCTTTTGTTCCTCTGAGGGTGGAATATTCTAACCAAACTGGGGACAGCATCTTCAAGTGATTTTTGTTTGGTGTTAAAATAATTTCAAGGATTAGAATCCAGATCGAGATCCTAAAGCTTTCACTTGATCACTATCAGAATATATTTTAAAGTTATTATGATAGAGAAAAAAAAAGAAAAATATCTGGGGACATCTTCACACACGGCCATCTGATCTCAAACTAAGCAGAGCTTAGTTCAGATACTATGGGTACCAGACAGCTGATATACATTACATAAATAGATAAATACATACTAATATAGATAAACAACAACCAGACACAAGGAAAACACAAGTGCTCATCATACGAATGTTTGCCCTGGGCGGGATTGGAACCCGCGACCCTGTGCGTCGGAGGCAGATACACTACCACCTGGGCTACGGAGCCGAGGTAATACCTACTGTAGCGCTGTGTTACACTTCGGTGTTCGAAACTTTTTTCGTGTTCTTCTCAGTTTTTTTCTTTTTCAAATTTCTAATTTTGAATTCGATTTTGAAAGGCTTTTGGTTGGTTTTGTTTTTTTTCGCATTCAATTTCTTGACTCGTTTATGAGCTGTCGTGTATGTGCAGCGTTTTTTTTTTTTAAGTTTTGTTCAATTTCAATTTTGAATGTAAAATATTGCAATAAATATTGTTTGAAGAGACAAAAGCTTGTAAAGCTTCTTGAAGCACTGTTGGAGTGGGAGCAGATGAGAGCCATCCTATAACCGATAGCCTTGAGGACAGGGCATCAGGTTCGAACGCGAACCCTCGTGGGCGAACGGACCTAGCCGAGTCGTCGGAGTCTGGCGCACGGTCGCTTCTGTGGTCGCACGAGTGACTGTTCCCGGCTGCAGACCCGCCGCTACATTCGTAACCTGGGCTTTGGTGCGTTGGGGATTGAAGCATTTGCACGTGCGGATTTTCAAGACCTACGGCTGGAAGTTTGGTTATAGTTTTAAGTGTACCTTTTTTTAACGAACATTTTAAACTCAGTTTGGAACATCTTGTGAACCATCCCTTAAATTGGTGCGTTGCAAGTTTGGTTTGTTATTTCCTAAATTCAAACTGGCTCTCCACGCCACCGTCAACCACTCCTGGCAAAGACTTTTGGTACAAAACGTTTCTCCTTACTTAGTCTATAGATTTGTTGCGCAACGATTCCCTAGACAGGTAGGGCATTATTTACTCCTCTATCTCTTACACTTGTTGAACCTTCACTAATTTTGGGGAACCGTTAGACCAACTTTAGTTCCAAGTTATTTTTGTTTAGTCATCTTCTACCGTGTTACCGTTCTTTGTTTTCTGTTTTTTTGTTTGTGTTCCATTTTGGTATTTTGATTTTTGGTAAGTAACTTTTTATCAAATCTTGGCCTATTTACCCTTTTTTAAAATATAAATTATATACGTGTAAAGTACTTTTCGGTTTTTATTTTTAACACTACACTACCTAATATTAATAATTATTATTTGTATATCGAGTAATATAATGGTTTGACGTCAACTGCCACCTACAGTCTCTATATTGTAAATTAGTTAGCAATTTTCACAATAAAATTACGTCAATAGGTAGGGAAATATTGCTTATTGACCCAGCTGGATAAGTATATAAATTACTAACAAGCATTTAAATTACGTATTTGTTATATGATTATTGGTGCAGAAGAAATAATGCCATAAATTACTTACCTAACCTGTTTGACTACAAACTTGCATATTTTGTGATGCTATCATAAGTTTTATTATGTATAAAGTACCCACTTACAGTTTTATTCTCCAGAAAATTGATTTAAAGTTTTTCTTGGGTAAAGTTTGGAAGAAACATTGTGTCGCATACTTTGAATTCATAATTTATTATATTAATAAATCGCCAAGCACGTGTCGGGCCACGCAAAGTGTGGGGTTCCGTAGTTGTCCAATACTATTTAGGAACTTGTTTAAGACAGTTAACATTCATCAATATATTTTCTTTGATTTGTAGTACCAAATTTCTTACTTGTACAAGTACATTTTTTTAAGTTGGTTTATTATTCGATAACCTGTAAAGCCTACTTGATGTTGATAGTTTTCCTTTTAAATTCATCATAATCACATACAACGGTTTCGCTGGTAGGAGGGGGGGACACTTGACTCTAACAAAATAAGCACTTTAAAACAAAATATTTCTAAAACTTATGCTAGCATCGAAAAATGGATTGAGCAAACCCCCATTATTTAAAAAAAAACCTATACAACGATGCCTCACACTATAAGGTAATCGTGAAAATAAAATAACCCCCACTTGACGTGTACTACCAGAGGAACCCTAAAAACATTTTTTTAAGATTTTATTATTCAGCTTTGTCGGCATAAATATGTATATCCATGTCAAATTATAGCCTTCTAGTACTAAAGAGTCTCTGAGCTAAGCCGCGGACGGACAGACAAACGGACATACCGAAACTATTATATAAGGGTTCCTTTTTTACTACGGAACCCTAAAAAACTGAACTGTGCATAGTACTTTTTAAGCGATAAGATAAGCCCCTGTAATTTTGTACGAGATAGACTGATGATAAGCCGAGCAACAATGCAGGTTGCTTCATTTGCATCTGTTTGGCTTCATAGTTGCCTAGGCGATAACATTTTACTTTTTACATCAGCCACATCTCGCTTTGCTCGAGTAAGTATAGCAATTTCCGGGTCAATTTTACCATCAAGCTCTTTTCCTGAGAAAACATTAGCTCCTTTCTGAGTTATAAAAATTTTAAAAAGTCATGACTCAACATCTGCAAATCCTATCGTCGTCAGCCAGCCAGCATCCAATAAAACATGACTCTCGAAGAATAGATTGGTACCTCAAACAATATTCTGTTCCTATTATAAGCACTATTAAAATTATTAAAACTATGTAATAATATAATGCGTCATCCAGAAATTTATTTTCATAGTGTCGAGAGTTCTTCATTCCATTGTCTTAACCGCAGAAACAGTGTATAAACCAATTATTATTAGATAAATTAATAGTTTATTCAGACAGATATCAACACAGGTTTAGTTTTTTACCCTCGAGTATGCTCCTATTCTATTTGAGACTGTTCTATCGTTCACTGTCACTGTGTTCTGCATTGTACCATGTTACCATGTACGAGGGATAATAATTTTCCCACAATTTATAGAATTGTTGTAATCAATGGCGACTCGGAATGTTTAACATTATGTAACTAAAACATCCAAGGTTTTTCTTTTTCAAAGAATTTAAAGCGTGATTAGAAATATTTCTCACAAACTGGCCAAGTGCGAGTCTGAGTTACGTGGAGTACATACTGCAGCATTACTGCAGGTTTTTTAATAACCTTTTTGGTATGATTCTTTTTTCTTTTGGCCGGTTTTTATGTCACATTTTCAAATTTCAAATTTTCTTGGTTTGACCTTTTTCTAAATTGTTTATTGTTTTCCCAGTTGTCGTCTATCATCAGATAGAAACGATTTTTTCCTGAATCGTTAGATTATCAGTAAATATCTATAAGTCTGGTTGAATATTAGTAAATAAATATAAGTAAATGTTATAAATAACTTGGAATACAATAAATATTAGGACAGGCTCCTACTTTGGACTAGCCGGGTAAGTCTTGTGTTGTCTTCCTCCTGGTTTTTATCGACGCACTTTCCTCTTTCCTTGTCTTGGTTGGATGGCGATTATTTCTTTGTCAATCTTTACAGTGTATTTCCGGCCTCTGCGACACACACACGAGGGTCCCTCCGTGCCTTTCACGATCTCTCGCTGTGGTTCCGGACACCTGAGGCCACCAGGCATTGGACGTGCCTGGATCCCTGTGTTGTGTGCGCCCGCGCCCGTACCAGCTGAGTGCCGCAGACCCGCGCACCGGCGTCCCCCCTGGGATACTGCCTATCTCGTGGATTTTTTTAGCTTGCTTTTGTATCAGTGTAATTTTGTATGCGGATTTTGCCAAATTCTGTCTAAATTCTTTTCTAAATTCTAAAAAGGCCCTTTAGGTTTCTCTGGCCCTCCTTTTTTTGGTTCCCGTTTGGCAATTACTCTCCGGGGTACTCCGCGGTCTTTACACCTTCCTGCATCGATACACTCTCTCAACACAACACTAGTTCAGCGACACTATATCGACGGAGTCCCCTCAGGACCCGGCTCTCGGCTCATTTTTTGATACTTTGGCAATATCTAGGCCCTTTTTAAATTCCTATTATACCGTTCGGACAAATTTAACTAACTCTTTCTTTGTACACCTAAATTTCACGTTTCGCCTGTGGTTGTCAACCACAGGTTAGCTAGCTTTCTTTTTTTAACGCTACAATACCTACTACTATAGAATTTCCTCGATCCAAAATTATTTGCTTTGATACAGTGATTTTTCAAATTACCTATAGGTACGTAGGTAGGTAGGTAGGTACGTAAAGTTTAAGTATTCTAGAGTTCTAGGTAAATACGAGAATTTCGTATTTTTCTTGCTTAATTAAAGTACCTTATATTCAAGCATTTTTTTATTTTTATCAGAACAAAATTAATTGTAGATTTATCTAGGCTGTTGTATACGACTTTTCCTTTGCCATTTATTGAGTGCAATTTTCTATGCAAATAGCAAAAAAAAAGGTCCGAATTTCAAAGTTACTTAGGGATTACATCCATTCTTCGGGGTCATTACTGAACTACTTTCAGAGTATGAGAGATGAAAAGTCGTAGTTTCTATTCTAAATAAATGCTGATGTTCTCCTAAATTGTTTCAAAGGGATTTTTTTAGACTACAATTTGATAAAGTTTTTTATTATTGAACGATACGTGATTTTTATACATTATTTACGGAAACAATCATGTAAAAAAATGGAAGTATTTCCGTTCTAAATAAATAATAATTTGATCCATAACGTTTATTTCATCTGGTATCCTTCCCGCAACTACCTACTCGTACTACCTACTTACTATATTTTGAGTTTAACTGACTTATCTTGAAGCAGTCAACCCTTCAAGACGTCGACCTACCGGATTTAGGGTTCAGCATTATACTAGTAAATTATTGGGCCATTCACCCCAAAATGTGTTTGTCTTCTGAAATGTACGATTTGGGCATCTACTAGCTAGGTATTTATTTTATTTAGTCTAGACTCACAATTCTATAAAAGTAGTAAGAGCAAGCGCGTAGCGTCTCCGATTCAGCTTGGCCAAAATTGCTTTTGTATGTCCATGTGTCTGTTCGTTCCACTCTACAGGTCGCGTTTCTCAACCGATTCTCCTGAAATTTTGTGAGCAGGTTCGGTAAATTAATCGATTTTTTTGCCGAGTCGGTTTTTGGAAATTTTAAATTAAATAGTTTGGAAATAACAGAGTTAGAGCGTTTGCGCACTCATCCGTATCCGATTCTTATCCGGTCCGTTTTTAATCCGTAAAAAAACGGACGGTAAATTCACGTCTAGCTTTTGCGCATTCATCCGTATCCGATCCGGTTTTCATTCGTATTTGAGACGATATTGCATGATATTGTCGTAGTGATGTGCCGAGTCCAGCTGACTGACTGAGCTGATCTCGACGACCATATTGCTATAGAAGCAATAAGGATTCAAGGTCAAAGTGTTAACACTTTACCACTGACTGATGAGCAGTTGACTGTACTCGATTATAGATTTCGGGTACTTATAGAATTCGAATACTAGGTTGATCTTTTTTAATTATATCTACTTATGTAATGTAGATCCCGCAATAAAGTCGCTCACGTTACTTACTCGTATAGTTCGTTTCACGTAAATAGAATCCTGGAGTCTCTTGTCTCGAGTGTGCATTCGATTATTTTTGTAACGAGTACCAAAATACTTGTTTATCAAAAAATAGTCAATTTAGCACATCACTAGCAGCGCGAGTTTTCCCCTCCCCGTACCTCACTCTTCATCCGTAAAAAAATCGTGTAGTGCGCAAGCGTACGTACAATTTGTATGGCGGCCACTTCGACTCGGTTTTGATCCGTAAAAAACCGATCCGGAGTGAGAATTTACGGATCGAAAACGAAACGGATACGTATGGGTGCGTAAGCGTCCATACAATTACTAGGATGGCCAAAACGGATCTGAAACTGATAAGAATCGAATGAGAATCGGATACGGATGAGTGCGCAAACGCCCTTATGAGGTTTTAAAACGTAAAAACAAACATAAATCAGCCATTTCAAAAAAATATAGAGGCTCGCGAGGTCTACAGCTCAGAGAACCACTAGTTATAAATAAGTCATACATAATGTT
Source organism: Carpatolechia fugitivella (assembly GCA_951230895.1). Classification (NCBI taxonomy): domain Eukaryota; kingdom Metazoa; phylum Arthropoda; class Insecta; order Lepidoptera; family Gelechiidae; genus Carpatolechia; species Carpatolechia fugitivella. Next base: position 8,768,859 of record OX579660.1, read on the forward strand.
TGGTTGTACGATCCCTGTTCTGACTTTGTTGTCTTGAGGTACCTACCTATCGACCGAAATGCATTCTGGCATGATCACGCGATAGTTAGGAGCAGAATTTTTTTTTGCGCTGCATATTATATCTATGGTTGGGAGAGATATTACCTAATTATCCGCATTTTTTACATGCTGTGATGATAAGGAGGCGTTAATTTTCGGTAAATATTCGGAAAGAGATGTAAATAATTCAGAAGGTTACGTACGTATGGTGAGAAGGGAACGTTTTCTTGAGTCTTTTCTAAGTTATTTTTATTTTCGAACCACTTTTGCTTATGATGACGACAAGCAAACTGGCTGAAAATTTATAATGAAAAGTTACCAGTGAATGCGAGCAAAGTTCTAGTGACGATGTGTGAGTGGGTGAAGTGATCGTCTGGTAGGAAGTAAGTAATAATTTGGATTTACCTAGATACTTACACATGAATCTTATACCTAAAGATGATATAGTTAGATCAATCAAATTAACATCAGCTTTGTATCGCTATTTGAATTCAACGCGCACGGCAAGAAGCCGGCTTTTCATCTTGGCGGCGACGACGACGACGACGGCGGCGCGGGGCGGCGGTAGAGGGCGGCGCGGGACGTGGCAGGCAAACGCAAACCGGCCATTCAGCCAGCCGCGCCGCGTCAGTCCCACAACAGCTGTGAGCGTTTCCGAACGACCGCGGACACGAGGCCAAATTACTGAACGTGACGTAAAACGTCATAATTTCGACAAAATAATTTTGGCGGATTAAACTATATTGCGCTTGAAGAATAGCGAACATAATCAAGTTTTAATTAATTTAATACTAAATAATAATACAAATTTATGCAAGTACATCGTATCCTGTTACTTAGAGTTTGAAAGTGCAACGTTTTGTTCGGAGACATACAAATTAGTTTTGGTTCAGTTCAGCGTACTTGATCAAACTATAAAACTTTATCGAAAATGCCTGGAGGCTCGCTTTCCTTTGTAACGTAAGTGAGTTGAACCAGTGACTAAGATTTGCGTCCGACCTCGAGTTAATTGCGAGTCGAAGAAGGCATGACCTTATAAATGAAGGAATCATATTCCGATGACATTATGCTGTGTTTTGTCCAAGGGTTTGGTGATGGAGAACGCAGTTACAAACCTAGAGAGCTAACAGACGGGGAAGGTACCTCTAGACTGTCAAAGAAACGGCTACAGAAAAGGTTGACCGTTCAGATAGATAATGAAGAGCCTGGTCAGCCGGTGGAAGTGAAGAGGCCAATAACAGCTGAAGTCATAGAAGAAGCTGTCGAGTTCAGGAGTAGGAAGTCAGGCCTGATCACAGGGAAGTCCCTCAGGCTATCCTCTGGAGATAAGTTTCTTAACCGGTTGCCAGAAGTCAAGAGGAGTTTCAGTGATAGATTCTCTGTCATCACCGATGCTAGCGGGAAGAAGCCTTCTAAAGGATTATTGACCATTCGGAAAACTTGGTAAGTAAACAATTTCATTTACTTTTCATCTACTTATACAGTACTCATCCTATGAACTGGTTAGCAAATGGGCAGACAATATTAAAACATAAAAACATGCAAACGGCACTGATAAATTAACATTTCTAAAAAAGTTATGATGATAATATGCTCTGATTAATTTGAAGTTCGGAAGGTAATATTTTTAATGGAAGCAGTTAGTATTATTGGAATTTAGTTTTTTTTTTGTGGTAATATTTACCAACGTTTTTTACAATAAGTAAGTATATTGTTTTGCGACATAGTTGACTTAAAAAACTAACTTGATTAATATATTTTAAATTAAAAGTAAAGTCATTAGTTTCTACCTACCTTAATAACTATATAAGTCTTTGTATTTCAACTTGTGTCCACCACCAACACCAACCCCACTTATCATAATTTGAAACCAATATTCCATTTTTATCCTAATTCAAACAACCAAAACTAGATACTTGGTTAAGCTTTTCCTACTAAAATGTCTGAAGCGAACCAAAACATTATATTTATTAACATTATAGCTTTATAAATATGTAACAAAGTAATAATACAATGACTTTGTCAGGCTTATGTTACTGTTTGTAATACAAAAGAAAGCTAGAAATTCCTAAATAAATACAATACACTGGAGCCCTTGCCTTGAACTACCCTTCAGTGCCGGGCAGCCTGCCACTTGTTTTATCTATTTAGAAAGAAAAACTCAGTTACTTTGTAATAGTTTTGTTAGTTGATAACATCAAATTGTTATTTTAAATATCATTAAAATTAAACAGGGTTTTCACTTTTAAATATTTATTATTTGTGTGCATACTGTGTTCATAAAATACTGTGTATATTTTATAATTATAGATAAACATTAAATGGAGTAATTTTATCTTATTTTTATGACAGAAGATATTTTCCTTAACAATATTTAATATTGTAATATTGTAAGCCACTAAAGGTGGGTGAGGCGTTGGTTTGAAAGTACATATATAAAATATACTTAATTTTACATTTTATAATCCAAGGTACTTCTTACTAGTAGTAGTAGTAAAATGTCTAGTGTTTTATTAAGAAAAATAATTGCTAAAAATGTTTACAGCTAGAAAAACTGGTTTTCTGTGCATATTTGACAATTTTAACTTGATTTCTACTTCTTTTTTTTTAAGTTTTAAAGCAAAAATAATAAGCGAAGTTTTTGACTCAGATGACACAATACTTTAATTTCATAAAGTGATTAAAAAATCCTATTATGTAAATAAAGATTTAAAGATGAACATAATACAATTCAAAAAACAAAACTTAGTCATGAACACCTGCAAGTTAATATTATCATTATCTTTATCTATCTTTGATACAGATAACTTTGATAGTTATATGATAAACAATAGATATATATATTTAAACTGATTAGATATATTATTCTATTTTGGATACTGTTCAAGTGAGTGCTAAGTTTAAATCGATGTATAGTAAATAACAAGCACCTTAGTACTTACTTTTGGTTGCCAAACTATTGGCCCCTTTATGCCTTGTGGAAAAATTTATTCTCAGTAAAAGGTAACTTGACTGATTTTTCATTAACTGGCCACTATACGCCACCAAATTTAATGATATCACTGTAATAAGCTAAAGGCTAAGCGCGTAAATACAAGCACATGCTATCGAAATAATTGTTTGCTTACAAACTTACAAAACAACAAGGAAGTAAAACCATATCTTTCTAATTACTCTGCAACCCAATGTTACTTCTCGTATTTCCTTATCTCTAAATCTTACGGTTTCAAAAATTCTCGCTTGCCCTGTCGCAACTGCGTGATAGATTCTCTCCATATTATGTTGGCGACCTACATACACCCAACGAAAATAACCTGAACTACGCTGGAAGGCCAGAGGAGATTGACTCATGTGTGTACTTCGAAGATCTCCACTTGGTGCGAACAATGAGGTCCGAATATGTTAGCCTCGTCATTTGCTCAGGCGAAACCAGTTGGCGTAATTGTTTTCTGATAAGAGTCGTTGACAGTGTATATGCAGTATTACTTACAAGACTGTGTTTTCTTTTCTGTATAAATGAACATACTAAATATTTACTAAAGTAAAGATTATTTACCGCCACGTCCTAATAAAAAAATAAGTTCCATCCTTTAAGTCGTTGACATTTTGTCCGTCAAAATGCAAAAAAGAACTCTTTTAAAACAATTCCCTCTTGCGCATGTTTAAATCTTACACCAAGCACACAAATTACGTGCTAACAATACGTGGAAGTAGTTTACTTGCCTAGATTATAGCCTGATTCATCTAAATTGTTGCCATGTCAATATGCGAAACTTGAGCTGATGCAGAATTTTGTAAACTACTTTTTTTTTACACCAGAGCACCAGAGGATAAATTTCCCATATTACAAAAAATAAATATTCCTATAGTTTACTTCTGTAAACATTCAATTTGATTGTCTGTACTATGAATCCATTGTGATTTTTGCCCTTCGAAACGTGTGGATAACTTCCGAAAATCATTAACCACAAACCTAATTGGCTTACTAAGGTACTCATAAATTCACATGTCCATAACTCGGTTAAAGCAGCGATTATTTTAGGAAGCGAGCCTTATTCTTATAACGAGATTACAGGTTTTACAACGTTACTGAAATATAACTAATTACAGTCACAGTCGTAAGTAATTTTCCTAAGCTGAAATGATGAGGCGTGTTTCAGCGGACTTGGTTTATATTTTTTTTCTAATTGATTAAAGAATTGCCATAAAGTGACTTCAATGTCATGTGAAAAGCAAAAGTTGAAACCCTAAAAATATCTAAGTAGGATTGTGATATGCCCATCGTAAGTAGAATTTAATGAACTACCTATATTTAATTTTCCTCTGTCCTCGGAAGTTCTCTTGTTTGTGTACTTACTCATGTTTTATGTATATTGTCCCTACTTGACGACTTTTGTCAAGGACAAGCGGGAACACTTCCCAGTGCGAAATCACGTGTGTATAGGGTGTGAAAATCACAAATACTGTAGGTACACAAGAAAAAAGGTTTGCGAACTAAGAATCACTCGTACCTGTAATAATTATTTGACTAACAAACAATACCTTTTTATAAAATATAAATATAAAATGAGAGGCCTTTCGAGTTCTAAATAAAACCCTCCTATATTTTCGATGAAACTCTGCAATAGGATTGCATTGCACCTTAGTTTAGGCAAGGAGGGCCCAAAGACGGTTTCAATTAATCATCTATTCAAACCAAGTTTCATGTTTGGTCGTTTTCTTACCTAGACCTTTGTATATAAATACGAATATCGAATCCAAAATTTACTCAACACGAGCTTTGACTATAATATAAGCAACGAGGTTTGTAATAGTATGAAAACAGAGGGTGATGTCATGATAACACCTTAATACGACTTAATACGACTTAGTATGACTGGAAGACGCGGGCTCTGCTATCAATTATAAATAATAGCTATCATAATAATATTTGCTAGGTCTTCGTAAGTATTATAGGTAGTTTGAAAAATTACTAAGCTGTAAATGTTACTCGTTCATCTTCTACTTTATTATTCTTATCTCTCATTGGAGAGTTAATTGTTCGTGGCTATCTTGGGCGAAACTTTTAATTTTCTTTGCTTTTCTCTTCAACTGAATTTTACCTTACTTACTTACCAGTTGGTAAAACTTTTGTCTTTTTGAAATATATTGTTTCTCTTGAGGCAGACGCAATTTTTTTCCAGGAATCTTCATCATTTTCAATTACAGTCTATTATAGCAAGTAGGTCTGTTGTCCAGCACAGTTCTGTGAAATAAATTGAGGTCGTTGCCCAAGTCTTGGTATACGAGTATTTTGGAGAATTTTTAGGCAGTATAATATAGTAAGCACAATAATAATATTGAGAAAGAACACAGTTGTAAGTAGGTATAATAATAAACAGTAATTCATGTAAAAATAATAAACGTTAAATTGTGGCAAAAAAATCTTTTAACTGTTTATAGCTCGCCACGAATAACTCTTTATACCTTGCTAATAATATGGTTCTTATAAGTAACTTATAGTGTCTAAACGTCCAAAGCGAAGAGTAAGTGAGTATTTATTAGTATATAAGATGACTGTATCTTGTATACTAAAAAATAAAATATTTTTTATCTACTCTTATCAAACTCCAAAATCAGTCAGTGTACTCGTACTTTATGTGCAGTCCGCGCCCACTATATTACCACTCTGGTATAAATAGTGATTAGGTCCGTCAAAAAATAATAATCGTACTTTACATTTTATGTAAGATTTTCTGTTAGTTACGTATTTACAATTTGGCGTTGTCAAAATGCATCTTTAAAAACAATGGACAGAAAGATTTGAAGAGGTAGAAATATTTACTAGAAAAATATTTTGCATCATACCTATTAGTATGTCAAATTAATTCTTGCTTTATACAGTTCATAATGTCATTTAGCTAAGCTAATACCATTTCTAAGTATGAGCTGACTAAAACACATTAAATATAAGATTTTCTTCTTATTCAATCCATTTTCTGTTCTCTATCGATGCTGTTTTGGACTATCTCCATAAACAAGGAAGTCGGGGCACTGGCTGTTAAAGACGACTTCTGACATTCTGTACCATTCCGACTCTCCGCCTTTTTTATTATTTTCAAAAAATCCTTCATTTAGTGAGACGTTATTTAAGTCATTATGACTCTCAAAGATTCACCTCTGTCTACCTAACCTTGGCATATCCCACTTAGGGATTATTTTTTTGCCAGACTCCTAAGTATTGTTCAGGGTGGGAGAGTTCTTTTCTACTCGGGCTTTTTGTTTATTTTTTTACGTTATGGTTTATCTAGACTTCATTTCAAATAACATTGGAAAAAATACAAAAAATATGTATGGCCGAAGAAAGGTTATTCGTGATTCACACTTGTCTGCTAATCGAGATTGACAAGTGTCTGGAAATGTGTCCAATGAAAGATTCTTCCAATGTTATCTGAAACAGGGTATAGGCTAATATCAGAATAAAAGCAAATTATTAGTATAATATATTTCAAGTTTGTTGTATTGTAAACAAAATGTACCAATTGCTACACACGCTTTGTTTTTTTAAAGACCGTGTTTCTTTATTCTAATAAGTATATAGTAAGATGTCCACGATTTTATTTACGAAAATTTGTTTTTGTTCTAGATAGGTATTAAGTAAATACTTGCTTCATGATCATGACTGTTTTCTAGAGGTTCTATTATTTGACTTCCACGTTTCGTTTCTCAATGGCTTGATAATGTAATTGGTAGTCGTGTCATGTCGAGTATAATGTGGTGCTTGTCCACTGCTGATTCATCAGTCGGTCACTACTTCATAACGATCGCTGTAACGTTTTTTAACCGCCCCCTCTAATCATCAGCATCAAAACCATCAACGAATTTAGCTACGTGACTATTTTCCGAGAGATCCGACCAAGGCCATCGCACTTACAAATCGTCCTGCTGAATTAAACATGAAGACGTCGCGACTAATGTCTTGTAGGGAGGGACTCTCTTAATCTGGTCGGGTTAGATTTTTGAACACCAGTTATGGAGTTAAGCCGAGCAGGGAAGTTGGCACATTTCCAACATTTGACGTTTGTCGACGACGACATCGTTATCGTTTGTGACACTATAACAAAAGCTATTGAAGTTTAAACTTGGAACAAAGCTAACATTTAACATTCGGAATTGCTACGTTATTTTGCTAGAAAGTTTTTTATAGTCAATGTTGGTAGACTAACTATTGGCTTACGTCAGTATTAAAAATCTGTTCAGTGTTTAATAGTTCGCTTTGATCGGCAACTAGACATTAATAATGCTGTTTTCGCCTTCGATGTGCAGAATTAATGGGATAGCAACTACCGTGGACGGTAACCACAAGTTCTGTAAAACGAAGAATTATGATCATGCGCACGCCCAAGTTCATACAAAAAGTAGTTTCGAAGAAAATCGTGGTTTATTTAATTGCTATTAATATGTACTTTATGTTTTATAGGTAACCTTTGAGTTCGTTGAATACCTAATTAAAAATATTTTTAGATCATAAATGCACGAGCATTAATAAAACTGCATTCGTATAATGAAAGCGGTGAAGTGTGAAAAAAAGAATATGTGACGCAAGTTGGCGTTCTTAACATGATGCTAATATTTCTTATAGAAATACGAAAGTACATGCAAAAACTTTCGGTTTGAATATAAACGCAGCAAAAGTAATGCGACGTTTGAAAACCCAAGGATTGGCATGATTTTTTGACCGAGCGAGCGAAGCGTCTTCGTTTCAGCTTGGCCGAAATTGCTTTTGTATGTCTATCCATCTGTCTGTATGTTCCACTTTACAGGTCGCGTTTCTCAACCGATTCTCGTGAAATTTTGTGAGCAGGTTCGATAAATTAATCGTTTTTTTTTGTCAAATCAGTTTTTGGAAATTTTAAAAAACGACGGAGTTATGGAGGCTGCCAGCTTACAAGGTCTACCGCTGAGACTGTTGACCTGTACAGGTTATATTTCTCAACCAACAAAAATAAAAATACAGTAAAAAAATATTTGTCCTTAAAAAAATAAGAGACGTCGGCGTAACCGCGGGAAAATAGTTATTTAATTATGTATAAAAAATATCTACCTCCTAGAGTCTAGACTAGAGATACGCTACGAAGCAAATACGTAGTACAATGGTAAATGAACCCCACCACGTACCGAAAACCAGCACACACCTGCGAAGAAATTAAAAGTTGTATGTGAAATCAATCAACCTGCTGTGCACCAGTGCAGCCAGCATTCGACTACGGTCTAATCTGAACAACCCACTTCAGGGTAGGCTCGAAGAGGTTGAGTCCCTCAGTCTGATGCGAAAGTACTATTATAAGAGCTGTCTGCAATGGTAAAATTAAAAAATAATATTGTTGTTATTATACTTGATGCACATGTAGATGCCTATAATCGTAAGATGTGAATCTTTAAAAGAATACGATAAAGACATTACACGGGACTAAAGGTATCTGTAGTACATAATAAGCGTCTGATGGCACTTGACAAAGCGATCAAAGGCCTTTGCGGAGTCAATGTATAAGGTCAAAGGAAAACGACCGATGATATTTAATATTCCTGTTCTTATACAGCCTCTAAATCTTGATCATAACTCTATATAATTTTTCGATAAGGTCTTATTTTTTCTCTTGTGAAGTAAACATGATTAAAAAAAGTAGTTTCTGCCGAAAGATTAGTTTCACCCTTTCACCCATAATAACGTCTCACTCAGATATGTTTTCGTATTATCAGATTCTATACCATTAAAATGAAATGATTGCATTCTATTATTTTGTTCCATTTGCATATTATTGAGCTAATTAATTACTCGATACTGTTCAATTTATATTAACTTGACTAGTCTTATTTTGATTCTATTGCAGAAAATATATTTTTTTTAAGAATTATGAGTGTGTTATGCATGCTTTCTCCAGTAGAGGATGTCTTACGGCTGAAATGCTGAATGACAAAATTACTTATAAGTTTTTTTTTTAAATGAAATAAGCTTTATTTGCTAAAAACGTGGTTCATAAGATGTTACTTATAGTTAGGCTCGCACATTTAGCTGTTTCCAGCATGCAAATTTAACATAGGTTAATTAAAATATGTATGTACCGAATTAAATAATTTACATGTTCAAATTATAAAGCTTACATATTATGTGCAGCGTTTAAGCTTAGCAATACATTTTATAGCATAATGTGACATTTAGTCTGTATTTCTACGAGTACGTGTAGAAGTACTTATTGCATAAGTTTTCGTTCGTTATTTTACTCGCCTATCGGTACTAACATAGCTATTAAGAAAATTGTTACTAACATTTTTATGGACTCTGGTCTGATAATAAACTTATATCATTATTATTATTAATATCAGACAGTTGCTCGACCGCAACATTGAGCGATTGAGCAGTTGTTTGTTCCCATACTTTCAACGTCACATGTGTCTAGCTTAAGTCTGCTTCGAATTGGCAAGCGTACCTTCTGCTAACTGTTTTCAACAACTGGGCGAAAGATTTTAGACTGCGGTCTTGGCAGTGACATACTTGGTAAATTTAGAAGACAGAGTTTATCATTCCTTCTACTGTTATAGCTAGAAATATGAATTGTTTTGTGAAATTGTATTAATTTAATTTAAGCATTGTATAGGGATACTCTTATACTTCTGAGAGCCCCCCTGGGCATAGTTTACCTTGGCCGACGTGGAAGTCTCTTAACAGACTCCGGACTCAAGTTGGTCGAAGTAAAGAAAACATGCTTAGGTGGGGCTTAGTTATACAACTGATAGTGCATGCCTATGTGGTGTCTCTCCACAAACAATGGCTCACTTACTGTCTTCCCAAATTTAGTCGCCGAATTGACTCGAAAAGACAGAAAGATGTTAATAGTTGCAATCAAACATAAATTATTGACGAATCACACTTTAATTTCTTTTAACGCCTCCATGATTGTGGTATCGGTGGGATTTCTTTGTAATACCTGAAAAATACATTTAGTATACTCATTTATGCAATGTGTACTCACGTAGATAAGATGAAAGGTTTGTTTTCGTGATCCTTATATCGTAGATCCTACTGAGTTTAATAATGTTTATGAACACGATGTTGCAGTAAATTAGCCAAATTATGTAAGTAATAGAATGTGACGAATAATAAAAAAAACGTGCTAAGGTCGACAAAATACCATGCACCTCTGTATGCAACAAAAGGCTCTTCCTTGATATCATTAAAAAAAATAAGAAACGTATTCCAACTTCAAAATTCTGTTTTACAAAACAGATCGGTAATTTTATTCACATGTTAAAATTAAACTTACCTAATGAATCCGCCGCTTGGCGAAAACGCCTTGTCCTTTAGGGGCACTAAGACCGGTGTTCCTTGGTTTTGTGGAAATTTGACGAAATACTGTACACTTCCTGGGATTAGCTCACCTGTAATTATATACGTAATAAAAGTTGTATCATCTATCATTATCATCATCATCAAAAGTAGTAATAAATAAAAGTAGATACGATTTAAATATGGGAGTGAACACGAGAGACCCACGCCAAGCTAAGTTCAATAATTGTTTTCTCTAAGGTAGCATTTATCGACAAATTTTTCTTTAACTTTCCTCTTTACGAGTTGTAATGTAGGTATTATGAATATTGTATCTAGGGACCAAACCTTGCAACTGGATTTTAAATTACTTAATAGAACTAAAATTTTACATACATACGTATGTAAGACAGGTGACAATATTCGTCAATCTAGTCCTGGCGATGCAGTTATAGGATTTTTTTCCTTACAAGGGATTCCGTGCTTGCGGAGTTAGTCCCGGCTACTGTCTTGTCGATATACGAGCTATATCAGTGGCCTTTGGTGGCTCTATAATACTGACACCAGGGTTTGTTTGTGAGGCCTGTTGTTGAACTTACTACCCACATGTTGATGAAGAATGAAACTCCTCAATAGTTTATGAAAATGTTTTAAATTCAAGCTTACGAAATTGGAAATGCAGTGACATCAGTAAAATAAGCAGGGAATATTGAATACTTACCAAATTGATTGTATCTGTACTTGCGTAGAAGCGACTGCTGTAGGCTAGTTTGTCCTTGATTTGACATTACCAGTATGGCACATTTCTGCAACATGTAAGCAACCAGTGCACATATTCGTAAAACAAAATAGTAATAGTTCTATTTCAACATGCCGCCGTGTGGTGACGGCAGAGTAGAATACATTTGTCACCAACCCCCACTCTTCCCGTGGGTGTCGTAAGAGGCTTTTTTTTAATTTATTCACATCGCGACTTAGGGACTACACATTGAACAGGGAACGGGCAGCAGCGCTCTCTGATATAGTAACCTTTTAATCTGCGATCTCTAACCCGCCTGCCAAGCGTGGAGATTATGGTAATACTTAAGTGGAGGAGGCTCATAGTCCAGTAGTGGACTGTAACGGGCCATTGATTTTGATTTTGTTTATACCAAAAACCTATATACCTATACCTTTAAAAAGACAAGTGATTTTGGATTCGAGTGTAAAAGTTTTTAAATATTGTTTTTAGTAGGTACCTACCTCCTTTTTTCGACGTAGACAAGTCTAAATGTCCAAGATATAAATAAATTATTAAAACATTAATATCTAGGTACAAAATAATTTCAAAAAAATATTTTTAATACTTACTTTATCTGGCCCATAAAAAGTGTTCTCCCCATACGAATAATTTTCCTCGTACTTTTCAGCGTCCTTTCTTTCAGTGTTTTCCATTTTAATTAATTTTTCATTTGAACTTGCAGTGGAGTCTTCTGCTACTTTAACCTGTGTGCTGGGCAGAAACGAAGCGACTGGGCTTGATATCATCCTCTGAAAATTTGAAAATTTAATGTCACAGATATTAATCTTCAGCTTTCAAACTTATTAAGAGTTAACTAAGTTAACTGTTTAAATCTATTATTAAACATAAGTTAGTATCTTAAATTATTGGAAAAATTGTAAAATTTATCCTTGGTTACTGCAAAGTGTTTTGGCTGCTACATTTTGGTTTGCGAAATTACTAAGTTACTTTATATTTAATTTTAAAGGTATTTTTTATAATCTTTAGTACGAGTTTAACAAGATAAAACTTACGCTATCAACAAAGAATAATTTAAAGCAAAATACGTAAACACAACCGCTTTTAAAAATTGTCATGTCTGTTCGGTATCACTTCTCATAAGGATTTGAGCAAGAAACCCAACATTACTACCTAAAATAGTTTATAAAATATAAGTTCTGATTACTTTTGTTTTGAGAATCTCTTTTTATAAACTTCCGCGGGATCGAAGCAAAAAGTGTCCTAATGATCAAAAATGTTATTCCATTACTGTTCGAACTGCGTTTATACTAACGAGTTTCAGTTAAAGTCTTTAGAAGAAGTAAGTTTAATTCATTTTGAAAGAGGTGCGGAATATAAGTAAGTGATGAGTATCTTACTATCTGTACTTACTATAATTTATGATTGTAAAAAATAATAATATAAGTTGGTTATATTATTTGTGCTGGCTAACAGTAAGGGTAATTACAATAATATCTAAACCTCTTATACTTGGCTATTGAGTCTAATAAGCGACCCACAGTTAGGTTGGTTGTCGACCTTGTCTTACACGATGAAGAAAAAGCGTAATAGCAACGTTCGTCTTACGAACGAAATTATATTTATTTGTACAGATTACACGCTAAAATTCAACGTTGGTTTATTTCTCAACTGGACGTGTCATCCAAATGAGGTAACTAGTACTTGAAGTTTATCCAAAAACCTGTCCAAATTAGGGCTAATTGCAGATTCCTTTTCTTGAATCGACACCATTTCCTACACTTTCTTTAGTGGCGCGAAAAGCCGTCAACAAACTTCACAAACCTATTCATATTTAATAAGTTCCGTGGGTGAAACCCGTGTGGCCTAGAAACTAGCGCACTTGCTGTCTCACACGGGAATCTCACCACTCGCTGCAAATAGACCTTCCAAATCAATGTTGGTTGTTGTAAACACAAGAACTGCAATTTTCTTCAAGACCAGTACTATCTATGTGTACCAAAGTCACAATTTTCTTCGACTTACCTAATGTATGTTATTTTGTATTAAAAGTGTATTGTCGGCTCATATACGTTTTCACCGAAGTGTTCAAGCCTACCTACCCATAATTAGGGTGATCGACCCGTTGTAGGCCACGCGCTGGCCCAGTGCGGGTTGGTCGATTACACACACAACTTTTGAATTTATTTGCAGGAATGTACATGTTTTCTCTAAATGTTTTTATTAACGTGCACATGAATTAATTGATGCATGGCATTAAATGTAGATTGAATAAATTAATTTTATCGATATTATTGTGCTGGGTTTATTTATAGTCAGATAGACCAGCTGTCGTATTCTCTTAGGAAGGTTGGTAGTCGAAGTTTTTTGGTTGGTTTGTTTACTAATTCTGAGAATTATTATATTCTATCCTTAAGCGTTATTTATTGGTGTAATAAGTGTTCCGTACCAGTAACTTTCCTAGTAAACTACGATTGTTTATCATGCAAACAACTGTTTATGATTAACCTATTGCTGTTTCGTTTAACGAATATCTAGTTTTTGTATAGTAAATTTTCAAATTAAAGTATCTTTGTTTTATCTTTTCAGAATGTAATTTAACTAGAGTAACAACAATATAAAAAATATGTTACGGACAGTTTTATATGCCTGATCACTATCAATAATGGCCGATCTGTATTACTGTTCCAATGCAACTTTCTTGTACCCTAAGGTTGCCTGGAAGAAATTGCTACCTTAGCAATAAGGCCGCCTATCTGTACACCCCTTCATCTATCTTTTGTACTTTCAAGCTATATCCTTGTGTGCAATAAAGTATATTCTATTCTATTCTACTGATGCAATCCGCATCAAATGGGCAAAGTGATAAGTACTACATTATCAATTACTTTGCCCTATATTTTGAATAATGACCGGCCTTCTCGGTCAAAGTAATAAAACAGATCTGAAGCGCTCTGGTTAATTTATTAAATTGACACAAAGTAAGTTAGGAGTAAGGCCTCTTAAATAAGATCTGAAGCGCTTTGGTTAATCTATTAAATTGACACAAGGTAAGTTAGGAGTAAGGCCTCTTAAATAAAAAAGTTAACCTAACTTAATTAAATAGAGTAGGTCGTATATTAAGAATAAGGATACGGATAAAGTAATAAATTTTATCAATTTGCTCGAAGGTCTTGGTCATTGTTCATAATGACGGGACCGTATCATTCTACCCGGTTAATCAAATACTCGTAATACATTTTACTAAGAAAGGCGTAGCGAGCAGGTAAGCCATTGAAATAAATCACGCTTAAATATTCTGCAAATACTAAATAATGCGCTAAAAATGGACGTCAGAGCGATATGTAAATATTTATTTTGATTTTGACATAGTTACGTACTACGTAGAAAGAAAAATACTAGTATTTAATAACAGTTACTTGTTACCAACTCAATCCGTTGCCACTAGGCAGACGGACCGGCGCCAATCAGTTTACCAGGTTTATTTTAGCTAGGTACTATTTTATATGAATAACTTTGTATAATCAAGTCTCCTTCAGCTTTTCAAACACGATGAAATATTCGGTTATGAGAAGCTGAAATTCTCTCTAGTCTCTTAGCTTAAAAACATGATGAATGCATACTGATTTCTCGAAAGTTCTTTCTAAGATTTGGTTATAGTAAATTCGTAATGTAATTCAGGGTGATAGAAAAGTAAATTGATAACATTACAATATATTGCGACATCCTGTAACGGTTATCCTTGAAGAGTCCTAAGGGACTCTGTCCTTGTTACGCTTGTAAGTCTTTACAAGGCTACTCAAACTCAATCTGATGAGAAACATGGGAAACATTGTCCTCTGAAGCCTTTTTGCCAAATATATTGCGACCGAGACAAATGCCTGTTTTATTGCCCTCTTTTAGTGTTTTTTCTACGAAAAATATTTCTTCAGGTTGGTCTTACTAAACAGAGGAATATTGATTTGGATAAGACAGATTGGGTAAGAGCTATTATGATTCAATCGGTATATTTATTTACCGTAGTTTATCTTGTTTCTTGTACAACCGTGAAAGTTTTAAAAAGTATAACTAAGAGATTTTCGTAGGTAGAACATATTTTTTGCAATTTTCGGTTCTAACTCAAATAGTCTCTATAATACCTATACTTACTGTACTTTATACTTACTTATATACATTTTCCCTGTTAATAAATGTAATAAAACCCAGGAAAATGTGCGTAGTAGGTAACCTATTATGCAATTGAATTCTAATTGCGACTACAATTAAATATTATCGACATCAAAAATTATCCTTAACAATGGCTGAAGTGACCTTTGTGCCGTAGTATAGTCAGTTTGAACAAGTGCAATTTCAACTCATTTCAGTTTTAATCGGCGTAGAACTACAGTGTTTTTGAAGTTTTGTTATCAGTTAACAAACATTTTGGTGTTATTTTAAAACTTTGAGGTTCTATTTTTCTAATTCTTACACGTGGGATGTTCTGTGAGTGACAAATATTGTGTTTCCAGACAGTTAAATTCATTTTGAGTTGTAGTTATTTTTGCTCTTACCTATACAGGAATAAAATAACTCACATTTTATTCTGAGTGCTCCTTATTTGTGAGTGGGAGGCCCAAAATGAAGGACACTAAATTAGCGATGGAAGTCGGTTATCGCCAGAGGTTACCGTCGTATAATAGTCCTCCACATCTGACTATTCGACACAAAGGCTTCAGGAAAAGAAAAAGGTACTTACTTATCTGATCAAAATTATTTTATTTACTCAAAGTCACACTCCACAAATCATTGCGGGTCTTACTCTAAGGTATTTCCATCTAAAGGTGCGCTGACACACGAAGATACATAGCCTGAAATATGTTGTTAAAAATAGATGCATAATAAGAATCCTTATTCAAGAATATCAGGATATCAAAACCAATCTGCATAGTTACTCGTATATTCGTGTCCGTCCAATATATTGATTATAACATTATGAAGATGATATCACCACACCCACAGTAATATTGCCAGGACCTATAATTAAATAGTCTCCTTGACATTGATGCTAGATTATGTGGCATCGATCATCCTCGTAAAAAAATACCTATGAATATTTCCCTGCGCTATACTTAGTCATTACTATGTGATCATTAACTTTCTTTTCTATACTTGCAAGGCTGCAGATATTTCCAGTGAAGCTATCTGTAATTTCATACTTTAGGATTCAAGTTGTCACATAATTTATTTATTTATTTATTAGGCTTACCAACAGTTACTACACTAATGAGAAAAAATGAGAGAAAAATGAAATGAGTAATAATGAGTCAATTTTGAGAGCGTATCAAACATACGGATTCCGAGAAGTTGTTTCTGAAACAAGCATGATTTTCATCTACAGCAAATATTATTTCTTCACTACTTTATGATTAGAGTGTTCTTGTTTTATTTAGTAGTGTATTTGTTTAGTAGTTTTCCTTTTACTTGCGTTAAGAAATAAATCACCGAGTGTCAGCGTTAGGTAGTTAAATAAAGAACACCATCAATATCATTACATTAATATATTATATCTGTTTTGTTTAAAAATATCTAGGTATATTTCTCAAGGTAGGTAACTAACACAGAAACAGGTTTTGTTTTAATTTCGACGTAAATTATGTTAGATGCTAGCAAACACGTTGTGTATCTGTTCTATCTTGGATGATAACATCTCTGTTTCTTGAGCGTGGCCTTGCAGCCTTGACCCTTATACGAGTCCCTGGCCAATTATCTCAAGTGTCTTTACGTCAGAAGCCTGCCGCTTCTCATTTGAATGCCATCTATCTCCTGTTATGTATGTATGAGTCCCTAGTATTTCTTTTGCTTCTGCTAATAAATTTATCTTGAAAAGTTATTAAACTTTTGAGGCCCTTTTTGGGATTTGAATGTACGATTCGACGTTATTAAACCACTACGATACATAATTTATTCGGCAAACGAAAATGTGTGAAATCGAAGTACAGGCTCGAGCCTCACGGTGGGGAAGTATATGAGCTGATAACAACAACAAAAGTCACTAAGAGTTTTAACAACAACTAGGTAATTCTGTAATTATGCGGAGACGTACAAGTAATTTGTTCCACTGGAGGCGCTGGTCATATAAAATGGCATTTTAGCACCGCGAACGACACAACGAGCACTGAGGAACTGTCGAAAAAATAGTTTTCTTGCTACGTGACTTATACTTGACAAGGAATATTATAGAGCTGTTATTGGCAACATTAGGTTGGGGTTCTGTGCATGCAATCCGACAGCTCAGTTCATACCGAGGGTTCATAGCTTCATCCGGTAATCGCGCTGCAGAGGAAGTGCCTGATGATATTGTTTGTTCGTGTAGCACGGTATATTACACAATGTATTCAACTCTTAAAACATATTATTTACACATATTTTACGTCGCTATTTTAATATTAAATTATTAAGAAATACCATTTATCAGATGTAGGTACTTCTTACAATATGTCGGTAGACATTGAAGAGTTGGTGTGTCAGTTATGTTTATTTCATTACAATAAGATTGATTTGGAAAACAGGTCTTCTCTCAAGAGGTCGAGGTACCAAGTTCATTATACCGCGCTACTATATAAGTGTATCTATTGATGAGGTATATGCTTATGGGGCGATATCTCTAGGAAGTATAGCAAATATCCATACGAATCGATGTTCCAGGCGTACAAACTACCAAATCCGTAAAGTAAAATGTACATGCTGCAAGATAATATAATCACTATGTTTTCACAGGCAACAAACGACTAACCCAATCCTATCGACACGTGTTTCGGTACACAATGCATCATAAATAAATAAATACCTAAATAAATCTTTATTTAATTTGCCAAAGAGATACATAATTTGACCATTAAGTCGGAATCTCCTTTTAAGCTAACAGCGTAGCCTGTGCCAGGAGATGCCGCTCTTCCTTAACGTGGTTATTATGCTTAAGTATCTATTTACTATTTTGTAAACATAATTTGTTTTATTTTTATTTTATTTTTTTAATCAAGCCTAGTGAAACATTTCCAGTTATTTATTATTAATTAGGTTTAAAGAAGAGGTATTTGGTAGGTAGTACAATTTGGTAGGTAGCAGTGTTGGGCGTAATCTCTAAAAATTTCAATCGGATTGATTAGTCAAACTAAAATTTGAGTGAATAATTTAGTTTGATTGATTCAATAGCGATAGTTTTAGTTGCGACTAAATTTATCATCATTGACAGTTAGCCTGACCACCGATATCGGACACCGAGACGTAGTTCATATTTTTCCTTCTTCTCGTTGGTTCCGTTCAGTTTTCTCATGTATGGTCTGTTTCTTCCAGGTCAACTGGGAACTTCGCGACTGGCAGCGCGGGTGGCGGGTGCGGGGCGCCCCGCTCCGCACCCTCCACCCCGCTGCAGCTGGACAACCACCCTCGCGCGAAGCATGACAAGTAAGTAACTATAATTATGTACTAACTTTCCTTCCGCTTCGGTAGCGTTGTTTTTGTTTAAACGACGGGATTTCAAGCCTTTTTGTTCCTTAAGGATGGAATTTCCAGAAATAGTGTTGCCTCATCTACAGCTCATATATGTCCCTTACGAGAAGCTCAAGTTTACCCAGATTTAGGGCGATTAGGCCTTAGTCGACCGCACTGGCCCAGTTCATATCTTGAAAATATTCACAGGAGTATGCAGGTTTTTTTACGATGTTTTCCTTCACCGATAAAAGCGTCGAAGAAACGTAGGTACATAAATGAATTCGGAATTCGAAAACTCATTGGTACGTGGTGGAATCACCCACGTCTTCCGGACAGGGACTCTAGCTAATACACCACCGAGGACGCTTATATCTTAAGTCACGTCACTTACGACGTGCTCGCCTACGTCGTCGTCGTCGTCCTATGAACTTTACTGTCCTTTCAAGTTTCCAGGCCTAGTAGTTCAGGCCTCTGCATTGATTATTTATGTCAGTCAAAGAAGACTCTACAAAAGACAGAAGAGAATGAAAGTTTATAGAGCGTTTCGTCTTATTTTTTATGAAAAGGGTTCTGCAATGGAGTAAACATGAGCACAACTTGAGTCGCCTCGACTGCGCTCCTTTGAGTATTTTTCATTCGGATGACTGGA
The DNA here is from genome assembly GCA_951230895.1 of Carpatolechia fugitivella. Classification (NCBI taxonomy): domain Eukaryota; kingdom Metazoa; phylum Arthropoda; class Insecta; order Lepidoptera; family Gelechiidae; genus Carpatolechia; species Carpatolechia fugitivella. Next base: position 8,788,059 of record OX579660.1, read on the forward strand.
TAAATAGATCCGTTTTTTGCGTTCTTATTATAGAAATTTGGTTTTATTTCTTATTAACTTCTCGGTAGACTAAGTGTGCCTTAAAACCGACTTTACACCAAAGCCGTGCGCGAGAAACAAATATAAACATTGAAATTGCTCAATTTTTCCAGTCTGGCATAAATTAGCACTTTATTGGTGGTTTTTCCTCACGGACAGCTCTATCTAGTGAAAAACCAAGTTCCGTCCATTTTAAAACCCGATTAGCGTTTTTCCCTAATTCTAACATTGATTGTTCAGATTTTCTTAAAGATTTAAACACTCCTCTTATGTCATTAATGAAATAATTTATTCATCTCATCTTGCTCTATTTTCTCGGAAAATGAAAGTGGGACAACTAATTGCTTCGTTACTTCGATAACCCCGTTGTATTATAATTATAATTAAAAGGGGGTTACGGGCAAGGGCGAGGCGCATGTCTTGACCTTTAGTTGATAGGTATTCGAACAGTCGTAACTGACTACATAGTAATTATAGGCTATGAGTCAATGGTTACTAGAAAAAAGTACCGAATAACCTAATATAGATTTGATAGCCTTTTAGTTACGATAAAAAGGTGTGTACTTGTGCGTAGTCTTATTTTAGCCTTAAATGTTTCATAGCTGGGAAAATGCCTACTTATTCTTCCGCGGTTTCTTACCTTATGGTATGGTATGGTATGACGGGCTGGTTTCCGCAAATCGACGTCTGTTGCGCCTATTTTGCGTGTGGGTGGGGTTGCTCACTTCACTACTCGAGCCATGCACCCGATCTTCTCGAGGAAGCATACCACTGATTCCTTACCTTGTGTCTCATCCGGCAAAGTTTCTAACAACGAGTACAGCTCTGCCCGTCTCTTCGTCACGTCTGCATGGCAGGTAGTACTTAGTTTCGCCTATCTCGTGGGTGGTTACATGTGGGTGGTTGTCTCTTTCTGTAGTTATAATCTGAGGAATACAGCTAAACGTTACCAACTCAGTCTCATTTGCTGCATCATCATCATCAACATAATCTTGGTATCAGAATTATTGAGTCGCCAAAAGCTTCTCTGCCACGGCTCCTATAACGACTTTCCTTTAGAATTTAATATAGTAACCGGAAACAACGGCCGTGTCTTCCGAACTTTTTAGACCAACTGTAACAATGCCCTGACCCTCAGGAAGCAATAGTGTCAGCGAACCTAAAATAGCTCTAAACGGTCGACCATGGAGACTCTTACAAATGCACGGTAGGCGTCGAAAAGTGTTTCAGAGTGCTGTCGTGTAGTGTACGGAGAAGCATATTATCCTTGTAATCAGAGTTGCTACAGAATTACCTCCAACTTGGCATAACGACCGCTGTCTCTGATGGACTCGAATAGTAATCGGTACCAATGACTTTGCGTGACTTTCGAAGGACAAATAAAACTTTCGTTTTAATTATCTAATCTTACACTTAGCAAGGAATATAAAGTCCGTCACAAAAATTGCTCAGACGAGTATAATACATAGCGCTTTAATATAAGTAAGGAGCAACCAGGCCCCTCGTCGCCTATAATTTGTATGCAGATAGCGGCCATTCGACCGGCCCCTAATTGATTCGCCATTTTTCTTAACCTGCATTTGTATACAAAATGTATGCAACGAGAGTTCTGGTTGGTCTTTTGGATATAATATATGTTATTATCTTATTCGCTGTTGTGTGTTATATTACCGCTGTGTCAGCTGTGCTACGTACGCCAAGCACAGTAAATTAAGACTAAATAAAAATTTTACACTGGATTAATAAAGGAAACTATTATTAATCTTAGGTTGAAACATGATTATATAACATAGTGACTGCAAGGTCTACGAGTAATTTGCTGTAGCCTCGGAGTAATTAAAGTGACTATATAGTTGACACTCATTTAGTATCTTTGAAATTGTGGATAAACTGGTTAACAGACTGGTAGAACTAAAATAACCATGTTATGTTATAAAAATATTTTGTGGTTCATGGAATAAGTATGTGCTTTATTTAACACATTATTGTTTATTATAATAGCCAATTACTTTTAATAGTATATTTTTTATTAATAACAAGCAATTCCACTTTATATGTTAGATAAGTATAAAGTTAGCAACAATCTTATATAGCCCTTATTTAGGGAAGGCTCGAGCCCCTCGGTAGGGACGAATATGAGCTGTTGGTAGTGATGATATTAGATGATAACTTTAATTTTCCATAGGATATTGTTTCATCTCTTAGTTACGTCCTATTACATTGTATTAGCACAGAAAAATATTATTTAATCCTTTTTCTTTTTCCTGGTGTCTAATAAAATCTTATTTTATTAATTGATTGATTTATTCGTTAATAAATTTTTTTTATAGTACCTGGGCGACAGAGCTTTGCTCGTATTATTATCTGAAGGAAAACGAATAACTCTGACTACGAAAAAATGTAATACGAATTTTAATTTCTGTCATTTTTAATTTAAATAACTAAATGACAATAAAAAAGTAAGTATTATATAAAAAAATAAAACATGAAAAAAACTCAAGAAGATTCAAAAACCAAAATACACTTTGCAGAGTCGCGGTCACCCAACTGCTAAAGTTACGTTAAGAATGGCGACGAAATTACCTTTCTATTTCAATGGCATATTTTTAATTCTGAAATAAACGGAAAACACGTTTTAATAAAAATGAAACCTAACTATATCGTTTTATATTGCCCCCGAAATGCTCTACATACAAAATTTCAACGAAATTGTTCGAACCGTTTCCGAGATTCTTATTGTATATACCTATATGTACCTAAAGAATTGCTCGTTTAAATTATTAGATATTAGATACGAAATAAGGCATCGATTAATGTAATACAGGATAACAGTGTATTAACACTGTTTACAAAATGAGTTACAGCATAATAAACTGGAAAGAATTTTTCACATTTTTTTTACCGTTGTGGGGAACATAAATGGCTTTCTTCAAAATAAAGACTTTCATAAATGGTTTTTCCAGAGAAGATAAACTTTCAATATCTATTTCATTGAAGATGGGTATGAATTTTCTTTGTTTTTAAATTTTTGTCGTTTTCAATGTAGCTATTTCATTGAATATAAGTATGTGTTTTAAATTGGTCAACATTAGAGCAGGTTATCAGCAGGAGTTTTCAATATGCAAATATGCCACATTTTTCCTCACGTTCACTTTGCAGTATGGGATATTTATTTTTATCAATTCATCACAACTTTATTTGTAAAATCAAAATGTATGTTTTTCTAGTTTGTAGAATAAATGTCGCATATTCATTATACGAGTTACTTGGGAACGGTATATTAGTTACTGTAAAACAATTCATTTTGAATGCAATCAACTACCCAATTCTAAAGGCGAGGGTGACATGACAGCTGATCATTATAGGTATTTATATTAATCCAACAATTTAAACTGATTGTTGTTATCTCATACGATTTATCATGCTACGATTAGACATAGCTAGCGATGATGTGCGCCTGCCCCTATCAGTTGTGTTTATGTTACGAACTAGGCGAAACGTGTTCCGCCGTACGGAAAAACTTTATCTGTGACTCTAAAAGCTTAATATAATGGAAACCTTCACTTCTTTTAAATACCGAATAAAAATACACTGAATATGTATATATATATAGTTATTATAATGAATGAGTGAACAGTGCATGTGCGCAAATGTGAAGTGTAAACATGTCTCCTGAATCATCAGACGAGCAGCAATCGAGCTGGAAGATTGTGAAGGTTCCTATAAATTATGCTATCGAAGGTGGAATCAAGCTTGTTGATTTCGTTGACAGGTAAATTAGTCGGATGTACCTTTATTCTGTTTTTTTTTCTTCTATTATCTCCTATGATTAAAGCTGGACTAGTAAACACAACTTCTCGTACACACATGTTTGCCCATGTACTCATTTAAAATTTAGTTTTGTCTGTGTTCCACCCGAAAGACCCGAAAGACGACCACTGCTGGACAAAGACCTCTCCTCCTTGTCCGTTAATTTTACATTGCAATCTGTATCCCTGCAAACTATTCGTACTTTGTATAACATCGATTTTAAAGTAGGCGTATCACGTCAAGTGTTACAATATTTTGACAATCACATTTCCTTTGTTCTCTTACAGGTAAGGGCAATATTTATTGTAATGTGCTGGAAATACCATCAGAATAAAAAATCAGTATAATACGAACAACTCACCGTGACAAGTGAAAAATTAGCTGACATTATCTTTAAATTTATATTTTATTATAAAGGTTTGGTATCTCTACCTTTGATCATGTCATGGCTGATCTTCCTCGTGATGTTTCATCATCAACAGCTCATATACGTCCCCACTGAGGGGCTCGAGCCTACCCTGTATTAGAGCGATTAGGCCTTAGACAACCACTTTGAATTTCTTCGCAGGAGTGTGCAGGTCTCATGACGATGTTTTCCTTCACTGTCGTGATGTTTAGGTAAAGGTGCAAAGATTGTTTCTGTTTCTGCTAAACTAACTTTAATTTTTATTTACTGATATTTACCTGAAAATTAATCTATGGAACGTTATATATTCGTGAAAGTTACAAAAGATGAATAATATTTTACACTGACCAATTTACCGCACGATATATAGCCCCAAATAAAAAAATATTTTTAAAAATACAGCAAAAAAAGTTTGTAATTAATCGTTTATTGGAGAAAAAATTCAATTTAATTTGTTATCTATTATATGCCCCTTGAATATTACTGTAACACCCTGTATACCTAGTCAATACCATTAACATTGATGTAGTTTTATCTATGGGGGAATCGCCATTTTTCTAATAAGTTCCTACACTGCTTATCGATATTTATCGGTTAATTTCACACGTGTGTTGGTTTGGTTGACGTAAATGCGATATCAGTAAATATCCGTGTAAATAAATATAGAATATGGGCAGATAGATGTTTATTTTAAGTAGTTTTTTTGGATTTTCATCATCATCATCATCATTTAGCTGTGTGGTGACGGCAGAGTAGAATACATTTGTCCCCAACCCCTACTTGTCCCGTGGGTGTCGTAAAAGGCAACTTAGGGTATACACATTGAACAGGGAACGGACAGCAGCGCTCTCTGATACAGTAAACTTTTAATCTGCGATCTCCAACCCGCCAGCCAAGCGTGGAGATTATGGCAAAACCCTCCACTTAAGTGGAGGAGGCCCATAGTCCAGTAGTGGACTGTAACTTGCCGTTGACGTTGATTTGATGTTGATCATCATCATCATCATCATTATCAACAGCTGTTGTTGTAAGGACTGTGCGAGAATGCCCATCAGGAAAAATATACCACTTGATCCTAATTATCTATCAGGTACCTAAGCGGTGTTTTTACTTAGATAAATGCAGAACATTGTGAAAGAACAACAAAACCAGGAATACGTCCCTAAGGGGCTGGAGCCTACCCTGGATTAGTTTTACATATTTCTTGTTTATTTATTTTAGTTTTTAGTACATAATTGTTATTTCTTTTATTAGTGAAGGCGCAAGAGTTAAAAAGCCTTAACTCAGCAGTAGGCCTGATCAAAATGTTACTTACTTAATTTCATTTTCGTATTTTTATTCGAACATTAATTACTGCTCCAATAAATGATTCCCTATATATAACAGATTTTCGTAGGTAAGTATTTTGTATATAAACAACGTAATCATGTTTTATTTACTAACGTTATTGAGGTTATCGACGGAGTTACTGACGTCAAAACATCCAATCATTTATTCATAAAATATGCAATATCTTGATGAATGTACCTTATAGCGCATTGTTACGAAACAATGTAAGTTACACGTAAAGAAAAAATGCTAAAAATGGGTTGTGGTTATTTGTACCTATCATGACATTTTTCCTTATTGTTCCCTGTATTTATAAAACTTTGAAACAATTTATTTATATTTTCTTAGAAGCCAAGAGCTGGGTGTGCTATATCTGTTTTAGTAATATTCAATTTTTTCGCTAATAATTATTTCAGTTAGTAAACGCGTAAGAGTGCTGACTAAGCACTTCTCACCCGCGTTATACTCACATAACAAGAAGTATGTACGTCTACCTAACCCACACGATGATGAAGAAGAAGAAAAACTAATGACGAAAAATCTCTCTTTACTTGACGACACCCTTATATATTTTTTTTATTTTTTTTTGTTTATTGTTAAGAGACAAACAGTCAAATGCTTAAATAATTACACAAGTTAATAAATGTAAACCTACAGTCCCCAATATTTACACATAAAAATAGGTTTCAAAGTTAAATTACAGAATAAAACCATACTTTAGAGAAAGCAAACAAAACACTATGTAAAATTTTAGAGAAAACAATCAAAAAACATAATTTTTTAAAAGATTTAGGAAGCCGAATCAGCGAGGCAGTCAAGAGTCTGTTTCTTAAAAGTATGTATAGACGAAGAAAAAATATCAGCATTGGATTCATGCAGCAATTCATTGTACAGACTACACGCACGTCTAACAAAACTGTTCTTGGCATAACATGTCTTGGCTGGAGAGATAAAGAACAAATTCTTTTTACGACAGCTTCTTTAATTTTTGCGAGGCACACGGAAATTGATTTTTTGTAGTAGTGAGGGGGTATCGACATAGTTATTTATATATTATACAACGTTGGGTAAATATACCCACACACAAAATAATATCAAATATATAGGTAAATACAAATAATTTACGAATGTAAATAAATTTATTACAACAAATAAATTTTGCAATAAGATCAATGAAAAAATAGATTTTAGGTTTTTCATAAGACTAGCAAAACAAACCATGAATCTGTTTGTTTAGTACGTAAATTGAAACCAAATACAATATAATAATAATTGATTGTGAATAAAAGGTACTTTCATTGTGTTGTAATTTATTTCGTTTATTTCACTTTCAACTTCTGTAAAACACTATATTTTCTCTAGTTCCACTTCATTTATTACAAAAACCAAAATATTTCAAATTTTATTGAATGTCTAGCGTTTAGCTTTTGCAGCTGTAATTTTAGCTTCTCTAGTATGAAATTCTGAATATGTAAACACTTTGTGTTAGGTGCCACCTATTAATAATAAATCGAAAGAAGTGCTGTTGGAATTTAACAATAAAATTTAGATGTAAATAAAATATTACTTACATGTTTTTTGATTGTCAATCAATGATTGACGTTGCTTTGTCTTGTATAATTATAAGTAGTAACAAAACAATACAAAGGACTTTATTCGAAATTACACAACAACAATATTTATCGGCTCAATAAATAATTTATTTATTATAAAGTCCTGTTTTAGCCCTTGATATTATTATTGCGTATGAGCGCAATATTAATTATTAAGTTCTTTAATGTATATATTTAAAATCATGCAGTACATAAGTCTTTATTAAATTAGAATGAGAAAAAAGATGACGCTAGGTTTTGCATGATAAGCCGTGTTGCACGATAATTACATACAATATTATAGGTACTCGGAAGATAGCTTTTATTGCAATTTCTAAGCATGTAGTACAACATAATACAGATGATGTTGCAACTTTCCAAACCGCAGCTTTCTGCAGCAATCACCTGCTTGCCTGCAATGGAGGATTAGGTATCCCATTCACTTATCTTTTCTTAGTCTTTGACAAAACAGGTAGTTACTATCATCATTTCTACAGCCTGCAGAAGACGTCCACCTTACTCCTAAATTAATAATTAGAATGGTTTTCCTTTGGAATAACTATTCGCTTATTTAATGTTTAATATTATTTGTGAAACAGCCTCTGTGGCGGGTTCGAATAGTGGTGGACAAACAAATTTCACTTGCTGAGACTGTCCCCAGTTTGGTTAGGCAGAGATTCTCAAACTTATTTCGTTTACGCCCTCTTTGAAAATTAATAATTTTTCAGCGGCCCCAATTTTTTTTACACTCCCAAATAATTAATTTAATATAATATGCATTTTGAATTTGTTATTTAGTTCCTCGTTCGTTGTCAGTTTTATACATTCTTCTTCCACCTGGGGTGATGACATTTGAAAAAGCACCAGTCTAGTATTGCGTACGGGCTATCCTATTTTTAGTTTTTATACAATCAGAAATACAGGCAGAAATATAAACTAAATAATTGATATTGTGGAGTAGTTAGGTTTCAATTTCAATGAATTTTAAAATATAAAGTAGATACAATTACAAATCAGTCATCGCCCCCCTAAACGACGCCAACGCCCCCTATTTTTTTCTGGGCTCCTTAAGGCGGGGTTATGTGGAAATACCACCCAATGTCGCTACTTTGACGATCAAATACTAGCACTTCTACTGATGCTATAAATGTAAAAAAAATGTGCTAACAAAATATATCCTTAATTTAATTTTAAATCGAGTAGAATTTTAAAATACATTAATTTAGAAATAAAAAGCACAAGATTTAAAAAAAAGCAGCAAAAATAAATTTTGACGTCCTTGATCTCGTAACTTCAAGCAATAACCATAGTTTTTTTTTCGTTAATATAATTTATCTATTATTGACTATTGATTACATTTTTCATAAACTCTGCCGTTTTCTGTTAATAAGCAAAATAGTTCAAGAAAAACGAGGTTTTCGCACGATTCCTGCGCAGTGTCGGACGTAACTACCGTGAAGCATCGCACGCTAATATGAACTTTATTTCAGTAGTGCGTCGGTTGAACTTTCAACTAAAGCGCGTTGAGTTGCAAATTTTTGCCATAGCCCGGCCTTAACGCCCCCCTGTAAGCCTACAGCGTCAACAAGGGGGCGTTATCGCCCACTTTGAGAAAACTGGGTTAGACCATTGGATGCTGAATCACCTAATTGTTTGAAAAGTAAGGTGACTCTGTATTTCAATTCAAGGCGTCAACTCAAATATATTTATTCATAACCAAAGGTAATATAAAGATGTTCTTAAAAAAATATGTACAACTATGATTAGCCACTCTCGGCATACGAAAATTTATAATCTTAACTATTAAACTAAGGCTAACTTAACCTAGGGTGTAATTTACAATGTTTGGTTACACAGAAATGTTGTCGTCTTCAAATAACTCTACAAGGCTGTAATAACATTTTTCTATTGTTAAGCTGATGGTCCTGGGTGCTCTCTTCCAAAAACTGTCGTCACACAAGCCATGTCTTCGACAGTTTGAGTAGCTTCGGCTGTTTGAGTAGCAGGCTTTTTCGATATATAATAAGCATAAATTTTGTAATTGACAATATTTTATTTAAAAAAGGAAACGCAAAAGATGCGACGACTGTGGAGTTTCTTCGGTGAGCTCTTCTCCACAGATTCCGCCATTGTGTTAGTGAACTCACCCAAAAAAATGTAATGACGGATCTAAGTGATGTAATAACATCCTATGGAAATAAATAATTTTGACTTTGACACACTAGAATTTGTGAGGCCGGTTGTGGAGACCTTAGAACCTGTAGAGTCAACTAGCTATAAAAAGTGTCTATGTAAAGTGTAAGTGTCGTGTTTGTGTCCATCAAAAATATTAATTTCAAACAAAACTTAGTGTAACTGTGTAGTAGTGTTTTGTTAGTGTCATAGCTAGCCGACTATACATGATTTGGAAAAGGGAAAAGCTATTACATTACCTACAACCCGGTTCAACAATAGCCTAGCCCTAACCATATTACGATGTACATATACACAAATAGATAAGTACGGGAATGTCCGTTACCATGAGACCTAAGGTAACAGACGGAAAGTGGGAAGGATAAAAAGGATGTGTACGACGTGCAATGTACACAGGAAATGATTAGCTCAAGCTAGCGGGCCAGGCTCAGCCTCACTATTTAAGGGCATGAAGGTGTCTTCGCCACTTGAGAGGAGCGGATCATCCGACTAGGCGGGAACATCGCTTTGCAGGAGATAAGAGAGACTCAACTGCAGGTGGAAGAGTACTTTATTTACAATTACAGCTAGTATTTATATGAAAATATTTACACACACATTGATAGATCTTACAGTAAATATGCTGATTAACAATATGGAATTTGGACGTCTCAATGTGATTCAGCAGCTGCGCATGTTCGGGTCAACGATCGGTCATTGTTGATGCTGAACAGAACCCATACGATAAGAAAAAAAAAACTTTAAAATGCCTGCTATAAGAATAAACGTCAGTGTATATCTGTTTCGCCTTGACTCACCCGGGGACCCACCCACCAGCTCACATTTGCGATTGTCTGGCAATCTGTACGAAGAACGTGAGAGCGGCACGTGTGGACAATTCACTGCTCTATATGCTTCCAATGGGCAATGAGAGCGCTATATTCTATACAACGTGCTAGCTAAATAACGCAAAAGCTCTCACACAACTTCTTAAAATTAGAAAAAAATATTTTTGAACTTTAATAAAAAAATTTTCGATCTTCTGATCGGTTTGTAGTCTTTTTTTGAGATTTTGTGGAACTTCTGGAACAAAAGTTGTTCTGTTTCACGGACTGAGAGACCGCCTGAGAGTTTTGCGTTATTTTGCTTACACGTTTATTGTAGCAACAGTGGTGTCAATTCCCGCAGCGAAACTAAATTTTAAAGCGCAAATGTCAAGTTTTGACGTGTGAAATGTCACGTGTGTTTAACGGCGTGTTATAGGATCCTGTTTAAAATTGACGTTTGTGACATAAAACTTTACGTTCAAAAGAGCCAACAATCTCCCGTCCTTTTTCATGGTCGTCGGTCAGAAAGTGACAATATTTATATAAAATTTAAATTTAGTTTCGCTGCGGGAATTGCTAGAACTTACGTATCGTATCGTTCGTGCATTATTTGCAATAATATTTTAGCAGTTTGGTCAGGTCATAAAAAAGTAAATTTACAGGTCATGAGGGTAGAGAGGTTTTAGAGCATGTAGAAGGAACAAAGTTATGATGTCGGTCGTCGCCTTACGACCCTCCCTACAAAGAAAAATTCGATATCAATATTCAGATCTTTAAATTTTATCTCTTCTAGACTCTAGGTTATCCACGTCGTCGTCTTGCTCTTTTAATCTTGAAGATGCTACCTAGCATGTCTTCTGAGTATAAAACGTGTTACTTATAAAGAGTCACGTGTGAGTTGCGCCTATTGCTACAATGATGCTGCCGGCGGCTCGGCTTGTTTAATTTGTAGCGACAGAAAAAAACATCTAACAACAAACGTTTTTCTTGTTTATTAATTTTACTGTTTTATCTTGATGTTAACATCAGCCATCGGTACGAAAGTAATGTATGTCATACATAAACTCACGCTCCTACCCCCAAAGGGGTGAACAGAGTTTTAGTTCGCCCCAAGGAGCATACTAAAACCACGTTTGGAAATATTTTTGGGTTAAGATTTGTATTTTTTTTTTCAAGTGTTTATAGAACAGTTTTATACTGGCTGGCTTGAAATATAGGTTTATTTTTTATAACTTATCTTGATTGATTACATGCCAAGGAACAACTGTAAATCGAAGACTGTAAATTAAAACAGTAGCGTTCCAAAGTGTTATCGGAAGATAATAATTATGATGACACCTTATGAAGTTATGATAATCGTGCGACATATTTATTGTATCCTACTAGCGTAGGTTATTATTTATGCTTGGAACGAGAAAATAGAAAAATAAATATTGTCATAAAATATACTTCATTATTTATCACAAAACAATATAACTTGTGAGTTACATAAAATACAGAATAAATAATAGTACCACTTTAAGTATTGACACCCTTTGGTACGAACGTAATTCCCAAAAATGATAAACTTAAAAAAAAACAACATTTGTTAGTAATAAAAAAAAATTGTCTCTATGCTCTATGTAATGGTTTTAAGTCTACGTCGATGGTATCGATAGGCGTAACAATATTATTTGGTTTTCAATGACTTTTCAAATTAACAGAATTTTAATACTTTTTTCTCGGTCCAGTCAGAATCAAAAGTTGCATACATTGTCGTACTTTAAACGCAAAATAAAATATTTTCATCAATTGTTTCACTGACCACACTTCGTTGTTTATAAACGAATGCTCTTTACTTGGTTACAAACTCCATGCTATCGTCAGTGTCCGTCCGGCTGTGAGCGTGGAGTACCGTTCACCGTCGCCATTCACTGCTCACCGCCTGGTGCCCCGCCGTCGTCGTCGCGTCGCCGCTCTGACCACTGCGCTAAATGCCGGTACAAATTCCGCGTCTTTCCAATCCAACCGTACAATCAACACACAAACACGAAATTGGTTCCGCTCAAGCAATTCTCAGCTGTCCGCGACTCGAAATAGAATCGTGAGTTGGATCAGCTCCTTCTCTTTTATCCTGATTGATGTCAATAGCATCAAGTTCACTGTAAATATTGACGCGTGACTGCAGGTTTTAGGTTGTCGGACTCATTCCTTCGAGTTGTTTACGATACTACATAATTTGTAAGATAAAATTATAAGGCTGTAGCTGGAAAAATCCGTGCAATATTGTTTAGCTTCAAACAGTGAAGGTCGTTATCTTATCGCCAGAGCGATAAATTGGTTTGAAACCAATACACAATCAATATGTTATACCTACTCTTATGTGTACTTATCTATAGTATGCGACTTGTGTATCTTCATGTGCCATGCTTGCAGTAGACTAGTAAGCGAGCGCGCGTCAAGCGCTGATTCCATCAGCTTTTTACTGTTATTCATTCTATTTCCATCGCTGCAGTTTTTTTTTACTCTACAACCAGTATTTCTAGTTTTTGTGACGTCTACAAATCCAGTTTTGCATTATGATAACATAGCCGCTTTGCCAATTTTATGTTAGCACGCTCGGCTGTTCTCGATAGTAATCTTGAAGATCTCACGTGTGTGTCAAATCAGTTCGATTTGCTATGGCAATAGACTTGTTGAATGTTCATTCAGTGTTATCGATATGACCCTTAGTTGCATCATGTTTGTCACAACGCTAGTTTATATTAATAATTGTGGTTTCCTCTCTGTGAAGTGGACTCGTGCTCGTGTGTTTTTTCATAGATAGTTACATATACAATTTAAAAGCGTTTCCTTAACTCAATCGTCTCGTTAATATTTGAAGATTAACAGACTTCGAATTGTAACTATAAAAATGGTTTTCTATCCCTTAAAAGGTTTTACTATCTCTTACTGATTAGATTTAAGTATTTACAAATGCAGGTGCATTTGATATGTTAAGATATAGATTTCAAATTCAAGATTGTGTTGGTTTTGATCATTAGAAGCAGTTTCTTGCTTTTGTGATCGCTTGAGTCAACTGCTTACATAAAATGTTATCTATTTGCTATATTCGTGACAGCCTTTTCACGTAACTATTTTCAGAGAAGAAAAATGATGTTGACGATTATTGTAAATAATGTGATAAATTTAGGCGTCGCCGGTGTAAATAAGTGAGACATGGATAACGCGTCGTTCGAATACTCAGACGAATCCAGTGGGGAGAGTGGTTGCGCTAATCTTGGGTAAGTTTTATTAAATTAACGTGTAGCTAAATACCGCAAAACCTCTTGGGTGATAGTTCGGCCCTTTTTTATTCAAATATTTTAAGGACGGTTTCTTCTTACAAATTCAGCTCTTAAAACTAAAAAGGTTTATATGACGCAGTAAAAAATTTACTAAATTGCTTGTAATAAAAAATAATTTCGACTTTTTAGAAAAGTGTAAAACAGGCTTCTCAGTTTCACACCGTATTATATTATTTAGTTAACACGTTGTTTGCTACATGTCGTGCAATTTTTAAAAATGCAATTGTTTTACAAAATACATGTAAAAATTACGCATATGTATCTAACCAAATCTTTGTGTGATTCATGCGTGAGGTGTATCGCGTATTTGCGAACAAACTTTATCAATGTCGTTTATAGTTTCATTATAACCTTATTTTTCTTTTTTAATATTAATATTCTGAAAGCAACAAAATAAATATGGGTATTTACTACTTAGTATTTTTTCCCGAACGATATATTTGAGTGGTATTTCGGTATTACCTGTTCACCTTGACTAGACCGAACAGGTAAGTGATACAGCTATTTTAAGCAATAAATATAATCAAATCATGCCTCCAAACGACTATATTATCACTTTAGACGAAGCTATTTAGAAGACGGCAAGCTTTTAGAAGTGTTCCCTTGTTTTTATCCTGAAGACTACGAGATGACGAGACATTCAGATGTTGTTATCCTCTATGCAAATTACTTACAGGCGCCTCTATTCGTAGGTATTGAAATTCAATAACTTGCGTAGATTTTACGTCAGAGCATCTATTGTGTTGTGAACAGACAGGCTGAGCAAAAACATTTATTATGTCCAACAAATGGGATGATTTTGTTTCACAGCTTCTTTCTTTGTAGTATTACTCATAAAACTTACAAAATTAGTGATAATTGTTTGTTTTGCATATAAAAGATCGTTATTTGGTGAAGTGTTTTTTTTTTATTTCCGCTGTTTGGTTTTACAAATCTTTATCTACAGCCGCACTTTTATAGTGTATAGAGGATAACAACATCTGAATGTCTCGTCATCTCGTAGTCTTCAGCGTTTATGTATGATTTACGCAACCTTTTAATGACATTCTGATGTTTCATTTAACCTTTTTTTAATCTAACCATTATAATATTACCATTATAAGGTCCGGCGTGGCCGTAGAACTATTTGTATGGTAGCTTACGCACTCGGTCAGTTTTCCATCCGTTATCCGGACCCAGAACTACCATAAAATAGTTCTACGGCCACGCCGCGCGCCGGACCGATTTTTTCAGATTCGGATCAGACGTAGTCCGTAACCAGTCTTAGCGGGCATTCAGTTGGTCTGTACACGACTTGATGCATGCATTTATGTATTGAGCGCCCCTCGTCGCCTTGTCGCGTTCGACGCGAGAGGTACTTCATAAGCAATAGGCGACAATGTTATATCTGCTGTTAACTGCGGTCTGCGTAAACAACACTAAGGAGGAAAAAAATATTATACGTCAAGCTTTAAGTTTTTTTAACTTTCCTGACTGAACGTCAAATAAAACATAATTAAATCACATATAAATAAATATGAGGGGACATCTCACACACAGCTACTACGAGTACTACAACATCTGAAACAATATCAAAATAGCTCTTATACGTTACCACCGAGAGGCTCTAGCTTTCCCTGAATTAGGGTGATTAGACCTTAGTTGACCACGCCACGCTGGCCTAGTGCAGGTTGGTGGATTTCACACATAACTTTTGAATTTATTCGCAGGTTTCAATACGATGTTTTCCCTCACCGTCATAAGAGTGTCGAATAACCGTACATATGTATTCGAAATTCGAAAACACATTGGGTCCGTGGTAGGTGTCGTACCCGCGCCTCCCGGATGGAAAACAGCGGCCATAGCATTCCTGAACATTTCATGTAAAATAAAAAAAAAATGTTTAGGGCCTTAAAAAACATAAATGAGCCAACTCAAACCAGCGTAAACATTTAGGTACTAAATATATAATGCGTGTGTGATCTTTATCTGCCAGATTGTACCTAAAACATTGTCATGGTCAAATGTTACATGATTATCAAAACTTAAAATTTGCCTATGGCTATATCAAATAACTAAAAAAAAAAACAGGTACTACTGAATCTTTGTTCAAGTAGGTTAAATGTTAATTTACAACCAGTTATATTCCTTCATCATAACTCTGTTCAAGTTTTTGAGGCCGCAAATAAAAGTTTGTAGATCCCGGTATCCCGATTTCGTATGAATTATGGACGGGTGCATATAAAGCTGAACAAAACCGATTCTGGCTTAGTTGGTTGTATCGAGTTTCAAGTTTAGTGTCTCGTGTGTGTCTTCAATGATGGGAGTATTCTTCTTACCAAAGTGCGTATTTTGCTTACAAAAATCTTCAAGAAAAGATAGTCAAAATAAAAATTTTGTGTCTAATTTTAGGAGTTCCCATGCGACTTGAGATAGGAACGAACGATTAAAATATGAAGCATTTCTTCTCATCTTTTTTCTATTGAAATTTTTTTCTATAATTTTTTTTTTATTGAAAAATTAGACCAAATGTTGGGGGAGCGGACCCCTAAAATAGAGATTATATTTTACTCAGATAAAATTTTCGAAAGAAGAAAAATTATTGTTTTTGAATTATCTTAATATATGTATTATAAACATAAATACTAAGACATTAGTTGTTTTTGATTGTCTACGAACTAATTCAACAAGATATTAAAACAATAAACCGCCTCAAGGAGCTTAGTATTTAACTGAAGCAATTTACTAACAACTAAACTTAGATTACACAACATAGGTGTTATTATTGTGCCCAAGTCACGGTAAGCATGACAGCGTTGTATCGTTTGCTTTGTTTTCTTATTGTTACTTGTTCTTCTACAGACGATGTAACTGATGTTCAACTAAGACCAGAAGTAGCTTGATCCTTTCGTAGTTACATCTGCACGATATTGAGTTTGAAGAATAGTTTACCACCCTAAGGTTCAACCCGAAAGTCAGTTTCAAATTCTAAAATAACAAAAATATATTACACTTAATCACATTAAAAATAATGGTTAAAGAGAAACTAATTTAACTGAAGGAAAGTTCTTCTTCGACTAAAGAAAAACAAGGGGCTGAACTTTAAATACTATTTAGTTGACAAACAAATCTAATGGCTCAGATATTTGTCTATTTACAGTTAAACGAGTTGTTAACAAACTAACCGTCTATTTTAATGTAGTCCCGTTTTTCTGTTTTCAGTTTTGAATAAAAAAGAAACGAATATTATTATTGGCTTTTTGGCTATGTTCTATTTAATATTTGATTTGTTATTTATAGTTCTATATTGGCATATTTCAGAACACATTAAGAATACCAAAGCCCGTTGAACTGAATCAGGGCAATAGAAAACAAAACCAGGTTGAAACTGGCCAGAAATCGAATGTTTACAATTACCCCTTAACTTCTGCTTAACGTTTCGGAACCACTCGTTTTATTACTTACTATTATACAACATACATAACATAAAATCACGCTATACTGCTGATTATAAATAAAATAAAACTTCAGCGGCAATTTCAAATGCCGTAAAATTGATCTCAAATCGCATTAGGTAGGTAGGTATTTAACCTACACATCTTTTATCTTGGATTTGTTTCATTTCAAATATCGAAGTGGATCAGAGTGTTACTTAATTAATGATTCAGATTCGGAATCTAAGGACGGAATAAGACGCAACAAACAATTGTTTCTTACACTGAATGTTGATTTATAATTTTAAAATTCAATTTTAAACCATCATCTAGCGAGATGGTCATTAATCGTAAGAATAAGTGTAAGGAGGGATTACTCCAATAATCCCCATTGTATTGCCCCATTCAAGGGGATGGAGTGCCTCGGCGCTCCAGACGAATTTTAACAAGAAGTAGTACTACTTGTCGATCATACTGGTATAAAAAAGGCAACAGTTTCTATAAATGTTCACAAAATTGGTGTCAGTAGCAGACTTCCACCCACGCCCGTAGCGGAAGATTCGGGTTTCGTTCTAGTGTTGATTTCATATAGTTTATGTTCCACACTTGTACTTAACATGAATAACATAACAACAAACTCGTGCTTAACACAAACATAGTTAATGATAGGTACAATACAAAAAAAATACAAAAAAAACTTTATTGATACCATAATTTTAAGCACTTTAATAATTATAGTGTCTGTGACAGAAGAACTCAATATTAATATATTATAATGTATATATATTAAGGGAGGGATGTGGATGGATACATACAAGGAGGAGTGCGATATATATATGTGTTTGTAGATGAAATGTGGCAATTGTGTGTTAGTGTGTGTATGGATGCGTGTGTGTAAGTGTGTACATGTATGTATGTGCGTGTGTGTGTGTATAGGTGAAATTATATTGATCTTGTTAAATGAAAGGTCATGGCGTGAAGTACCTATAGTTTAATTGTACATAATGAAAGTAGTAGTGTAGCTCTTCTCCACAGATGTAATGATGGATCTAATGTAATAACATCATATGGAAATAAATAATTTTTGACTTTGAAAATACAGTTTTTCGCTTCAATTAAATATGTTACAAAACACATTTCAGAAGCTAGAAGAGTTCAAGCCCCTTAAATTGTTATTTTAATCGCATTGTTACCTGCTACATTAGGTGGATTGAAAATGACTACTTAAATACCAATTAAAATGCTGCGTTCTCGTCGAATACAGTAAAAAAAAAAAACTAATATTTGCTAAGTCGCGCCTTCGTCGAGCTGCCAGGAAATTAAACAGCACATGTGACATGTGCAGTGTTTGTGCATCCTACTCGTATGTATGATTACAACCGCACTCCAATTTATTGTAACTAGGTCAAACTGACTAGGGACGATAATTACATGTCGTATACACGGTATTGGCAAAATAACGCAGACTATAGAATAGTATCTGAGATCTAATGATCCCCCTGTTTTTAAAAAATCACAATGTAAGAAAATATTCAATAAGTCGTAAAACAAAAGTAGCTCAGTTCGATTATTTAGTCATCCAACATGTTGTATTGTATAAATAACCAGTACTTCGTAAAAAAGGCAACCCTAAAAGCATCCAACAGCGCCATTCCTCTACAAAAAGGAATTAATTACGTTCATTTATCTTTGTTGTATAGAGTGCAGTAATATTTAAAATATTTTCCATTTGTCCACAGACATGCAGTGAAGCCGTTATCGGGGTCTGCGCCGTCAGTGCGGCTTAGTACGACGAGCCAAGCCGCCAGCGACTCGGCGGAAGGCAGCAAGCAGCCCAGCAAGGCACGGCAGAAGAAGTTCCAGCGACACTTCCCACAAGTCGGCCCGGAAGAGCGCGTGCTCAACTGTAAGTTGTCTTTATCGTACAGCTTTCTTAGTTTGCTCTTCAATGCTAGCCAATCCGCAAGCGACTCGGCAGAAGGCAGCAAGCAGCCCAGCAAGGCGCGGCAGAAGAAGTTCCAGCGACACTTCCCACAAGTCGGCCCGGAAGAGCGCGTGCTCAACTGTAAGTTGTCTTTATCATACAGCTTTCTTAGTTTGCTCTTCAATGCTAGCCAATCCGCAAGCGACTCGGCAGAAGGCAGCAAGCAGCCCAGCAAGGCGCGGCAGAAGAAGTTCCAGCGACACTTCCCACAAGTCGGCCCGGAAGAGCGCGTGCTCAACTGTAAGTTGTCTTTATCATACAGCTTTCTTAGTCTGCTCTTCAATGCTAGCCAATCCGCAAGCGACTCGGCAGAAGGCAGCAAGCAGCCCAGCAAGGCGCGGCAGAAGAAGTTCCAGCGACACTTCCCACAAGTCGGCCCGGAAGAGCGCGTGCTCAACTGTAAGTTGTCTTTATCATACAGCTTTCTTAGTTTGCTCTTCAATGCTAGCCAATCCGCAAGCGACTCGGCAGAAGGCAGCAAGCAGCCCAGCAAGGCGCGGCAGAAGAAGTTCCAGCGACACTTCCCACAAGTCGGCCCGGAAGAGCGCGTGCTCAACTGTAAGTTGTCTTTATCATACAGCTTTCTTAGTCTGCTCTTCAATGCTAGCCAATCCGCAAGCGACTCGGCAGAAGGCAGCAAGCAGCCCAGCAAGGCGCGGCAGAAGAAGTTCCAGCGACACTTCCCACAAGTCGGCCCGGAAGAGCGCGTGCTCAACTGTAAGTTGTCTTTATCATACAGCTTTCTTAGTTTGCTCTTCAATGCTAGCCAATCCGCAAGCGACTCGGCAGAAGGCAGCAAGCAGCTCAGCAAGGCGCGGCAGAAGAAGTTCCAGCGACACTTCCCACAAGTCGGCCCGGAAGAGCGCGTGCTCAACTGTAAGTTGTCTTTATCATACAGCTTTCTTAGTCTGCTCTTCAATGCTAGCCAATCCGCAAGCGACTCGGCAGAAGGCAGCAAGCAGCCCAGCAAGGCGCGGCAGAAGAAGTTCCAGCGACACTTCCCACAAGTCGGCCCGGAAGAGCGCGTGCTCAACTGTAAGTTGTCTTTATCATACAGCTTTCTTAGTTTGCTCTTCAATGCTAGCCAATCCGCAAGCGACTCGGCAGAAGGCAGCAAGCAGCCCAGCAAGGCGCGGCAGAAGAAGTTCCAGCGACACTTTCCACAAGTCGGCCCGGAAGAGCGCGTGCTCAACTGTAAGTTGTCTTTATCATACAGCTTTCTTAGTTTGCTCTTCAATGCTAGCCAATCCGCAAGCGACTCGGCAGAAGGCAGCAAGCAGCCCAGCAAGGCGCGGCAGAAGAAGTTCCAGCGACACTTCCCACAAGTCGGCCCGGAAGAGCGCGTGCTCAACTGTAAGTTGTCTTTATCATACAGCTTTCTTAGTCTGCTCTTCAATGCTAGCCAATCCGCAAGCGACTCGGCAGAAGGCAGCAAGCAGCCCAGCAAGGCGCGGCAGAAGAAGTTCCAGCGACACTTCCCACAAGTCGGCCCGGAAGAGCGCGTGCTCAACTGTAAGTTGTCTTTATCATACAGCTTTCTTAGTTTGCTCTTCAATGCTAGCCAATCCGCAAGCGACTCGGCAGAAGGCAGCAAGCAGCCCAGCAAGGCGCGGCAGAAGAAGTTCCAGCGACACTTCCCACAAGTCGGCCCGGAAGAGCGCGTGCTCAACTGTAAGTTGTCTTTATCATACAGCTTTCTTAGTCTGCTCTTCAATGCTAGCCAATCCGCAAGCGACTCGGCAGAAGGCAGCAAGCAGCCCAGCAAGGCGCGGCAGAAGAAGTTCCAGCGACACTTCCCACAAGTCGGCCCGGAAGAGCGCGTGCTCAACTGTAAGTTGTCTTTATCATACAGCTTTCTTAGTCTGCTCTTCAATGCTAGCCAATCCGCAAGCGACTCGGCAGAAGGCAGCAAGCAGCCCAGCAAGGCGCGGCAGAAGAAGTTCCAGCGACACTTCCCACAAGTCGGCCCGGAAGAGCGCGTGCTCAACTGTAAGTTGTCTTTATCATAAAGCTTTCTTAGTCTGCTCTTCAATGCGAGTCAATCCGCCAGCGACTCGGCGGAAGGCGACAAGCAGCCCAGCAAGGCTTCAACCCGAAAGTTAATATGATAATTTTCCTTATCTTGCACAGCACCTGCACTGGTCTGGGTCTCTACTTAACCCACCTCTCCAAAGATGCTGTAAATCATAATAAATCTTACATGCCAAGACCTTTTTTCCGCATCGTACATGTAACAACGTGCAAATATGTTGTGAAATGTGTTGTCTAATTTGCAAGTAGATTAACATCGTTCTGACAATGCTCAATTTACTAAACATGTAAGTAATGCATTCTTACATGCTTTCATGCAATAAGTACTTGTTTGTCATTATCTTTGACCGTACATTTTTAAAGGTATGTATGGTATGTGTCACTTAAATGTGTCACCATTAAACAGTGGTTATATTCATTATTGACCACAGTTTAGGTAGGCATAAAAGTGTGAGTCACAATGTGTTTTGTTAGTAAATAAGTTTTGACTATAAATGGATATGTTCATTGCATTACATTCTGGTTTTACTAAACGACATTAAAGCTCATTAAGGATCAAGCAAATCTCTTGTCGTCCACTATATTTCATGTGCAAATTAATATTAAGAAAAAGCTGATCTCAAATACAAATCAAAGAATGGAAGATCTGGCGGGTTATATTATAAGATAGTTATCTCTGCGTTTTAATGTAATTAATAAAAGATTTATTTGTTTTTTTTTCAGACTATTCGTGCGCTCTGGTCGGCGATCTTCTGCTGCAGGGGCATTTGTACATAACCAAGAACTACTTCGCCTTTTACTCCAATGTCTTCGGATACGTTACCAAGGTACTTGAAATATCATGATCTTCTGAATAATCGTACAGAACAGCATCAATTCTTAAATGTTGGCTTGACCATACTTAATGTTTCGTTTCTATATTCATCCTCTTTGTCGATAAGATTTAAAGAAGATTCCAGAAGGTTTTTTTTTCTATTCTGTACAATTATTCGTAGGTAATCTAAAACAAGCTTCTTTTTAAAAAGGATAACTATCTTAGCTAGTAATCAAGCAAAGGTACTAATATATAATACACTACGTTCTACATAAACATAATTCTGTTTTTATTAAATATTTAGGTATAATACGCAAAACTTGTTTTGCCTATCGAACTACTCAGAGATACATTTCTGAACGCAACGATCCTTGTCTTCTATTTCTTTTAAACGCGCGTATTAAACATTGTTTGATAAATAACAAAACTATAATGAAATAGTGAATCAATCAAATTAAATGTTTTACCGCCTCGTACAAGCACTGAAAAGCTAATCAAACCTTGAACTTTGAAGTCTGAAAAGCGGAAAATAATTATATAAAAAAACAATGCGGAATGGAAAAGCCTGCTTGGTATAATAGGTAATGTTAAGCAGTTAGCGATAGGAATCGATACAATGCTATTTTTATTTTACGGAGTTTTAACATGAATTATGAAGCTAATTACTAACTGTTCTCGCGTTTTTCATTGTTCTTTCACAAAATAATCGCAATACCAAATGACCACTTTGCGAAAATTACCTTTATTATGCTTTAGGATAAAGGCGCTCCAAGCCAAAGGTCTCGGGTCTAGCATGGTCTCGCTTGACGTGCACTCGGTTTTAATTTGATTTAATTAGTTATTCGCAACTTAGTGCTGCCAATAAACTGATTCGAAGTTTAGATTGATTTATTTTGGAAGTTGTATTAAAGTAACATTTAAAGATATTAATAACTTATGATTATAAAAGTTAAAGAGACCAGAAGAAGTTCTACGGTAAGCAATAACACCGACACATCAGCCCTTCTTTATGTATGCGGTTAAAACGATTTTTTTTTCGTGAAATTGTTCTAAACTTAGTATTATTTCTTTCTCATGTTAGTACGCAATGTGTGTTAATGCCTACGAGTAAGATGAGTTTTTATGGGTTATACGATAATATAGGAATTTAACGGACGACTTTCAAACATCTTAGGCTTCGATCACGCTAGAACCCCGACCACGTGTATAGTTTTGTTTACAGTAGGTACAAGTCGGTTAGCCTGGTGTTTATGTTGAGCTATAACTACTTAAGGTATTTTTTATGATTGTGTTGATTATTGTTTGCAATGAATATTACATCACGCGATTTTCCACGTGACGTTTTCGCCACAGACGGGCTTAGACTATTCGTATATCGGATTAGGATTAGCACAACCAACCAACTAGTTTGACCCAAATGCTTTACTTACTCAGACCTATTTAGTTATAGGGGATTTGAGGACATTGACACCGAAACGAATGTGTGTAGGTACGATAGGTTAGTTAAGAAATTAAAAATAAAATTGCTATTTGGTGGGTTTGTTTAAGTTAAAATATTATATAAATAACTGGTTGACTGACTATCATATCAACGCAGGGCCTAACCTATGGGTCTAGAAACTTGAAATTTACACGGGATAATATGTAGTTTTAGGTCGTAGGCAAGCACTAAGAAGGGATTTTTAGAAATTCTGTCCCTATGGAGAAAAAAGGGGGATTAAAATTCGTATAAAACTTCGTCATTTTAAATGAAAACCACACGGAGAAAGGTTACGGGCAAATGATATTTTCGCATACAAAATTTCCAGCATTATCGGATTTCACAAAACTAAATAGATGAAACTAACATTTGGTATTATCATCTAGTCTGCAATATATTACAAAACTCATTTCCTGCTTTGTGCTATATTTATTTGTGATAATTAAATTCCAAAATAAACACAAATGGACGTAAAATTTCTTAATGGTCAGCCATAATCTAAGCTAGAATTACAGATCATTAATATAGATCCTACAGTAGGTATAGAATCCAAAGTTAAAAAAAAGCATCGATGGCAGGCGGCCAATGCGACTGACTCTTTGATAAAAATCCTGAATGGAAACAGTTTAAAGTGTCTATAGTCTGTGATATATTTCGTCAAACTAATCTGACCTGAATATAGAACGCCCTACAGGATACCCCCAGCGTGACACGGCACGGTGACATCGTCCTAGTTAAAGGAGTTAATTCATAATTTAGAACTAGAGTCGAGAGCGGGTCCTCTGTGTTGCCCTAATTCCTAGTTGATCTTTAGGGACTTGTGCTTAAGCCTTATCCCTCATTGATCTACATTTACGTAGATTAGTTTGCTTCTACATGAGTAGGAGTATATAGTATAGTAGTATGTTGTTTTCATTTTAAGAGACGTTATTCAGAATAGCCTAGTTTATTTTTTATTTAGCAAAGTAAGCCACGACATAGGTAGCAACAATACTACATAAAAACGAATACTATATAAATGTTTGTTTTTGAAGTTAATTATACAATTTTTAATTTTCTGTTTGATTATTATTAAGTACAGTTAATTCCTTAAAATATGGAATCGAAAGCGACGAAGTTTTCTCAAGTAATTATTATTATTTTTACACAATGCTTACATAATATATAACTGTACAGTTTACTAACCTGTATGATTCCAAACAATCTTATATTAAAGCCTTAATATCAACCAACCAGCCGCCAAAACAGCTTATGAAAACATCGCTGTCGAGTCACCCTATTACCATAATATCTTAGGGAATTAACTGTACAGTACATGGTTAACAAATTATTCGCATTCGTATTTTTTACGTCAATCAGCCTATTGCAGTCCACTGCTGGACGTCGGTAAAGTTTAATAAAAGCATTTTTCAGCTGTCGATTTCTTTTAAATTCTTATCTCTCAATTCCAGCTCCTCATTCCAATCACGTCAGTGCTGCGGATCACAAAAGAGAAGGTGGCCCGGATCATTCCCAATGCCGTCGGCGTGTGCACCAGGGATGAGCGCCACGTGTTCGGCTCCTTGCTGTCCAGGGACGCGACCTACAAGTTGATGACACACGTCTGGAAAGCCAGTCGAGCGCCAGAACTAGCTACACCAAAGCCCAACCAGGTATTTTAACAGGAAACCAGTTATTGGCTCCTTTCTGTCCAGGGACACGACCCACAAGCTGATGATGCAGTTGAGCTCCCGAACTAGCCACGCTAAAACCTAACCAGGTAATCAACAGGACTAGGTACAGGCTATCTGATTATCCTCGTGGGAACAAGACTCTTCCTGTTTGATAAAATAGCCTTTGCTACTCTCCGAACTATCTCCATGCAAAAGACGCCACCATAAACAGTGGCGCCGATCATTCCTTTAGTGCTATCGGCGGCGCCCGAACTAGCTACGCCAAAGCCCAAACAGCTAGGAAATCATCAACATCAACGGCCCGTTAAAGTCCACTGCTGGACTATGAGCCTCCTCCACTCAAGTGTTTGGTTTTGCCATAATCTCCACGCTTGGCAGGCGGGTTGGAGATCGCAGATTAAAAGTTTACTGTATCAGAGAGCGCTGCTGCCCGTTCCCTGTTTAATGTGTAGTCCCTAAGTCGCCTCTTACGACACCCACGGGAAGAGTAGGGGTTGGTGTCTAATGTATTGTAGCGGCTGTAGCCTCCTTGGCTACAACTCGCTACTTTAAATATAAAAGACACTTTTATAACACGATACTTTATTTATAGCTTAAACGCACTGTTTATAACTTTAGCACTAGAAATAATACTATGGTCCGCACTCGACGGCGGACGGCAGATGAGTACGTCAAACTTCCACGGCCCCAGCCCGTCTGAAGTTTCTATCGTTCTCTTTCTAAACTGAATAGTTAAAAAGAGAACGAATATATTGCAAAAAGAATACTATCGCCAGTATCAAACTACATAGCACTCGGACCAACGAGGCCCGATGCTACAACTACCCCCGGTCTCCCCTGAAAAAATTTTTTGGTTGAAGACCCAAAAAATTTTTTTTGCTAGTTACAATCTACTAGTAACTAACTACCTACCTAAGAGAGGGAAAAATTCACTTAATAAAAATCTAATAAAAAAAAAAACAATGGAAGACTTAGATCCTGGACTTAGCTAAAGTCTAATTACCAGAAAAATATTTTCTAATAATTTTTCTAAATAAAAAACCTCTCCAAAAATACTTAAAACAGGACCCATATCTTACCATCCTAAACCAAAGCTAACAGCTACCTCAATTACAAGATGCAAACCCTAACCTGAATCTATAAAATTCTTCAAAGACATAGCATGCAAAATTTAAAATGAAATTTAAAACATTTAAGTTAACGATAAAAAAAAATTAAATCAAGATAATCAAAACAATGTTAACACCAATCACAATACTCAAGAATCTCAAGAGTTAAATTATATTTAATTTAAAAGCTAAATAGAAAAAGAAGTTAAGGTGTTAAAATTGAAGCTATGTTTCCAAAGAAAGAGAAGTTAACATATAGAAAAAACAATCAGAAGAGCTAAGATATAAATGTTGTTTTTTAATATGAAAAAATTATTTTCTTTTAGGCATCACTGATGTCCTGAAGTACATCTCGCGTCAGTAAGGAGGTGTAGAAGAAAATATTAATGGTTGTTTAAATATAAAAGTTTTATCAGCCCGCACATGAAACAAATAATTGGATTAATACATAGAAAAAAACAATATAGTAACAACAATATCAAGATAACTAGCGATTAGGAAGAAAAATAATTATTTAGACTAAGATACAAGTACATTACATTAATGCCTTCTTACAAGATACAATATCATATTCAAATTATTAAATATGTGGATTTGAAAATGACAACAACTTGGATTGGTATATATAATGAATTGAAAAAAATTACCTATCACTTCTTCCCATATCCTAACTCCATACCTCATCATAACTCATAGAAATCTCAACCTTTTACTAACCTAGAAAAGGACAGATAGAATACGTGTGATCCTAAACAGATCACCCTACAAAGCTCCTATGTCTCTTAAAGCAGGTGTATCAACTGTGCCTAATCAGCCAACTAACAGCGCAAACAATCTCAACCTAACCATCGTACACGAAACCTCAACTACCTCATCTACCAAACCACTTAGAAAAACATACAAACAATTCGTAAAAACTAGTGACAATAATGCATTTATGTTTTATTTTGTATTATGCAGGTCACCTAAGCATAACCCCAAAAGAAATTACCTACCTCAATACAATAAAAGGGAATTCAATAAAAATAAAAATAAAAATAAATACGTAAACATCTGTTTACAAAAGTGACAGACCAAGACATGACACTTTATCTTTGACGAAACGGATCGCCATTTTACTCCAAGAAGTATTTATAAGACCAAACATTCAAATAGTTGAACTGTCAAGAATTAAGAAAATATCTGCCATTTTTGAAACTGACAATGGAAAATTCTTTGAAAAATTGCAAACAAAATATTAGTTGGGATAAAATCAAAATAACTTGGAACTTTCCTCTTTATGTCTGCGACCCTGCTGACGATGTCACCAATCGCCTTCCGGCCGCCTCGTCCGTGCGTTTATACTCAATAAAACAATAAAAATACTCTGCGGGGTACTCGCTGGGAATACTCCTCCCTCTCGACGAGCTCCATCACACGACACTCATCATCATCAAAGCCCTCTCGGCGGGGTGAACTGTTGCTGTCCAACTCTTCTTTCTCCAGACATTGCTCAGTGAAGAAACCACGGCATAATCTCCAAAGCAGCTTCTGGCTCACTAGCCAGCAGTAGCAACAGCAGCAACAACAGCTTCTTTTAATATATTTTTCTTGACGCTCTTCATTTGTTTTATTCTTCATTATATCTATTCTATTCACGTTATTTGAAAAATAGCGGAGATCTGTAGCACATTTTAACCATTTTTTATAAACTCCTTAGTTATTTGCTTTTACAAAGCCCACTGCCCCGGGCAGGGCTCGCCCGTGGGCTAGGCCCACTAAAAACAACCTGCCGCGACGGCGGACGGCAGATGAGAACGTCAAACTTCCACGGCCCCAGCCCGTCTGAAGTTTCTATCGTTCTCTTTCTAAACTGAATAGTTAAAAAGAGAACGAATATATTGCAAAAAGAATACTATCGCCAGTATCAAACTACATAGCACCCGGACCAACGAGGCCCGATGCTACAGTATTCTACTCTGCCGTCACCACACGGCGAAACAGGAAATCACTTAATAGAAAATTAAGATATCCGCCCGTGTCGCTTCAGGTCTTTTCCGTGAAAATAATACTTTGAAAAAAAAAAAAGTACTCCACCAAATATTATTGCCCATCTGTTAAATAATGTCTCTACATAGTCCAAGAGCTGGTTACTTCCAAGTAATGACAGGCAGTAAAAAAGTGTACGCTAACGTTCCTTACCGGTAACTATTACAGGAGCTGCGCGCGTCGGAAGCGGAGCTAGACGCGTCGGAGTACTCCCCTGAAGACGACAGCAGCTCAGGCGGCGGAGACCACGCGCCTGCGCCCGCCAAGCGAGAGGTGGCTGCCGAGGCTATCATCGCCACAGGTATACACAAATGTACGGACACTTTCTTTACTACTATTACTGGCTTTTTATAAGCTTGCGACTGATGGGGTTTCAAATATTCATAACAACTTTTTCAAAAAGAACAAAAGTTCTTACTTAAAAGTAAGACCTCGAAGGATGAAAATTTCAAATTACTACTAATTTGCGTCGCTGCTGTTTTAATTTGCATTGAATACCCTAAAAATAAGTTATCGTCTTTTGTCATTTTAGTATTATCTTATTTTGACTTACCACATTCAAATGGTGCGACAAAACGTTCTGTAAACAAAGCTTTATCGTAAGGGTAGCTAATAGTTAATAATATTAAACCTTGTTAGGTGAACGTTTAAATCTCGCTATTTTGACAATCATAAGGATGCGTTTCTACTGAGGGGGAAAATAGCGGAGTAAAGCTGTGAAAACAGGTGGATATTTCCACTCAAGTGAAGCGCAGCAGACTATGTGTCAAGTGTCAACGAGTTATTTATAGTAGTATGAAAACACGACTCAGATCAGCTTCTAGCTGCTGTGCTTTTCTCGTCTCTACTAGCGCCGTTTCCACTAAAGCAGGGTGGAGAAGAGATATTTGATAACGTGATTGGTTATATTCTACATATATCCGCTCTTGTTCGTATCAGTACTAGGATAAAGTCTGGGGCTCCGCGCCGCTTACTTTCTTTGTGGCACAAATGTAACCTAACAATATTTTTGTTTGATCTAGCGGCGGGCGCGGCGGTAATCCAGCCGGCATTACTAACGGGCGGGGTCAACGCCCCTCGGCGCGCGCCGGCCGGCTGGCGAGCCTTGCTCGTGCTGCTCGCCGCGCTGCTCGCGCTGTCCGCCGCGCTGCTCGCCTACCGCCTCTACACGCAGCCGAGAGCACAGGTGAGTCTGTTATCATCAACGTGTTTGCAAAATAATGAAAGAGTTCTCGGGTGGTCGGTCAGCCCATGAAACTGAACAACTTTTGTTCTATCACACACATACATCACATCACACACACACACATACACATCACATCGTACATTTTAGTCAGCATTTTCATTATGCAGTAATGTTGCTGTGTATGCGTTTTACTTAGTTCACCTTCGTACCTCATTAAGTACGCACCAAAAAAAAAGTATTTTTAATAAACATTTTTATCAAGTTTTTCAAGATTTTCCTGTTTTCTTATCAACAAGTGTCAATCCAATGTCGTGGCCTTATCGTAGAATTGCCCACATCATGAAATACTCGATAATTTCATGAAATGGAAAGACCAGATAATTAAATCGTGAACATTTCACGGTTTTGTCATCCACGATTGGCCATATCGTGAAAATAGTATTCATAAAATATTTAATAAAAATCTAGAATATGTTAGTAACTTATTGTTTTCTAAGTCCGACAGACATTTACAGAGTACCTTTTCATTGTAAACTCTCCTCATTTAATAATGAATTATTCACTTTTTCACTGCGAGAAACAACATTATTGTCAGCGGCCGCCATGTTGGTACATAAACAAAGCGCTTCCAGCGCCTCTATCGGCAATTAATGTAACCATTTTACGATATGATCAAATAATCTTAACCATTTCATGAAGTGGCTGCGTTTTTAGTTGAACATATCGACAAACGATTTCTCATGATTGATCTAGCCAAGGCCAATGAAAAGTCAAAAATTTCATGAAATGCGACCACTTCATGAAGTTTTCAAGCATTTCATGATATGGACAATTCTAGGACATGGCCACGACACATACATAACATAATAAGACAATGTTTCATGTTTTGTTGACGAATCGGTGTCGATCGCTTTACCGCTGGGTTACGGTGGGTCACGGTGGATATTTCTTGGTTGTGCCTTTGAGTGAGATGATGATGATTCTAATGTGTATGTGGTTTTCCCAGGAGGATCTATTGAAGCTGTCCGGCGAAGAGTTGTACGCGGAGTTGGTGCGATGGCGCGCGCGCCTGCACGGCCGCGCCGCCTCCGAGCTACATTCCTTCCTGAACACCAACCTACTACTGCTCACTAAGGTATGGCATGATTATTATTGTTACGTCGGTTAATTGTTCATTTTTCGCTTTATAATTTATTAGGAACTCCTGAGGCTTGAACTATTGCGTTTTTATACACTCGCGTATGTTTTGCATGAATAAGCGACCAGAAACTTGAATAAATGAATGAATCGGGGATCGGACTACTTTTTTATTATTTTATAAATCCAAACTTCTTAGTTTCTGTTATCGAACATTAAAAGAATTTTTACTCTATCTTTAAAATTGACCGAGTTATAAAGGTTTGAAATTCAAGATTAGACAGAGAGGCACATACCCACTTGTGACGTCATTTGTTAGAAACGCCATATTATAATCTCCATACAAAAATCGTTTTTAAAAGAGACAGACATATTGAAACTTTAAAAAATCACTGTAAATTCGTTTTTCAACCGATTCTGTTTTTTCTTCGCGAATCGTCTGCTACTAATCTATATTTTAAAAATAATTCATAGAATATGGTAAATTCATAAAATATGGTAAACAGTCCGATCCCGTATTGAGGAATTAATAAGCGTTTCATTCTTACATTCATTCGCGTGGAAACTGTCATAGAGAACATAGAAACTATGTGCTTGACTTCAAGCTGTTGACCGTCCCCAAACCCCTTTTTGTGTCGCACTAAAATTCGAATAGGGTATTTGACTACTTATTATTTATTTTATGAATCCAAAGTTGTTAGTTTCTGCTATCGAACACTAAAAGAATTTTTGCTCTATCTTTAAAATTGACCGAGTTATAAAGGTTTGAAATTCAAGATTAGACAGAAAAGCACTTACTAGCATGTGACGTCACTTGCTAGTAACGCCATATAATCTCCATACAAAAAATAGTTTTTGAAAGAGACAGACATATTGAAACTTTAAAAAATCACTGTAAATTCGTTTTTCAACCGATTCTGTTTTTTTCTTCGCGAATCATCAATCTATATTTAAAAATTAATTCATAAAATATGATAAATTTAGGAACAGTCAAATATCATATTTTAGCGTTTAATGACTTCACTTCACTGTACTCGTCTATAAAAACAAAATGGTCAGGTTTATGCTTCCTTATATGCGAAGGTAGATCAAAGGAACTATTTCTAACATAATTCCGCAATATGGCGGCACCTCGTATATTCCTAATCATACTTTAAAGGCAAGAAGATTAGGATTCAGGATTTATGAAGAATGATAACCTGCTAATGACATCAACGTGGGAATTTAACAACGACATAATTAATTTCAGGTCCGGCAATCGCTAGAAGCGTTATCGGGTGTGATACTCACAGACATAGCAGCGGCGGGCGGCGCTCCGTACAACATAGACGTTCCCAACGACACCGCCTTCAGTTAGCAACCAATTAACACACTTATATCCCTCTCCACAAGACTCTAGGTGAACGTGAACTGACTCCAGTGCTGTGATTGGTGAATTAAAAGAACTTACCTTACCAATCGGTCCATTAGAATATCAGTCATGTTTCATTTAGAATCTTTTCTATAGGTTCCTTCAGATATTTGTATCATTGAGAGCAGATAAATAGTTAATAGCCTAGTCAGTTTCTGACAAATGACTGTCTTACGCTACTTGTTTGTAGAATATCTATTGAGGTCTTTTCAGCCTGCTACGCCAAAAAAATTCTGGAAATTGTAAAAAACAAAAAACAACGCGAAAATAAATAGTTTGTGTTTTCTGCAGTCTGTAGTGGCTAATGAAGGAGCATGCTTTATGTTTGCTTGGTAACACTAGATAGTCAATACGGAACAAAGAGTGGTATGGCCATGTTTGTAAAATTAAATAAAAAAAAACTACAAATCAGTCTGCGTTCCGAGACGCGCTGAAATCGATTAAAGCACCCGTAATCGCTTTCCGAATTACTGTCAGCAAAACTCATACGTTTTTTTGCTTTTCTGATCGCTGACAGCGCTGAAAGTCTGATTCGGAATGCACCCCGTATATCTTATTAACGCCTAGTTACAGCATTTATCTGTTCTCAATCAACAGAGATTACCCACACAGGAAGCGTTTACTTTTACCCATAATATTGGTGCATTTTTCAACGGGAACTACTCCTCTCTGTTTCTTAATTATAGTCTGATTGTTGAGTGTTGGCGACAGCTGACTTTCTGTTCTACGACTAGATATTTTAAGTTCGTAGCCGTTTCTTATTTTTGACGGTTCTATAACCTATCTAATGTGACATGACTCTGTTGTTGGACTATAGTTGGAAAGACATTATTTTTGAATAAAATGCTATATATAGTTTCAAACGCTAGATAATGTTATAGTATAACATACATAATATATTACCAATATTAGATTGTTGTTTTAAGTTAGACGAAATACATAAATCTTTAACTAAATGAATGTAGATATTGGTCGTAATAATTTCATGTGCAATATGGGAAAATATTAACTATCGTGTGTATTTCTGTATAGAGTTCGACCACAAAAAAAATCTGTTCGCAATTTAAGGAATAACTTCCGACAATTAAGGAGAGGAATATGATTTGTGGTCGAACTGTTAACAAAAATAATAGTTAATAACGTTACATAAAACATTCTTCATTAACTTGTTAAATATCCTAGAAATCTATAGATTAGATATTTAGATATTTTTTTCAATATTCCTTCATATTATACAGTTGTGACTAATGTGATGTGATCGTTATTATATTGTACATGGAGGGTAGAATAGAATGAAGTCTACGCCTAAAGGCAGCGTACTATGTCATATTATGTGTCAAACACAGTTAGAATAAGGGTCACGGTGATCAGGCGAAAATGGATTTGCTTTGACTTAGGATTTTCTACAAAATATTTAATATTGTTATTGATTTTACCTCGAAACGATTTCCGCATTGAAAAATGCATAATGTGAATGTTTTAAGTGTCTAATACAAAAAATTAAAATACGGAGCCGACTGATTATGCTTTAAAAAAGAAATTAAGGTTTCAGAAAGCAAAACGAATGCAGCTGTTGAGTTTTCCAAAACATTTTCCCGTATACTTCAAAAATGTAATGAAATGCTCAAGTAAGCGTTTGAGAGCTTATTTATCTATTTTATAAATCCAATGAATTCACATTATTTTTAATCTTCGTCAAAGCGAACCCACGCTTCGCCTGTTTTGATGTTAGACATCGTCATAATCACAATTAGTTAGGTAGGTTCCGGAGCCGCCGTCGCCCTCCGGCTCGCGCTCAAAGCAATCGGAGTGACGCGCCGGAGCGCGCAGGGCAGGGCCGCGTCTCTCCGCTTAGCAATGGATGTTTCCATAATCTCCTTCCATAGACATCCACTTTCCGCTTCTCCAGCTATAGCCTAGTCTATAGCACGCCTGCCAACGAAGCTTAGGGTCGCGGGTTCGAACCCCGCCCATGGCAAACATTCGTATCATATATATTTATCTATTTATGTATCAGCTGTTTGATACCCGCAGTGTTACTACTACTGTAGTAGTCCGAGATCGGATGGCCGTGTTATTTATCAATTTTATTTAATTCATATTTTGATTCGATTTAAAAATATCAGTGGTATAAGTACACTTTATATCTTTGGCATTTTAGAATCGGCACACGTTGTTATTCTGAGAAATGCGGAAAATTCCGTTGTTCGGCGGATAGGCGAGGTCGGACCCTAACCCGACCCGTAATGATTGTGAGTGTGAGGCAGTTGGTGCTAGTTAGGTAAGGATATTAAAACACATTCCTTAACCATGTTTAAATTTGTACTTCGAATATTAGAACACTTTTTATTACGTTTATTTTTGTTTTTAGAAATTAAGCTCTCGCTGTTTAGTAAGTGATTCGCGAGTCTGAAGTTTGCATAATTTTTGTGATACAATTAGAACTAAAACTTCATAAAATGTAAGGGTGCTACATTTCTAAAGAAATTAGTGAATTAGTTACAAAAACTGCGTATATGGTGGTTATAATTTAAAATTCAGAAAGGTAGTTCTTCTAGAAAGTTGGCGCCCCTTACACATTATGATATTGTAGTAAGTGTAGTATACTTATAAGTATAATTAGTAGTCTTACTTCACCCCAACTTAATCTTACATCCTGGTTGTATCCTCAAATTCAGATAGTTTTACTAGAAGCTGGGTACTGTATATATTATATTATTTAATATTATTCAATATTTGTTTTACCCCAAGTGACGACAAAAGCTCTTTGTCTTTTCCTATTTTTCTGTATAAATAAAAAGAGTTCTAATATTCGAAGTTGCAAAGCAGTGTAGAATGAATACCACCGGATTCAACGACTGTTGCAGTCAGTTTGCCAAATAGTTTCGTACTGTATCTTGCCACACGTATGACATTATAATATTTATTGCGATATTGGCTTCAAGATCCATACGAAAACGTGCAACAATAATAATAATTTTATTCTTTGGCGTTAAAAGACTATAAGATTTCAGTTTTTTTGTTAGTTAAAGCTAAAAAAAGTACCTATGTACAACTTTGGTTGATTAGCCGCTCATTACACGTACACGTCAATCGATTCAGCGTATTTTTTTCGTATAAATTGAAAGGTTTCTGAAAGAGATCGCTCTAAATGGCCTTTGCGCATTTGTATGTACTAATTAAAAAATTTCATCGTATGCAATAGTTTCTTATCTACATTGACGATTTGAACGTATAGTGAACGTTAAAAATGCAATAGACATTTTATAAGTTATTTACTTCGGCCAATAGGTTGAAGCTAAACTGAAGTCGGAATTATATCTAGGTAGTTTTAAGTAGTTTAATGAACATACGTACTGGAGTAAATTAATTTATTGTTCTAGTCTTAAAGCTCAAGGAATTATGTTCGTTTCTGTGAGGTTTATAAATATAGTATGTACTTATTGTTTTAGATATTTTTTATTATTTTATTTATGGCATCGGTTACCAGTTATTTGTCGGATAATCAGTTGATATGTGATTTGTATTTTTTTAATTTCATCTCTGTATTTAATGTTCTTCGTAGAAAACGGTTTAAATCAAGTTTAATTATATTACATCTACTATTTATATTGTAAACAATGAGTTTTATAAACATTGTATTTTAATAATTACAGTAATCGATCTGTAAGTACTCGTGCTTATTTATCTTTATATCTGTTTTTATAACTGTTAAACTTAAATATGGCGTTTTATTATTCTAAACCTTTACGAAAAAGAGTAGAATTTAAATAATAATGAACAAATTTATTTACCAATGGCAACACCATCTAAAATGGCAGTGATAAGCAGAAAATATGGTGTTGCCAATGAACTACATTCAGCGGTACCATATTTCTTTTTATCCTTGTGTGCCGCTTTGTATTTAATACCATTATTACACAATGGCCTAATTTCGATACTAGGCTACCAATGTTACCATTAGTGCCAAAGTGTGGACATTAATTGGTTTGAATTTCTAACTTTTATTAAAACATCACGAAATCATCATCTGTAATAAAATATAGACATTTAATAAAGTGATTCGGTAAATTCTTCATTTTTATGATATTGCCAAAGACGAAAAAATTTTGATTAACAATTTGATAAACCATATAGTTACATTTTGTGTACAGTCAATAATATATCCTCTCTTTTTAGGCGATATACAAAGGTATAGTTCTATAATATGTTGAATGTATGTACATAACATAAAATTTCAAAAATAAGCATTAACTAGATTTGCGTTTATGACTTATATTATGGTATTTTATATAAATGAAGTAGTTTTTTAGAATGTATGGGAATATAGCTCATAACTATTCGGTCAGTTCAATAAAAAAATTAAAGACATATATTTACAAGTATTTTGTTAATAATTATTATGTCTAATCTACGCCACATAAAATTTGTACAATAGATGTAGCAGGATCATGTTATCATTGTTAATTTTAAAATGGTGAAGTATTAAATTATTATTTGTATTCAACTGTGCAATAAGTTTTTAAACTAGTTGGAATCAATGTTATGTTTTTTAATGCATTTAATTTATCTGCACTTCAATACCTGCCTTGTTTCACGAAGTACGGTGCGGGATATAGAGTAAAAAGATTGGTATCAAATACGTACGAAAGGTAAAGAAAAATAAATTGTATAAATTTGAGAGCAGCACCATGCTACGTAAAACAGATTTATCGGGAACGAAGTATCAAGAACGCAATGTCAGTGTATTATTATAGAAGTTTTATGATATTCTATGTTATTTCTACTGCGTAGGAATTGTTAGTGTTTGTTTGGTTATAGGACTTTTTTGTATATTTGATTCGAATTTTTGTTTGTTGTAATATGTAAATATTAGATAGATGAGTTAATTGATCGCTGTTGTTTTCATTGCCCCTTTAAATTTTACTTGATGAACTTAAGATTTGAAATATTACATAATATGCATCCTGCCTCGCTGTGAGATTGCAATATCTGTCGCGCGAAATTATACGCGATATATCGACGCTAAGCGAGTTCTGCCACTTCTGCCTGAAATAGTAAATAAAGGTTAGCGTTGAAAACTTTGACAAGTCAGTCTGACAATCTACCAATTATATGATACAGCTCCTATCTCAGAAACTGCAGTAAGTAGTAAATGAAAATGGCGCTGCTCCTAAAGAAATTGGACGTCGCAAGGGAGCGAAGCGACTGCTGCGTGGCGTCTGCTTTCCGCGGCTAACTTCATTTTCTTTTATCTGTTGTTTAGATCGTGGATAGCTATTATTGGCCTTTCACTTATGTATACTAAACTATGTAATTGTATTAATTAAATATGGCTGTTGTTATCCCTAAAATAAATAAAATAAAATAGACCTTGTTCCTCTGAGGATCTACCAGAGTAAATGTGAAATGACCAAAGTTTGAACTAAGGCGATAATTGGTATGGACATTTTCTGACGCGCGTCGCCTCGCAATGGAGCGAAGCGATCGTCTTTTGTTCCTCTGAGGTTAAAATACAATTTTGTATTACTAACAGCGCCGCTTTTCATTTGACATAAATTGATAGTACAGATAGGTACAGTCGATTCCCTAACATAAGGTAAGAGGGCCGCTGGAAACCGATGAAGTTTTCTATGACAGTTATTAAAGCTTTTATATAAAATTGTGACAGCTTAGTATAAAAAAGCAAAATGAAGAAATATTAATAACTACTTGAGAAAACTTCATCGGTTTCAAGCGGCCCTGTTACGTTATGTTAGGGAGTTGACCGAACATTGACATATTTAGAGAGGCAAACATTAGCGCTGCATATGT
Organism: Carpatolechia fugitivella; assembly: GCA_951230895.1. Taxonomy (NCBI): domain Eukaryota; kingdom Metazoa; phylum Arthropoda; class Insecta; order Lepidoptera; family Gelechiidae; genus Carpatolechia; species Carpatolechia fugitivella. The sequence continues at coordinate 8,825,640 of OX579660.1, forward strand.
TTAATTCAAATCAGAAAACAGAAAATCTAATTGGAAAATTTAACTACTTCGTAGAAACTTGATGTTCGGCAGTGGGGCTGAAAAGACGATGATGACTATTAAGAAATACAATTTTATTAATAAATTTATGTATTGTAAAATATTTTTTAAACAATAAGGTTCTTTTACAAAGTATAAAATTATCGACTTATTTTAACAAACAATTTAACGACAATTATTCTAGCATCATAATACATCACTTAATAAAAATATTTTTTTTTACAGAATATCTACGTAGGTAATGAAAAAATATACTCGACAGTTTCGATAAATTAATGTAATTAAATGTAATAAGCATTACAAATAAATGCGAATTAAGAAGCGGCCGCTAGTGTATCGCTAAAACGTCCCTTGCTTACTTCGACTTTTTCTAGACTTATACTTCGATGGTAAAGAAGAGGCCAGCTTAATAATAATAATAATTATAAAGCAAAGAAACAGAACACCCGAGCTTATTATTATAATAAATAAGAAGAGATGATATAAGGATATTTTGCTAGCGAACTCAATGAGAATTATGCTGGGAATTGACTTGTCATTACATTACAAATATAGAATCATTTGTAACACAACTATTTCTTTTCACATGGTCGCTCTAGTAAAATAACTTAAATTGAATGCTAATGTAATGTAATAAAAGAGTTAGTGAGACAAGGTTCTTGTAAAGTGGCGACGACGGAATGATGACGTGACAAAGTGACAATCGATTCAAACAAAATGTCGTCATCGTCGACGGTGGTATTTGTTTCTGATAGCTCACAAGTGGATAAGCATGAGAAAATAAAATACACAGATATTGGCAAACATTATAAAATTTTAGAGAGAAATAACGATCTTACGTTCAAAGAGTAAAAGAAAACAAGAACGAAGTAAAAAAATACTCAACAGTTGAGTTATTAATTAAGTTACTTGTAGAATTTATAACGACTTCTAATTATACAGTTGATACAGTTTTTAAATATCGATGGTTAGTATTTTTTTACAAATAAAGATACATTTACTTTTAACTTTGTCTTGGTGGTATTTACTCCTCGGAAAGCTAATTGGCCCAACAAAGTGAAGTTAGAAATGGTCAAGTTAGACACTTAGCATCGTTTGTGTTTAAAGGTATGTAAGTATGAGGAACAAAATCGCGGTAGCAATGTCGACTTGATCTGTTCACCGGTGCTGGGGCTACGTTTGATGGATTGAGCTTGCACATCTTAGGTCTATTTGTTCTTAGAGAGCGTCCTCTGTTTCTCCGCGTGCTGCACAAGTTGTTTGTCGGTGGCGAGGCCCTTGCGTGCGCGCACCGAGTCCATATACGCTTTAGCGCGGTTCACGCCGTCCCACTTCTCACCCCAATGAAGAAGTTCTTCCTCGGTGTGCGGACGCCAGAAAGGATCGATGTCTATCACCTGGAATTGGAAATTGATGGTTGGCTTGAAGTCGGGGTTCGCTGGTAAGTTGTTTTTTCATTTTACTATTACAGCTGCTGTCTTTCTTAAGTTTGTAATGAGGTTTCTGGCAGCTTATTAAAAAAATAAAATAGTTCATAAAAATGCGGAAGATGGCGTTGACAAATCATGGCTCTAAGTGGTATGAAAAAAAGACATGAAGCAAGCAGGGTAAAAAAAACCTAAGTAACTTGACATTTTGTCTTTGTGGTAATCTCAGATTAAAAACTCCTTCGCTCAGCTTTATTCCTTTGATTCCGCTGATCCTGAAAAAAAATCCTACGATTTCTCAGCACCATCAATCGCCTAGGTACGAGCTTTCAAAAAACAAAAGGAGCGAGAAAAATAAAATGTAGGATTTTGTAGTTTATAATATCGCAGCTGTTTTCATTACTAACAATAAACATATTCTTAGAACATTTATGAGACATAACATATTCTTAGTTTGGGGCACTGTATTATATCAATGGTTTAGGGAAACAAAACATTTGTCATTCTGGTGAAGTATGTAGTCCCCTTGTGGCGTTTTCGTAACTACTATTAGCTTTTACCGAGTGAGTGAGACGGAAACATATTGCCACATTCAAGGCTATTAACGATAAGTATAATAAGTATCTAAATTAAAAACTTTATAACAAACCTCCCAATGGCTAAAGACAAGCTGTGGCGCCGCTAGACCCGAAGTATGAGTGCGTAGTTCTATGGCGAACTTGAAGCTCTCAGCTACGGGCATCACAGCCTGCACCCTGAACGATGCTGAGCCGGTCTGAAGATCGCTGGCCACGATGCGACCGCCGCGACGACTAAGAGATGCGTAAAGTTTGCCTGCGAAAAAAGAAAGAAGGTTACAACCTTAGACTAGTTAGATCATGACGTATGTAAAAATATAACTAAAAAGAAAATACAGTCAACAACAGGTAAATCTATACTTTGATTGACTCTGCAGGTTATAGTTTGAGTTAATCCAGCGTAAGAAAAGAAACATTCAATTTATTTAGAATCAATAATGGCGACGAATTCAGTAGGAGGATCTCTATCCTCGTACTAAACTAATAATATAGGTCTGTGTAAACTAATCAATCATGTAGACCGAAAACCGATCTTGGTGCATGCCTGAACATATATTTTATCGTGTGATCATTCAGCACCTTCGTCAATGAATTTAAAAAAATCTAGAGCGCATTGCATTGCTTTTGAGGTGAAAACCCTTTCGGAGTATCGGCTCAGTTTTTTACTACCGCTTTGCAAAAGGTGATTGACTATCAAATGGCAGTTTGCACGCGATGTACACGCCGCCGCAAGGGTCCGGTAAAAAGAGCACCCAAAAAAGTTCGTGATGTCACCGGGTTGACAAAATATTCAGTGGGCAGCCGTGTAGAAAAATTCCTTGCTTTTTAGAGATTCGTTGCGGCCATTTTGAGATGAAAGTGGGGGCTTCCGGCCGCGGCGCGCATCCGGCCGAAGTGGTCACGTCCGTGAGTTCTATGCTCCTATTTGTCCAGTAAATAAGGGAGCTTTTTGTTAGTGTGTACTGTATAGCATCGGGCCGCGATGGTCCGCGTGGCCATGTATTTGATGCTGGCTGCATGATTTGTTTTAATTTGTATTTGTTCTTTTTTCAAATACCTATTTGAAAAAGAGCAAATAAACTTCATACGGTCGCTATCGGGTATTTTGACACATTTTTGAAGTATACGTCATTATCTTAGATTATATACGGTCTAGATTGATAGTGACGGCGTAGAAACGTCGAAAAAAATATAGTCCAACTGTTGGACGATAAGAAGAAGAAGTCGTTTTCCGCCTATCAGTGTCATTTGTGACATCACGGGATACGCTCGCATTAAGTGATAAATTTTTGTGAACTTTTGTGATCAAAAACGCCGTGTTACATTATAAAATTGTGCAGAAATTATAAAGGATAATAAAAAATGACCTACACAATCTCGTTTCATGCGTAATTAACCCAAAACCTAATATTATTTAAAAAAATAATTTTGAATTTTATGTTCAATAAATACGAACTCCATCTTGGCGTTTTTCTTGGTGTTGCCACTTTTCCATTAAAAAATTCAACAGTTAGCGCTAATTTAAGTAATAGTTGACGCGAAGTGTTTATCAGTTTTTCATTTAATTCTAACAATATTTTATTATTAACTGGACTATAGGCACTCTCAATCTCTCATATCGATTTGAAAGCAATCGGCTCAGCTAAAAAAATCAAAAAGTCGGTCATTATTTTCAATTCTAAATAATGGTTTGGTCTTTGTAAACTACCTACAGAGACCCATCGGATATTTATTTTTAAAGCAGTCGGTCAACGATAACTACCAAATAATATCAAGCCATTAATCGTCTGTCTTTAAAGCCCCGTTATATTAGTATGGAATATGTAGGTACTTACTTAAAATAAATATGCTCACTTGACTAATCATATAAGTGCACTTGAACTCAAAATATAAACAGTTCAATGCAGTTCTACTATATTTTTTACTTTTATGAACAAATAGATTAACATAACAGTTTTACCCGAATTATTGGGAAGTGTGTCAATAGTTGATATCCCTAATTTTATGTAGCTAGTTTAACAAATGACAATTGCTGTCATTCATGTAAAAGTTGGCCTGTTTTTATTGAAGGGATAATAAGGCGACACTCCCTCTAGACAGTTAGTACTCTTAGGTCATTATTATAAATAACTTAATAGTCGCAAGTTTTTAGAACTACGTCTTCCTCTGTTTGTGTGAATAAAAGTTTTATTTCAGACTTATAGCGGTCCGCCCGCGGCTAAGCTCGCGTTATGTAAGATTTTCCCGTGGGAATAATACTTTTTCCCGTAAAACAACAGACAAAACAACAAGAACAAACATCCAAACATCTAAATATCCAAACATCTATCCAAATATATTTTCCCATTTATAATATTAGTGAAATGACATAACAAAGATATTTTTCCATTCTTATAACAGTCCAACGTGGGGCTGTTATAGAACCTTAGAATACTGGCGACAACACGAAAATCTTGGACATCTTAACGTTCTATAGAAATCGAACCTTAACTTTAAGACGTAAAGGCGAAAATCCGTCGAGAGTAGTAATTTTGATGATACACAACTTGCGCTATTTGAACTTGAACACTCTAAGAATGTGAAAGAAAAAGATATCATTAGGTAACGGGAAACACACATAATTGCTAAGTTCGTTTGGAATTTGAGCGCATTTTTGTGGCTGCCGATAAAAACAAAACACTCGTCGTAAGAGTGAATGGAAGTTGAGAAAACTTGTATGTTCTTTTCGGAATGCATGTTTCTTGACCAGTAACTAGTTTAATCGCTCCTTACTAACAATCAACAAAACTCCATAATTTTACAAGAACTAGCCTCTACGTATTTACCACTAAGATTTATAGAGCAGTTTTATCTAGATTTTAATTAATTCTAGTTAGATTGTTTATTGGAGCGCTTATAAAACCTGAGAAGCTCTTACCGAGGCAAAGCGTGGCTGACTACTCCGTTAAGATTAATCTAGTGGAGCTTATCGCAGAGAGGCGGATATCCCGGGATGAATCCGTTAGGTCGGGATATAGGTCGCACAGGTCCGTCTGGCGACATAACGTTTCTTTGGTGAGCCTTCCGTAACATACGCGGTTTGAGGTCTGCTACACACGGGCCATCGCAGGCATCGGCTAAAAAGAAACCTATATCCGTACTTGGGTGTTAATATCTTCGTACTAAATTTTATCAAAATCAGACGGATAGACAGACGTTCGCCCTTATAATATTAGCGTATACATTATATTAGTATGGATGTAATTCAAATTCATCATCGTCAACAGCTCATAACGGCCCCACTGAGGAGCTCGAGCCTACCCTGAATTAGGCCTTAGTTAAGGCCTTAGCCAATCACGCTGGACCAGTGCGGGTTGGTCGACTTCACACACACAACCTTTGAATTTTTTCGCAGGAGTGTGCAGGTTTCATCACGATGTTGTCCTTCAATGTAAGAGCGCCGAATGAATTCGAAATTCGAAAACACATTGGTACGTTGGGATCGATCCCGCGTCTCCCAGACGAAAGACAGCGACCGTAGCCACTAGACCACTGACGCTCTTTACATAGGATTAAGTCCTTTCAGTACTTTACCGAGTCTTTTTGTATCGGATTTTATTTCGTCAACGTGGGATTACGTAATTACATAGCTAAGTTTCTGGGCCTGTGTGTAGAGCATCTAGTGCTCGCCGCATCGACGACGCATGTACTATATTGATTATGTGGTGAAATCATAGGAAAAACTGGCCAAGCACGTGTCGGGCCACGCAATGTGTAGGGTTCCGTAGTTGTCCAATACTACTTATATAGGTACCTGTTTAAGACAGTTAACTTTCATCAAAATATTTTTCTATGATATTTTCTAGTATAAAATTTCTTACTTGCACAAGTATATTTTATAAGTCGGTCTATTATTCGATAACCTGTAAAAGCCTACTTGATGTTATAATTTTCCTTTTAAACCGTGAATTTTTTCACATTTCCAAATACAACAGTTTCGCTGGAAAGGGGAGGGGACACAAGTGTCATTCTAACAAAAATAAACACTTTAAAACGAAATATTTCGGAAACGTACACAAGCATAAAAAAAACTTAATTTTTTATCATCGCTTATTTACATAGTTTAACATTTCTGAAGTCTCCTTTTAGACATTAGTTTGTGTTAGGAGCACCGAAAAACGGTTTTAGCAAACGCCCATTATTTTAAAAAAACCTATCTAACGATACCTCACACTATAAGGTAATCGTGAATGATAAAAAAATAACCCCCACTTCACGTGTATCAGGGTTCCTACCCTAAAAAAAAATTCAAAGATTTTATTCTTCCGGCATGATTAATATTATGTATATCCATGGATAATTACAGCCTTGTGGTACTAAGCTGCGGACGGACAGACAGACAGACGACATGGCGAAACTACTGACTATGGAACCCTAAAAAAGTACTACATTTTTTTATCGGCTGTTTTGCAGTTATAGTAATTTAGACAGTAATTATAAAGCAAAAAATTTAAAATTTTGACAATTTTGGATTAGACATTTCCTTAATGGCTGGTTTACACGTATTAAGTTGTTTAGTAGTTAACTAAATTTTAACTTAATTTTAAGTAACTTAATGCGTGTAAACAGCGAATTTAGTAGTAAGTTGCAAGTTAAAAATTAGTGTGCAAGTAAACAAGTAGATTAGAACTTTTTCTATTTTTCGGGTAAGTTGGTGGGCGTGGCCTGTCACTTGACACGTTTGGAAAGGTGCGATTTAGTTAATTTTAAGTTAAATGCGAAGTGCGAAGTTAAGTGCGAGTGTTTTATGTTTATTTTTTGGATATATTTTAATATATATTATTATATAGGTATAAAACATTAATGATTAATATATTATTAATAAAAAAAAAATAGAAAATATTAATTAATAATTATTATTTTATTTATTAATTATTATTTTTATCATTAAAAATAATAATAATAATATAATACTAATTATATAAAAATAAATATTTTATTATATTTACTTTATTATTTTATTTATTATATTTATTACAGATTTGAATTCGCTGTTGATCGTCCATCTTGGGCTAACTAAAGAGCTTAACTACTAAAATGACGTGTAAACACTTACTTAAAATTTAGTTAAAATTTAGTTGCTACTTGACAACTTAATACGTGTAAACCAGCCATAACAGACGTAATCTGTAACAATAATTATCTATAATTGTTCTATTATCTATTTGCAAACCATTGTTGTTCTATAATTTGTAATAAGTGTCTAGCTGCATGTACTGACTTCCACCCCTAAGAATAGGAATATTATAAAGACCCTCTTTCTAAGTCTCTTTATACATCTTTCCCGGAAAGAAAAAGATTCCATGTCTTCATTTCCTTCCAGATTAGCATGGAAATAGTTACATTAATGACTGATAAGATTAATATAGGAACCGTACACGAATGCACTTAAATCTGAAAGGAATCGGAAGTGGAGATTGCCACATAATTTGTCCACGAGAACACGCGAGGTAAAAAGCTGTAAGCTAGGGCCGATCACACAGGGGCGCATTCAGAAGAGAAACACAACAGAGATTTTTTTAAAGTTCAATCTAGATTTTAAATCAGCATATGCCAAATGATTCATAAACAAAATCGACAAACAGTCTTTCTTCCTAATGCGTCCCTTACACTTTATGAACTGTAGAACATTATTAATCCTTACTAGTAATAAACACAAAAACTTGTAACTATGGATGGATGTTTGCTACCTTTTCACGCAAAAACTATAAAACGGATTGGGATGAAATTGGGAATAGATATAGTTTATACCCTGGATTAACACATAGAATACTTTTTACGGGAAAAAGTTTTATTCCCACGGGAAAATCTTACACAACGCGAGCGTAGCTGCGGGCGGACCGCTAGTTAAGTATATTGGTGTTATCAGCTCATATAAATCCTCGTCGAAGGGCTTGAGTCTACGCTGAATTAGTGCGATTACGCCTCAGTCATCCATACTGGCCTAAATAACATAGTAGTAATTTACTGCATTTTTACAAAATGATAATCTGAGGTAAAGCCTATAAAAAAATCTAGTATTTTGTCCTAAACCCAGCCCATTGAGACAGTCGGAAAGGCTGACATCCGACATAGCATTTTTGCTACATCCTGCGGCGCGCGCGCAGCCTGCAGGCTTCCCGTCGCGGCGGACGGTCCGACTCCGACACACGAGAGCAAATTAAATCCGTCCGGAAGTGCCGGATGTGATAACGATGGCAACACTTTCCGCTGAAAACACCGGCGAAGGAAACACGGCATCTCGAACTTATAATCATAATTTGAGCGAGTTACAATAATAACGCTATACGAAATTGATAAAATTTTACAATTAGGTAGGTACTTATTTGGTTATAGCCAGCCAATAACCACAAGATAACCTGATGTTCGGTCGGAGAACTTTTTACAACATTTTTTCTAATAAGCCGACCATTTGACCGACAAACAGTTGACTGACGGACGTTAGGGCGACAGAATTTTTGCCCGATACTACAATCGACCGACACCACTTTGGTCCGACGAATGTTTCAGCGACTGTAAGTTTGACCGACAGGACAAATGAAATGACCGACACTACATTGAATCGAAGCATTTTTGATCGATATCTATCTCCATCGATATAACAGTTTAGCAGTTTAGTTTATCACCTTTTTTGGCTATTTCACACCCAGTGGTTACAACTACTATTTGATATCGAATGATTTTCGAAACATTTTACCTACAAATATTTAAATGATATCGATATTAACCGCAGAGCATCACAAATAACGCTGCTAAAAAAAATTACAAAACAAAAAACAGATTCATTTCACCTTGAGTCATTCTGGTTAAAAATTAGAATAATTTAAGAACATTATGTGTATCTCTTTTAAAATGATCTGACTTGGTTACACAAAACCGATATATGCACTGTATATTTTTAATAGATTTTTTGTTCGAGATAGGGGGCAATGCATTCTTTGTATTTATCACTCATCATTTTGGTTCTGCAGCCTTCCTTCCGCAGTCAGTCCCTCATACGCTGAAGATGATGATCGACCCCCCTCCTACTCCCGCTAAAAAATATTGGTAGAAATAGCGATACATTAAAAAAACCTCCTACTTCACTTTGTCAACAACAAGATCTTGTGCCATCTTGTTTACATCATGAAAAGGCATTTCTAAGTACTTCAGCATCAAGTCTGCACATCTTAATGAGGATGGTTTAATAAATTTGTTTACCGTTCACATCTGATAAGCATTCCAAACGAATTGATCAGGAACATACTCGTACAACAGAAGAGATACAATATAATAATGTTGCTGTCCGGCTGAATAGGTGAATAGCTAACACCAAAACAGAAACGAAAACAAACACTAGTCCCAGATGGTCACAATTATTAGTCCAAGCTAACAGTTGTGGTAGTAAACTAAAGCATGACTCAGCCTGTCAAGTACTGTCAATTCCTATCATAAGGCGGTGGTCCTATGAGCCTTAATCGCCCGCCTTATAAGAGGTGCTAAATATAGTAACCATAGCATTGTAGGCGACTGATAATTAAGTTAATGCAGTATGTGTACGTTTATTTTGTAAAAGGCAATAGGTACAGTGCGAACAGTAACAGATCACATAGTGTTAAGCGAGCGTTGACGACACAATATACTGATTGCTGACCGGTTTGCGGTTAGAAATTCTACGCGATTTTTTATTAAACCCCTCAGACGCGTTGGTTTTATAAAGCATAATGTTTTTTATATCCGCCGTGTGGTGACGGCAGAGTAGAATACATTTACAATACATCAAACAAAACAAAAGTCATGTCATTCAGTTAGGTAGGTCGTGCCCTTCCGGCTTACCTTTGTCAAAATTTCACCCTTCGCCACTGTTAGTCACCAACCCCTACTCTTCCCGTGGGTGTCGTAAGAGGCGACTTAGGGACTATACATTGAACAGGGAACGGGTAGCAGCGCTCTCTGATACAGTAACCTTTTAATCTACGATCTCCAACCCGCCTGCCAAGCGTGGAGGTTATGGCAAAACCCTCCACTTAAGTGGAGGAGGCTCATAGTCCAGCAGGGGACTGTAACGGGCCGTTGATGAATGTTTTTTATATATACCAACTGAGGCGGCAGAAATGCACAACGTACTTTTAAAATGGTGCCATCTGGTGCGGAATTAAATATCTAAGGAAACATCTACACCGTTTGCCGCCGTTTCAATATAATAACAAATAAACAAATAAATATAATTGTGCATGTCCACTTGACAAGTTGCATATCTCATAATTGTACAACCTGATTACAGTGACAACCAGCCTTACATAAAGTATTTAATTACTCAGCCATATAAGCAGAGGAAACAGTGGGTTCGATAGTGGGTCGGAATCGATCCTACTACCCGATGTGGGCAGGTGTAAAAAGTTACATAACCAAGATGAATATGGCGATAGCTAGGCGTAGCAGGTTGGTATGGGCGGGTAGGGTATTGCTTGTATTATGTAAAGCATAGACACAGTGGACCTAGAGACTATTGATATAAAATGCTCAATGAAATACTTTTTTTTACTTTTAGCTAAGTAAAAATACTAAGATATTTGTTCAGCAAAAATTTTATAAGTAGTGGCTCTGTGAGCTATAGACCTCGCGAGGTTTTTTTCGAAATGACTGAAATATGTTTTTTTTTTGTTTTCAACTCCCATAATCTACTCAATTTTGAAAAATTTCGAAAAAGTTAATATATATACTATATATATTTATCGAACCTGCTCACATAATTTCACGAGAATCGGTTGAGAAACGCGACCTGTAGAGGAGAACAAACAGACAGATAGGCAATTGGACATACAAAAGCAATTTTGGCCAAGCTGAACGGAGGCGCTTCGCGCTCGCTCGATCAAAAAAGCTTAACTATAGCCATATGACTACTTAGGATCGGGCCACACTGACCGCCGTCGATCAGTGTGACCCGACCCTTAGAGAACAGATATCCATTGAAATAGATTTCTTGAATGACAGGCTATTTCAACATGCATAAATTTGGTAAATGACTATACTATTTTTTAACAAAAAAAGGAAAGCGAACGATGCGACGCATGTGGAGTTTCTTTGGTGAGTTTTTCTCCACAGAATCCGCACATTGTGTAAGTGAACTCACAAACAAATAATTAAAGACGAAACTAAGAAATGTAACATACAAAAGTTTTACTACTACTACTACAGACAGTGAAATCCGTAATTAGGAAATTTATGTAGCACCGTCTGTATAATATCTAGTGGATTTTGTCTAAAATACATTACGTAATACATTGTTTTTTGCACTCAAAATAAAAAAAGCTTTGTAGTAAATTTATTAAGTAACTCCTCTCCTCCATATATTACCGTCGCCCCATCGACGACGGTACACAGCGCAAGTCTCGTGCCCCGAAAAGTCTGAAGGCTACACGGGCTGACCTTTATAAAAATTGGGAAAATTTATCCCTTTCTTTAGGGTGAATTTTCCTCAACTGCTTGCAGCCCCATAGATTAAAGTAATTGTTATATTATTGGGATTATATTTTGACGACAATTTGTAAGCTCCCGACTCTACAGGGGAGACGTGGGCGATTGTTGCACGTGTAGGGTTCACTCCTTAGGCGCGGGACCAACACAAGCGGCGCGGTGCGGGCGAGGTGTGGGTGTGGGCGTGGCGCCGCTCATTTCGTGTTTCATACAAAATGTATAGAAATGGCGGTGAGTGACGTCCACACCCCGACCATTATACATTTTGTATGACGCGCCACGCTCGCGCCGCGCCGCTTGTGCATGTCCCGCGCCGAATAGGCTAGACTTCGGTTAGTGATTATCACATTTTGGGGCACACTATTTCCAGATGTCTCATTTTCTACTGAAACGAACAATCTATATTTGGGCTAAGTTAATTCTTGTTCAATAAATGGTAATTTATATTAAGAAACTCAATCACCAGAAAATTCGGTTTTACTCGTAGACAACCTCTCTGAATAATTTTATTGAACTCATAAGGGAACCAAAATACTGATGAACTCACTATTTTTTATTTTGTCGTAATATTTTGACACTTTAATATGCAGGAGAAATCCAAGAGAAATCATGTAAAAATAATATTTTTTTGTACTCGTAAGTAGTATTCGTGTCACGTGCAATTTACAATTTAATTTCTTTAAGCAAGAAGCTGTATTCATACGATGATATAGGTAGTACCTAAAAAAATATTTCTCATTAGCCTAGCCCAGCAAAAATGATAATTTATTTACAACAGTTCCAAAGGGAGTCACTTGACACTTAAACTTACACGTGGAGTCAATTTTATGAGTAGGCGACTCATATAGGACGGCGTATTGAAACACAAATACGAAATAATGTGATTCGTTCTTAATAAAAGCGTAATCGCTACACGAGCTTCCGTTTCCCATTGAAATTACAACCTACGCGTTTTGGTAAAAGTTGTAATTTTATATGGTATTCATTGAATCGTCTTTATTTCAACATCATCTTACCACGTGTCCCTTTTAGAAGTCATAATTATTAGAAAACATAAGGGCTTGAGTGTCATGAAGATTGCAGCTCATAGAAGTAAAAAAAAAAAGATTCCGACAAATTGAGAACCTCCACCTTTTTTGAAATCGGTTAAAAAGATTCTAGCGCACTTTTTCAGCACAGGCTGTTTTTTCAAAGTTCAAACTACCGTAAAAGCCTAGTTTAAGCAAATTAAAGTTTATTTTTACGCTTTTAATATACTTATCACGATACCACCACCGTGTTAATTACATATAACAACATCATATATAAACACAAAATTCTTAATAAATCTTAATAACTGCAACGTATACGAGCAAGTCGTTGATACAGATAGATACCTAAATAATAACCGGCCAGGCTCCGTAGTTGTCCAATACTACTTAGGTAGGTACCTACCTGTTTAAGACAGTTAACATTCATCAAAATATTTTTCTATGATATTTGTAGTTACGAGTACATTTTAGAAGTTGGTCTATTACTCGATAATCTGTAAAGTCTACTTGATGTTGATAATTTTCCTTTTAAATTCATCAATATACTACTACAGTGAATTTTTTCACAATTCCAAATACAACGGTTTCAAACACTTTTACAACGGTTTTGCGGTTTTTTTTGGTTACACTTGAATCTAACAAATTTCTATCGCATTTCATTTTTTTTTGTTTTTAAATCTTTATTTTCAAATTTTTGTTTTTTGTTTTTGTTGTTTTAACTTTAAAACGAAATATTTCTAAAACGTACACTAGCATCGAAAAATGGTTTTAGCAAGCCCCCATTATTTAAAAAAAAAAACGATACCTCACACTATAAGGTAACCGTGAATAAAAAAAATAACCCCCACTTCACGTGTCAGAGGATCCTTAAAATATATTTTTTTACGATTTTATTCTTCAACTTTGTCGGCAATTAATATGTATAATTAATTATTCATGCCAAATTACAGCCTTCTAGAGTACTAAGAATCTCTGAGCTAATCCGCGGACGGACAGACAGACGGACATGGCGAAACTATAAAGGGCATCACACACGGCAGCTATAATATATATTATAGCACGAGGCAGCCAGCTCTCTCGTCGCCATTCACTTTCACGCAAAGCGGGGGTCAAACAAAATGGCGAATCAAGCAGAATGGCCGGTCACTGCGGCCATTCTGCTTGACCCCCGCTTTGCACACAAAGTGAATGGTGATGAGAGAGCTGGCTGCCTCGCGCTATAATGTATATTATAGCTCCGTCTGTGTTGCCCTTAAGGGTTTCTTTTTGACTACGGAACCCTTCTTGTGTGCAATAAAGTATATTCTATTCTAAAAAACACCAAAACCCTAGAAAAACTTAAAAGTAGTTTGTGTTACTGTCCTACTACCTACCACCACGATTCTGTTATAATAACTAAGGTCTCGGTAAAACATTATTTATCGGATAACATAAAAGCAAGTTATTAATAACAGCATAGACCTGAAAAAGAAATTATTAAATGTAAATATCAGTTTTGTTCAACCTAACCTAGGCTTAACTTAGTTAGGCATGTGTTTGAATAAAAAAAAACGTATGGAATGGACACTGGACAGTGTTTGTCCCATTTCTAGACTATAATTATATAATACTATACCTATATATTTATAGTATTTTATATAGTTACGGTTTAGTGCTACCTTTCTTTGTTTCCACTAAGTTAGTAGGAACAAAAAAATAAATAAAATAATCCTAATTTCCACAAAATTTATTTTTATTTAAACACTGGCGCGTGGTGGCGAACAGAACTATTTTAAAAACAATTTGTTTCTAATTAAGGCTAAAATAAATGATTCAGTTTTTCTTCTAAACATTAAACTTATTTAATCATTGCGTGTCAGCCAGCATTCTACTAATCGAGTCAAGTTACAAATCCGTTGAACTCGGTACGACGACGCTCCACCACAATTAAAATTGGGCTATGAAACTATCAAATCGTGTTGACAGTCTAATACGGAAAGTTTGCAAAGCTACGGAATATTAACATGATATTTCGCAAAATACATACTTCAGTCAGTATATTTTTATTTATTTATATTTACAAGTTATTTTTTTCAAAGAATGTAATGTGATAGCGCCGTATCGATATTTATTTACCTCGTAGTACACAAGAACCTATTCTTCCCAATACCCCAATTCTTCAAAACAAAACAAGTAAGTTATTGTGATACCGATCACTCATCAACCACTCAATAAAAAAAAACTTGCTAATTTATTGTCTTGTCATAATAATAACAAAAAAAAATAGATAGATAGATAAAACGTTTATTATGGGTAACAGTACAGGCAGATTAGGCTTATAACTAGAAACACTAAAAATTTATTTAAATGTACCGCACCCATAAAAATGGCCCCAACTCAGCATAATGCTATGACCCGTTTAACGCGTCACAGCGCTGTTATTCTGTTGGTACCTATAAAATAACCTGCAAGATTCAACAGTTTTTGCTACAATCTAATTCTGTTATAAAACGCCTTTTGTTATCTTCGTAAAGCACGTTAGACGCGGATGTGGAAGGTGACTCTCAAGAATGCTGACCGGATCTCGCACTTCCAAGTAAGGAACAATCCTTGCCTTCACAAAGGGTCTACTTTAGGGTGCACGTGCCAAAATACCTCATCCTTCGCGTGGCCACAGTGCAAAATAATGCAGTAAATGCACTTTTTTATTTTACGTCATTTAATAGTTTATTAAGCTCCTGTTCATATTTTTTAAACTTCTAATTCTAAGTGAAAAAAAATTTTACAGGTTTATAAGCGTGAATCGTTTCATTTTTTTGTATACAGTTTATCTTAAATTTATAAAGAGGAAATTACTACACCATAAGATAGCTGTTACAAAGAGCTCAATTAGGCAACATTTTTTTCTTTTAAGGCACGTAACAGATTAACACTCAAAAACTATTGTTATGTGAGTGTTTCAAAATAAAGAAAAAGCTACGAAATTACACCAGAGTACATGGAAATATTTTATTATACAACTGAATGAACCGCGTCTCAGGTAGGCAACATAAACATCTGGTATTGAATAAACTGCGCCACGAGGCAAAAAACGCTGACCACTCGAACTTGGAGTGTGTTCCGAACTGCATTGTCTCTCACCGGACACAATGCACCACTTATCTTCAAGTGGTCTTTTCTTATCTCTGTTTCTTGAAAAAAACCCCTAAAACCCCTTTAAGACCCTTGGTTTATGGGTTTCGGAACGCAACTTCCTTAGGAACGTTACTCCGGTATCTTGGGTAAGGCTTTACTGCGGTTTCGTGATAAGTATTTATCGATTGCTTTAAACAAGGACTATAATGGGTTTATGGTCTTTCAAACTTTAGAAGGGTTTTTAGAGGTATCTTTTTTGTCATTGCGCAACTTTTTCGAGCTGTGGGATTTTCACGAACGAAAAAGCCGAATTGCAACAAATAACATGACATTTTTCGAGTAAACATTTTTTTTGTCTACCTTAAAATTTTCATCATGACATGACAGAATATAAAAATAATAGATGTAACATGATTAGCTTAACAATGCAAAACTGTATTAAGTACCTAACTCTGGATTTTCGACACCATTAATCAATAGTACAGTCTACAAACTAAGCCAAGGACAAATGTAAAGGTCGTATATTTATCATAACAAGGGCTGCCATAAATAAGGCGTCATTTTTAGCGTTTCTAGACTTTCATAAAGCCTCTGACGTCATGTCTGACCTATCAGTAAAATTAATGGATTTAAGCATAAATAACATACATACACCTAGAATATACTAGAGCTTGAGCTGTTATTTTGAAAGGGAAAGTTATTTTATCAATCTATTCAAAACTAACTCGGTACAGTACCTATTTAGAATTCGAATTAATTAAGTACAACCTAAACATATACACAGTTTACAGGAAAAAGAAATCCCGAATGCTACGAAACCCCATACATTCAAGTTCAACTTGCACTTGACCGATTTTTAGGGTTCCGTACGTCCAAATAATAAACGGAACCATTATAGGAATCACTTCCGTCTGTCTATCTGTCACAGCGTTTTCACATGAACTGCACAAAAAGAGTTACCCCCTGGCCACGACATCGCCGCTCGAGCGAATTGCGTCTTGCGACTGCGACCGCGTCTAGAACAAATGTAAGAAATCATATGGAACATACCACGAGTCGAGGCGGCGCGTCTTGCGATGCGAATTGCGGCGCGAAATTGTCCGAGCGGCGGCGGCGCCGGCGGCGAGCGAGGCGACGCGCGATTGCAACAAAAGTACTAGCTCACATGGCAGCGGCCACGACACAGAGCGATGGGTCTTGCATCTGCGGTGGACGGATTCAGTATTTTGTTTTTATCTCCGCGAAAACGAAAAAAAAATGACTATATATCGGAAATTATGCAGAGACCTGCTATATGGATGGCGAGTCATGCGCAACATAAAATTAAACCAGTCATTAAAATTATTCATATTCATAAATTCATCGTATAAATTCTTGAATTCACCTTTTTTTGGTTTCTTTTTATTGACGGGATGTACTCCTTGCCTTTAAAATATCCTCAGCAAAAAAGAAATTTGATTCTAGGCAGGAGCGTGCAATTTTTGATAAAGACATTCTGACTGAGTACGTCCGCCGCGGTCGCAGTCGCCGCCGCCACTAGTGAGTCGTGGCATAGCATCGCTGCTGGTCGCAAGACGCATCGCGCGATGTCGTGGCCGGGGCCTTAGGCAGCCGCCACGAAGCTGCTGAGCACCACACGAAGAATGTTGTAGAGGATAATAATTCAATAAAGTGTGGCTATAACCAGGGCACAGTCCGAAGAAAAGGTATTTATGTATTTCTATATTATATATTAAATAACAAACGTGAAAAAAAAAATAACAAGGATAAGCTTAAGGAGTTTACTGTTGGAGATCAGGACAAGAAGTGTAGAATTAAGCAGAAAAAAAAAACGAAACGTAAAAAATCTAAATTTGAAAATGAATTTAAAATGAAAGATAAAACTGCCGCAGCAAGAAAGGTTGCCAGTCATAAAACAGGAAAAAGGACGAATGCCTCGTTACAAGGTTTCTACTAATAGCTAACTTTGGGAATACTTTATAGAATTAAATGACCTAATCATGGATGTATAGCGTAAATGACCACATTGCAATTCTAGGGAATAACCATGGGGGGTACAATAAGGTTTTTTTTTATTGAGTCATGTGACGTATCTAATAGAAGTAAGAAGAGGAAGAAGAAGATCATTATGAGAGATCCAAATATGGCGGCGCACGGTGATTCGTCTAGAACAAGCTGACTGGACAAAATTATTTTAATTAATTTTTGGTGTTTTTTAGTTTCTGCATGATTTGTTTTATTCAGTTTCACATTTTTATGGATTCTAACAAGATAAAAATAATTAAGAAGTAATTATTTAGTTAGGAAATTGAAATAAAAAAATAACTTGATTAAAAAAGATCTATTTATATAGAAGGAGGTTCATTATCGGCATGTATATAAAAATATATAGGTATAAAAAAGTGAATGACACACATAATAAACTGTAAACTAGTGTAAAAAGTCATAATACAAATAGAAACTAATTAAAATTAAATAAGAACGAAAGCTACCTACTAATTTACTTTACAATAAAAAACTATTACTATTATTGTCTTCTAATGAAATTTAATGTACTCAAATGTCATTAGAAAACATTTCCCTAATCATCTTCATCACTTTCAATGGAATCATTTATTGAATAATCATGATCATGATTATCAATTTGCTTACAATAACTAGATACTACAACCTTATCTACTGTTACACTAGGCGAATTTAATAAATCTAGAACCTCGGAAGGGAGCTTACTGCATTTTTTTCGAGGAACTTCTCTTAAACTGTTAATTACAGGGTCAGATGTAATTAATAACATATTTAACAAATCTTTATTAGTGGCAATACGCGAACACTTCCGTGTATTATGCTCACGAAATCTTCTGCAGTCCTTATTACGAGCTTCTTGTGCCTCCTCCGAAAGCTGTCCCATAGGCAAATGAAACGTCTTGATAAACTCGGAACTATGCAGAAGTATTTTGTGAACAGTTACAGGCATGTTATACCACGAATAAAGATTCAAGTAAAGATTTTTGGTCTCTAAGGCAAAATTTTCAAATTTTTCTAAATTTATATCATATCCCGAAGACAAAGCACGGAGTAATATATTAATTTTTTTTATCAATTCGGCATCTAACCCTGTGATCTCAGCACTTAGTTCAGCATTATCGAAAAATCTGCGAGCGGTATTTCCGTCATTAGAATTTCCGTAGCCTGGTTTTCGTTTATCAACAATCAACCCCATTCTACTTTTAAATTGATGTTTTATTTCATCTGAACGCTGATCCACACTAGCTTTAATATTTTTGTTTAGCCTCCATTGCTTTACATCAAGTCGATAACTAATGTGGAGCAAGCATTCAAAGGTACGGATCCAAGCATGCAATGTAGATAAACCAAAACAGAGCTTACTTTTGTCAACCGTAAACTCTCTGCCTTCATCATTCATCAGCTTAGGAGTTGCATTACAAATATAACATGTCTGTGTAGATTTTGTTTCAGTCATAGCATTGCAAACTTTCCCATCAACCATAGTTGAAAGCAATTCATGTGTGACAGATAACTCGTTTTCTTGAAACTTGCAAACTGTCGGCAATAAATTGTTTATTTCTTCTAAAATATTGTTGGTTTCTAAAACAGTAAGCTCTTTGGTTTCTTTGGCAAAAATAAACTTTATTGGCCGACAATTCACACTTGAAGATGGACGAGGGTTCTGCCACACAATATTGTTCTTTTAATCAAGTAATCGAAGAGGAACGAATGAAAATACAAACAAAAACTCATCGGTGTTAGCTGCATCGGTAAATTTTTGTTTGTAAGTGCTATGACCTGAACTTCCATCACAACCCCATTTGCTAATGAGTGTGAAAGAAGAACACGACAAGCTGTTTGAACAAACTTCATGTAGTGCTGCTACCAAACGAGCAGTTTTATCTAAAACTGCTTGCAATTTGATTTCAGCACGAGTTTCATTCACAACAGTTTATTCTTCTAGAGGCAGGCAAGCTAGTTTGGCTTTTCTAACACTATAATACGACGGAAATACCTTGTGACCCGCTTTGAAGCTCCACTTCCGTGCCTGTTTATAAGCGTGACTTGTGCACTTTGCGTCTACATAGTAAGCTAATGCTTCTTCATTGCTCAAACACCTAGGCATTGCCTCGTCACTTTCAGTTTTTTTCAAAATCTCACTGCACTTATCAGGATCACTACTGGTCACTTCTTTGATAACCCGAGCTACATTCCGTTGCCCCGATAGCCTTGTCGATACTTCTGCTGCATACACGAGTTCTTCTGTGCTTCGGTTTGATAACAAATCATCAATCCTTCGCCGTTTGGTCTTCGTGCTAGCTTCATGGAAATCTAAATGTGGTCGGCCCGAACCAGCAGGAACGCTTGTTGAGGTCGATGGTTGTACTGAAGGCTGAACGGAGATATCAAATGAAATATCGGGACCTTCCAGCCACTCTTCATTGTTTTTTTTGGCTAGGAAACGGTCGCGATTCCTTGCGCAGCTATCCCACTTCTTCAGAATTTGTGACCCATACTTGGCAATAGTGAGCTTCATTTCACGTATAGAACTCTCAGTCACACCAGTTAGATCGTTCCGCAGGGAAACTAAACGAAATATCTCTTCGTTGCGTTTGTCCTTAGGGTGTCTTAGCCATTCCTCGAAGAAATCCTTTCTTGAGATTTTATAAACGCGACCTAAAAAAAAATAAAAAAAAAATAGTTGTGCAAAAAAGTCGCAATGGATTTTTTTATGGAAAGAATCTACACACTTAAAGGTACCATAAAAAATATTGCGTAGAATTTGTACAGGTTTGTACATGTAACTTTTTGACCTTTAAAGTTTGAAAACAAGGCAAAATCACAAGATTTTTTTAAATACATATTTTTTTACAATTTATAATAGTAAGCTATACCAATTAATTTAGTATCAAAATATACTACTCACCCTCAAGATTCAAATCCATTTCACAAAATTTATATACAAAGCACCATAAAACAGAGAGAAATTAACACGACCGAGACGTTTTTGCAAGTAATTGCATACAAAAATACCCCTTACCTTAAATACTCGTTGTCAATGTTCATTAACTAATGAGGGTAGACTCTAATTATTCCTGGGATTGTTGTTACCTATGTGTTAACTATTACTAGGAATAAAAATTTCTGGGAAACTGAGACATGGTTTTTGTCCAGTCAGCTTGTTCTAGACGAATCACTGTGCGGCGGCGACATCGCGCCTAGCTGTTAACCGAGGAAAACTGCGGGTTGTCACAGAACAGCGTTGTTCACGTTTTGCAAAACGTGCTCCTGGTGAGCGGTTGCAGGGTGCGGCGCAATAACCACTGTATAAAAAGGAAGGAGGGGTTCTCCTTCCGACAACATGCATATGCGTAACCGCGCCACGGTCGTGATGACTCCCAGGTAACATCGTGGGAATCTGGCCAAGGTTCGTGCCCGTCTGTCTGAGAGCAAACTCACTGTCAAAAGCCTTTTACTCCTCCCAAAAGACTAAATAGTGCCTCAGTTTACAGGAAATCCGAAAATTCGAAAAGTTACGGAACCCTCGCTATACGCGTTCGACTTGCAGTTAACCAGTATTTTTTCGGAATGTGTTTGAAGGGATGAAGCTGCAAGAAACTCCCAGTTAGCAAAACTTTATATCCATACTACATTTTATTTGTTTTTTCATTATAACACGCCTGTACGTACTATAGTTTATTACGAATTTTTTTTATTTAAAAAAGCTTACAAACGTATAGTAATTCATCAAGTCCACATAACAAAATAAAACTAGGCACAACCAAAATAAATTAAATAAAAGCTGTTAAAAATAATTTGGTGATAATTTTATTTATATTAAGATATAATAAGTCAGTATATAGGATTTATGTGTTTAGGTATTAAGTTACAGTATGTCCTGTGTGACCTGTTCTTTGTTGTTGTTCTAGTTTCTATTTAGGCTGTTTGTGAACGCTATAGCCTAAATAGGAAATAGGAGGTTATAAAAAGGGTGAGTCGGCGGACGTCTCGTGACACGTTTAGCTCACAATATATAAATCATTAAAAAAATTAGACAAACATGAACACTAAGTTTTTAATGGAACATGTGAACTTTTTAATTTGTAGTAAGCACGAACGCTGTTTTTTTTTAAGACATAAAATGAATGAAACGCAAAGTATTTTTATGAATAATAATAAAGAATGTTACACATGTAGTTAGCTAAACAAATATTACTTCTAGAGATATGAAATAATTGTCCTTTAAGTGAGTAAAAATATAATAATTTTCAACAACAGTACATGGGACCAAGGAACGTTTTCTTTTCAGTTTTCAGAATTAACTAAAAACAAAAAAAAATATGAGACTACAATTAAAAAATTTTTGGGAAAGAAAACTATACCTATAGGTAAAAGCTATTTCAGACTTCTGCAAGCAGAGAGACAGAACTGTCGAAAGTATAATAAAAAAAAACACACACACTAAAATTAAGCTGTCTTTCTTAAACTGGCATAACAATAAATCACTGACATACTCTTAAACAGCCTCAATGTTAAACTTAAGAGCGAAACATTTATTATTTGTACAAAATAAAGGAGTAACCACGTGCCACAGCCTTCAAGTTACCTATAGATATGTGTGTATTTATTTCCCTGATCATATAACTCGATACAAACAAGTGTATAGGTACGTGTAAGTATGTATAGTAGAAGGCGACTGTCCATTCATAAAGAGCGGTTCATTCATGCGAGTGCGCGGTCGTGAATGGGAGAGAAAGAGACGGAGACACGAAACCAACAATTCTTAGGTCGCGTTATACTATAAATGATCAT
The DNA here is from genome assembly GCA_951230895.1 of Carpatolechia fugitivella. Classification (NCBI taxonomy): domain Eukaryota; kingdom Metazoa; phylum Arthropoda; class Insecta; order Lepidoptera; family Gelechiidae; genus Carpatolechia; species Carpatolechia fugitivella. The sequence goes on from OX579660.1 coordinate 8,848,143, forward strand.
AATTAAAATAAATGTTTTTCTGATGTAACACTGACGCAGAAATTAAAGACAAAAGGATAGCCAAATCGACTAACTTCTGCATATTAAAAAAAATATCTGCTTTTACGCAGGATTGTAGGAATTTTCTCTTCCTGGGATAGAAAGAGTATTCCACACTGTATGACAAACGTTAAAAATTTGAGGCATATTAACATTTGACTCATATGTATTTATTAATATTAAACTTATCAGCTTCAGCCGTTATTAGTTATTTATAACAGCTAATACTTTCTTCTCGGATGAAGCTAAAACAGAGCGCCCTCTATATTCAGAATCGAAACAAGCAATAAAGCGACACGTTTTATTTAGCGCGAGACACATTACTGTAATTTTAAATTAAACGTTAATAGCACAACTTCGTACTTGCCTTTGTAATAATAATAATAATTTATTTGCAAGAACATAGTAATACATGTATTACACCATGGTGTTAGCCCCATTCGCCCGTGAGTGTGGAGCTGGCATAAAATTCTCGTGAATGGGGAATGGTTTTCTACGAAAGCTGTTGTATTGTTTTAAAACAATTGATAGTGGGCCTTTGTATGGTCAAGTGTCTGTTATGAGAAGGGTGGCTCTTTCTGGTTTACTATGAAGCGCTTGTTGACGTCCGCTTTTCTACTGAATGAAGTTTGGCTTACGAGAAATCATAGTTATCAATGAAATACTTATGAATGGAATAGTAAAAAGAATAGTTTTTTGAGGGATTTACCATAGTTCAAATACTACGCTAGTTTTTTTATTGACTGGTAATTATGACTACAGCAACGACGTATTAATGAAGTATATACATACAAGTAATATTTATTAATATATAGATAGATATTAAAAAAGGAAAAATGCCTTTACGATGAAATTAGATTTGTTTAGGAATCCTGGAGTGTGTTTTTCAAGAGAACAATATAATAATAATAACATAATTGTGTTTATTTCACTCCACATACAAACAAACAAAGAGTTAGTTAACTTAACTACTGCACAAATAATATTGCAAGATTGTTTGTGGGGCATCTGAAGCCTAAACCAAGCCAGAGCCTGTATCTTAGGACTCCATGTATCTATGAAAATGTGTAAATATTTTATTTAAATACAAAATTAATCTAGGTATCTCAAATTTTTAATTTCTTAAAATAACGATAGACGGTTCCACAGAAGGCGTACACTTGTAGTGAACGGGCAATCTTGCTTTGACGTCGAAAAATGATTTTGTTAAATCTTACTTCAAATAAAGACATTTTTATCTTTATCTTTCTCTTATCTTCCACCACGATGAAGCTTGCTTGCCTATTATTTTTTCTAGATTCAACTTTATATATCACCAGAGTTTTTACTTGAAAACTTTTTATGCACTTATTTTAATGCTAATGTGCAATATGTCTTAATAAAACTAATTTAGCTAAATAGCAACTTAAAGACAACTTAGTTCATAGCTTTGTGGACGCGGCTTTACATCAGAGCAACAAGATTGTGTAAAAAAACATCGTCGGTAGGAAGTCAACCCGAGTGCAAGCTGACCGCCTTGATACTTGTACAGAACATGAAAATAATAATATTTCATTTCATTAAAAAAAAAAACAAAACACGCGAAAAAAAAAGAAATTAGCAGCGCTTTTGTTGCGTTTCGAAAACGCACCCCGAAAGTCACAGTTCATGTCTAAACATGAACCCAAATAACTTGACTAAACGTGCATTTTCAACTGAGACGCGTATCGTGGTTCCTTCATAAATAAAACAATTTAAAATTGTAATAATAGTTTTCTGTGTTGGTGAACTATTTGTGTTTATTGTTTAACATCGATAGTTGTTATTTAAAAACAAAATACGTAAAAAGTTTATATTGATTTGCCTACGGACGTGAAAAAATATTTGTTTGTTTCGTCTCGAATATTCCCAAGCTGAACTAACCATTCGTTTTCCCTCCAAAAGCCTTAAAGTATCAAGACTATACACTCTGCTTCGAAGGTGGTTATACCGGGCGCGTAGGCCAACTCGTACCTGCTTCGGCGCGCTCCATGCCAGTGCGAGTTCGAATCCCGGGCGAACAACACGACAGACGCGACAACACAACACTCCGATCTTACCTCCAAGTGACTAACTTAGTGCAACATGCAAGTGGTGACCGCTCTGTTTCTTACTTGGCTATTAACCTGCGTGCGAGGGGTCATTCGGACCCCGCTCGAAGCCTTTAGACCCTCGGCCGAGATCCACGTAAGAAGGCCAGATAAACTGCCCCTGCTGCCTCACAGGAGGGCCTCGATGCCGCCTAAAAGTGGGCTGAAGATCCTTTATCAGACTGGGGTAAGTTGACCTGAGTTAGCTAACTTTATATTTATCACACTGGGGTAAGTTGAACTGTGCTGTGTGAAGAGCGTGCTTTAGCGACAAGAATCGTGACTTGAAGTATACAGCGTTAGTGTTGAGACCTTCTAGTTCTCCAATGTTATATTTTACAGGTCTAAGCTACATATTCGAGGTTTTTGACTTTGTTAAAATTCCTCACTTACTTTACTCTTACTCTTACTCTTACTTACTCAAACGACAAAGTTTTAAAAAAACTTTGTCGTTTATTATTATTATTTGAATTATCTTATTACAAGATTACTAAATTAAATTTTAAGGTTTTAACATAAATGGATCAAAGGTAATTAATATGTCTGAAAAACCACGTTATATTTATATTTTGTCATTACATTAACCTTAACTAAAAGTACATTAGTTATAGGATTTTTTAAGTTCTAAGAAAATGTAGAAGAATTTATTTTTGACGAAAATATTTCAACATATTTATCGGGTACCGACTCGACTTGAACCCAAACTTTACGTTCAAACTTCAGGAAATGATAAATGTTTGATAAACTTCGCTCCATTACGAGTCTATTTTTATCAACACTGTTGGAAAACTTTCAACGTAACTACACTACGCCAAACCACTTAAATATCTGTATTTACATAAATTTGATAAAATAACATTACGAAGACTACAATTTCACTGAATTAGAAGTAAGACACGCACAAACAACCACTGTGAAAAACTATGTCTAAGATACAACACTTTTTCGTAAGACATTGACGATTTTAAAAGCAGTCTACTTTTCTATCATTTTACAAAATTAAACTGTTCACATTACATTGGACGAAATTAAAGGAATAATAATAATAATAGTTTAATAGGTAATGTCAATGAAATACCAATGAACCAGATGTGAAGGATGCAAGCAGGATGTCTGGTAAAATCTGTATACAATTAACACAGGAAGAGGAGATTGGCATGAGAAAGTCGTGGGCTAATGCACCGATAGGGGTTGTCAGCTTGTCAGTTACCAGTTCCATTGAGAGAGATGTTCTATTTTTATTTAGTTGGTTTTGTAGTACAGCCAGATTTATGATTTTTAGCTGAAGGAAACGTTATTGATAACAAGCCACGTGGCCGTCTTTGGAGCTAATAAAAAGTTTACCTTACAAAGATACAAATTGACTATAAAACGATTTAAAAATAATGTCGATTGAGGAATTTTCAGTTCACAAGAACAAAAAATTGATGCTACTGTGAATCAAGTTGATTTTATTTCAACAGCTCATCACGTCCCCAATAAGGGGCTAGAGCCTACCCTGAGTTAGGCGATCAGGCTTTGGTTGACCACGCTGGCCCAGGTTGGTATCGGCAAACAGAAATACTGTATTTTTAATAACATCACTTGCTAAAAGCCGCTGCCTAAAAGCTTTGATTAATGTAAAAACTAATCGTTGAATTAGAGAAACACGTAATAGTACCCAGTTCGCCATAAATCAATGACGCATTCCTCCGTGGGACCGTAGGAGTGTTCCGTAGATTCCACTAAGCGCCCCGCCCCATAATTATTACCATTAATTGACAACTAGAACAGAACACCGCTTGTAAGAAGCCCATCTCATCCATGACTAATCCACTCAACGACCATTAACAAACACGTTAGCAGAATTACGCGAGAAAAAAACGCAAAACACTTCAATACAATCATCAATTTCCTGTGATGAAATTAAAATACCACTACGCAAGAACACGTATCATAATAATTATTTCTAGGCCAACTAAACTAAAAACAAACAGGTTCCGGATCTCAAGTTTTGTATGTCGTATTTCAAAAACAACGATAATCATTATTATTCCTAATTTCAAAGTCTATTCAAGACGATAATCATACTAACCTAGGTTCGTAATTGCGTGTGTTCGATAATCGCTTTTAAAAAAGCGGATAGTGTATTCCAATTTCAACTATGGGACCTGCAGCTTAAGATTTAAGGTTGAGTTCGTGTGGGAATTTTTGAAAATGGAATTATAAAATCGGTGTGTGTAGGCGCACGCGTAACACCGGTAGCGGCAGGTGTTCATTCACTCATTCTTATCTTGACAGCTTCGATGACTTACGGCTGAGGCTCGAAGCCGGCCCGTGTGTGCTATTTGCTTAAAAAGCCTTTTTTTAAGTCACTGACTTTAAGTTGCTTTAAGGTGCTTTAAGCCCATTCGTAACGGTAACCGTCTCTTCGATCGTTCGTCTCTTTATGGAATAGAATTTAAAGTAATCTTGTCGTTTATTCATATTACGTTTTAAGCGAGAGCTTAAATCTTGACAGATAATATACGAGTTTCTTGGCGGGGATTTTTATATAGGTAATTTAACCATGAAGTCATTTTCTATTAAGCTGGGATAGTGGGAGGATGTTGCAAAAGCGGCGTTTTGGGTGATAATTTGGCGTAGAGAATACCGGCGGGCGTCAAAGCAAGCGGGAGATAAATAAAAGGAGAGTTTAGTGCTCCTTGAGATTTGAATAACAAAGCAGGAGGGTGCTAGCGACTGATCTAGCCGCCTATGCCGGCGCGGGACGCACACCTCTCCACAGCCATTGTACAATACAGTTCTGTTTAGCTCTACAAAAGCTCCGAATAGGCTTTGATTGGCCGAGGGCCGTTACTGTTACTTGGTTAGCCTATTGAACGTTTTTCTTGTTTATAAAAAAAAAAATGTTTTTATTTTAAAGTAAAAGTATAAAAAATAATTCGACCTAATTTATCACAAACTCACAACAAAAACGATAACACTGTAAACAGTACTGAAATTGTGAAAATATTGCGATTTAAACACTTTTATGTGTCCCGTGGTAATAATCCGCTAGATACGTGATGTGTGTTATTAATATTGCGATTTATTCTAAATAAAATGGTGTGCTTATCAATACTACCGATCGATATCAAACCGAGTTTCAAAATTATGATGTCAGTCGCTCCTACGATGAAAACAACATAATTTGGAAAGAAATTAGAGGTTGTATATTATGTGAAGTTGATCAATTCGCACTGGGCGTGTTGATCATTTTTAACTGTGGTCAAGCTCTTTGGTCACATTTTAATCGTCTGTATCCCAAGAGAGTAGTAGTAAAGAGAGCATGAGCTGAAATCTTCGACTATTCACAATGTTTATTCACATCGCACAAACATTAGGGTGCCGAGGTTTGGCGATGCTATCAAATTTCATGAGACAATGTCATCCAAACCGCGTTCTGAATAGAATAATGGATTGCAATTTGACGGTCTGAAACAATTGTCTTCGGCTTTGGTGACAACTGTTACTGACAATCAAATAACCAATTGACAATAATACGTTAACGAAGTTAAAGGATATGGCGAACCGACTACGTCAATAGCGGTAGGTTGTCTATCTAAAGACGCTTAGGCAGTAAGGTAATGTCAGATGAAACCAGGACAAGGATAATAAAGTTGTTTTTGTAACTGATATTCTGAAAGTAATACATTTGTTACAACTCAAATTTTATCCAATTACCCTGACTGTTTTTATTTTTAGAAGTTTTTGTCGGAATGAAGAAAATATAAAATTAAAAGCTGATTTATTTAGGAAAAGAAGAAATATTTTACAGCGCTACCATTTCCACAGTCAACCAGTTTTCCTTCTAAACATACAAACATAAGTATACATCAAAGTGCACACATTAACACGAGGTCCAAACGCAGTAGCGTGCGCAGAACAATGCGGGATCGGGTGTCGCATCATATTGGCCTGAATTGAGCCGGCCGGCGCGGCAACTCCGGCGCACCACGACATAAACACTAACTCGTGCTTATAATCACCACCTCATTACAAACATCTGCATATAATCATCAGTATTTTATGTAAAAAAATGCATAAAAAAACAAATAAATATTTAACTCAATATTTGTAATTTGTATACGTACAACTTACTATCTAAATATTATCCACCTAACTAAATTATACATTAATATTATTCAAAACGATGTTTTCACAAATATTGTGCATTACAATACAATGAAACAAAACCAAATAGTATCGACCGGTTTTATTTTGTAAATACTTGCAGCCAAAATATTGTTGTATAACTTTACTGAATGTTAACTGACTCATGAAATATTGACTTATATTGGTTACTTTAGAAATCTACCTAATTTCATACGGGCAGGCGGACACCACGGAGCAGAAACATTTTACTTCTGAATAAATATATCTAAATATGAGTACTTCTTTTCGCTTAATCATCTACATTCGTAAGTCCTCCACTCCGACGCCTTTGCAATTAAAATATAAAATACAAGTGGAAATAATTTAATTCCAACAAACTATCTGTCTATCTCAGAGACCGGTCGGTCGCGCAAATTGTCCGTTTCCTTCAAGTCGGCTTCTTATTTTCTTGCATTTCTTACATTTATAACTGTGTCGGTCTCCTATTGCGTCCGCCCGTCAGCACCGCACGCGCATCCGACGGCCGACCTTCCTATCGGATATTAACATACGCGATATAGTTTTTATTGAAATTATTTTTCAACAAATATATTTACATCCTGTGCAGATGTAGTCGTATAGAGTTAAGAATTGGCATCACTTATGCATACCTACTCGTATTTTATATAGATTTTAAGTGCAAAAAATATAATAATAATAATAATAGAGGGTGAACTTAAATAAAATAATATAATAATAATAGTTTATTTATTTGTTTTTTTTTTGTTTTTTTATTATTTGTTTATTTATGGAGTACTCATAAAATAATTATAAAAACTATCTATGCTTGCTTACACGAATGCATACAAAATCGAACAAGGAAATAGTGCTTAGAAACAAAACAAAAATAGTAACTATACCTATAAATTCTATTTTTAACCGACCGAAACATTAATTGTCAGAAATGAGGCGCTAAAATTCCTTATCTACCAAAAAAGCTTCGGAATTTTGCAATAGGTATATACGTGTTAATTTATTTTATTATCATGATCAAAATAAAGATACCACGCAAACGAGAAAAACGATTGTAGACATTTAGGGCTGCCACACACCAAATGCGTTTGCAGCACGATGCGTTGCGTCTGCGTGCGACACAATTTTTAATCTATAAACTTATATACGAACGTTCAAACCAAAAGTGTCGCAGAAGCAATGCGATGTGTCTGCGTGCAGTCTGCGAGACACAAACCGAAATTGCGCGCACGGGAGCAGTTCGCAACGTCCCACGCGCGCCGTCCAAGATGACGTTCTATTACACGGGATTTCCTATTGGCGTACACACCGCGCTATTGCATGCGTCTGCGACAGCTAATGCAGCAGAAAAACTGACAGTTGTAAATAATTACAAAAATAATTGCATTTTCCAGTGATTAGTGGTCATAGATTTCGAAATATGTAAACGATTAAGTAATGTAGTACGCAGATATAGATGCCTTTATGATTCACAAGACAAACAAACACTATAAAATTAGTTTAATGTTATGTGGTCAATAATAGGAAGAGAATAGATTTTTTTTTTGTTTACATCGTGCACCCACAGTCTTTTTGTTGCTGTGGTTTCGCAGCAGCTACAAGAATTAGATCTTCATCGGATGAGCTGGTATCTAACCACCCTTCGCTAGAAATTCTAGATATATCATCTTCGACGTGCGACATCTAGTGACAAAATGACAGCAGCGCAATATACTGCGTGTACGGTTTCGCAGATGCATCGCACGCAACGCCGTGTGCGACGCCGTCCGAAACCCTTTGGTGTGAACGGCCTTCTGTCGCAACGTGCTGCAGACGTAACGCATCGTGCTGCACACGCATTTGATGTGTGGCAGCCTTTAGACATAACACGTTTTACTTAATAAGCATACAATAGAAAAAAAGAAAACTTAAATAGTGAAGAAATAAAACAGTCAATTTCTATGCAAATTTTTGTAACGATGCTATGAGAACTATTTCAAATTATTTTGGACAACTTAACATATTATATGGAAATGTTGGTAATTTAACAAAGTTTATGCTTACAGATCTAGACATAAACATTTCTTAAAGAGCACATTTATCCGTAAACATAGTAAAAGTTGCCATACCTAAACAATAAAACATTAACATAAGAGTAGATCGTAGGTCGTGTTGATGATAGTGACTATGTAGAGACTCTGGCGGTAAATACGAAATATAGGTGACATAGACACACTAATGTAATTGAAGAAAAATAAAATAACAGCTTACTTAGTTTGAACTAAATGAATATTTTTTTTATCCGACCCCAATAAAAAAACATCAAATAAAAGAGTCTGAAATTATATTACACAAGTATAGATAGTTATATTCTTTCTAGCTCTGCATAAATGTCGTATCCAATACCAATGATATTGGACTGGTATTCAAATTTACCTATCTGTCCTTACCATATCAATGCTAATGGTAATCTAAGCATGTTTATGAAATCCCTTATCCGTTGTAACCGGTTGACAATTCAGTACGGATATTGCAGAATTAGGAGACAGAAATGCTGATTGCGATTTTAAAACTTTTCCTTAAATATAAACACAAGCCAATTTTGAGGATAAGAAACTGAAGGGAAGCGTATAGCGACCCTGTCAGCCAGGACTTGATCAAAAATTTATGACTGGGTTTCATCAGTTTATGCCTGAATTGAATTACATTCTATTCTATTCTATTCTATGAATTGTGATGATGATGATAATCGTTCCGACCGTTTTCGGCCACGGCGACCACTTCGACTCCTAGTCAGTCGGGCGCTGGTGCATCCGAAGATGGCTTATGTAGCCGATCATGGAGCTAAATGACTGCCTTGTCTTTAAGTTAACCATTCGCGACAACAGCTTTGTCAGTACATGAACGCTTAATAGGGAAAAGCAATAGCTATTATAATTTCGGACTGAGATTTTGTAGTTTCAAGATAGAAATAAAATCAATAAGAAATAATGAGATAATAATTTACATTTGGTCACGGAACAGGCAACGGTCTATTTCCACTACACTGTTGTTTTGCTAAATAATTGTTGTTGTTGTTAATTGTTATAATTGTTGTTAGTAAAATAAGTGGCTTCCAAAAATTAAATTCAAACGTGCAAGGAAAGATTAAAGACAGCTTTTGAAAACTTTGCTAATGATATTGATGGTTAACCATTTTTACCTAAAACAAAAGCGAAGAAACAACATCACAAAACTTTCCAGATAGGAAGGAATATAGGCTTATTAGTAATCATATAAACTATTTTGGTTTGTGTGATGTATCACCTCTGAATGAAGTGATATTATAGGGATAACTGCAGAAGAGACGTTCGATTCCCATATCCGTCTTCCGATATCGGATCTGGGCAGTGGAGAAATGCCGTAACAAGCGTGACGCGTGACGGAGAGACACGCGTCAACAATGGAAAGTGACTGGAGATGTATTGTGACCTCGATCGGGACTCGACTCGGCTATCCCGTGGCGTCCCGTGCTGCGATCAGACACATTGGCTGTAGAGAGTACAGTCAGAGAATTATATACAGAACTATATACATACATATAGACATTTGCCAGATACGAATAGATACGTAAAGTAAGCATATAACCATAATTTGTAACTGGAAAGGCATATCATGTACTCGTATACCTTCTTATCTAAATATTTACAACATTTGAATTTCTATTCATATAACATCAAAAGATAGACGAAGACTTTTACTGTATTTTGGTTTGCCTCTCTTGAACCGATTTCAAGCAAATACCATGAAATATTTTAAATTGACAATTGGATGGCTGTCCTAAGGTTAATAATACAAAACACGTTAAACATTTACCACAAAATAAACATAAATCGAACACATAAATACAGATATTTTTGAAATACTGTTACCAAAATAATAATGTCTCTTTTCAAAAATAGCTACATTTACAACATTAGTCAGTAATAAATAAAATACGCGAGTTTGCAGTTATAAGCGTCTAACTTTAGCAACGTTAATTATATTCTTAATATCGTAGCGTGTCAAAGAGCTATCATTCATTAGGCTTATAACGCGAAATATCTATTAAAACAACCAACAAAGCACAAACGAAGATCGAAAACGTCGTTTGTTTTAGCCAAAAATATAAGTTTAACAGAGAAATATGTATTAGCTTTTTTACCATCATACCTGTTATCATCACTAGGATTCTACATAACTTTCAACTCATCAACTCGTTTTTCAAAACTTTATTATTTCAGAGCCTAGAAAATGGTTCTAGAAATTATGTTATAATATTTACCAAAATACAGTTAAATCTTAAGACTAGAATTTCGACTGCGGTACTCTAAAAGCGTTAAAAAAAAGGAAACAAAAAGCAGAACAGGATTTGAGAAGACACCTGTGTTACGCGACAAAAAACCTAAATAGGTGCTCTCATCTTTTTTCCACGCTCACCGTTTTAAAAAATAAACAAATCGAGCGTCTTTTTTTTTTGTTAATCTGTGGATTAGACAAAATTTACGATATACTTTGGATCAACTAAACCAAACCAGTCTTGGACGTTTTGGAAGTTATTTATGATAGGTTGTAAAATCAGATAAGCATTACACTTCCGATATTAATAAAATTTGCATATTTGATACATTACGAGTACCTATATTACAATTATAGGTATTATTGTCATAGCAGAGTACTGCCTCTTGAAAGTTCATTAATAAAAAATTAGCGTTGTTATATAAATCTTTTCAGCATCTTAAATAAACAGCAACAATTCATTAGATTCCTCCCCCATCAAAATCTTTTTTTAAGCGACATACACGTGTTTTAGTTCCCATGAAAAAAAAGACATGAGCATTATTTTTATCTTAAAAGATTTTAAGAGTTGAAAGAGCAACTGAGCGCAACACTTGAGACGAGCCGGGAGTAGAACCCACGACCGGGCTTGAAGCATCCGTCTCGACCACGTGCGTCTTCAATGGACTCCTCCGGATGTCAACACCACAATAGGGGCACCCTACCTACATGAATGGGACTAGATACTGTAGAAAATACTAGGTACTGATTCTGTTGCAAAGGTAAATGATGAGGTTGAATTTACTTGTTGGAGTGGTAGGAAACAAAGATTAGTTTACCTCAAACATTTCAAAATTCAAAATCTTAAAAAAATGGGTTCAAGTTTGTCTACAGTCTCACTTGGTATGCCAACTTGCGTGGCATTCGCACCGCGGTTTTTAGTTTTGCCCAATAACCTAGCTACCACATAACATACTTTTTTTTAATGGGCCTAGTCGCTATTTCTACCAAAGTATACTGTAAATGTAAACTGAAAAAATTATAAATAATAAGAAATGTATACTGCTTTGGGTCGTGTTGTAACTGATAGATTATAATTTATGAAACAGAAGATTACGCGAACCCATTGAAATTACTAAGATAATAGAAATTGCTACAGATATATTGAAGAGCGGATATTATTAATGTATGAATGCGTATAAAAAAGAGGAAACTACATCACATAAAAACTGTGATGTAACAATGTCCATAGTGAGGTTACTCAGGTTTATGTAATGTGCAAGTAGGTGTCCATGTAACTTATGTGTTTGTAAGTAATGGTTGTACAATGCATTTATACACACACATTGGCAGAGAGCAACCAATGCATTCGTTCAACCTTGCGCTGCTAGTTGTCTGGAAGAGATCGTTCATTAATAACGAAGACATAGACGTTACGAAAAAATATTTTTTAAAATATGTGTATATTTTTTTTAAATATGCTTATGGAATAGGGGATCGGACTACTTTTTTATTTATTTTATAAATCCAAACTTGTTGCTATCGAACACTAAAGGAATTTTTGCTCTATCTTTAAAATTTACCAAGTTATAAAGGTTTGAAATTCAAGATTAAAGAGAGAGGCATATACCCACTTGTGCCGTCATTTGTTAGTAACGCCATATAATCTCCATACAAAAAATCGTTTTTGAAAGAGAGACATATTGAAACTTTAAAAAATCACTGTAAATTCGTTTTTCAACCGATTCAGATTTTTTTCTTCGCGAATCGTCTGCTACGAATCTATATTTTAAAAATAATTCATAAAATATGGTAAATTTAGGAACAGTCCGATCCCCTATTGTATAACAAAAAACAGAGTTTTATGACTAATGTAGATTCATTCATTCACATTAAAATCTAACGGAGCAATAAAATTTACACGTTGCTAATCTTTCAGTATCACCATAACCAAGATTGATAGAGTCGGACTAGAATGTGTGATCGATGATAAAAACCGTGTGTCAGCAGTTTGACACGGATAAATTAGGCCAACGAGAAAGCCAAGAAAAAAACACTATCGTGACTTGGTTAGAACATAAATATATAACACTTTATCACACAAAAAAAAATAAAGCAAAGCAATAACGTGTTATACATTCATTTTCTAACCAAGTCATGATATAATGTATAAAAACGAGCTTATCTCTATAAGAGATCTCTTCCAGCCAGCCTACAAATATTGAAGTCTAAAATACTGAAGATAAGTTTAGTTGGTTTACTTTGGAGAACTTTATTTAAGAAAATGTCTACACCATTTATAGAATTAATGGATTTAGCCTCTTTTGGTTGTTTCAATATTATTGTTCAGACATTTTATACATAATGGCATACAAGTTTTTATATTAACAAATTATATCACATACTTTATATTATACAGATACTGTAGACACTTATCTGTGTGGGCATTATAATTTATTAGCGTTACTAACCGTATACATTTCTAACAAAGCTGCTATATACGGTGTGTCAATTAGGAGCGCACGCGCGCCTCGGCAATGCATTTCCGCTCGCGTTGATGTCTTTTAGCTGCGCCGTCTGCGCGCCGCCGCCTTATAAGGGCGTGCTCTGCGCAGGATTGTGCGTTCTAATATTTTGTTGATCTGCGGAAATCCGTTCAAGTACAGACTACTAAGTTAGTATGCGGATAGGCAGTCCTTTACGAACTAAGATTCCCCGTGAGGAAAAAGTTGTGGAAACATAAACATAACATATGGCTCCTAAAATATATTTAAACTAACAACAGGTCGTACTAAACTCACTAGTGTAGGACTCAAGACTTTCTATAAGGACATTATCATGGTCCTATTTCTATATATCTGATTTTAAAAATATATTTGTATTGTATTGTATTGTATAACAGGGTTATTTTTTAATTAGTTTGCATAATATTACTTTTCTCAAGGATAACAAAGGCAAAAATATTTTAGGAATGGAGCAAGGTAAAAACGCCTTTTATAGGAAGGTAATTTTTTTTATTTTTTCACCTACATATGTACTTTGGGGGAAAAGTTGTTGTATAAGGTCTAAATACTACGTTTAAATATGCACATTGATTTAAATATAACCCTGTATTTAAAACAACTATCAGAAACCTGTAGCCGGTTGTCCGTCTTAAATTTAGTAATAAATTACAGCTGTAAGTAATAAATGACTGGTAACCGCTGGCGATGGGTGATTACGCGGATTAATAATCTGTTCTCGCTACCAGTGTTACCGGGAATCAAACCTCGGACCGCAGCATCCGCCGCCCGAAGCGAGGGACCCGAATTTAACACCGTAATTATAGACGCACTAAGTCAGGAGATTGAGGAAACATTTTATTAAAATTATAATGTGTAGATCATAGTAAACATACGTACAAATTGGTGGATGGTGTACAGCGGAAGGAAACGCCTTAGTTGGAAATCCTAAGAGACTCAAAGCCGCTTAATATACAATTTGTAGGAAAAGATAATACGGGCAAAGGTAAGAGTATCAATGCATGACACTAGAAAGATTAGCTTGCAAATGAGCAACAATATTTTTTAAAGTTGAAAAGGGGTACAAACGATGTTAGCAACTAAACGAAAATTGAACCTCAAGGCGACGAATTTCAACGCAACACTGATAAGAAACCTAGCTGCGAATGTGATAGAGATGAAAGTGGAGTGATTCGAAAGGATTTAGGCGGCTACTGCTCACGCAAGAAGCAGCCTTCAAAAGAGGATGGAGAGATAGTTGATGTGGGTGTTAGATAAGGACAGGTGTACAGAGAAGGTTGTGGAAGGTCGGTGGACAAATTGTTTCATTAGAGTGGGCGCGGCGACGCAGCCACCTGTCCGCTGGACCGGATGCCGCGCCGCCCGCGCCCGCCACTCGGCACTCCCGCGCACTCCGAATTACAGATGTGTTCTCGGTTAGGGCTGATGAACACCCTTAAGAGAAATAATTATAATAATAGAAGAAATCCATGGTTCATTACCATGGACAGCTTTAGTCAATCTATAGGTATTAGGCGTCGCTATGATTTGTATCCAACGAATCATTCTGTCTCGGTGCAAAGTTGCTTATGATTCAAAGCATTTATAATACCATATTATTATAGTAGCAATACAAAGGTAAAGATTTATAGATTGAAATATATCTCCCATTTTTGCAGACTAATTAAAGAGACGATGAACATTAAATAAAACAAATTTAATAATAAAGATAATAGGAAAAATTTGTATGAAATTTTTACAAATATTTATTTCTGGTCTGAATATATCGGCGGCGGTGAGTAAGCAAAGTTTAGCAACAATTAAACAAACTCAAACTTCAAAAGAAGACGAAGAAGGTGTCAGTTGCTAATTGAAATAATACTCGTATTTGATGTGTAAATAAGTACGAGTACATAGTGATGAAATTAAACTGAAAGATGGATAAATTTAACCCTGAAAATCTTTCAACAATGCCCTAATCCGATGTCAGTCATGTTTCTAAATTAAAGGCTCTTAAGAGCATCCGATGAGCCTTAGGGCTACAAATGACCAGACTCAAAAAGCCTGTGTTCATTGTATATTCAAAGGTCTAAAATTAGAGACACGCGATTTCGTGATAACGGAGAAACTAACGTTTGGGACCATATTAAAGAAAATAAAATAGGATGCAATATCGGTAAATCAAGAGGATTTGAATTTTATATTTTATTTAATTTTTAATTTTATTATTATTATATCAAGAACGCACTTAATTTATTTATAAATATTAATTCGATTTCATGTCACAAATTTAATTTACCTTATGTATATACAACGTGAAATTCTTATCGTTATGTTCCCTTGGCCAGATGAAAGTATCCATGAATATGATCAACTTTTTGTATGGGACCATCTTTCCTACTTGAAAAAAAAAATCAGCTGTTCCATACAAAACTGCAGTACCTACTTGACATAAATGTATGAAACAGCAGATTTTTTTTTTCAAGTAGGAAAGTTGGTCCCATACAAAAAGTTGTTCATATTCATGGGTACTTTCATCTGGCCAAGGGAACAAAACGATAAGAATTTTATGGTGTATATGTGTATATTACGAAATACGCAGGCATAAGAAGAAAAAAATTATCGAATCCAAATACTCAATTCTTGATTTTTTTTCATATAAATATTGCAGAAAAGGTAGCTAACAAATATTTGTTAAACGTTTAAGAATGATCAAACCTTATTAGGAATTATAAACAGTTCCTTAAACGTTGATTTGCTACAACTCTTATTAGCATTCAGGACGTGGTCGATACTCCGTTACATAATACCAAACTGTTGACGGCGTAAGTCAACAACCCGTACATTGTGTAGTTCCTTTCCTTTACATCCAGCGTTTTGTTTGTTACACAAAAGGGCCTATATCCGGTGTCACAGAAGATATGGCTGAGACAGTTTCCGCGAAATCTATCGCAATACACAAGAAACGGGAAGTATAACCGGAACAACGAAAAAAAGAGGTTTTTTCACACCTTCCTGCTAGGGTTGCCTCCAATTTTGTAGTTATCAATATGTTGGGTATGCTATTGTTAAAAAGATTGTAAAAAAGATTTTATTGATCTTTGAAACATGAAGAGAAAATGTATTTTGGATAAAATGTTATTCGAAAACGACGTAAAACAGTGTATTGGCAATGAGGCGAATTTTACATAGAAAAAAAAAACAGAAAATTTGTGAGGTTTAGTTTAGGTATATCTGGTAAATAAAAAACAAAAACATTGGAGTTTACAGTAACCCTACAAGATTTAGTTTGTGTTCAGAAAAAATATTCCCACATTCAACAGGTTGCTGAATGGCACGTCTTCCGGTCGGAAGTACGACCGATGGTCCTTTTCGCCGCAAAAAATAAACGAGGAAAAAAAGAGTGAATGGATTCGAAGCACACATGTCCCTGTATTGTAATACTACGAAGCCTGAATCATTATGATTAACATCTTTCGGACGTCGCTCGTAATAATCATCTCTTTCATTATGTTTCCATGCATTTGGACGGCAGGTGTGATCTAATTTGTAATACACATTGGACTTTTCCCACGCAGGCACACCGGACGCAAAAACTTGACTTTTGTAGCCATTACAGAAGGTTTTCTTTCAACTTTTGAATTCATGCCATGGCAAATTTTACTGCTGCGGCGAATGTATCAGTTTTGAGTGGGAATCGGCGATGCGAGTTGAATTGAAACGATACAAATCAATAATGTGCACGGCGAATATTCGTAGCCCTCGTGACTATCAATTGTTTTATGGACAATATTGAATTGATTTGTGATTGTAATTGTTTGGTTTCCAATTAATGTAGCCGGTATCGGTCACGTATATCTCATGTTGTAGGAAGTGTCAAACACGATGTAACTTTTCAAGCTTGGATTCATTTGCATTAACTACCAGTCAAATAGTATCAGTCGTATTATTGCTAGAGAAACAAACAGTGAAATTTCCCTACGTTTGGTTTGGTCGTTTGGTTTTATGTCACTTATTCTATACCAAAGTTTTTAATCACAGTATTAGCAGTATTTTTTACCTTACCGAAGACCCATTAGTTGCAGTCTCATAACTTTACAATGGCAACCTTTCTATCGGTATTATCATCATCATCATCATCATCATCATCAGCTTACTACTACTACAGTACTTTTAGTTTATTTTATGTTAGACTTTATACAAAAGTATATAATTTACTTCCATGAAAACTTATGTTACATTTTCTTGCTTTCAGGGTTCGGAAGAGGACCTGCCAGACTGCAGGGCGCGACAGGTCTGCAGTAAAGTTGACCTTTACGACACCACGCAGCCTTGGATCGAGAGGAAATGTCGTTGTTTGGGACATAGACCTTGTTCTAGGTGAGTCATTAAACTTTCCTCTAAATTAAAAATAAGTATGTGCAACTGGACTATACGATTGCACTTTATAGAGTTATTGCATTTTTGTTTATATTTGAAAAACCGAATACGAGCATTACGTGTTTTCAAAAATATTAATAACATTTTAACTTATTTTTTCAGTGACTTATCGTCAGACGATAACCACACGCTATCCGATAAAACCACCCTTTACAAGACCTGTGAACCGGTGAAGAGGCTGCTCAAATGTCGTTATTTCAAGGACGCTGCTTGGACTATCTACTCATTCCCCGATAGCAATGCTACGCAGCAGATCATTAACTGCCATTGCCCCAAGAACTCTGTCACCTACCTTCTCAAAAAGCTACCCTACACGACACCTAGCGGCGAACAAGGAAACCAGTACCAGTTCGCTTGCTCTCCTCAAAGCGTAAGTTTGCACTTGGAATTATTTATGAATAGGCCGTCTCTTTAGTACGCTTGAAAAAGGTTTGATGGCGCTGTATCACAGAGCTTTGAAACTTGGATAATTCTCGATATCTTTTATAAAGTAGAGGTAGAGGTTTATCATCATGATGAGTTTACGGGTTTTCTGGAACCAGTTATAAAGTTGTCACGTCAGTTAATATAACTAGTAGAGCATGTTCTAAAGCAGAAGGTATAGAATGATTACTTTGTATTTCAAATAAGATTATAAATTAGATATCCTGTTAAAATCTTACTTTTACGATGAAAATCAATTCAAATCAAACATTTATATTTGCAGAGACTACGCTGCTCGAGGAAGGAGCCGTGCAAGTTGTTTAGCGTTAGGAGACGTCACGAACAAATCGACGAAGTGAATGCCAGCACTATCTGCCAGTGCCCGCGGGACCACTCTTGCCCGAGACACCACACGGAGCCCGGTGTCCTCGCTGGAGTGACCTATGCTGCTGAGGACATCCGCACGTACCACGGCTACTGCATGCCTGAACCTCCCCCCGACACCTACAGATTCGTAGGTGATAAAGACTGAGTCAATAGTTTCTATGAAGACAAAGGCGACGATACCAGTGATTGTGATAAGCAGGATTTGTACTCATTATTGTGCTTTGAACGCTTACGTCAAAAGGTTAACTTAGAGCATTTATTGATATTTCGTGTTTGTAGTTGAGTTGTTTAATTAATTAATGATTGGTGAAGTATAGAGAAATCTTTACTTGGTCAAATGATTATTTCTTTAAGAAACATTTCTAAATAACTCACCTACAGATTAATGACAAATATACCTATATTGTTTAATTTTACGCTAAATATATTGCTTTGCTCATTACCTGTTTAGTACAAAAAGAAAATGCAGTAAAGAAATAATGTTAACAATTTTAGTTAAAAGATCGACTACCTACTTAATTTATTAAGTTACAGTTTTAAGACTCCATTTTGTTTCTAAAAGTAAAATGTTTTGGAAAGTTTAATAAAAACGTGTCAAAATTTTTTATTAGGAACAAAAGCGATCAAAGACGAACAAAATACTATGTTAAGTTCTAATATAATCATGTAGGTACAACGAAGTTTTAGGTGATATAAAATATATGTAAATATTTATTAGGGTTTTTAGTTTACTCGATATTTTGTTTCAATTGTAAGGCGATTTAGACTATACAATTATTTTCGAGTAAAAAACGTTACTGTTATATTGTAAATAATAATTTTAGACTAAGACCATTCCAAACATGTTAGCATTATTTTTTCATATATTTAATTATTTACTCGACTTGCCATAACTTGCGTAGATTGTTGCGTTGTTCTTCCATGTCTGTCTTCCATTCCAGTCAGGAGACATTATTGTTCATTGTTTTGTTTATGTTTAACAATTGTATAATAATTATTGTTACAACTAAAACGAGTTATATCATTAGGAACTATTTTAAGTTTGGTTTATGTGTATGCAAACAATGAGAACATTATGCTTGTGCTTTAGATATCTGGTTTAATTATCTTATATTCTAAAATGGAAGCTAATATAGAGTTTTTATATTCTTTGATTTATTGCTGGTGTATCTTATGTAAATAAAAAACATGTTGTTTGTAAAATGATGCCCGCGGTAAATATGTCTTCCTTATTTGTTTTATGTATAGGCCTAAATTAAGTTAAATTATTGACCGAATGTGAATAAATGTTTCGAAATCCATTTTTTTATTCTTCGGCGTTGACTACCTACTCCAACAATTTTCGGAAGGATAAGAGGAGCAATTTGACTCAGTCATAGATAGGATGAGAGGAAATCGCCTTGTGTGGTATAACCATGTAATGAGGAGGAATGAATGTCATGTAGCGAAAAGGGTATGGAATTTGAATGTGAATGGATATGTTTAGCGAGGACGACCAAAGAAAAGATGGATGGATTGTGTGAACGACATTACGCCCAGGAAGTGAGTGTTGAAATGAAAGAGATGTATGGGAGAATTTGTTCCTTATTGCGCTGACCCTAAATATTCGATAAGGGCAAGCGAATGATGATGTGACTTACCAAACCCAAAGCTATGTCGACGACATTGGATTCGTGGCCTGATTTCAACAAACAACTGAAGACAGTTACGTTAGCCCTGGCCCTACGAGCGTGCGCACCGTGTCCAATCATAGATTACGATTTAATAACGTAACTAATTCGTTGAGAAAAATCTGGCAAGTGTGAATCGCGCTTGAGAGTGAAGATTCCAGCTAACTGTTTTGATAACTTCAAATAACGTTAGATAACTGCTATTTTAAGAGTAAAATATAAAACACAATATAATATAAAATACATGTACAAAGATAATATTTTCCTTAATTTTCTGTCAGCAAAATAACGCAAAACCTCTCGGGTGGTAGGTTAGCTCTTGAAACTGAACAACTTTCGTTCCACTTTTTTTTTTTTGAGAAAAATTATTTTTTAATTTTCATGCAAACTGGTCGAGCTGTTCGAGTGAATTTTTACGAGTTCAATTTTATTTTTTCGAATTTAAAAGATGTGGAAAAAAAGTTGTTCAGATTCATGGGCTGGCCTAGTTTTACGTTATTTTGCTAACACGTTGCAGTGGACTGTAACGGGCCGTTGATTTGATTTTTGTATGGTTTTCAACTTCATTTAATTATCTTTAAATAAAAAAATATATGAAAATATATTATTGATTGAATCCCTTTTGAAACAACACCAACATTTATTTTATTTAAACTTAAAAAATGACATATTAAAAAAAATAAAAGTTTTCAGAAATATGAGTTCTTATTATATAATGTCGAGTTCTAAGGTAAAAAAATATAAAATTGATTTAGGGGATTACTGCTCTATGCGGTACCTTAAAAGGTGTGCGTCGGCGCCGATCAATACGATGCCGTTAATTCGCGAATTGAGTGAACTGTATCTACTTGCATCCTCAATTGGAGATAGTATCGGTAACTGACAATGTAGATACTTAATTGGAACCAGTTTCATGATTTTTATACTTTTTATCTTTAAACTTTAATGAGAAGTAAATTGAGTTAGAACACGGTAACTGATAGATAATTTAATAAGTAATTTTGTTAGTAAATAGGCTTTTTTTTAATTTGCTTTGCATGCCGCCATTGATAATTATTTAAGTACCTATCTAAAGAAAAAATGCATAGCAGCATAGTATATGTGTATTGAATAGCACAAAATGAATAAAAAATCTACTCGTTATTATGTTACTAAAATCTAAAAATTTTGATTATCACTGAACTTCAGAAACGCAATAAGTCGCACTAGCCAGATCATTTTCCATTACTGTTAAGTTGGTATAACTTAACAGTAATGGTTGGTATAACCCAAACCCCCGTGAGCTATCGGCACGACGACGACGCGTGCGCGATTTACGATCTAGAAACAGTTGTACTACTTCACTTTATGTCAATTTATACTAATGCAACTCCGAATGTTGAGATTAGTTGGCCGATTTATAGACGCAAGTTTAAGATTATCGTGTCATTGTACGGGTCGGTGCACTGAAAAATAAATAAACTAGATTTTTTTATTTGAATGTTGAAATGATCACAAAAATGTTACCAAAAGGAAGCAAATCACCAATTAAATTATTTGCTTTAAAATGCTTATAACAGGTTGAGTAGGTATTCAAATTATTAAACAACACAAAATAATATTATTTTTTCTTTAGATCCATGACCATCTTTTTGTAAATATAAAGATCATTTCCGATATTTACTTCCTGATCTGGTTTCCCAAGATACAGGCATTGCCTAGTTTGGGAACCCCTGGCTCTTATTATTATTGTAAGACTTAGACATAAGATAGTTTTAAGATAAACATTGTTCCTCTTAGTCTAAGTTGTAATTGCTGGTGCAAATAAACGATTTTTTTTTTTTTTTTTTTACTTGGGTAGGGATGGCTATTATTGATTAAACTAGTCGTATGACTTGCTTAATCAATAACAGCAGTTGAGGAAGTGATGATAAGGAAGAATGGGTAGAATATAATAATTAAGAATGGGTAGAATTAATAATAAACCTAGCAGAGATACAGACTAAAGGCGGGCTGGGCTGTGCGGCGGCGGCAGCGTAGTCTTATTACTGTTCTGATTGCAATTTCTTCCGGGCAACCCTATTATAAGGAGAATTAATTGCAATGAAATTACAGACACGCGAATTTACAGTATACATAGAAACGTTGACAACGTTTATTTTCTTTTTTTTTTTACTATTATTTTAACTTTTACAAATAAGATGTTTCTTGGGCGATGTTTTGTCGTGGTAAATAGCAGTATTCTATGTGCTAATTTATAGTACACTATCTGTGCGCCAAATTTTATTCACATCCGTTCAGCCGTGTTAAGCCACAGATGTCAAAACTTTACCATTCATAATATTAATAGTAGTATTAGTAGGATAAATAAGAGTAACCAATAAAAAGTACTATATTAAGGTTCCTGTACCGAAGCTGTTTTATTGGTTATGATTTTATTAATACCAAAAACAAAAAACGTACAAGTGTTTATGTAATGTCCAAAGTATAACATTTAAATAAAACATGTCAAAATTAAAACTAAAACTTAAACCACTAAAATAAGTAGGTATACTTAATCAAACAAACCACCCCGAATCGTACCCGGCGGGAATGTGTGAATTTTATTAACTTAGAGCTGAATATTTGTCAAAAAACCACCTTTAGAGAAAGATAAGTGATAGGTACATAAAAGACGTTACCGAGTGTATTCAGTCGTCGGAAGAAATGCAAATTAAATTGGTTCACACACAGTAGTAATTAAAAAAATCTGTTCAGGGAAGTCTCAAAGCTGCAGCAATGCACATACCAGTGCATATACGATATGCAATAATTTTGTACAGAAACGGCTAAGGGCTAATTGTTAATGGTTGAGAATGTGATGTACGGTCGCAGTGAAGCCTTGAATAGTTAAATCACAAGGGGAAATTGCAATTCCTACTGGTCAATAGAGAACAAGTTTAGATCTATCCGAGAAATCCTGCACCGATTAATTTCTTCATTTCTATGAAATGCTTTTGCAATTGGCAAAGGTTTTTCATACTATTTGCATAAATAAGCTAACGAATAACTTATTCTGTAAACAAAATCAAGCTATTTATAAATTACCGACGAATGATGCACATTTATAAATAATATTTAAAAATACAAAAGTGTTAGATGCTCATTCAGTTATAGGTAACCTACCTTTGTATAACGAATATAGGAGAATTGCTATCGGGTCTAGATCTAGAGAGCTAATGAGCTTCAGCTGACCCTTCAACCGTTCTTGGAAAACTATCTTTATCTTAATGCCAATTGAATAGTTTTGTAAATGATTTAATAGAATAATGGAAGCGTTCTTCCCATCATAAAGTACTAACGTTTTTCACCACACATTTAGATTAACGTAAGATAAAGGTGCAACCACAGATATTCACAATCACAACTGACAGCAGCAATGGTGTAGTTGTAAATTTCCCACCGATTAATCTAGATTCTAGATTTCCTAGCCTAGAACGTGTGATATGCGGCTCATGGTGCAAGATATAACTCTAATGGTCTAATAAGAAGTTGAGTACTACGATTTAGTTTTTTCAATGTATTGGGTTTACCACAATATTGCATTATCAGGAAAGATGAGTGTCGGCGACAACCTCTTTTTTATATTATTTTTACTTTTTTGTACATTTTATATTTGGAATGTTACATTTTGAAGTTTATATTTTATGCTTTTGGTTTAGTTTATGATTATAGTTTGGTGCAAATACAGTGCTTTTTAATTTAGTACAGGCAGCAGCGCAGACAATCAGGTATTTAGGTTGTAGCCATACCCCTGTCGTTGTCAATGAGATTTGTCCAGAGCACTTTTATTTTTTTATTCAGTTGCAATGCACGTCACGTTTTAAGACACGTATGTACCGTGTAAGTTTGTTATGCGTATAAACCATAGACATTCATGAATACAACTCAACTCAACCTCACGAGAAGAGTTTCCTATTGTAATTCATAATGCTGTAAATTTCTCTTTGATTAACTCAAACCTCAGCGGTTTTGCGGTTCACTTCATACGAATACGACGCTTTTTTGATATAAATTTAAACTTTCGAGCAAATAAAAGTGTGAGAAACGAGAGAGAATGTGATTTTGTTTCCGATGTTGCTTTGATATAATGAAGGTCGTAAATCAAAGTGTTATGGTAATAATATTATTATGAACAAAAACACCTTAATTTGATGGTTTATGTGAGGAATGGCTTTTTGCACAACTGAATAAGAAACCGTTAAGTCGTTATCTAAATATTTATTTTCAGTCATCTCCACATAATTACAAATCTAGCATTGTTTTTTGAAAGGCGTGGCATCGAAGGCGTCCATAGTTCCTGAGATTTACAGAACAAAATAATAGTCTATTTCTGGAAATGTCACTGACTTTTAGGTACCCATAAATATTTACTTGTATATTCAGCTCGCATTTGAGTTATGGTTGTATTTTGATGTCTCGGTTTGATTTTGCATATCCAACATTTTAGGAATCAACATTCTGCAAATTCAATTTATTGCAACCTCAATATTTTAGGAATTTAACTTCGTGGTCCGAAAGGTATAAATACCAACACAAAAAAAATACATTTTGGCTTACCGATATATTCGTTGTTTATGTACTTTTAATAATATCTTAAATATATATATTACCAGGGCACCTACCTATTTTTTTTTTATAGTTCTAGAAAATGTGTTCAAGAAAACGAATGAAAACAGGCGTGCTTTGGGTCGAGTCACAGCCAGCTTCCTGAGGATGGTATTCTAATTAGTTCAAATAGTATAATTTAGAAAGCGTTTTTTGTTTGTTTTATATAGGTACAACAATTTGAGTTAACTTTTTCTGTGATGGGAACTCGGTAACGAAAGTTGGCAGTGCCGAACGGGCGTCGAGAATCTAGGTTCCAATCTGCTGTAACAATCGGTACAGTTAGGACACCACGACTTTACCTGATTTGGACTGTAATCGCACCAACGTCATTTCAATAATTCGTGATTTTAGAATCAATTTGACACAGTAGCTCCCGACTAGAGACTAGAGAGTGCTGGGTCGTTTCGACAGTTTAACTATTTGCTATGTAGTTTTCGGACGAATAGGACCATTATCTTCCCTTAGGCGTTGTATAAACTTCAAAGGACTTTAGTGTCACATAATTAAGGCAGGACAGTCTGGCAACTTGTTAAGATAAAAATAAAGGACGAATCGATCATAGCCAAATTGTGTTGGCTGTAACAAAATCGATATCGATGCAACTTACGAGGTATCCTTATATCCTTTTGTAATGGATGAAACGACGATATTAAATAATTTGTAGATGAAAATAAATTTAATTTAGACATGGCAAGGGTTAACAATGTAAAACTAGTTCTTTACCTAGTTTTGTACACAAAACACAATGCAAAAACTCTAACAATGAAATACGTGAACGGTATTGGTCCAAAATCTAGAATTGAATATAATGGATTTTGTAAGCTATATCAAACGATTACTGTTCAAATTTTACGGACAAACAAGACGGGTTTCGATTCGACGAGCGGGATCTCCTCAGTGTTTGAAGACACATAAAATAGATACACATTATATAGGTAGATATTTTCAACTGTTCTAACTATATTACACTGAGTAAGTCCAACTAGTGCGTCCGAGATCTATATTACGTTAACTTTTTGTCATCGCATAGTGCGGCTTCCATTTTTATTTATTGAACAGTAAAGATGGATACAAACATGTTTATTCTTAAGTCCTGTACCACGCAAAACCAACAAGGTCTATCTGGGTGCAGGAGAGTCGTTACCGTGTTATAGTACAATAATACTGTAAGCAGATATGTACTATAGGATTAGGTAGTATTTTTTTAAGCTACTCCAAATTGTTTTAGTAAGTTGTGGATATTGCAGATTCTTATTATATATAATATGATGGCCGCGTGTGAAATGTACCCCCACATATTTATTTATTTATATACAAGAATAGTTCGTTTAAAGTATTAGAATATAATGTACAGTCGAAGGCATAAGTGGAGACATACCACGTGCGCCTATACTTTGAAATATCTTTTTGATTATTTAACCCATATTGTAAATTTTAATTCCTGTGGATACAGTGAAGTACACTTAATGTATGACAGCAAAGACCGAGAAAAAACAGTTTTTAGGAAAAAAGTTATTCCAAAGTATAAAAACATGTGGTATGCCTTCGACTGTACTTCTGTTTTATGTCCCAAAATAAAAAATAAAAATAAAAAATATTTTATTCGAATTAAGATTTTGATAAATAATTTTTCGACGTCATAGCTATCATGGATGGCGTTCACTACCAGTCTCTGTGGAGAAGAACGGCCAGGAGAAACAATAATTTTTCGACGTCATAGCTATCATGGATGGCGTTCACTACCAGTCTCTGTGGAGAAGAACGGCCAGGAGAAACAATAATTTTTCGACGTCATAGCTATCATGGATGGCGTTCACTACCAGTCTCTTTGGAGAAGAACGGCCAGGAGAAACAATAATTTTTCGACGTCATAGCTATCATGGATGGCGTTCACTACCAGTCTCTGTGGAGAAGAACGGCCAGGAGAAACAAATAAAATCAATATACAATACAATACAAACGTAATTAAATAATACTAAGCAACTTAATTATTATTGAACAATTACATAGTTAACATTGTTGGAAAGCCAGACAGATATCTAATTGATAATTAAATAAAGCTTTGGTATCGGTTGCTAATGTAGATTATTATAAGACATGAAAATGACTGTGGAGCATAATATTTAGGTGGTAGACAATGTATAAATTTTTAAAAATATTTTCCTCCATGTCCCGCCCGCCCCAGGCATACAATATCAGACAGATATATCGACAGATCATGTAATTGCTAGCTGCAAACAGGGCTTGTTGAAATGGCTCTTAGAATTACAATACCTACACGAACATCCATCTTGCCACTATTAAAATCAATCGAAGGCAATTTTTTATCGGAATTTCTAGAACGGCTTGTGGCCACAAGTTATCAGGGCCCACCCGTGAACCAATCACGGTTCTTCCTTTTGTAAATCCTAGGCTCCAAGCTGATCATTTTATAGTTCTAAATCATGCCCTGATATTGGTTCTTGACTTTCATTGTATAGTCCGTGAATGATTATGAAGATTCTTTGGAGTAGAGTATGCTGTGCCTGCAGTCTGATTATTAGGTTGTGGTGTGCATTTGTGCGGATTTATCAGCACATATTCGGTGTTTTGACCGGACTTTTTTTAAAAACTGTAATCTAATACCTTCAGACGTATGGGGTTAGTAATTATTTTATAAGCCGCGCTAATTTCAAGTCACGTCATTTTAACTGGATGCGAACCAATTAATATCATTTGTAGGGCGCATTCCGATTCAGACTTTCAGCGCTATCAGCGATCAGAAAAGCAAAAAAACGTATGAGTTTTGCCTGCTGACAGTAATTCGGAACGCGATTACGGGTGCTTTAATCGATTTCAGTGCGATTCGGAACGCAGGGGTAATTTTGTTAGGTTAATCATCACATCACACTAATATTATAAATGTGAAAATATATTTGGATGTTTAGATGTTTGTTCCGCCTTCACGCTTAAAGTACTCAACGGATTTGGATGAAATTTGGAATGGAGATAGTTTTTAACCTGGATTAACACATAGGATACTTTTTACGGGAAAAAGTCTTATTCCCACGGGAAAATCTTACACAACGCGTAGCCGCGGGCGGACAGCTAGTAATAAAGTGCAGCTTTGCGTATTCTTACGTTACAGAAAGAAGAAAAAAAAACGTTGTAAAAGGTCAGTTAAACCTTAGCTATTAT
Organism: Carpatolechia fugitivella; assembly: GCA_951230895.1. Taxonomy (NCBI): domain Eukaryota; kingdom Metazoa; phylum Arthropoda; class Insecta; order Lepidoptera; family Gelechiidae; genus Carpatolechia; species Carpatolechia fugitivella. The sequence goes on from OX579660.1 coordinate 8,875,941, forward strand.
AAAACTATTTGCTTTTAATTAATTGTTCCGCTACGTTACTTATATTTGACATGACAAACGACAAGATAATACGTTGGCAAAGCGAGTTTATCAACGGAAAAGAATAGATAAATAAACAAACGACGACGGGTAAGTATGTTATAAATAAGCTCCAAGTATTTTTAGATTGTACTGGTAAAAGAACTATACCTATAGGTATAATGAATAAGGGTTGAAGAAAACAAAATTAAATTAAATTGGAAACAAAAAAAACTTTATTTATAATAATACTTAATAATAATATGTGGGGATATCTTCACAAACGGCCATCTGATCCCAAACTAAGCAGAATTTGTACTATGGGTACCAGACAGCTGATATACAATACATAAATAGATAAATACATACTTATATAAATAAACAACAACCAGACACAAGGCAAACCCAAGTGCTCATCACACAAATGTTTTCCCTGGGCGGGATTCGAACCCGCAACCCTGTGCGTCGGAGGCAGATACACTAACACCTGGGCTACGGAGCCGTCAAATGCACGTTATGCAGATTCCTTATCAACACTTCTTTTTCTTGTTAAGCATTTAACTTTGCACACAATCTTGTTAGAGACACATCATAGAAAAGTTACTCCAGAGGTCCCATTAGACTCGTAATTCAATTGTATAAGTAGGAAACTAGCAAGTACGTGCTTCAAATGCTTCTCTCGTGTGGAACTCAGCAATGTATCTAGCCAATCGATCAGCGTGAATGCAGGCACGTCTGAATTAGACTATCTGAGTGTAGATCCGACTTCCATGGACCCGATTCATGAGCCTACAATCTACAAGTACATATCTGTGTTCATTGCGTTTCCAAAATAGTTAAAATACTGATAACACTACCATATACCAGCCAGATGTCTTATTTCATACAACGGATTGCAGTAAGGCAGAATATGCTGTAGTTTCCATGGTTAAAAAAAATAAATATATATCCGGCGGGATATTTTTGGTTACTCATAGCAGAAAGCTACTCATTGGTCATATGGTCGGTCGTAGTAAAAATAAAAATAGTGCTTGGGTATTTTTGAATTAGACCATTTAATATTTACTACGAAAATAAGGCAATATTTACTATTGTTTTTCAGATTTTTGCACGAACTTTAATGGCAAAAAGAACGCAATATAATTCGAAATCTATTTATTTAATTTTATGAAATTGTAGTTCCCAAGATATACAAGTACGAAAAATTTGCGATTCAAATACATTAACATTACTCTGTTGTGCTTTCAGTACTTTTCTTTATGCTATTATTACTATTACTATTACTACTACTTCTACTATTTTACTTTAAGAAAAGATGTTTCGTATTATTTACCTTACCATTAAGTTCCACGACTACCACGACAGAGAAAGGTACCGCTCAAGAAACTTGTATTATTTAAAAAGCTTCAAGCTATAAAGAAGGATAAAGATTGTCTAAGCTACTCAAATCCAAGTTCTGTCTGTTCCCACTAGTTCTATTGATATAACTAATTAGATTTTTTTGTCTGTGTAATATAGTTAGTTACAAGGTATACTTTAACAAAGTATGTATTTCGTAAAATTTCTTTAATAAGCATTACACGCACTTAACAACTTTTATTAATAAAATAAATCAAAATTCCGAACGACTTTACAACCGGCTGTATCCGAACAGTTCAGAAGCCACAACAGATTGTGAAAGCATTATTACAAACGGTCCTATGTTCGAGATATTGCTCCAGAAGGCCATTCAAAGAGTTGACAACGCTCCTCTGGAAAGCTCAAATGCTCAAGTGGCGAAAAGTTTAATCAGGAAATAGTTCAACATTTGAATCTACAGGAAAACGCTCACCCAATCTTGAGAACCTATTCAAAGAGGTCATGACAGTTAAACCGACTTCAACTGATTACGAGAGTTTTCAGCTTAGCCAGCAACTTAGTTACCAAAATAAGAAACAGACTATCAGATAAGTCTATCAACGCACTGATTTTCACAAACGCGTATGTCCTAAAAAAACCTCGTTTTAAATATTATTATAACGCACTTACGTTTAAAAACTTTATAAGTGCAGCATTTTACTTTCATCAACAGCTCATATACGTCCCTACCGAGGGGCTCAAGCCTACCCTGAATTAGGGCAATTTTACTTAGTTTTAGTTTCTATTATTTTGTCTTTGATTAAACTACCTACGATGTACTTATACTTTTGTTCACTTTTAGTTGGCAGTGCATCTTATTTCTGTGCAAAAGTCTTAGGTTTGATTTCCGGCCAAACAGGTATTTGAGTGATGACCTGATGAGTTTGTTGAATATCTGTTCCGGGTATGAGAGTTATTTCTGTGTCTATTGTCTCTTCATGCCATACTCTAGCTAGTAGAAACTTTGCGAATCCAGTCTGGGGAACCTTTACTTCTTTTTATTATATATTTATTGTTAAAGGCAATGGAAGGAGCAAGCTTAAGGCTGGTTTGCACGATGGCAGTGACTAAACCTAGTGATGCAACTTTGACGCCAGTCACTCAATAGGTCCATGTGGACGGGATCGACACAGTAAGTCAGCGAGCAGTGAGTAGGAGCCGCTTTACACTTAAGACTACAGGATGACCTTTGATGATAGTAATTTACAGTCTCAAGTTCGAACCAAACATAGCAATTATACCGAATTAGACGCTTCATTTATCTGGTATAAATAGTGATTAGGTCCGTCAAAAAAAAAAGACGCTTCATTTAGCCAAGTTTAAAAGCGCTGTATAGCAAGTTTGCAGTGTAGCGTGCAGCGCCGAACACGTCCCGATATGCCAGTCGCACTAGACTTGATGGTTGGATTACGCGATCCCAGTTACCGAACAAGCGCTCTAAACATATACCTATATACGCCTGTAAAAAGTGAGCCATGAGCTTCGCGAGTGGGTTAGAAAAATAGAACGATTGGCTAGTCAGTTAACCTGACTTGTACTAACTTAATTGGACTGAAACTGCTGTCCACACAAATCCAGCAGCATTTCAGCACTGGACTGGGTTACTGGACTGCTGCAATACAAATTCTTCACTTCAAAACAAAATATATTTAGAAGAATTTTAAAATCTATGGGCGGGATATACTACCATGGTGTAAATCAGCCTCAAATCAACAATTCTATCCGACGCAGGGTCTTACTCCCACGGCTTGTGCCACGTCCGCGTTCCTCCAGTAATTATACGTCTTCAATCAATTTCTGCAGCCACCGCGGCTGGCTTCGTCTCATGCTAATTTGCCACCCTAAGCGACTTCAAATTGACGGTAGATTAGAAATCAGCATAACTCATTAAATGTAATAAGCTATTAAATTTAAATGTTTGGAAAGTAAACACATCTTTACATATACAAAAATATATACAGACTATATGTAACTCGGTACCCAGAATCAGAAATATTTTATTATCAACCATTTTAGGATTGAGATGAGACTACGTCTTCACGCATACATGCAGATCCTGATGTACTATCAACGAAATAGTTACTGCTATCTATAATTTGCGGCTTAGTCAAAGACGCGCGCGCGCTTGAATCTTCTTCGACGAGTATGACAAGCGTAGCGAGCATTGAGTTTGCTGGCGTAATTAGCTTTGACAGGGCTACGGATAAATAAATCAAGGTGATTTAGTAGCGAAATCTAGCAATATCTATGTATTGAGGAGAGCCGGTATTAAAAAGACGTTTGTTTTTAAATCTTAAGGACCAAAAGCAGTAAGCTGGAGGAGGAGGCATTTGCTTGCATCAATAAATCAAAATAAAAAACTCCGTGATACCTCAGAAGACTTTTCATAAAAAGTATTGTATTATTACAAAGAAAAATATTTAAAATATATAGGTAGACCGGTTTCGAGAATATAGCTTGATCTCAAATTATGATTCGTGTTCTCTTCTATTCTACGCTTTTTTGTGCTCAATAATAAGTAAACGCATTTTAAAAGTATTAGTTAAAAGAGGAACTTGTGTAAAAACAGTTTAATTGTCGTGAAATAAAAGCTTTTAAATGGTTTTATACTTTGATTGGCTACTATAGTATAATTTTCTTGAGCTAATGAAACAAATTAAACATATTAATATACAACCATAAAAGACCATAACCAAACCAACCATACCGATAAAAGCGTGATTATTAAATAAATGCTAATTTTATTTTCAGATGTTACAAGACATGTTACAAAATTCATTCTTTTATAATACTTTTTGATAAAAGTACTGAGTCACAGTATTGTATTGTTTATAGTGATTTTAAATAAAAATTATGAACGCTAGCAACTAGTTGTAATTAAGATTATAATAGACTCGACGTCGTAATAAAAAAATATGGCCGTTAAAGAGGCAAATATTTGTCTATTTGACTACTTGACAAAATAACTGATTTCACATTACGGCTGCGAAATAATATAACCCAACAACCAAGTACTCGTACATTCTGGAAGCTTTATGCTCCATTAATTTGCTAATGAAGGAACAAATTGCCTCGCTATCAACATGGCAGTAAAACTAGCCATAAAGGCTAAGAAAACCTCATCCTACAAAACATTCGCTAGTTGAAACAACTCGTATGTGGTACTTAATACACTTTCTCCTAATAGCAATGTATTACTTTACGTAGGAAACAATCATTATTCAATCACCAACAGAGAAATGTCACCCTCTATTGTCGATTTAGAAATAATTTGTTAAATGTATGAAGGTAAAAAATCATAGGAGTTAGTATTTTGGGAAGCAAAACTTATGTCTACAAAAATACATACAGTTTCAGTTCGTTCAATAAGAAGAACCACACTGATTTATAACAAATGGTCTTCAAAGTTTTACTTTCTTCGGGAAAAACAAAAATGCAAATAAAATGCTGTAAGCCTAATGCTGTATGCTGTTATAATGAGAAATGTCAGAACACTGTATTGGCTCAATGATTTTGACACCAGGGTTGGCATCGGTCAACGACATCAATATGATGAAGATAATGTTTTTACTTAAATATTTGTCTCATTAAAATACGTAAGTAATATGTTCGTGATAAAAATATTGAATCCATTATGAACAAGTTTGCAGCGTATTGCAGTCATAAAAGATGTTACATTATCGTTTAATATTGGAGACAATTTTGACTGACTTTCACTGCTTCTACCCGGAGAGAAGTTTCCCTCATCCGAGCAAGTAATTATGGACAACTCGTCAGTTTGACTCTACCGTGGAATGAATTGACGAGTAAAAGTGTTTTGCGGTGTGCGCGCCATTCTGCTGTTCACACCATTACTGGTCCGGTGGTTATGTTCAGTTATTCGCGATCGTATTGATTATTATGAGAATGGACACACTCCTTTACATGACCATCGTGGACTCCAGTTTCCATGAAAAATAATGTTATCTTATAGGAAATTAACAGCTCGTCGTTATGGTAATGAAGCTGGCTTCGCGTAATTGATTCTCTACTGTGTAGAAAATAAAAAGGCCGTTGGTTACAAGAACGGTAACACGCACATTGTTCTCCCTAAATACTTCTGTCTTAATAATTATAAAGAAGAAACACTTTTTTCGTTCACTGTACTTAGTGCAATCGCACAAAAAATATTAATATAAAATTTATTGGAATCGGTGGCGAAAACCACGGGGGCGTCGACCACTGGGGGCTTAAGCCACGAACCCGCGTTTAAGCCGGAGATGTCGGAAGAATTACGTTTGCGATTGTTCGAGCCCCTCGGTGGGGAAGTATACGAGCTGTTTATAGTGATGATGATAATATTGTTTCTACGACTCAAAAACACTGTTGTTTACCTTAATGCAAATAATAAGAGAACGCTATATACTTGATCTCCACCCGACGCACCTTGCTAATAAGCGCTTAGTTTTCCACATCCGAGTATATACTTATACATTCTAATGTAAGCTATATCAGTTAATAATTTCAGTAAGTTAGTAATAATACTCTCAGAAAGCAAACAGCAAAGAATCCGGGTCGGGTTACACACCTGAAAATCTCGGAAACTAAGAATGCTAACTTAGTGAAATAAATTGTGTTTTATAGACAAATAAATACTCTTCGAAAAAATTCTTCAATAATTACATAAAGAAAAAAATATGCCAGCCTCATATTATAAACAAAATTAGAAAATCGCAATTATTTTCTACAGCCTATTTTTGTTAATTGTTTATTTTTTGTGTTACGTGCTAGCTGTTGTCACCGCGGTTATGCGGTTTGTCCTGGTCATGCGGCAGATCCGCTTAGAAAAGTCCCATTATTACTTTGCAATTTTTGATGGCATTTAAGTTAACAATAACCAAAAAGTCTTATTGTCTTATTTAAAGTGTACAATTTATTTTAGTACTAAGATAGCATTCATAGTTTTCGAGATTTTCAGGTCTTTATAATGACCCGGATTCATTGCTGTCGAGTGTAGTTATTTATCTTTTTCATGTTTATTCATCATAATAAATAAAAAAGGCAAAGCAATAAACTGATACAACTCTAACAGTACCTAATTTAGAAAAGTACTCTCTACTTTCTAGCAAAAACGAATCCTCGGCTTCTAAATTCTGTATTCATTACTTAGTTTTTTGAAAGCAATCAAGAATATACATTATTATCGTCACGTAATAATAGTAATGATAACATCGTTATGAAGCTTCTCTCCTTTCAGTAAGAAATGCAATGTATAGATCATTAAGGTAGATCACATGGATGCAAATCAGTCGCCAATTCAATGGTCCGCTTCGGCCTCACTGTACATTTATTAGTTGAAGACAAGATACATTAACGACGCGCTGAGTTGGAAAGTTGTTGAAGTAAAAGCTTTGATAGATATTTTCCTTCAAAGATTCAAGCAACCTTCAGTAGGTATATATTCAGAATTTTTCATTTCCTTTACAATGTTGACTTCATTCTCTGAAAGTTTTTATGTAGCTAATGCACTTTTATCATTGGTACGTCAGCGTACCTTTGGACATGTAGTCAGCTATTTAATATACATCTCCACTATATGCCTGTCCTAAATTACGGTGATCAGGACATAGTCGATCACGCAGCATTTCTTCAAAAGTGTGTTCATTTTCCTTCACCACCGTAAGAACATCGAATGAATGTAATTATTAATTAAAAAATCGAATAAAATAATGGGGTTAAGTAAAAGTGCAATGAAGTGGGCGTGGAACTGGCGCCACTATTACACTTTTTACTTAGTCCTATTATATTTGAAGTTCTCTTCATCTAGTTTCTGTCAGCTTCTCTTCGAGCTAAATTATTCTCGCGGTTTCCAATTCTCTTTTAGTCCGATTTTGACCTAACTCATATACTCATATTATTGCTTAGTAGGTTTATGTTATTCTAAAGTTTTACATTATAGTGTGTTTTATTACTATTATGTGTGACCTCGAATTTTTGAAAATACGAACATAGATTTCCCTGAAGGTTTAAACTTGCCTCTCCAAAGGTTATACATATTTAGCAGTTTAGGTCATACATTATTTGCTGAATGGCAGACTGCGCCCGGAGCTGCAGCGTAGGAAAGTGTCTTCAAGAATGATATATGTAGACGGCTTAAATACTAAGAAACGATTTTACATACGAAAGTACTCTAATGTTCGTTTCTCTTGATAGTTAGTTATATTTTGACGACATTCAAAATTGCTAAGAAGACGAGATTTGCGGTTATGTGATGTACTCGTTATATGACTATTGACCTCTGAATACAGTAGGTAAGTATTTAGGCAGAGCTAGTATTAGCAGGAGAACGACCTCGTGGACTGACCCCACCGGTCAGTTGGACAATGACTGCGTGGCAGGTGCACTGTTAAATTTTCCCTAAAACCCTCATACAAAATCTATCTTCTACGAACGAATACGTGTATATAATAGAGCCCTTTCTGAGATACCTATGTATGAATATATAAGTACTCGTATAATATAAAGATATAAGTATAATATAAAGATATAAATAAGTATAGGTTATATCCAGATCATTCAGAAAAATAAGTAAATTTGAAAATTTACAAAAGCTATAGCTAGTGTAGCTGCTATGTAGATGACTTTTTAAATAATAATACTCGTCTGTGAAATTGATAATGCGTGATAATTATGTTTTAGCATGGCCGCCGTCTTGAAATAAGGTATTTGCGATTTGGATTTTCTACCTATAAGTAGAAATAAAAAAAAAAAATGAATAGAATATTATTGTTACAGATTACGTCGATTTTTTGCTTTATAATTATTAAAATAATTAACACTATTTTTAAAAGTTTTTATGATGAGTAAAGTATATTAAAAATATCTCCTATCTGATTAGTTATTAATCTGAGATTTAATACTAATTATAATAAAAATAAATAAAGCATGGTTAATGTTTTATGTTTTAATGATCGAGCATATTTTACAATCTTTTCAGATAATTACGAGTAAGCTCATAAAAAAGCTAATAGGTAAGGTACCCTTAGGTAACCTTATAATTACTATACTCTGTCGGTTTAGGTACTTAACTAAAATGTAAACAATCTTGTAACGTCTTTTTATAGAAAAAAAAAACATTTCTAAAATAAGTTACAAACTTAAGTTCTGCGTTTTTCATTGTGTGACTAACCAGTTTACCTCTACATTTACTTGTTTGTATATTATACCTTATATCGTAAGAAGATTTGATAATTCAAATTTTCGCAAAAACCCTAGGGATATCCGCGAGAAAACACGGATATTAGATAATGGTGAAAACATTTCTCAAACTTACTGGAAAAAGATAGGGTTATTATTGCAATAACGCGAGTCGCTCTAGTAGGATTGCGAAACGAAACGTTAGCTATTATGAAATAAGAACGCTGATTGGCCCGGCCGGAGCGCCCAAAACGAGACCTCCTCTTATTGGATGACGTTGACGACAGGGTAAAACTAGGAACTAATCTAAATAAGATTTAGTCAGTAAGCAAAAATGTAGACAATCAGAGATATTCAATGTTACTAGAACGACTCGTGTTATTGCCAACTATATTTTTCTAGTAAGATTGAGAAATGTTTTCGCCATTGTCTAATTATCCGTGTTTTCGCAATATCCCTAGGGTTTTCGTGAAAATTCGAATTAGATAGATAAATCGTTTATTTGTAAATGCAATACACAGTTTTTGTAGCATGCTAAAAACATTAAATATAACGTAAGACTTAAGCGAGTGCACCACATCCACAAAACGGCCCTAACTCAGCATGTTGCAGCGACACGCTTAGCACAGTGCCACTGCGCTGTTATTCTGTTATTATCAAATCTTCCTACGACATATATAAATATAGCAATAGCAAGGTGCTTGTTTAAATTATGATCCAAATGAATCTGACCTAAAAAGGGTATAATAGTTTCACGACTTGGGAATTAAAGTTTAAACAAGTAGGTATCGTTGTTACATTCGCTTATTCTTTTGACTTATTCATTCGTAGTTACTACTGATAAAAAAAAAAGCTGAATAGTGATAATTGATTGGAACTGAGAGCAAATCACGCCTCATAGTTTTAAACTAGTGTAACCCACATTCAAACGATTGTCTAAGACTGTACCTATTCGAAAATCGCTGCTTAATTTTCCGCTTCGTGGCTTTTGCTCTAAAAATTGATTTCGTTCCCAAGAGAAAAAAATAATTATAAAGTTAACGCCAGGCGATACGACGATAGATAATTGTAATAAACTAGCACAAAAGTGCAATGTGTACATAAAAATGTAAGTTCGATAGCAGCTTATTGATGCACCATAGTATTATGCAAGACTAACTCTCCGCCCGTGGCAACGCTCGCGTTATGTAAGATTTTCCCATGGGATTTCGTATCCTATGTGTTAATCCAGATTACAAACTATCTCTATTTCAAATGCGCTTGTTTCTGGCCCGGACAGCCAAGGAGATGCAGGTTCGAGTCCTGTCCAAGATCAACAATATTTTTCATTTTCTGCTTTATAATTTATTAGATATTTCGTTAACAGACGTAATCTGTAACAATTATAAATCTATGGCAAATAAATTTTATGTAAAAGTTAAAATTTTAAAAACCTTTATTTGAAGTATGATTTAGCTAAATCTCCAGATAGGTGTGTCAGTGTTTAGGTATAAGTAATATTCGATGTCTTGGCATATATTTTTGTATTAAGTACATACTTGAATATACTTTTATCTGCAGCAATCTGCAATATTTTGAATGTTTTCTCTTAATAGAATAAAAATAATAATAAAATACTAGAGTTTTATTCATAAACTTTCGTGTGTGTAGGTAGATACATTTGAAGCTATAACTTTGATTTTTTTGCATTCAATCTTTCTACATAGTTGAAACAGCTTTTATAACTCGTGTATATCACTAATAAACTAAATCTACCACTAGTACTCTGCTTTTCAATGAATATTCAGTGCCCAGATACGTACCTGCTATTTACAAGCACTTTACATTGCGTCTTAAATCATTCTTAGCTTTATTAACATGAAGGTGTTGTGTAGGGTCGTAATAGTAACTAGTAGCTACTATATCACAGGTCGGTAATTTTGTTTATGCCTTTAGAGAAAATTAAGCTATAGTTCTAACTACGTGAAATTGAATTTATAACGCACTATTATTTTCTACTTTATTATTATTATTAACAAGAGAAAATTTCATTATGCCTTTAAAGAAAATTAAGCTATAGTTCTAACTACGTGAAATTGAATTTATAACGCACTATTATTTTCTACTTTATTATTATTATTAACAAGAGAAAATTTCAGCAGAAAATATCTACTTTTGATATTTTTTTGTCCATTTCTACTCTGTTTGTTTTCCATCCGTATTTTCCATACGCATACAAATTATTATATTCAATTTTTACAAACTGGTTAGTCAATCCGGTTTTCAACTGCACTTCTAAGTTTTAATTGACTCGTAAATACTAAATCGTCAGTGGAAAGGTAAAAGTACTAAAGCGCCAAATTTGTGAAAATGAGTTATACAACGTGTTACAAAAAATACCAAAAAAAAGAATATTTTTATCAAAGGCATTTAATTAAAGTTTTCCCATCTCTAGTGATCAGCTGTGTCAAAGAATATTCGGACCAGATATGTAATTTTAGGTCAATGTGCCTATTTTTACCGCTATGGTTAAAAATGTTTACGTACTACTTGTACCATTACATTCACATTAGAACAATTAATTTCAAAATGAAAAAATCACAAATAAATAAAAAAGCTTTGTTAAATAATTATTATGAAATAATAAATTAATGAACTGATGAACTAAATATTTCAAAATAATATTTATGTTTGTAAATGCTTAAACAAGATAATTAAGGCAAAAAAGAAAATGTTTTCTAACATAAATTGATTCAAGTATATCTCTTTTAAAATTATAGGCACGAATGGTGTACAAATACTTGTCCGTTCTGAGAATCGATAGTCTATATTTTAGATGTCAAATGACACCAGAGATGGGAAAATTTTGATTAAATACCTGTGATGAAGAATATTATTTTTTTTGGTATTATTTGTAACATGTTGTATAAACAGTTCGATTGCATCTTTTTTTCCGTCGATTATTTTAGGTGATTTGTTAATATGAGAACTTTTTTGGCGTTTTAGCCATCCATAATTTTGGGTCTCGATCGTTAGGCCGATGTCTAAAGCGACGCCTTTTTGGTGTTAATCGTCTCTGTAAAGTTGTACTTTGGCGCTTTAGTATTTTTACCTTTCCACTGACGAAATAAACTCAAACATTTAAATAAATTTTAATGTACAATGACTTTTTACTATACAATGACTTTTTTATAGTATCAAAACGGTCGAAAAACGTAATCATAGTTAATGTCTGCAACTAAACAACATTGGTAAACATCATAACATCCAACTTTACTTTTAATAAAATTTTCCTCAGAATATTTCAGTACAATTCGGAGCTTCAAAAATGGAAGTTTCATACCATTGGGACATAACAATGATAGTAAAATATAATCGTAACAGTTTTTGTATACAACGCGATCAAAGAAAATGGGTTAAGATTACTCGACGTAACGCTTACGATTGTAACTGTATTACCTATTCGAATGTTTATTCAGAATTTCACGGAGGTTTTTGTTGTTATTTTTTTTTTTATTAATATTGAGGTTCGCTTCGGTATCGGCCTCGTCCAATCGCAGCGAAAGAGTAGATGGCGTACAGGGAGCTGTCATGTATTACGTAAGATTTGTACCCGGACAAAGCTCTACAAGTCATCATCATCATCATCATCATCGTGTGGGTTGTAAGGTCGACAACCGAACTCATAAACCCTGGTGTCAGTGTTATAGATTCGCCAAAGGTCACTGACTTGGCTCATAAAATAATCGTTATAAATTTGAGTCAGAATAATTTTGGAAAAAAAGACAATCAGAGAACTGTGCGTGCATTATCACACTAATATTATAAATGTGAAAATATATTTGGAAGTTTAGATGTTAGATGTTTGGATGTTTGTTCCGCCTTCACGCTTAAAGTACCTACTCAACGGATTTGGATGAAAGAAATGGATATAGTTTGTTACCTGGATTAACACAGGATACTTTTTACGAGAAAAAATCTTATTCCCACGGGAAAATCTGACATGACGCGAGCGTAGCCGCGGGCGGATATTATGTAGACACTCGACATCACAATAATAATTAAGTATTGCTAAGTTCGTGTACATTACACGTAAACTTTACTAATGTTAAGACTCAGGGCAAGTAAATAAAATTAAATAAAGGAATCAACCTATTCAACATAAACACGACAACAACATATACAAGAGTTCTTATCAAGTTCTTATGTATCCAAATTAGCGAATCACTCTTTGCCTCGTGCAAATCCACACATTTGATATCAGATATTTTTTGGCCAAATGTTTATTAAATCTGCAAACTTTTATAAAAAAAAAAGTCTATTTCAACGGTGTCAACTTCGCAACGTAGTATCTGAACGTACCTCGTGCAGCAGGGAAATCGCCAAATCCGTTAACTGTAGTCACCTCAGTGAAGTAGAACGATCGCCGCCATAAGCCACGGCCGCGTCACACATAAGCCACGGCCGCGTCACACTGTTTGTTACGAAGCGACACTTCAGATAACTTAGTATCTAGCATCATCATCAACAACTCATATACGTTCCCACTGAGGGGCCCGAGCCTATCCTGAATTAGGGCGATTAGGCCTTAGACCGTGGCCATGTGGTGACGGCAGAGTAGAATACATTTGTCACCAACCCCTACTCTTCCCGTGGGTGTCGTAAGAGGCGACTTAGGGACTACACATTGAACAGGGAACGGGTAGCAGCGCTCTCTAATACAGTAACCTTTTAATCTGCGATTTCCAACCCACCTGTCAAGCGTGAAGATTATGGCAAAACCCTTCACTTAAGTGGAGGAGGCTCATAGTCCAGCAGTGGACTGTAACGGGCCGTAGATGAGGCCTTAGACGACCACGCTGCTGGCCCAGTGCGGATTAGTTAACTTCCACCACCTTTGAATTTCTTCGCAGGAGTGTGTAGGTTTCTTCACGATGTTTTCCTTCACAGTAAGAGCGTCGAATAAACGTATATGAATTCGAAATTCGGAAACACATTGGTACGTGGTGGGGATCAAACTCGCGTCTTCCGGACGGAAGACAGCAGCGGTCCGAGCTACTAGATCACCGACGCTCTAGCATAGCGACATCAAAAGCTTCGATATCTTTATTGTTCATGCATATGGATGGGTAAACGTTAAGGTGCAGATACGTAGGCTCATTACTTTAAGTGTTACGTAATTTATATACATTAATATTCCTATGTTCGGAGCACTCCAAGTAGGGTTGTCATCCGTACTTTTATATCATTTAGATTTGTCTGATTTTTTTTAGCTTTTTTGGAATACCTACAAATAAATTTCAAATTAGTCTCCTAGCGTCAGCATCTACGAGCATAGAGTTTGCCAAACCTTTATTGAAAAAGTCCGGTTTTCAAATTTTTCAAATTCCTAAATGGTAGGTAACCCTAGCTTCATTTATCTTAGAGTATCGAAAAAATGTTACAAAATATCATGATAGTAAAATACCTTTGTGACACAGAGACATTTAATATTTGGCCAGGGTCCTAAAATAACAGATTCCGGGAAGGAAAGATTCCTTTTAGGACAGAAATTTTTATTTCATGCTGAAGATAAAAGGTCAGAACAAGAAAGCAGATATAATGTTAAGCTTATAGATTTCTGATTTTCAGTTTTCCTTCAGTTTTTGAAGCGTAATATAATAATATATAACGAGCTGACAGACAGTTGTAAATCATACACATACATAATAATCTTCAGTACTGCTAGGTTATCCTTTTACAATGAGCAGACTTCACACATGAGCTTAGTAGTGAAATACGACCACCAACCGACATTTCTCATGAGGCTAATCTTCAAGCTGAAACAATGTAGTCGACATACAGAATAACGTTAGAATGTTGACTCGAATGTACGTCAAAGCTGTTTATTTTACCGATCACTGCGAAGTAGGTTTCCGTTTTTGTGTGGCATCACGACTATGAACTCCGTATACACTTTAAACTACACTTACACTTTTTTTTTGCATATGTAGTAGTAACAAGTTTTATACCATATTCTAAGGAACAAAGCAAATTATTATAAATTATCTGCCCAGTTGATGTTTTATCTTACGTGATTTTGCAATACATAAGCGTTAAAGCCAATTTAAATAAAAGTGACAGTATTTAAAAAATATAACTAAAAAAAAGAAGTACCCATAGAACAACCAACTATTTATGATTATATATTTGTCATTTTAATATGATCACTTAATTACATACATAATAAATTATAATTATACTATTTATATATCTGTGGAAGTAGGTACCTTATAACTTTGTATTTATTTTGAGGTACTGCTAGTAATTACTAGTTTTCTGAGGTACACGGAAGGCGCCAACAATTTAGGTCTTTTGCTACCTGCCTTGCTGTCGGATAGATCTTAGAAAACGTATTAGATTTATCTATCTATATAAACTATCGATACGAGTAAAGATGAAGCAACGATAAGAAAGTTTACGATTTTACATTTTAAGATAATCATTTTTCAATATTGACAAGCTATTACGAGCAAGCCTCATAAAAAGAAGTAAGATCTTAAGAAGTACTTAAACAAAGTATTTGTATGAGTTTACTTCATGGACGTCGTATCTTTCTGCAAAAAACAAAAACAAATTAATATCAATACCAAAGATTCCAAAGAAGGGAATTGGCAAACAGCGTCAAACTCTTTCATCAGAACCAATACAGATGGTGATGAACCTAGATGGACTTGTATTATGGGCAGAGTTATTTGCGATGGACAGTTTTAGCAAGTTCTCTACAAAGTCTAGCAAAATTTAGCCTGTCAATGCATCTTGAGTCAGAGAAATGTTCACGAACCTGCTCTAGTGCGATATGTCTTTAAAAGGATTAAGTCAAATGCTAGGGATACTTAGTTCGAGGTGAGACAGAATGCAGTTCGGACACTTACGGTAAAGGTAAGCTTTGAATAGGAAGTAGCATTTCACTTTGAGTTGTTAGTAGTTGTTGCTTTAGTAATTCATGCGATTACTAAAGCAACAACTATACTGTTATCAAACCATTCAATTTAAAGTTTACATGAACTTGACATCAAGTCAAGTTTAGTCATTCTTTAGCCAATCAGATTCTCAGTTTATCTCGAGAAACAAAGTCTATCTTTTGAATATTGGTTTGATTGTCAATAGTCATCGACCCAAATATATAAAGAACTAATTGTCTGTCCGGTTTATCAGTTTTCCCGTGGTAAAAAGCAGCTAAATTTTAAATTTAAAACATATCTTGATTACCAAAACCCATTTTAATTCGTTCACTTGTGAGATTGAATCATAAAAATTCAAACATTTAACTAAACAGACATCTCAGTCGTCTCTTTATTTTATTGATTAGTAAGAGAAATTTTAGTTACGATAGGTGCTACTATCTCGAATGCTGCAAAGTAAGTCTTTTGAAAAAGCAATGTCAAAACAAATCGTCTAGCAAAAAACAGCACAGCACAGCATGCATTCCATTAGGATATTAAAGTGGAAACAGTTAAAAAAGTTGTTTTACAACCGCCTAAGATTAACCAGTGTTTGTTTAAAAATAGTTTTACGGAATATTAGAAAAGTCATCGATTTATTTGATTTTGTGTGTCAACAGTTCAGTTTAGACCGTGAATATTATACGGTTTAGATTTGGTTGCGGTGGCGAGCCTCATTCCGATTCTTTATCAATTTCAGAGGACAGACGTGCATCGACGCAGACACGAAGTTTTCATCTATTCTCAATGCTACTGATTGGATAGCGGTGCTATGGTAACCACAGGGCAAATGTGAGGCCAAAAACGCTCCTCGAAAATTGTATGGTACAGATAAACGCACTTAGTTACAGGCCGCTTTAGATACGTGCTGTAACGGTTCTATAACCGATGTCTGCGGTAGGTGGCCAAGGAAGCATATTTTTTATTTAGACAGGATTCAATTTTATTTATTTATCCGACTGTCATAAACAATTTCCAATCTAAAAGTCCATAAAGTGTTTAATTAAATCAGACAGAAGCGTTATAGAAGTTTCCGTGCCACACAAACAGATAGGGTAATTACGATTTGGAATTAACCTTATTAAAGCTGAGAAATTTGCTATAATGTGCAGGCTGCATGTGCAGTAAGTGCAGCGAGGTATCGCCGGCGCAGGGCGGGAAGTAGGTGAGCGGTGGTGGATGGCGCGGCGAGTGGCGAGATGCGCGCGCAGTCCCGCTCGCATCGTCACCGCGGCCGCACGCGCACGCCGCGCCATGACCCGTCTGCTCCTCGCACTGCTCGCGCTCGCCGCCGCGGCCGCCGTCGCCACCGCCGACCCCCCGCGACCCCGCCTCATCGACTTCAACCCCTGGGCATGGTTGCCCACAAACCGAAACCGGTCACCCTCAATCATGGACTACTTTTTTCCGCCCTCACGTACCCCTAAACAGTCCAGTTTAGACCCACCTGCTGATAGAACACCCCCTAAAACTACTACTAGCCAAACTCTCCCACCAACTACTATTGAAGAACGCTCTACAACCCTCGCGCGGAAGGTTTCTAATAAAACAAAGTCTACAGTGCCTGCAACCAATCCCACTGCAACGATTCCCCCTAAAACTAAGAAAACTTCTCATAAAACCACCGTGCCCAATACCACTACCGATACAAAAACTGAAACAAAAACTACCCAACCAACAAAAAATACACAACCAATTAAAACTACTGTAGGTACTAAAACAACACCAGTAATTAAAACAACTCAACCCGCGAAAACAACGCAACCCCCGAAAACTACACTACCCCCTAAAACTGAGACACCCACAACCAAAACTGCGACTGTACCCACAACTTATAGGCCGACAAAGCATTACACAATACGGCCGATAGTGCGCACTTCTACGGAAACCCCAACAGCACAGGATACGGAAACAACAGCCAACAGCGAAAGCACGGAGACAGTTTCTGATTTTGAAACATCAGGGACAACTGCTGATGGTGCAAAAGACACTGCAACGCCAACGTTGACTACGATATCAGAGCCTCGGTCAACAGATTCCGGAACTGCTAGCACAGCCACAATGGAATCGACGACTGAAACGGATACTACTGCAGCTGAGCCAGCGGACAGCCGTGAAGGATACTTACCACTTCGGGACAAACCTTCACAACAGCCGCAGACGCACGTTAAGATCAATGATCAGACGAAGAAAGAGGTCAGTGATTTTAATAGTTTCTTATTGTTTTCTAAATTTGTTACACTTCAATAGCTGCAACTTTCTTAGTTTCTATTGTCGTTGTTAACTTTGGTATCTTAAATATTGTTTTGAAGATACGTAATTTACCAGTACTAAAGTATGTATAAAACGTGCAAGTGTTGAGATATGACCCCTTCGTCTGTCGATAAGTAAGCGAGCGCACATAAATTTCACCTAATGAGCCCTTAGAGAAAGGTTACTGCATTCACCCGCTTGCAGTGCATTCCCACATTACCCGTGCAAATTGATATGAATTATGTATTTCCTAGCAGCTCGATCAAGTGGCTCACAATCCAGAAAAAATAAAACTGTTGTAAGAACACGGTGTTACGCCCTGTGCCTATCTGGTAAAGTGAATTATTAGCCACGTTAGAAGTTATGTTGTTTCCATAGTAATTTAATACATATTGCTGATTGACCATTTAATGTCTATCGCTCATAATTTGGATTAAAAACTAACACTTATCATAATCGAGGTAGTAATGGTTTATATAGAGATGAACAAATTCATATTAGTAGTAAGTAGTTTATATTTTGTAACGGTGTGTTGAAATTTTGTCTATTAAAAAACACAAATTTTGAGAATACAATTGAATGAGTTTAAACCAAGTATAAGTTAAAAATATTAATAATACAAATTGTTTTTATAAACTTTTTTTTCATTAGTGTTTTTGCACTGACTGGGAATTTTAATTGGGTTAAAAAAATGAGGAGCAAAATCAGAGTAATCATCAAATTCGGTAACTCTATTGATTCGTTAAGTAGTAGGCTATGTGTGAGGTTGTTTTAATCTGTTAATATCTTCTTAATTTTCCATTAAAATCATACTCACTCAACATCACATCATCATATCATACTCCAGAAAATATCTCCTGCATTCAAATGTCTCTAAAGGGAAATTGTATATGAAGAAAGAAAGCTGTAGGTTAGATGGTGTTTTGTGCAAAAGAAATGAAGACAATGAAAGAAAGACTTGGAAAAAAGAGTTGACGGTTGGAAGGCGGTACTTTCCTGTCATTAGCAGCGTTGCGGTCGCGCTACCGCCCGCAAAATTTTGGACAGAAACAAATTTAGCTTGGATTAGAAGAGCCAGTATTCAAGAAGTAAACTTTCACTCTTATACAGAAAAATCTATTATAATCATGAATGAACAACTATTTTCTAAAATTAAATGATCTTTTGTTAAGCACATTACCTTTGTCGCTAATTGGTGTTAGAATTTACGAATACGTGTGAAATATTATTGTCAACAATGTCTACGACAACATTTCCCGCATCTGATAATAATGCTAATTCTTTATTAAAAAATTCTATGCCTATTGGTTTTCATCTTTTGCGGCAACTAGTTACTTAAAAATAAAAAATTGGTACGTAACGGTGATCATACTGTCCTAAAATTATAATTTAGCCGCTATTTAAGGTAAGTACTTTGTATTTGCTTAGCTCGAACAAGCAGCAATATCGGAAATACTCAACGTTTGATAACGGTCTCTGGCATGCAGCCCTTCGCGTCGGCTTAGACACCACCCACTTATTTGCATTTCAAAGTTGATCTTCTACCTATAGTTTAGACGTAATAAAAGTCTCGTGCTAGTAAATTTGCTGACAAATAATTCAGTTTTTACTTACGCTTCTATTTCTTACCAACTTCACAAACTTTAGCGTTACTGAGCCGCCAAATTTCAGCGTTATTGAGCCGCCAAAGACCTTTGGCTTGGCTCACGTAACGCCATATTTTCCATAGCTAGACAATAGCCAGGTAAAACGGCGAAACAACGAGTCTATTTCAAGTTAAACTTATAAAATTGGGTTCATTTCATTAGTACCTTACCTACATTGTTTAGAGTAGACTTTTTTAAAACCCATAATCGGGTCCAAACTGATTTCATAAACTTTTTTAATGGCCACTTTTTAAAAGTGTATAAATATAACCAAACTTAATTAACAATGAATACATAAGAATTCGAAGACATTTTTATTAACATCAGAAAAACAAAGTAAATCGACGAAGTCTACTGTACTCTTGACTAAACTTGCTGACTTCAGCAGTGCGTTTTGGTATAAACATATTTTATGATACCAAATATACAATACACCTACCTATGAATTTATAACATAACATGAAGATCGAACGAACAACCTCAGTAAAATAAGCTAGCAAGTATTTACCTATGCAACGGTTTAACATCTACAAATTTTCTATAAAATCTGTTTTATACACTAATATTGCGGAAAGCACAAAGAACCACGAAAGCGCCAAATTAGTTATGGTTGCAGACAACGGGACATTCATATACTATACTTAACTTTTGTCTCCATTACCCTATTGTCTAACTAGTCACTTTCAGATAAATAAGATTAAGATATGAAATGTTGGGAACACAACTAAAGATCATTTCATTAACTACACTTTATGAGCTCAACTGTCTCCAGATTGCGCATATATTTTTCATTTTACGTTTCTTTAACGTGAGAACAACAATTTTGCAATTTTGGCGAAGAAAACATTAATAACTGAAAAGAATAGACTTATATGCTCGATACAAAATTGCTCACGAATAAAACTTAAATAATGCAAGTGGCAATATATAAGTAATATGAAAAATGAATTGACTCTAATACATCCCAGACTCCGAGATCACACCTCAAGCGTTCGATCATGTTTAGATCTAAACAACATTTGATCATATTTATCAATAGTTACGAGTTAATAAATTAATCGCTAACCAGTCCGGTGATAAATGATTGATATCGGCTTTTAAAACAATTATCGATTTGTCGCATATCAATTTTCCGGGTCAACTACATTCATATTGGTTTCACTTCGTTATTCGAGTGTTAATTTAGCTCCGGTGTTATTGCTTTCGCGAAATTATTATTTCTAAGGTCTTGTCGTCTATTCCGCCGATACTGATCGTATCTAATTAATCAGTACGCATTGCAGATAGAAAGTCGTTACCATGATAGTTGGTAGATACTACATATAAGAAGAGAAAGGAATGCAGTGCCTGTAGGTACTGTGCAGGATAGGATTATCGTAAACAGAAATTGCAATGTTGAAGGTGTTAAAACAGCAGTTTATGGACATCAAGACCTATACGCGAACACGATTTTCAAATAAAGCTTTGTGAAGAAAGTTAAGCAATATGCTATGCGGGTTCGCAAACACTGTTTTCAGGTTAGCAAAATTTGATACTATCAGGGATCTAACCTGATAGTAGAATTTGAGTATTTTTGTAAAGTCTATGATTTACTACTGAAAAGTGCCATTGATGATATAATCATTAAATTTAATGAGCACCGCGACGAATAGGATTCTTGATATTTCATTCACGAAGTTGAGGTTAAACGGCAATCATTGCATAACTTAGGGGCGTCGGTGCCAGTACAACAACAACTGGTCAAACGAAATGATAAAAAGAAAAGCGTGAAAAAATATATTTCACGGTCACAATTATTGAGTTCTGAACAGTTTTCTAAACTCAATCCCGAACAATTTCTAATATCTCAGAATTACAGCGGAAAATATAGACTTTCAACAGGTACAACTAGTTGTGTTAACGCGGTTATTAAACATGTTATTCGAACAAAATAGAAATAAAGCTGTGGTACCTACATATTTTCATTTATATTTGCAAAGAATAGTTTATTACTTATGGGACATAAACGTCATGTTTAACGAGGTACTACCTGTAAAATTTTAAGTTGGAGTAAATTACTGAGTGATGTGCACACAATTATTTTGTGACACTTAGCGTTTACTACGTGAGCTCATGATTGTGGATCATGATATGTATGTTTATGGAACAGGACGAGGCGTGAAAATATCAAGTGCGATCGCTGATTACAGTGGCCAATATCATTATCCGTAGCGGCATTATAATATCCGATTGTACCGCTAGATGCCCCCGAGCGGGAAATGATATCCTTTTCATACAATTTTCCATGAATATGTGAGATCGGGTGTAATCAATCGTATGGATTAAAGAGGACAATTTGAATGACTTTGTATTGGCCCAGTTTTCTTTGGATTCAAATCAGCTCTTAACGGAGCTTCTGCAGTTTTGTGTTTGAGGTCCAATTGGTGTCATTCATAAAATAGTAGACGGTTATAGATTTACCATTGTCATGTGTTTCCACTTTTTTACACTGTTATGTGGAATACTAAAGAACATACGCTAGCCATATTGAAATTTTGGACAACAGCTCTGTGTTTTAATCTGAATGTACATACAATTTTTAGCAAGTTTAAGACATCACATATTTTATTTCGGTTTGGGCTATTTCAAAGCTAAATTTTCGATTGACCAACATGATAAAGCTGACCGAGGTTAGAAGCTGAACAAGGATAGATCGAGGATCGTTATAAAGCCTAGTAGTCTATTTAAATAGATAACATAAAGTCACGAACATAACCAAGGCAGGTCGCAGGTCAAAGATAATCTTCCAGTAGAGAAAAGTTACTGTTTTCTTATTCGGTAGGTATTTCAAGAATTCATATAGTGTTACAATATTACCCTGGGAAATTTTTAGACAATGAGTTGAAGGAAGATAAAGCAAATTAAACTAACCATGAAAATTTTAACGTAAAGAATCATGATGGCCAATAAAGGAACAAATTTAATTACGATCAAATGACGGTTACATAAAACTTTCTCCTTATGAAGGGCTTTCTAATTGCGACGTTGCACTTTTGCGTAACTCACGTACCCAAATTAATTCATAAAAAGTATATTCTCGACAATTATCGAACTTCTATTAAATTTGAGGCTTGTTGATGATGATCATCTAACAGAAAATCATGCGCATGGGCGTACTTTTGACACTCTCTCATTAATTATATGTACTACTCGTACTGTTAAATGTATCTTATCCAAGTTATTCGTAATAAAGCAATTTATGTTTCAAGTTGATTGTTTAATAGCCGCTGGTAGCTACAGATGTGCAAGCGGGTGAGTTCGTGTTTCTGTGCAATTTCTTTACATCCGCTCGTCGTACGCGCAGCGAACGACATTGACTCCTGCAAGGCCACTTGTTGCATGAAAAGCTTTATGCAATGTTATTAGGGCTTTGCTAATATTTAAAGCATTGTTTAATAAATTAGATTTTGGAAACGTTTATGTTCCTCACCATTCATTTTCATATTTATTTTCTACGTACTTATGGACTTGTTTTGCAAAATTGCACACATGAAGCTAGCTTGAAAACTATTTATAAAATGATTTCTTTAAACATGGAAATAAAAGAAATCATTACTAATTAAATTATTTTATGATTATAATAGAGAGCATTTACTTAATAGATGAAACTCTGTAGTAAGTAAATACAAATTCTAGTAAATGAAAACAAACCAATGAAAATATAATATTAAACTGTGCGAACGATGTCCACAGAAATTTTATTATAGCTAAACGATCTGATATCCCAGGTGATGAATCAGGATGCATGCTCATAATTTAGATCCAGTCAGATAAATTGCGAAGATGCAATTTCAGTCTTACCATCAATTTTAAAGTTTGAAAGGAATACCACAGGGACTGGAAATTGACGACGATAGTCAGCTTTGTGAGTTCAAAGAATGTCGCCATTATATAAGGAGCGAAATTGCTGAAGGTGCAGTAGTGGTGGTGTAATAATTTCTCTGGAATGAAAATGGGTGGGTGGCGTGAAACTCTAAGTTTCACTAGTAATGGTGAACAATTTAACAACTTAGATCAAAGATTTTTATACTACATGATACTCTAAAGATTCCGATGATTTTATTTGTAGAAGCCATTGTAATTTTATTAACTCGTTTTGAAATGTTTATTTAAAGTACTTACTACTAATCTTATAAACATAATGTAAAAAAAAACACCTACAATAATTCTTATTATGTCAATCACAGCTTGGTAACGCAAAACTATGCAATATAACAAAACAATAATTTACCTTTGGTATCTGAGGTGAAAATATCTACTAGCAATTTGCACGCATCTCACACCCGCACCAATTTTTCGATTACGCGATCATATTATGTAGAATGACATAAACGATTCGTCTTCCTTGAACATTACGTGACGAGCCGCATACTGTCCATCCGTTCTGCCACACGCGATCTCTAAGATAAATTACCAGTTGGTTATCATCAACAACCGCGTTACCGTTCTAGAGGAAACTTTACTTTGGCAACGGTTATAGTTAACGGTAGCATCCTTGTTCCAAATATGTCAAGAAATTAGAATCTACGTAAAACAGTCAGTAAAGTTGAGAACTGCTAGTGATTGATAGATGATAAGGTGTTGAATTGCTTGCTTAAAGTAATAAGTTACAGAACCACTTGAGTCTGGCTTAAGGCAATTAGCTGCTTTATTAACTTCAATTAAAATAAGTCAAGAATATCGAAAGAATATATAAGTGAAGAATATCGTGTCATTTCTTTGTAGCCATTCAATCAAATGTAATACATTTTTAATGTAACGATTTTTCATATTATAATTTAATTAAGAGAATTATACCAACATTTCAAACAATTTTACATCAAATTACGATTTTATTGAAATTATTACTTGTAGAGATAATCATGCATAGTCACATACTGGCAATATGATATTGCGCAAGAAAATTAATCAAAATGCATACTTGATCAAACTAGTTCCATAGCAGTCGAAGATAAATACATTAACAGAATTGAGTAATGATCGTTACATTTCATTAATATTTTATTACAGGCAGTAAAACAGCAGCGTCTCAACTATGACAAATAAATAGTAGGAAAGCGAAGCTAACAAGAGAATAATCGTAGAAAGTGTATGGAATTGATTTCTCGAGTATGTGTTTAAAAAGCAAAGTACTTGCAATAACAATTGTTTTATATCTGATACGGAGATGTAAACAAACTTCCTGTTTGCTGTTGACCTTGAAATGTTTAAATTGCAAGTCCATGAGGTTGATAAAATTTATTAATAGCAAGAGAAAGTTTGAATAGGTGTAAATAAAATAGTCTAAATAGATCATAGAAGCGTTAAAAACAAATCCGGAAGAATCGAATATTAAAACATACCCTCGAGCTAATACAAAATTTACGATGTGCGCACCGCAACGTATAATCACACGCTGATAAAACGTTTTTTAATAATGACTCTATTGCTATCCGTCTATCGATGGTTGAAAGTTTAAGAGCTCATTACTCATCTATGACAGGTAATTAAGGGCATTCCTTCAAAAGGGAAACTTTGACCTCAATTCTTGACACTTTTGAACCCTTATTGACGGACCTGTCGTCCAAAAAATTTAATCTTCTTCCGAGGTTTTTGGAGAAAACTTGCTACGGTTGTCTTGTTCACATTATGCTTTTCATCGGCTCTGTTGCGGCGACAGACAATAAATTAGAAAGGAAAAACTCATTTACTGACGAAAGCATAAGTGAGAGAGAAATTTTTAACTCGCGACAAATTGCGAATTATGTAGATATACCTATATTGTTAGCTTATCATGTATTCAGAGCACCTCAGTGGCTCATCCGCTACGGACACGATCAAGTGTTAAAAAGTGTATCTCCGTAATTTGCATAAGTAAACTCTCGTTGGTCTTAGTAGTTTTTTTAACACCTTGCGAAGACTATGTTGAGTGAAAGTTATTAAGCCTATTATTTTCTGAATGCCCAAATCGAATGACCTGACCTTACTGTCAATATAATATCTCCATTCATAAGAATTATAAAGTCAATTGTAGTAATGAACCTGATGCTTTTTCAAGAAGTCAGCAGACATAAAGAGAATAGTGATTTGCAAAACATAATTTGCTGTTTGTTTGTAATAGTATGTAATCTCATGAATATGTGCGATTCAAATCATCTAGATTGCAACTACCGGAAGCCAAGACTCTCAATGGATTCTAATGTTCTTCGTAATGCAAAGTCATTCATTGCTGTTTCTTTCTCTTCGCCTTTGATTTATAATGGTTGGTAATAAATACTATGCAAACAAAGAACTTATTTTCTCTTGTGAAAATTTTGCAGGTACTAATTTTCTGCAGAATTAATAACGTCATAAGATTGTTTACTTACATGTCAAAAGTACAAAAACTTCTTGGGCTGCTTTAAATACATACCTGAAACAAAACCGGACGTTGTTTACATAATAAACAAACAAATTAAAATGCCTATCAAAATTTGGTCCAATGACGCACCTTATTAGCGAATTCTAATTTGTATGTGTAACACCAAAGCTATTACAACTGGAGCCCCAGGCGAAAGTTTACCGATCTGCTTGACCTCTCCATTCATTACAAAATAATCGAAAGTGAAATTAATTCACGTCAAGAATGTTCGACAGCCTTAACACGTGTTTTGGCGCCACTTTTTGCTCCCAACCGAACCGATCCGTGTACCCAAATGTTCTTTTCATTCAAACATTTCGTTGATACACCAGACGACGGGAATGATTCGGCTATTTCAAAAGCTTATTATTTTGTATTGTTTCGATATGGATTTGATCTGAATCAATCGTGAGTGAAATCCGAACTTTAATCTAACTAAATAGATTGATTTCTGTTATGCATGATAACGTTTTCTAGTCTAATTAGCATAGCATAGAACTCTCTGCGGCTATTTCCCGCGCGGTGGGGACTATTGTAGTTCGTTGGTTTCAGTCGATAAAAATAAATTGCAAACCGAGTGGTTTTACTCTTGTCTTATTTAGTTTCTCGTAGTGCTGAGCTCCTGGTATCGTCTACTGATTTTATCTCCTACTAGCTAAGATTTTCCCGTGGGAATAAGACTTTTTCCCGTAAAAATTATCCTATGTGGTTAATCCATGGTACAACCTATCTCCATTCCAAATTTAATCCAAATCCGTACAGTAGTTAAGGCGTGAAAGCGGAACAAACATCCAAACATCTAAACATCCAAATAATATTTTCACATTTATAATATTAGTGTGAAGTGTGATGTGATGTGATAGTATGATGGTGTTGTGTTACATACTCGTAGTATATACGAGTAATCAATATAATGAGTCAAGATTTCAATTTAATTACAAATATCCCTTAAGTAGTTAAATATTTATTGCACTGGTTAGGTTCGTTCGTAGAGTCTATTAAATTACTTGTGACGGCTTTCACAAGTACAATATAACCAATATACCTTGTTCAGTTCATTTTTAAACTATCATCGCCTAATAATGTTATATTCTGAATTATTCTTTGATTTCGTGATACAGCAATTTCGTAAAGATAATTTAATTAATGAGTAATATTTTTCGGCTCGGATGATGGTTATGGTGATGACCCAATAGCTTTCGTTTTTATTGTAAATGTTTATAATGTTAAAACTTCATTTTAAAACTGCAATATATTTAAAAACACGATGGGAACAAAACAATACTGCTTATTTGAGAACATTTCCGCAGGCTACGTAGTCTAGTGATAATAAACTTTTATTCGTTGTACATTTAATTGAATTTCTATTAAAGATGGCTAGTTTAGATGAACATGTATACCAAGAGGTCTGGTTAAGAATTTAATTAAACTTACTTTGTTTGCGTGTGTATCATTAATGTCTAAGCGCGTTTAGTTTATGTGGGTTTATATTGTTTGGTATACACACGTTTTGGAATAAGTCATCATTAAGAGGTAAAATTTGTTTCAAACAAAACATGGTTTTAATGATTGTACCACCAATACTAGTTGTTATGTTAACAACGATGCAAAAAATGTTTTACTCATGAACAATTTTCCAGCTTTATACGGAATACTTCTAATATTTAAAACGAAATAAATACAGTTTTAGTACTTAATTGTTCAACTTGTCTCAATAGCTATATTAACAAAATCATAGAAATATTTAATACACAAAACGTTAATTCTATTCGAATACTTTAAACGAGCAATTCTTGTATATACCTATATATATATATATATATAATGAGAATCTCGGAAACGGCTTCTACGATTTCGATGAAATTTGGTATATCTTTGGTAATTTGGGGGTCTCGAGGGCGATAAATCGATCTAGCTTTTGTTTTTGATAAAACAGGATTTCCCCATGTTTTCGGGCTTAAAAGAATTTGTACGCCATATCATTAAAAGAGAAGGTTAATTTCGCCGCTATCCATAACGACGCGGTGGCTCTGTTGGGGAACCGGGAGGCAATGAAACCGAAGATCAGACCATCGAATCCACATGAATGTACTTTTTAATTTTTTTGTTCATGTTTCTTTTTTTGTATGTTTTTAACTTTTTAATTCTTTCATTTAGTTATTTAAATACAAAAATGACAGAAATAAAAATTTCTTATTTAGTACCTTATTTTTTCGTGGTCTAAATTTTTTCCAACAGATAGAGCAATTTTTATAGGTATGTTTTTTATTTATTACTTACCGTCGTCGTCGTTGTTATTACTTATTTTTTCATTTACTTAGTTCAATTAAAATACCTTTACAGAAAATCACTTCGTTTTTCTTACACCGAAAGTTCTGCAACAGATGGCACTACAACTCACTTAGTGACGAAATTTTCTTCTAAAAAAGCATTTAAAAGTATTTTCAGTTATTTTTTCAGGTATGTAACACAGAAATGGAAAATGCAATTTTATCCACGGAGACGTTATTTAATCCACGCAACCTCAACAAATTCAATTTTATATTACTACTAGCGCTGCCTTTACCACTGTTAGGCATGGGAATAATAATTTATTTTCCTTTCTGAATTCTATCCAAATTCCGATCCGAATTTATTGTCATCAGATCGATTTATCGCTCCCGAAATCCCATATAATGCTAAATTTCATCGAAATTATCCACGCAACCTCAATTAATGCAAATTTATATTACTACTAGCGCCGCCTTTACCACTGTATCTGTGAAGTGGCCAAAATTGGAACTACTGCTAATAAGTTGGTAGGTTAGTTGGTATGGGAATAATTTATTTTCCTATAATAATCCTTTCTGAATTCTATCAAAAGTCCCATTCTATTATTTTATAATACATAAATATTCTTTTCCTCGTTTTACTCGGGCCATCTGATGGAAAACTTTCAGACCACCAAAAAATTTATCAGAAATTTTCTTTCATTTTTGTATTTAAATAACTAAATGAAAGAATAAAAAAAATATAAAAAAAGAAACAAACGAAAAAAGAACAAAGAAATAAAAAAATATATTTGTCGAAATTCAGACTGCAAACTCGCGGTGTCCCGACTGAGCCAAAATTACCTTTCTATTTCAATGATATCGCGTATCAATTCTTTTAAGCCTGAAAATACGGGGAAATCAATTTTATAAGCTAGATCGATTTATTGCCCCCGAAACTAAATTGCGAAATCGTTGCAGCCGTACGTTTCCGAGATCCTTATTATTCTTATCTTGCTCGTTTAAAGTATAAGAGTGGTGCTACTATGTCTAGCCGCGTGTACTTTCTTCTGAACGTATGAAGTAAGTAGAGTTTATAGAAATGCGTAGGTGTCTTACAAAAAAAATAAACGAGCTAAGCTCGGTCTACCAGGTACTCAACATAGAGCGTGATCATGATGAATGAGACGTGTCTACATCAAATTCACAAGACAGAGACATTATAATCAAAATATATAACGCAAGAAAAGAGCGCATCGAATCGGCATATAATGCACATAAATAAACGGAAATTGCCTCCATTCTTGATATTTACGAAAAGAATAACAAAGATTTGTCTGATTTGTTTGTTTGTTTTGTTTGACAAGACTGACTATTAATTTTGTCGAAGCATAGCAGAGCTGCAGATACATTAAACTCTTTTATAGTTTACGTTAATAAGTTACCTACTATTTTATAACAAATATAAAAAATATATTATTATTGCCTATCTAATCTATTTTAATCTTCGATTTAGGTTAAGGGAAAATAGGCGAAAAACCTTAGGTGAAAGTGCATTAAGAGGCGTAAACTAAATATTTGAAAAAGTTTACACATCTCAAGACATTTCACAGAGTAAAAAAATTGTTCGACTGTAACAGATAGGACGTTTGTGAAGATTGTATCAGGAGTTTCTCTTTATTATAAACGCAACCTTAACAAAACATTGTATCAAGTACTAGTACCTAGACAAACAAAAAACCGATTGCTATCTGAACCATTTCTAAGAAAGAAAACGTATGAAACATGTTTTGTACAGCTCTGCAAGATTTAGGATTTGCACGTCTCTGAGAGTTTATCAGAGGAGACACCGTTATAGCAATTATAGCAAGACTAGTATCTTTGAAGTAGTGGTAATTCTGCGGTCTGGATGGACCGTGGCATTAAACTGTGATGGTTATCGTTACCATAAATGTTTTGGTATAAGTACAGACGACATTGGCGTTGCAGTATTTTGATAATACGAGTATATTATAAAAATGTCTAATCAAATACATAAATGACAATTTACGCTTAAAAATATATGAGTGAAAATATAAAGGAACATTGTTTTGTAGGACACTAAAGAAAATATTATGTATTAAAGGGCTTTGGCTTTACGTGTGTGTTAGTAACTCTTTACAGTTTGAAGATGTTGTGCGTCTTACTCGTATATGGTAATAATGATTTTTTTAGCTTCGATTTAATATGTATGCGTCTTAAATTATCAAGTACCGAACAAATCACACGTTGAAAAAAACTCTCACCTAATAGTTTTATTTAACAAGATTCATTATCTTCCGGAAGAAATTATGTTTATGGTTTCATTATTATGATCGGTATTATAACTAATTGCTACAACTAACTCACCAAATAACTTAGTAGCTGATACTTAAATTGTAAATAATATAGTAACTGATGTATCTTTTAAATTATCTGTTATTATAACTATACTATTACATAGTTTTATTATCTAACTGCAAAGTGGCAATTAAGAAAAGTGTTACGTGAAAAAAATGAGTCAGTGAAACGAGTTTGACATGGCCTTAACATGACAATGTAGCGTTCTGTTGAATTATGCTAAGACAGAAAACAGTAAAACTGTAAATAACTTTTTTCGTCTTAAGTAGTGATAGTACTTACTAGATTCAGTGGTACTAGATTAAGGTTAATTTTACAAACATGTCATAATTTAACGTAATTTAGTGCATTATAATTATTTTACGCCGGCGGTTAAATTAAATGCATTCTGAGGAACTAATTTCAAAGTTCAAGTCAAGTTAATGAAACCGCACAAAATTTTTATCACTGCAGTGCACTCGTAATTAGTATTCGTAACAAATATTTCTTTTGGTGTTTCTTATTTTTTACCATTTTGTGATTTCATTAAATTTTGGATAGAAGTATTATTAGGTATATACTCGTATCTTATGTGCTTATTAAATAGTTTGTCAAAAACATTAAGTTAATTGATTACGTTTTTCTAAAGCCCAAAAATTATGTATCTTGTTTATTTATTTATCTGTGAGGAATTCCGAACACATGATTTGATGATGATGGCCTTCTTGTATTTAGTTTTATTGCCCTGTTACTTTACAAAAATACTTTTGTTGATTTTGCATAATTTAAAAGTAGTCAACCTTATCTTTTATAATTATAATATTACTTTCTGCAGAGCGACAAATGAATGTAAACCGACATTAACTTTTTCCGAATATCATATACCATACCATATATTCTACTTTTTCTTGGTCTATACCGGTAAAATAAGAAAGACATAATAATATAATGCTCTTTTTCTTTCTTCTACCAGTATTTTATAAGTTATTTTTTTAGGCGTTGTCGCTTTACAAACAACGTATATTATTTCAAGATCCTTTTTCTTTGCTTAAAGAAAATTACTAAACATGTTATACAAAGAGTTTCAAAATGTACCTAGTAACGAGAGTGAAGTATGAATAAATTCCAATGTACGTAAAGTACATTACAAGTTGTCGCGATGATGAATGACTCCGATGATTAAGGCAGGTTGAGAATTGGAATGAAAATGTCATCTTTAAACAATTTTTTGTTGATTATTCTGAATGTCAAGCCGAGCCGACACAAGTTAAATTGTAAATAGTTGGTAGTAAAAACTTATGATAGGTATTGTTTCTTTTTTAGTTTTGAAGCTCGCAAAAAAAACAGGGCGATTTAATTTTTTAATCGACTAAGTTAAGTTAGGTTAGATTCTAATAAATTCGAAGAAATCAGGATGGAATAAAATCCCACGCATCGAAATAGGACTGATCGCATTTTTGTCGAGACAGTTTTATAGTTTCGAGCTCAGACCTGCTCCTATAAATTTTTCATTCTCTGACAAGCAATCTGTCCAAGTTACAAGTCATGTAACAGTATTACCCCATTTAGCGTTACCACTTTCTTAATACGGATAAGGCGAGAGTACAGTACTGTCCGCTCAGTTATGTCCATGGTATTTCACTCGCTGGACGACTTTCTTTAAACCTACCCAGATGAAATTGAAAACGGAAGCAATGCGAACATGAAATGAGAAAAACTGTTTCAGATAGCACAGATTTCTATGTTCGCAGATACGAGACCGAGGATAAGACAGCTGTTATAGCTAAGTAGCAATAATCTCAAGATAAACCCAAGCCCGTTACACTTTATGTGCTAGATGGTGTGGTGATAGTCTGAATTTTTACAATGCCGCCGTGCCACGTGGAGTCATGATGCAAAAATATTGCCGTTCTCTTTCTGTCTGAACTGCATTAGTTGCTTTTACAGTTCTGTAAATAAAAGCCAAATTTCACAAATTGACCAATTGTCAGTATTTCGGTACGTTGCTGTTTGAAACTTGAAGTAGAATAGTATTATCATTGTTTAAATTTATTAGTACTTTTTTCAGTTTGCTAATTTTATAAGTTATGTCTGTTATTTTGCTCGCAGGTTTAATTGTCCGATTCACATTTATATCGTATTATTTTTTAAAGATTTATAAAATTTCTATAGGCTTATCAGCTGCAGCTTTCGCAAAAATTTATTGTCAAGCAAGTACAACATTCGTTATAAAATTGTCTCAGTCTTATCGTGTACGGATTTGAACGGATCCGGTCACCTACGGCCACTTGTTTAGACGGCCACCACTCAAAGACTGCAGCAGTAACTCTTTATCTGAAGTCCAAGGCCTACTGGTAATAATCTGATGCGGCTTCCAACGGCATTGCGTTCACTGTTCAATAAAGCACTGTGTCAGCTAGCGGTAGCTTTTTTCCCGCGTCGGCCAATCCACCGCGCTTGGCCGCGCCGCGATTCGACATCGGCTTAGAGCAATTTTACACCTAACAAATGAAGTCTCTGCAAGATGGAGTCTTTAGGTGCTTTATGGCTATATGCTTCATTAACAATAACATTTAGAAGTTTTTTTTGTATTGCAACCCATGTAAGTGATGCTCACGTTTATCGCTTTTTTTATTTAAAGTAATCGTTTTAAGAGCTATTTTCCTAAATTTTCGTAGTTAAGTATTTGATTATTTCTACATGATCAAACAAAAAACAAATACAAATATTTTGATTTATCTAAATTATTTTTAGATATTAATCAAATATATTCTTTTTAATAGTCTAATTTTTAATTAAAAAACATCACAAACTATCTTCAAACGTCTTCAAAATTACTAATTCTATTTAGAATCCGAATCTATTACCCTTGTTTTGAATTGTAAGGAGTTACTTCGCGATTCAATCCACGACGTCTCGTCCCGGAGGTCTTGTCATCCTTTGTGTTTGTATTCAATGTCAAGGTAGCTTTCTCCGATAGTCAAGACCTACGTGACAAGATTATTCTACAGGACCTGACCTAATAAATTGTTTTGAACAAATGGAATTAATTCTCAACTCAGTGTGATTGAGTCTAATATTTACGTTACAATCAAATCTTGTCAAACATTTTAAAATGCGGTGGCTTGCGTTGTTTTAATTTGTACGTATAGTGAGAAGTCTTCTTTAATCTCGTCTAATAAACGCGATTCGTTCTCACTGTGCCGCATTACTGAGATGGCGCCTTTTCGTAAAAACTGGGAGGATTTTACCATGACAACTAGCATGTCATAACCATTTGTGTCGGACAAAGCATTTTGAATAGAAAAACCACAATCTAATTTCTTAATTTTAGGCTGTCAATTGGTTTTTTATTGTTCGCCATTACACTAATATTTTAATTGTTTATTTGATTGTGCAATCTTTACTGTTGGCATTTTAGAAAGCAAAGTTTTCGATACTAAACGATCAAGATCACTTTTCATTTCAAGGCCTTAATGATAGTGATCTGTGATAAATAAATACTAGTAAGCTACACAAAAAAAATACTGATGAAAATGAACACTTTTCATTTGATGTAACAATGATTAGAAATCTGTATTATATTACAAATACGAATACATACCTAAATAAAATGATATTCCAATGTGCAAGTTCACGATTGGTTTTCATTGCACGTTATAGTATAACAGACGAACCAAGATTATTGCTAGCCTTACGACACACATTCAGTTCATTTAATCCAAGTGTTTGCAGATTAAATAAAACCAAGTGCGAATAGTGATCAAGCCAAGCAAGAGAACGTCATTAAACACCTCAGTATTTGGAGCGAGCGGCCGTGGGAAGGTATCATTCTAGCGATATCAATGCGATCATTTGCCATCATCTATTTAATTAATAAAGAAAAAAAGCGAGTTTGTGTAATAAAAACATATACGAGTAAACCATAATTTGTGAAGTTTCTACATCATCATCAACAGCTCATATACGCCCCCACCGAGGGGCTCGAGCCTACAGCTAGTGCGGGTTGGTCGACTGCACACACAACCTTTGAACAACTTCGCAGGAGTGTGCAGGTTCCCTCACGATATTGTTCTTCATCGTAAGGATGTCGAACAATCGTAAATATTCAAAATTTAAACATAATTGATTGGTGGGGATTGCGTGGTGGGGACCGAACCAGCGTAGACAGCGGCCCTAACCACTACGTCACCGTAGTTATATAAACAAGGATCGATATACCAAAGTTTCTATATACAAGAATAAAACTAATATGATACCGTTTGCGGTATCAGTGACCGGAGTCCTGATTCCGGTTGCAATCTCGGGAACGTGACCGCGGCTCTTGTTTGCATTGCGGTTGCAATGGCCAGACGAAAGTTCTAACCTACATTCAAGATCGAGTGCGTATTTATCAACGCGGACAATTTCCCTGGTTTGGTGCAGGTCAAAATTAATGTATGCTAGCATGTTGCAGTGCGGAGTGAATGCGAATCTTGTCCGCGATTTCTTCCAGCGTTTATATTATTATGTATGCAACCTGCGAGCGAATTCACGCGGATCTGATTCGTGCAGTCAAGGTTCAACTACCGATTTGTTTACTTATACGTCGAACATTGGTCGCAATGAAATTGTATGTCTTGAATTAAGAGGAGAATATTAATAGAATAATACACTTAGAAATGTTTATAGAGAATCTGAGAGTAGCGTGGACGTATCGCGGGCTATGATCAGCAAAACGTGCGGCACTCACGACCGTCTTATTTATATCATGACATTACTATCTCTGGTAGCTGGTAACAAATCAAGGATTTCATGGAAAGGCTTTCTGTATGTAAGCCGCTTCTCAAGCATTAGGGTATTCACCAACCTAATCTAACACTATCTGATTCGCTCGATGTAATCCGCGAATACCTCACTCAATAGCTCTAAACGCAAAAGGTGAGTTCACATAATTCAAAAGTCTTCGGTAAAAAACAACTTTATAGTTAACAACAATCAAATCGGTAAACAAGACAATTATGTTAACAGTGGCATCATTAATTCTTCGTGCGTGTAATATAATCAGACGCACTTTAAAGCTATATACTTCGCAATGAGTAAAATTATTCTTTAGTACACATACATACAGAGGAAAGTGATAATACCATGGTGCGAGTATAAATCTAATAATAAAAACAACTTTACCGCAATTATGTCGCGTTAAACCAGTCACATAAAGTTGAAGATCTAGCCGCGAGCACACGCATTAGATATGACAGAGTGTTTAGAGATACCTCATCTCGACAAGCTTTAGTTTAGTGCGTTCGCCTCGAGTCTGAACGCGCCCTTAGCATTTTAGAGATGCGTGTAGAAAATCGACGTAGTGGAATAATTTGTAGCGTTTTGCATACGCTGATAGGATGCTTCCAATTGCTTCCCGTCTGTAGCGTTTATTTTGCTCACAACTTACAACAGCAATTTAATGATTCTCTATATTGAATACATAATGGGTACCACGTATTACTTAGTACAACAAGAATAGTCCTCGAAATGCCAGATATGTTCGTCCGATACAAAATTTAATTCAGATGTTTTCCAACTAACAAGGGTGGCTTTCTCTGGTTGTGTTCTACTAATGGTCACCGTTCACATAATTTAAGAGGCACCCGAACAATAATGGGGTTACATAGACAATTATATCTGCCCTCGTGTCTACGGACTAATGGAGCCCTTATAAGGTTGCATTTCCTCAGAATGGGGCCAGCCGCCCACCGGCGCAACGGTAACGATCGTGAGATTTGAATGGATACAGCTTGACATAAAGTAAATAAATCATAAATTGCTACTCCAAACAAAAATACTCTCGCTAAAAGGCCACATTAAGCTTAATAGCTCTAAGTGACAGAACCAGTAACTTAGAATGTGAAATATCTCGCTGCGCTCTCTAATGCAACGTAATGTCGCAAAGAAAATGTATAGTCATAGAGCTTGTATTACACCAGTTCAATTTGTCCAGGATGTCAAGTCATATTACGATGGTAATGCTTCACAAGAATCTCAAACTATGTATTAATACGATAGTAACGGTAGAATTTCCAAGTTTCAGCGGATATTATACCGTACTGGTGAACTTATAAAACGAACCAAAAGAGATTATAACGGTGGATGCTCGGTGAAAAATATTATCATCTAACATTTACCGGGAACCGTAATTAACCTTGGGTTCAAACAGCACCAAGCCTCAAGAATATCTGTTATTAACCACACAAGGGGAGAAAGTTCAGCATCAGACGCTTCCTTGTTATAACAAGGATAACTCTTGCAATTAGCATCATTACTACACACAGCAATTGACTGATGACGAAGAAAGAACCTTCAAGTAATGTGAAAGCTCGGATTGAATCTGAAGGCATCATCCGGTCTGATAACCTTGCTATTGTATCAGACCTACCACTAACACGAACAATAATAAAGAGTCGGGTTGCTTGAAACGGCCTTTTCATTTACCTAAATGAGTTGCCAGTT
The DNA here is from genome assembly GCA_951230895.1 of Carpatolechia fugitivella. Taxonomy (NCBI): domain Eukaryota; kingdom Metazoa; phylum Arthropoda; class Insecta; order Lepidoptera; family Gelechiidae; genus Carpatolechia; species Carpatolechia fugitivella. The sequence goes on from OX579660.1 coordinate 8,912,905, forward strand.
GCACTCGGGTGAGTTATTAGGCATTGTCGGTAGCATAGCATCGATGGGCACTCACAATGGTGGCTTTCTCGCAGCTTTTGTCCGGACCTTTGAGCTGTCAATAAAGATATTCTCTAGGCGTTATAAAGGCGACCGTCGTTAATTATGGCTGGCGATTTAACTTCTTACAGGCAGGATATTTAAGCTATCGGGATAAGCCTACTCTTCACTCGAGGCTAAAGAAAATTTAGATTTATGATAGTTATTGTTCGAAGTGAACTAAAGGAGGTTATTATTTTACAACCTATAAATTATTATTACGTTTACGAAGTTAGAAACACTGTTAGAGAATAGACCAATTTAGTTTTACGATATAATTAATGAAAAAATTACGACATAGATTAACAATTTCAGTAGCACCTTCATCCTCGCATTCTATTCTTACATTACAATAATCATGCAATACAACCAACACGAAATTAATGTTTGCATCGAAGAAAATTATATACCAGGAGCAATATCTACTGCGGTGTTGCTGCAGACGTTAGAACACTCATACTATACTTACGTGCACGCGGCACACAATTCTATAAACAAGATAGCGCGTGCGATGCCATAGCGAAATGCATCTCACGCACATTTCTAGTATACTTGTGTGCAAGCCATCTCCCGTTAGTTACAAATTCCATTGCGTAGTACACAATAGAGGCATTGATCGCCATCGATCGATAATTTGGGTCCATATTGTGTTGAAGGGCCCGAAGCTGTCGTATCAAAAATAGTAACCATTCGACCGGAAACACGTCGCCACTTTAATTGAAATAGTGGAGAAAAACGTAAAAACAGATGGGATTAACCGTGTACCGGACACGCTGGATAAGCGCGATACAAACCGAGTGGCACTAACTCAGTAATAGAAGAACCGTTACGGAGGACCAATGACTTAAAACACAAAAACATTTTAAATCCCCAGGCGTTCATGAAAAGATGACATACATAAAGGCACTCGAATCATCAAACTTAAAAACAAATACGAATAAAGTGTTAATTTTAGCATCAGCAATCATAAGATAATATTTTATACACAGATGGAGAAAACTATGGTAATACAAAAGCTTTCAAATAAAGTGAGAATTAGCAAAAGATGTAGCGCTTAAAAAAATGACAGAAACAAATGATGTTTTAACAATCTCTATCTATTTTACTCTTGGACGCATTGCAAGAAAGTCAATATTATGACCTTCCTGCTTTCTATAGGAATTATTCGGAATAGCCAAGTATTATTGCAAACTGCGAGCTTTAGACTCTGCAATCGTGCTAAATTTATAGAGGTCGAATCGACTTCAATAGCAAGAGCTAAGTCATAGATCAGCCAGACTAACCGGAAGGAATTTAGTTGATAATCGCCGAGGATGGTCAATTTAAATGATGCATTATGACACTAAACAGTGAATACCTTAGGTTTGACGCTAAATTAAATAAGCTATGCGGAGATTAATGCGTTCATGATCTTTGGAAGCAATTTCCGGTGGCATAGGTCAGCAGACAAATTGGATTTTAATGAAAGATAAATTGTTTACGTAAGCGTCCTAAAGCAAACAATAACCTATTTGGTTACTTTTATACAAACAACTAGACATCTTTTGTCATATTGACATAAACTTTACCCAAATACCTTTACAAAGCCTTCGACACGTTTGTTTAAGCTATCAAGTTGACAAGTGGTTCTAAAGTCGCCATCAAGCGAAATCGTGTTCACAGTTTTCACGTGTTGTGAGGAGACGTATGATGACACGTGACAGATGGCTTCAAAGGGAATCGTTGAAGCACATTCCCAATCGCAGTTCTAACCAGAAATGGAATCAGCGGCGTGGGATCCGCCGCGAGTCAGCACATCTAATGTGCTAGTCACGAGTGGTTTATCATTTGACAAGGGCGTATTAGCACCTATAGTTCGAAACTGACTAACATGTGCATCAGATGGTCACACTTGCTGTTTTAGTACTAAGGAAAGTATACCTCTTTTAATATTGATAGTAAAACTGCAATGAAGCGCGAACGAAATCCGTCATGGTCTCATGAACGTAGTAAAACAAAGAGGTGTTAGTGCTTTAGGCGATGGCGAACACTTACCTTAAGATGCGATGATAGTACTTTGATCACCATCATTATAAAAAGATTGCGAAATCGTGGAAGCATATTGCACAGGACAATAATGACTTTATCCTTTCTGATGTTATCTAATTTTATCATGTATCTCTACAGCAGCCGTTGAACAGAATAAGGTCCCATAGCTAGCAGTGAGATCTAGTTCAAAGTAATTAGATTGTACAATGCTAATTATTAGCATAAGAATCACATTACCTTGCTCAAGCATGTCTTACCTGAAACAACAACAATAAAATTTTAGTCTCGTCACGTCACAAATGCTTCATTGAAATGTTTCTCATAAGTCACTGCAGTCATAAACCTACATAAAGCTTCCGCGAGTATTGTTATTTGAACAAACGTGACTGGTCATTCCTAATGGCTAGATTCAAGATTTGCTAGCTCCTAGGTCGTAGCAAGTTACCCTAGGGCATGCTAGGCGACCTATGTCAGAATCACTTTGACCAAGAATCTTCTGAAACTATGTCAGGAGGTTATTGTAATTCGAGAGAAACAGTCTCCGTTAGCCGGGGTTCACGCAGCACCGTGAAATTATACAAACCAATCATTGAGGCTGGTGACTTTTCATCTCGACCCTAGATGGATGAAGATGGAAGGAAAATAGACGGTTGTTTTAAGTTCAACCTCCAAGTTAATAATACTACCTGACATAATTTTATAGGCCGTACTGCATTATACCATAATGTAAAAGCGAGGTCTAATGGCAGTAAACTCTAAAGCCTACCATAATGTTTGAAATTTATCGTGACTGTACTGCGTTTTTTAAAGTCCCACTTATAAATTGCAAGGCTGGGATAATAGCCAAGAAAAATTAACGTTTGATTGGAATAATTAAAAACCATAAAAGATAATACGTGTTTTAAAATTCCCATGAATTGGATTATCGTTCGACTTTAGGTACTACAAGCTGTAAGCTGCATCATATTGTAACGCCAGTTCTTCAAAGGCTCAAAGCTGCAGCATGACGTAACATAAATCACAAACTACTCCAAACGGAGCGCTAACAGACCCATCAGCGGCTGTTCGAAGCAAGCCGACGCGAATTTTCAATCATTCAAATCATATATCTATGTCAGACTGAAGTCGAGGCGAACGAAGCGAGCGGCTAATCTGCGTCAGTCACTCGCATCATTATTCTAACGACGAGACCCGACAGAAACTAGGAGTACAGACTCTTGGAGTGTGGGGGTTAGAAGTCGGAAGTAGTTTCTGCACCAGTTTATCATTACTTATTACCCATATGACTAGTGGCTTTGTGAGCTGTAGACCTCGCGAGTCTTTTTATTTTTTTCCAAATTTAATTTTAATTTTTAATAATTTTTATTTTTAAGTAAACAATTTTTTTTTATATTATATATTATTTTAATTTTATTTGATTGGTTGAGAAATGTGACCTGTAAAGGAAAACAGCCTCAGCGGTAGACTAAGGTTAAGCTGGCAACCCCATAACTCCGTCATTTTTTAAAATTTCCAAAAACTGACTCGACAAAAAAAATCGATTAATTTATCGATCCTGCTCACAAAATTTCACGAGAATCGGTTGAGAAACGCGACCTGTAGAGTGAAACAAACAGATTTTTTTTCGTTTTTATAACCAATGAAAGAAAGGAGATGAGTCCAGATGAACGAATTATATTATTTTGAATGAATGATAATCTAAAATAAGGGCGTAGCTTTGCTCTAAATCGATGCAATCGACGACGCGTTCTATGGTTCAAATTTGATGTTTAGCAGCTCTAATATTTAGGATGTTGATCTGCTGTCCTTTTTAAATCTTTAAAAAGCGAAAAAGATTAGGCTAAAGGTAGGTTTAAGTTTTTTTTAAAGGGAAAGGATTTTGTGTACACGAAATTAAATTAAAGACGGACAAATTAATAATTAGAGCATGACTTCCTGAATTACCCCATAAACTAAATTGAGAGACAGTAAATGCCTTCCTTTAATACATTATATAGCTGACCAATTTACGTAAGTTTTTCGGTCTATCTTACGTTGAATAAAGTGATTTATAAAACGAGTTTATATTTGCAAAGGAAAGAGCAAATCGCCGGTCATACCATAAGCTATTTTTTTCCGTTACAAGATATATGTTTAAAATAAAATTATTATTATGTAACTTGCGACTCTGGCAGCATATTTGTTTGTATAATTATAAGTATTATAACATACAATCATGATGGGCACTTGCGGAATACAGTTATATTAGCATACCCATTACACAAATGTGAAGAGTACAGGTACTGCTCATAACACCACAGACGATAAAGTTATTCGTGAGGTAGTAACGGCAAACGACAGGTGAGGACATCAACCAGCCGTGGCGGAAACCCTGAGTGCTATTACAAAGCGCGTCTATAGAGACGCAGCCTTCACGACGTTTTGTGGTTTCAACTCCAAGGAATACAAACGTTAACTGCAAGCTCATTTCCACTTTGGATTTGAAGCAAACCGCAGCCACTTCGCGCAGTCAGGACCACATGTACCAACCGGCAAAGACTTTATAGCCAGTTAAGTCATGACAAGACTCGCAGACTGTTGGACCACTTTAACTTTTACGACCATGTTCACCCATTACTTTATTGGAGAGGGAAATGTCGCTAGATAAATATACTATTAAGCTTTATTATGATGATCATCCACGAGAACCCACCGGAGGAGCGAAATTAATAAATTCATGCAGATGAATATGAGTAGGAAGCGATGTACGGTAATTAATGTTACACGTCGAACTGGAGTTAATCGCACCATCCGCAGCGAAACAAACGCATACTTACGTTAGAATAACTGGGGCTTTCGAACGTCAACTATCACGGAAGACAGAGAAAAAATACATTTCCGAGTCTTGTATCGCACGGCATATCTGTCTCAATGGAGTAGATCACTGGTTTGTAACAATACCGATGGAGAGACGCATGACAAAAAGTTTACTAACACAATAAAAGAGTTTCCTGACCTAGCATTTCACCTCAGAACTGGGCTCTGGTCGTGTCCGGAGCTCACTTTGATGAATCTCCAAATCACATCGTCATCTGTTATACCGTTCCGAGTACCGCTTAATCCGTAATATTAATTCAGTTTAAGTCGTTGCCTTAGGGAGGAAAAAATAAAAATCTTGTTACTTTTGTCTATATTGAAAACGATACTTAGCGACCTCAAGCAAGACAATACTTGCATGACTAATTATATTTTTCCACTAGATTTATTAGTGAAAACACTAGTAGGTAGTACTCGTTGGAATTTCGTATTTAATTTATCGGTCCAGAGGCTTGCTTAGAACGAAAATATTAGTAGTATTATGCACGTTATCTTAATAAATGCGTTGAGTGGAGTCAAAAATCCCGCAATCACGAGTCAGTAACCGTGATAAAAACACAAATTCACCGTAAAAAATGCTAAAGATAGCTCAAAAAATAATTAGGTAGAAAAGAAGCTAAGTCAATTTTAGAAGACATTATGAAAAAAAAAACAATTAGATAAACGTAGAATCTCGATAAGACAGTGTTGATCACAGAACAAAAAGAAAGGTTACCAACGCGAAGGCATATTACGAGCTCAATTTGAATAATTACTACTGTCGGAACACAGAAAGGTGTTCACAATGCACATTACTTGAATATTAAACAACACGTGGGAAAGTAATTGAAACATAACTGGATTTCAAGTGCATCTTCGGTTTGTAAACAATGCATCGAGCAATAATACAATAGACAATTTAGACGATTGATAGTCTTATCCTGTGTTCACCGATTGCAGACTTCACTTCCTTATGTTTTACTTCCGACTTGTTTTAAACAGCTATGGAGGGTGCAAATTACTGCAGAACAGATGCATAATATAAACAACGCGGTCAAGATAAATATTACGACTATAGTTCTATCTATACCTATATAAACCGGAAAACATAAGAAAAGATATACAGAAATTTTACCGAATTTTTAAAAATTTCAATATACAGTACACTAACTATATAGTTTCGGTTACATCAAAATAAAGTGCTTTTCATTAGCCACACAGTATAACGATTTATTGTCTCGAATAGAATAAATTTAAATGTATAAATTATTATACATTTTGTACAATAATATGTTATGAAAATGAAACAAGAAATAAGACAAGGCAGTGTAATAAAAATAAAATAACATTGCGATTTGCAATACTTTTCTTATTTCTTGGAAAACTGATAGTTTTCGAGAAACAAGAAGCCGAAAGCAAGGGTAAGACGACAGATACGATGTAGACCGAAACGGCAAGAGCTGCCGACAAAACGGTGCGTCACGCCCAACTAAGCCACACGGAGAAATGGCGGGAAAAGGCGATTGTGTGCGAAAATTGATTATTTTTCCTTTTGTTTACACGTCTCAGTTTTGTTATGCCTTTGGGCTAATAAGTAATTATAACAATTTTGCTAAATAATGCTAGTAGAGTTCTTTATATTAAATAATATACAGATTGATATAAGGAAACGTTATCTTCAGCTAACGAGTAAGCTATTACGAATTTAGTAACTTAACGTTGACGATTGACGTTATTTATAAAACACCTTAAATTACATTAACCGTTTTATTGTTTTGTTTGATACAAATGTACAGTAGGTAAAAAAGATGGTTTACCACCCTAAGGTTTTAATGTCATTTGCTAGTTATAGAACAAATATTATTTTTGTTTGCGGATCGATGTGATGTGACTTTATTGCAATTTTCGTGAACTAGGAAACTAAATAAAAAATGGTAATCTACTTTTTACTTTATAAGCTTAAACGCAAATAGTGTAAAATTTATAAACGCCGGAAGAAGTCGAATCAATTACCTTTTGCAAATGAGTAGATGCCGTCAATCATCAAATGCCTGCATAATAATACTTCCTATTCCTACCTTCTAATACAAGCTTAGATACATAACAGCATTATCATGTCATGTGGAACTATTTAATTAGGGAGAAGGATGAACTACTGGCTATCATCCATTAATAATAGTAGGTTTCAAAATTGTAAGTAAATAGTAAAAAGGAATTAGTATATTTTTTCTCTCTTTTGTTTTCATCACAGATTGAGAATTGTAACTATTACCCAAGCCAAGTACAGGGTGGCCAAATAACAGGTATACACTTGTAACAGGTAATTTTATTCTATGAAATATAAAATATATCAAGTATTCCTAAATATAATGTTAAATATAATATAATGGTAAATATAATAAACTAAAATATAATGGTAAATATAATAAAATAAACTCTGTTCGCTGATGACATATCGTTAGTACTGCCCTGTCAAAATTCTAATGACTTAAATACTTCCCTTGACACAGTTTTTTCCGAAATAGTTCAATGGCTAAACGAGCACAATTTACAAATAAACCTATCTAAAACTAGACTCTTACAATTTAAACCACGTCAAAAGCGCCCTTTAGATATAAATTACTCTTTTCAAGACCATAAAGTGGAATGTGTAACATCTCATTCACTTCTGGGTATAGATATAGATAGTAACATTGACTGGAAGACCCATGTGGCAAAGATATGCTCTAAACTTTCAAGATTTACCTATGCAATATATGAGTTAAAGAAAAGCACAGATGTTGAAACGGCCTTAACAGCATACTACGCATACGCTCACGCCTGGCTGCAGTATGGGATTGTATTGTGGGGAAATAGCACTAATCTATTAAACTTGTTTCGACTACAAAAAAGATGTGTACGAATAATAAGCAATATCGATTCAATGACCAGCTGTAAACCATACTTCTTAAAATATAAAATATTAACTTTGACGTCTATCCTAGAAACTAGTCTGTTAGTAAAAAAGAATCCCCACCTTTTCCCAAAATGCTCTCGCCCACCTAATTTACGGCCTCACAATAGATTAGCCCTTCCCATAACAAAAATGAAATTAATCAGCTCTGGCCCAGTAGCTATGGCAGCGAAAATTTATAATAAACTTCCTAAAGCAATGCAAGATGAAGAAAATATTAATAAATTTAAAAAAAGCTTAAAAGACTACCTGTTAACTAAATGTTTCTACAACCTGCAAGAGTTCTTTATATGTGATAATATAAAATAATTATTAAGTACATACTTAATTGATATTTGTTAGGTATTTATGTTTTAACTTTTGTTTTCCTTTAATTTTTATAATTTACTTAGTTTTTAAGAAAAATTGCTGTGCCCTACCGGGTCCATATGTGATACCAATATGTAAACCTACGATCTCTTTTATACCATATGGTGTGCAATAAACAATTTGAATTTGAATTTGAATTTAATATTTAGGGCCGGCAGTTAAACATGGAAAATAATGTCAGACAAATGTCCACCTCTAGCAGCATCACAGATGTGAACCTTTTTCATCGCGTTTTTCATCACATTTTCACACATTTCCTGCGTTATATCAGTGACTGTGTCTCGAATATTTTGTTTTAATAGCTGAAGGTTCGTTGGCCTGTTAGCATAGACACGTCCTTTTAGATAGCCCTACAGAAAAAAGTCAGAAGCTGTTAAATCAGGCGATCTTGGGGGCCAATCAATGTCACACACAAAGTAATTTTCATGCAACAACTGTTATAATTACCGCCAAAACAAAATGGCGGCAAAAAAAGTTATATACCTCCAAGTTGGCCACCCTGTATATACGTACGTTATGCAGTATTCTTATGTGACGTATTATAACGAATGACTTTGGATGTCATTTGAATAACACAACAGATTTTCTCAAACAATTGCTCTGTTTGCATGTCTGTCTACTAAAGACATGACCACAACTAAACTGAGTGGCCGCGGAGGTTTGTTTGAATAGTGAAAACGGACAAAAACACTGACCCAGATGCGTAAACAGGTGCCTCTGAGATGTGATCCATGTCTGGTGAACCGTAAACACCTTTTTATCAATGTCCAAGAATGTCTGGCGATTATCTGGATTTGAATAATGCTTTACATAAATTTAGGAATGGTAGGTTCGTAAACGTGGTTGCGTTTCAAAAATTGGTTTTACTAGGATGCAATTTTTCTTGGTTGCTTCTTCTTTAACATTAAATTTTCGTCAGTGAAATTATTTTTTAAGTCAAAACAAATTAAAAGCCATATTTACATTTTTAATATATTATTTGAATAAGTTAAGCAAGTAAGATCTTAATCATAAAACAAAGATGAAGTGAGAAAGTAAATCGGCTTATCATTAAATCATTAATCGGCAACTGAGTGCAATGAATCATTGCTACGAAGTAAACGATGAGAAAACAATGCCCGAGATAGATATCTATGAAGTGCAAACGTACTGAGATTGAGACTACGAACAGACTAGCAGATAAATCTATGTAGGTTACCAGATAAACGTACCATTTCTAATAAACGATTCAACTCGATCAAATTTCGTAGTTTTCGCAAAAGAATGGGCAACGTAACACTGGCAATTACCTTTTGTTTCTCCCCATACGTTGGGAAACGGAAATGTTTAATTGGATTCTGTTCGGACTTTCTGTTCATTTTATTCGGGTTTCGACTATCATTGGACTCTACTTAACCTTTTTGCACGTTTTAACGAATCGAGTGGAGAGTGCGTCCAGTAATTGATTTGCCCAACATTCCAATTTTTTGTGCCGACATAGATCGCTCAAAGATTTTCGTGATTCTACTTATATAGCCACTAAGGACGTGTCTTCAGAGCGATCTAACACATTTCTTACAGACGACGTGGTTGTGGTTTCAGAGTTCTTGTGACGGAAATCTTGACACGGAGCCATGCGCAGGAATCTCCGTTCTCACAGTTGAGTTCTCTCTCTACAATTATAGCACATAATAAAGATATTCCAGGAATGATTGAGAAAGTCATAAATCCGAGTTAATGGTTCACAAAGAGTTGTTGACATAGAATGTGAGAGTTTTGCTAAAGAGAACTAATATTTTTCTTGTAATTGTTAGGATGTGGAATTTATTAAGGCCATACATCTGAGTTGCATGCTGTTGGTCGTATCGTAAATTCCGGCAGGATAGCAAAAAGAGAACAAAGAGGGTTTTATAGACGGCAGCAAAAGCGATCCGAATATGCAAATATAAATTGCGGCGTTGTCCATAAGTCACAGGACAGATTCCCAATATAACCGCATGGGGTTAATAAATACCCAACTCTCATCTGCATAAGACAGCCGCAGGAAAGCGGCGCATGCCATGCAGTGTTCCATTGACCCACTGTGCACTGCAGCCTACATACAAGACTCAGCTTGCGATTAGCCTGCGAATATGAGGAACAGAAATTGTTGTCTAATAGATAATAGTCATTAACACTGCTGTGATAGCCGATGTTGGAGTTAACGACGTGTCCAGATAGTAAGAGGCTAAATCTATTTAACAGATTAGACTGGACATGTTAAACTTAGCTAGCTGCCTAGCTAAGCAATATAATAAATTAAAGAAGCCACTACGAGTATTCAATTTCTATGTCCATAGTAAATTATTTGTGTAAACTGGTCCACTTTTGTTACAGGTAACTAGAGCAACGTTTCGCCAATTTCTATCAACAAACTGTGAGTAACTTAACAACCGTTTCTTAATGATTGGATCAAACAGTGAAGAAGAAAACTAACAAAGAAAGTTTGCAAAAAGGTGTTTACTTCACCGCAGTAGCCGCATTGTTTAAGAACGATTTGCAACAAAAATAAAGCAAGCTTGTTAGGTACTAGTTGCTACAATAATGTCCAAGTGTGACAGTCACGAAAAATTTAAAAGAAATAAAAGAAAAGTCAGTAGGTTAACAGAAAGCGTTACTATGGTTAACATTTTTCGCAGCAGCCTAAAAGAAAAAAAACGTTTAGTTGTTAGTAGCTGCGTTGCGCCAGTCAAAGCAAACTCTTACGTAGATATCACTAACAGAAGTCGAAGCACCAAAGAGGTAAGAGTGAATCGATTACAATCGCAATGGAATCGAGCTAAACGAACGGTATTTTTGTGCCAATCAATAAGACTCTTATACTAACAACTGGCTTTAATAACCGACAAATTGGTAAAAGCGTTGAGTCCGAACGGTTTTTATCCAGCTTGTTTATATTATGAGTTGATTGGCTAACAATATGTACGAGGCTTTTTGTAAATACGAATATCATAAGGGCGACGAAGTGTATCAAGCAAATTCCATTAGTTTCTATTCATGGATGATTAGTTTGAATCCGGATAGATAAATATTATGATTCTTAGGTAACAAGAGCCATAAAGGCTAGATTACGTGACAGTTGGGACAGAAATAACGCGTTCAGCTATTCGCGGAGCGGTCGTTATCTAGTTTTTCAAGTTCATTGACAAGTAGCAAGGGTGGGCATTGACTTGGTATTCAAGGTAGAGAAGAGACGGAAATGGAAACATTAACAACTTTTGACGTTAGAATTTGAAAGACTCATTGTTTTTAACAAATAGAACAGAGAAGGTAAAGAGGACAGAACAAAGTTTTGGTATCCGAAAAATGTTTATGCGTGATGTAGAAGTTTACTACTTACTTACTACTACTTTTTTTTATAATGTTGCTCACGTGCAATATTTCTGCATACTACAACTTTTACTTTTATAGCTTAATTATACGGTAAAAGATTTATTTTATGAAGGCCTTATAGTATAAAAGGCTTTTATCCACTGAAAGTTGGTAGAGAGTTTGATTGACTTTCATTTTAGATCGGAAAACTACCAGTCGACTTACACGCACGCATAGTATATTTTCCGCGGAATTTGAAAAATAGTTTCAGCGTTAAATACTTGACGATTGAAAAATAAAATATATAGGTATATTACTACTACGCTACCGGAATAAAAAAAGAACTGCTATGATATGCGGTCAGATAACCGATTTTTATTGCGCAAGTAGAGTATACTAAGGGTTCAGCGTGCTATACCATCGTAATCGATATAAATCCGTAACAATACTAATTTTGCGTTACAAGCAGAGCAGTTTGATTTACCTTATTGCAGGTATCTATCACTGTCCAGTTCGCTTTAGCAGTTAGGCTTACGTTTCGACTAGATCGAATAATAGAGATTGATTCACCTAGCAACGTGGGAAGCCTGTAGGTGCGATGCATATTTCACAGCGAAATGCCTTTCACTCCGAATCTAGAATCCATCCAATATGATACCGATTGTAAGCGCTCCCGAAAGGTAACAAAGGTGAGCGTCAGTTAAGTCAGGTCAGCGATCAACAGGTTCAATAATGACCAGATAGTGATCGCGTATCAAGTCAAGAAACAGCTCTGGGTTAGTGGATCCCAATTTGGCTCACGGAATACAAATGATCCGCTACTTTGGAATTGTTTGACGTAAACATTAGCTCGCATTGTAAATAGCGCCGGTTATGGAGTTCGTATTAGTATTTTATCTTACGGATTACTGTATCAAGATTAGGTCTAAAAATGTTTGAAAGGTCAAAAGTTGTTACTTTGTAGATGGTAGTAAAACTGTATGCATTGATAACAAATAATGATGACAAATCACGTGGACAGCTATTTGCAGCAAAGAAATTGCTGAAAGTAAAAGTCTGGCATCATAATTTAGCACCTAAAATAATCTTGTTGCAAGCTGCCGAACGATCTATCAAATCGGATGGAATTATTGAAAGGCGGGGAAGTGAGACTAGTTAAATGTCGGTTGTCGTAGTAAAATTAATGAGAGCGAATAAAAAGTAGTAACACAAGATAGTGATGCAGAAAAACGGGTGCAGGGGTTCAGTGCTCGGATGTTGAGTGTTCCCGGCGTTCCCACCGGCTCCTGCGACGTAATAACAGCCCACAATGAGCAATCAGTTTTATGTCTTACATGCATAAAAACACAAATCAAGTTAGCAACAGACTGAGGAATATTGCCTTAAATAGAAAGAGATTAAGATGCCTTCTTCAGCAGACTTGAGTGCATTAAAACTGAGTGTTAGTTTAGAGATGAGTTGTTCGTGTACTTATCCGAAAATATATTTTTATCCTTTTAAAATGCTGGGGGTGAACATCTACGAAATCATTTATTGTTACTTCATAAATGCATAGCAATCTTCTACAGCATGAAATTTACATCGTTTTGTTCCCGCCGTGTAGTGAAAGTAAAAAAAATTCCTGCGACGAAAAAATTTTTGGTCTCTCCATACAAAGTACATTTTGTATGGAGAGACTAAAAATTTTTTTGTCACTGGTATTTTTTTTTTCGTGAAATGTTGTTCAGTTTGACGGGTACTATCACTACACGGCGGGAACAAAACGATGTAAATTTCACGGTGTATATATTTACAACAATTATTTCGATGCGAGACAAGAAATTGTTTATAAGTCTACTTAAACCACTTTATAAAATTGCAAAAATTGAAACTTTGAATTTTGAAACTTTGGGATTTGCCTGTCAGACTGTCAGATTAAAAACAGACTTGTTCAACGAGCAGTCGGTTTCAAGCCAAAACCTAGATATTATGGTCTGAATTGAGACATAGCTTGGAAAATATAAAAGTTGCTCTAGATAGTTCCCACAAATTGCAATGCTGCTCTGAAAGGCGACTTCCGGTCAAAAATGGTTCGTGGACCAATTTGTCTAACAAGAAAGCCTTAAAAGTCATAGCTTAAGTTGCGAGCACAGCAACTTATTTTCTCTAAAGGCTTTATGTCGCAAAATCAAGTAAATTCGAATCTATTGTCGACCGATCGAGATCGCATCGAACTGTAACTTCGCTTTCGAAGCACAATTTGCCGTGTGTGGCGATAACGGTACCACCAAAGTGGTAATTTCGTGTAATGACACCAAAATTTAATTTTTTATACGCTCTCAGCCTTTTAACCTACTACGCTTGCTAAAAAATGGCATTATAATTAAGTGTGTAATTTCACGGTAAACGCAATTACATGTTAATAATATTGACAAGTGGTTGGTTGAATGTATAATCAGACAGGAAATAATTGATACAAGTTGAGTGATATGATATATCCTATTAATTAATATTATTAACACCGCGTTTTGCGACCAGATGTTCTATTCTTAAAATTGTTTGATTTAAACCCGGAAGCGAGACAATCATCTGCTTAAGGCCTTAGTGTTTACCGTCACGCGATCACATACTTTCTAATGAAAAAGTCAAATTTAAATCAATTGGAGACAGCCTCGGGGTTACAACAGCTCAAATAAGGTCGTTGTAGCACATTAATAATACCGAATAAAATTTAGCACACATTATTAGACGCAATTCCTTAGGTAGTGCGATATTAATCTAAAGAATCTTAATTTTATGGGTGTTAGTAAGATTAATGAATGAGAACCAGGATGCGACTTATTATTTGCGTGAAAAAAAGTAGAGTGAAACAGTTTACTCTGAGATCAATTAGCTATCATTATAAAGCAATTTGTCAGCTTCCTAAGCTCAACGAAGAAAGTTAGTCGCGTGCTCAAAGGAAAAAAAAAGTAAATACTGACCGCCATTTTTGATTAATGGATGGCGTATGAAATTGAAGCGGCTTAGATTCAAAAGGTATGCTTTAACTCAGGATACAATGAGGTAATTGTACGACGATTGTCGAAATCGTTTGATTTGGAGTATGACTCAGTGAAATGCGGTAATGACCGATCAGAATCAATTGCGAAATGAAATAGCGATAAACGGCAACAATTTTGCAGCTTTCAAGTACCCTCAACTGTTAGAGCACAAAATGCCAATAAAAACAATAGGTAGTTGTCAGCTCATATACGACCCCAAAATACAAATAGAAAAAATATATACCTATTAAGTATACAAAATTTACATTAATTTCGAATAATCAGTAAAAATTCATAATCTTGTTGCTGTTTTTAACTTGCCGTACATACATAAGTTGAGTGATAGATTTCATCTCAAACGTTAACAAATATATCAATATCTAACGAGGTACATCAAACGAGGTACATATTCATTTGTTTATAATGTTTGCGTTTGTCTGCAATAAGGTATATTTCATTTATTAATTTGTTTTCGTATTTGCACAGCCCGATATTTTCCCACATAACATGAGACGGTAGATTTCTTTTTTGTGTCTACAAGAGTCTTCAAATAAAATTTATTATGTTTCCATTTTCTGATATTCCACTAAGATTTTATAACAAGACTGAAGTGACCTGGTTTGCTCGCAACATATCCGAGCACGAGATTGAGTTAGCAAACTTTATGAAACAGTATCATTGTAGCTCGGACGATCCATCAATTGCAACTTCACAGCGAGTTTGCACTATCAGCACGGAGATGTTTCCAACCAAGTTAAACTTTAAAAATAAAGAAAATAACATCATAAGGAAACTCTGTACTGAAGTGTTTATAGCAAAATTGCTATGCACTACGCAACTGTGAACCATACCGCTGTTCAAAACTGTTTTACATTTGAGAGTTTTGAGCTTATGATCGACTCAAACCTATAATTTAAGCTTAAAATTATAGGTATAGGTGAAATCGTATATTGCAAGCCACGATTTATAACGTATTGTAATAATGTAAGAATGCTTTAACAATTTCATGTGGCCCTTTCTCTGTATGCTTTCTATTTTTATATTTTGTGGATTATTGTGAATGTCTGTTTATTTTATTCGCTTGAATATTTCTTCGAGAACGTTTGGAAGTAGTTTTCAAATTGCTTCCATGATTCTGATTTCACAAGTGCATTTTCTGAGTCTACATTACACAGATATGCACTCAGAAACTCACATGACCTATTGACTGTTGCATTTAATAAAATATTGATTCTAAAAGGTTCTAGAAGTTAGAAGCACAACAGAATTTTATATGAGGTGAAAATGTACAGCTTTTACTTAGTTTTAAGATAGCAGATGTTTTAACAAACATTCTACCTAAGAACCTCGACCTACTTGCACAACTTCCGTATCTGTCCACAAATAAAGTACTTCTCACCAAGTAACAGTACCAGGGCATCAAAGCAATAAGGCGATTGTCTAGATTTAATCTAAGCTAGGCCCGATCACTCTGAGTTATGAGGAACAATAACATCCCTGGTTATTGCTGACCGGAGGCCGAGTGCGTTGCGTTCCCGTGTGAAACATTTGCAGTAAAAACCTCTGATCATTGTGCAGCTTGATTGAAGCAGGATAATGCTCTAGTTCATGTGAAGATGTTTAGATTATTAGACCGTGAAAGTTTAAATTCTTGTATAGGAGGTAGTTTAGATTACTCCAATTGCGTGAAAAAAGAAATTAGTTAAAAAAATCCGATTGTTTTACAATACATTTAAAGAACATATAAGAACAAAAATAGTACCAATTTACTACTGAGTAAAAAATATAACTGTGTGTGTATGAGTTATGAGTTTGTAGACACATTTGTATTAATTAATTTTATTTTATAATTACACGAGAACTTCAAAGCCTGCTAATAAAAAGCATGTTAACCAGAAATCTATATTGAAAACCATAAATAACAAGAATCAGAAACTAAATATCGGCCCAAAGGCGAAGTGGGAAAGTGGACAAGAATGGGGTCGCTACTTACTAATCTATGTCCGGCATCATTAGTACAGAAACATGCTGCAGAAACTGAAAGTCGTATGGGAAAGGGTAGTTTTGAACACAATCTTTTTATATTGTAGACAAATAATGGTTTTTCACATTATAATATGAATCTATATAAACCATTTATGACAAGTATCACATTGTAAGTCAGACCTTATTATTTAACGACGTTAAAACCTGATGGTAACAGTTAGGTAAAATAGTGTCAGTTTTTCTGACAAGGAAAAATAAAATAAAAAATAATTTTAACAAAAAAATAGAAACCTCCTTCAAATTACCTTATATGGTAATCTTCACTAAAAAGTAACAAATAAAATAACATTCCAGATGGAACATGAAAAAAAATATTGCCAATATCCTCAATTAAGTAGATAGGTAGTGTATTAAGTAAATATTTAGAACTTTGTACTTCCTTGTGGAGTCGGTGCCAGCCAAAACATCGACGATTAGTCGTGGGCAACTGTTTTAAGTCGTCGTCGTCGTTAAGTCAGTATGGATCTATCCCTAAAGCACGTTCTATCGAATGAAAAAAGAATCATCAAAATCGGTTGAAAACTGACTGAGATATGACTAAAAGAATAGACGAATAACGACGCGAATGCTACATTCCGTTGAGGAATTTCCAAGTTTTACCTCATGTTCCACCATCAGATCTTGACGAAATTAATATGGGACCACCTCGAGAGTAAATCCTATCGAATGAAAAAAGAATTATTAAAATCGGTTAACAATTGGCGGAGATATCTAATAACACACATAAAAAAAAAAAACAGACGAATTGAGAACCTCCTCCTTTTTTGAAGTCGGTTAAAAAAGATAGTGGTATGCATAGATATAAAGTCTATGGTAGTATGAGAGTCATTGTGACATGTTTTCCTAGAAGCAGTAAAAGTGGTTGCTTTTGTTTCACCGCCATCCGGGAACGTCAAAACGGGCACATGCCGAAGAAACCGAGAGTCGTATTGAAACAGGTAGACCGGTAGAGTCACAAAACTGATCTCATTTGCAGCAGTATGTGACAAATCACCGAGGCGTCACTGGCACGGACGGTCGTCACACGCACGGTTAGGGTTGTCATCATGAACTTATTAATCTCAATATAGAAAAAAAAATTGTATCTACCTATAGTGTTTTTAACGACCTGTGGTGGTACCTTACCACTTGTTAGAAATGAGAGTCAACGACATGTGGAGACGACGACGATTGATAAGGACAAAGATTTAGGATGTTATTACATTAATTTCATCTTTTACGATTCTCTTATGACGAGGATAAGGATATTCTAATGAAATTACGATTTATATTATTCGTATTATAAAGATGACCCCTGTCCACGATGACAATTTTACCAGTAGCAAGCTTCTAGAATCACAATAAGATGTTCTATTTTAAAATTTTGCTGAGTTGTCAAACGCCTGTCACACAGTAACCCTACAATACACACGCGCCACTCACTTTCAGTTTCGGTGCTAACACTTGCTGTAACACTGCCTTTGTTGTCACATCGTCCATGCAAACACGGTGATTTAAGGTGAACAACGGTGGTTGTGTTCAATTGCTTGCAGTTTATTTGCATGAAGCGTGCCGACAATTACTGTGCACAATTTGAACCTGGAGACCACCTGTAAGGGGTCAGGCGGACGATTTTCCAGACAATACTTAGCTGTCGTCCAACTATATTTGTGAATTCGTAATGAATAAGGTTAACGACTTACTATTGTTACATACAAATAATAAGCAGACATTTTCTATTTTAGAATAAAACATGTTTTATTGCGGTAATATACATTCAAATAAAACGTGTTCGCCTTTTTGATTGTGCATAATCACCGATAAACGGCGTCGTCTGCTTTTCCCAAATCTTTAACAAAACGGTGAAGGTCGATCGTTTGAATCTGTCACGAATTCTCACAAGGCACGCGTACGGAAGTAGGTTAACTGGAAAACTGCCTGTTTTGGAAAACGATAACAGTGGGACCAGCCTACGTGCTTGACTTTGAAAGGGACAATTTAGAAAGTAAACATTCCCTTTTCTTGCCCGCGGAGCTTTCCACGTAGAAACTTGGCGTTGGTGAAGGTGCCGCGCTCTTGAATAAAGCATCATAAACTTCAAGAACTGTTATACCTTATAAGTTAGGCAAAATATTCAAGTGTAGCAAAGAAACTGATACGATTTAAGAAGGGAAGTTCAACAGCACTGCGTGGCGTAATAAGAAGAAAAACAACAACACGGGCACACAGATACTGGAATGTAACAAGGAATAATAAATTCTGCTCAAGAAGCAGATAAGAAACAAGAATGCAAAGGGAACAATAAAAATGTTGCGGGAAAATAAGAAACAGATATTATTATTGTTATTATTATTATTAGATTTAGAATTCGGATGAAGAGCTGCGAACAATTATCCGCAATAACATCGTGAGCTCACAGACAATCTGTATTGAACAAGAACAGAATCAACTATTATATTGTTCCCATCGGTGAAACTTTACGAATTCAGTACATCGGCAGAAAATTTTAAACAGGTGAAAAGGAATAGTAGAACTCATTTTAAGAGCCATTTATGAGTATAATTTCCAACTTAAAGACTTTTCGTGCATGAATAATAATACATTCTACAATAAACTTTCGAACAGCTTGTTAGTGAATTTATTGACAGGAAACTCAAAGTGCTTGGAAATTCAATTATGCACACGACTGTAGTATTGGTCCGTCCATAGGAAAGTTTGCAAATGAATGCAGAGAAATGTCACAAATGTTTAATGCAATTTCCTCTTTTCGAAATTCATTGCGGGGAATGTTGCGGTTTCGTGTTTAACAGACGCAAAGGACAGCGAAGCTAGCAGTAAGTAGGCGGCGTTCGCGGCACTCGTTAATGACACCTGTGGGATTGCGAGAGCTATCAATTTTCGCAAAATAAACATTTCCCTGAGCCACGCCACGCGGAAGCCGCTGCCTGTTATTCGAGCAGGCGGCGGCGGCGCCGCATTACCAGCCGCAATCTTACTCAGAGAAAGGGCAATTTCCTAGACTCTGTTAACTTAAAGCACGAGCCCAGAAATTGTTGGGAGTTCCGCGGTCGTGGTCCACGGAAACGATGAAATAATAAATCATGGTAATAATAGCGATGCGAATGCGATTTATTGTGCGTCAGATACAAACTGATAGTTTACTAAATGCAGGAGCCTTATTACTCAATTATGCTATTACTCATTCGTGCCCGCAAATTATAAATCGCAAATTCTGATGTAAGATTAAATTTTGAAAATTTAAGTTTGCAGAGCTTTAAAATGAGCTCTCTCTATCAATCTTACAACAAGAATAACACGGCATTTTGTTTGTTGAGTAGCTAAATCACGACTATCGACAGATCAATCACCATAATGAAACACGAATCAGATTAGTACTCGTATGTGCTTACCGCCAATTGCTTGTGTAATTATCACATCAAAAAGGCGATGAACAAAATGCATTTAAAATCGCGTTTAACACCTCGAGTTCACGCATAAGGTATAAAAAACTTCTCTCAGGTCAAGTTTGATTAATGGACGAGAATTTCTTTATTGTGGCACGGCTCATTTGTCATTTCAAGTGAAGACGTTGAATGGGGCACTTCATCTAATCTTTTTTTTTTTTCGCAGAAATGTCTTTAATATTTATGTTGTTGTTGTTGATGCTAATTTATGTTTCTTTCCTATTTCTTGCTTGTAAAATATAATGATTATTGTGTAACCGGTCTCCCCTTGCTGACAAATTATACGCACGATTGAAGCAATAACTAGAAAATAAATAGTGTACGTACGTAACCAGATGGACGGAAGTTACAATCATGATTATTGTTTTCTTTTTCTGCCGAGATTAATACTTGCTTATTTCTTAGTCAGGCGTGGAAGGCTTAAAGAGTATATTTAAATAGAAACTAGATAAGCATCTTTTGACGAGGCGTTAGGTCCATTAACATTTGTAACTTCAGTGCTACAAGTCACTCAGGAGAGAGCCCTTGAACAGTAGGCCCTTGAGCTACAAGCAATAATTCTGAGCTATCTAGATGTTTATCCCTAGATATATAATAACATTTCTACGGAGATAATTGTATACGATTACTAAAAGAAAATAAAAAGATAAGAGAAGGAATGTAATACTATTACCGGTATTAAGTTATATAAAATTTAGCTATAACTGATACATTATTATATTTTTGATTATCCTATAATAAATACTTGAAGATTAGAATCCAAATGAAATTGAACACTTTTATATTGGTGCAAACCTTAGATAGCAATAAGTAATAGTTAGAAAGCAATTCTGGAAAGTAACGCAAAGTAATATCACAAACGTTATGATTTTTTACATAATACACGTTACACGGTCATTTTCTTTGAATTTTATTGGTACTTACACATTCTATTTGTTTCCCATGAGAAACTCACACTGATTACTAATATAACAAATACAGGTCTGTATGTTCGTCTGTTTGTATTTCACGGCTAATGTACTGAACTAATTTTGATAAAGGGTACTAAGATTTCTTAACATCCAAGGACGGATATGTGTATATGTATGGGTGACTTTACCGCGGGATTTAAAAAAAAAAATATTCCCACGAGAGCAAGCAGTCATCTTATAGTCAATAAATAAGCTCGTTATCTACCACAAAAAGTAAGCTAGTTGGATACATAAATAAACTATGTTTAGTACATTACCGAAAACAAAGAACTTACGTGTGCTTATGCTCAAGACAGACACAACAATGGATAAGAACAAGAACTAATACGCAATCTGTTGTACAATATCTGTTATACTAGGATAGACCACAAAGGAACCCCAACGAACCAGGAAGTTACCGTAAATAATTCATAAGTACCGCACAAGTCGAGATTAAGATTCCATATCTATCTCGCTAAGTGTATGCGAACTTGTTTACTATTAATCGGTTGCTACTAGATACTAAAGACCTGAGGCCAGTATAAAAAATAAATTCTCTAACGGTAAGGTCATAATAAAATGAGATCAAAGATCGGTTCTAAAAGGAGGAATGGTTATACCTAAGCATAAGTGTAGAGGGTTCTAGGTACTTAGTATTTTGCGATTGTGCATAGGGCATTATTTGATGGTTCCGACCGTTTCACAGCAGCGATTTAATCAATTAATAACCGGGGTGCCCCACCAGACGTCACGATAGAAATTAAAGTCCATTTCTTATTGTGGCCACAAAGCTACGATCGTGATTCGCCAGCGCGTTGCCAATTTAATATATTGACAGTGCAGGCCTTTCTACAAACAGCGTCGTGGAAAGCAAACTGAATTAAGCTAGCACTTAATTCTCAAATACGAGCAAAAACCTACGACGGATTTTGATTTATGCTGCCCATTTCATGGATATTAAGGCCACAAATTCCCAGGAGGAGATGATTGTGTTAGTACCTTTACAAATAGGCTTTGTTAGCGTAAGGTATTGTTCGCAAAAGCAATATAACAATAAAAGCGTTTCAGAAGTTATGTTGAGCAACTTGTCCATACTATGTTGATAATGTTTATTTTGTTTTTCTTTTTGTTGTTGATGCCTTGCGGACTTTGACATATCGCTCGTTCATGTTTTGAGGTCAATAACAGGCATTTTATCGTATTATATACGAGTATTACCTTTAGTTTTTGTGCTACCATCTTAAGTATCACTAATATTTATATTGTGCGTTTTAATTAACGCTTGAAATAAATTCCGTCTTTTCAGTATTTCATTACGAAGATTTTTACGCAAATACATACATACATACATAAAGTCACGCCTTTTTCCCGGAGGGGTAGGCAGAGACCACTTCCTTCCACTTGCTACGATCCAGACATACTTCTTTCGCTTCATTCACATTCATCAACCTCTTCATGCACGCTCGTCGGTTTAGGGTACTCCTGACCTGGCCTTTTTTAAGTACATCCCCGATCTGGTCGTGAAACGTACGCCTTGGCCTTCCCCTTCCAACATCTCCATTCACACTTACGCAAATACATCCCTACTTAATGCGAAAGTCTATTTGTTTGTTTTCGGCAAAACCATTGGAATCGATTTTGATAAAAGGCAGGTTATTGGTTCGACATCCAAGGGTGGACTCTTACTTTTTACCGCGGGATTGTTTTATTCCCTTGGGCTAAAACGCAGGCGATACCGCGGGGAGACGTCAATTTAATTATGAAAAGTATATTGTTGATTTATTAAGCTCTAAAGAAACAATTTCCCTTTGCAACCATACCAGCTCATGGGGTTCGGGCGAGTTGATTTACGGGGCAGGTCCCGATACGCACGAACGCCTATTACTCGTACTATGCACGCGCTAGCATAGAACATGCAGAATGCATGTGGGATGCAGCAAATTAACGGAACATTATGCATGTTTAATATTGTTTACGCGTTGATTGTACGCAGATACCTTATAACTGGTAATATCTTAACAATACGACGTGTTGCAAAACCACTCGGGCGGTTGTTGACTTATCATACAAACTGTATCAGACCGAGTCCGTTTTTTTTTTGCCTATGTTGGCGGCTATAACACTGACACCATGTTTTGTGAGGTCAGTTGTCGACCTCGAGAAAAAGCTGTGAAATAAAAAAAAACATAAGTTCAGCTACCACTCGACAATTTTTTTAATTATTTAATTAACGCATTGTAAAAATGTACACAAATGTGTTGAAAAAACATCTTATTATTACAGAATATTTTCATGACGAAAGCCATACGAAATCTGTGATAATATAATTTTCTACATCAACATCATCATTCGCTTACCCTTATCCCATCATTTGGGGTCGGCGCAGTATATAATTTTCAACATAATCTTCTTTTTTCAAAGATTTTATTGTAGTCTATTTCTAAGTTGCTTCCAATTATAACTAGAAGTTTCACGAATGAATATATAGATAGTTTTTATTTCGTATTGTCATATTTTCTAATATCTATTTTAAATTCAATGATCGAGTAGCAAAAGTTACGGATGCTAGTTTTTCATCTTTCTTTAATGGTCTTACGTGTGCAGTTGGCTGGTAGCGGAAGACCGACCAGTCACTAATGACTCTTATTCGTTTCCCAGCGGCACTCCCTTAAAGGAAATATGACGGAAATGCTCCCGTGTTCTTTCGTTTCAGACGAGAGCTCGAGACAGATACACTTGCCTTTTATGAAGAGAAATTAAATGATATTTTACAGAAATGGGAACAAGATTTAATTTAGTTTTGTTGAAGTAGTAGGTTTTGGAGGAAGTAGGTGGGGGACGCTGCCTCCCGTCCGGGTATTAATGTGTTTCGAATTCATAGTTTATGCATGTTTATTTGACGCTTTTCGGTGAAGAAAAACATCGTGAGGAAACTTACACACGCCTGTGTAGAATATAAAAGGTGTGAGTAAGGGCGATCAGGTCAACGAGGCCTGATCGCCCTAATTTAGGGTAGGCCTTGAGCCCCTCGGTAGGGCATATTTATGAGCTGTTGATAAAAAAAGGCTGAAAGTGAAAGGAGAGAATAATTTAAAACGAACGGTAGTAAAGAAAAACTTCAAATCATAACTATCCAATTGACATCTAAACAACATAATCTCCGTGACGATTGTGTACTTCAAAGCAATATTCAAAGAGTAATGCTTTAAGATTTGCTCAAAAATACTTTCTAACAATACGTGAGCTAAGATATACGGACCATTATCGAGCGAGAAAACTTTCTTCGACGAAGAATGGACGGAGGCAGCCATGAAATAAAATTAATCTGCGCCGACTCGCCGAGGTTGTTGCAAAAAAAGTCGCGGGAGCACGAGCCGCGATACGAACGAAATACAGAAACAATTCCAGAAATTCACTCGGTTATACGCGCGCCGCTTATACTGCTATATTTAGAGAGCTTAGCGCCATTATTAAGCCAATCTTCTTAGAGCTAACTGCGAGCACGTACAAATACGAGTGATCGATCGATCTCGCCGCAAGAAGTGGTTTAAAAGATGTCACACGTTGCATAACGTTCACCGTTAGAACGAAACTAGGGCCACGAGACTCCACAAACAAAGACAATGGGTTCGAGTGAAAAAAAAAATACTAATTGAGCGGGATCGTAACTGATAGAGACTGATGCCAACGCCGATTACCGCAATCCCGGCTCAACGGGACCCGCTTTTGTGGGCCTGAGCACTAACACTACTAGCGGCCAGTTAGCTGAGTAAAAAACATTAACCGACCCCGGCCTTGTTGGTTGGAATTACGCTTTTTACCTAAAGAATCGCCGCCATACAAATTTGTTCTAAGCTCTTCCTGTACAAGTAAATTGCAAACCTATTAAACGTAATATCCGAAGAATACTTCCTCAGCACTCAATGTGCATGATCGGGCATTGTCTAAGAAGTTGCGGCATCCACGCCAAGAGCTCCCCAGCTAGCATGCCTGTGAATTTATCCGTAAAGGCAAATAGGGGGCCGTTTACGGGCACTCGCCGGCAACGCGCTAGCCAATTATGTGTCGGCGAAGTATTCATTACATGGGAGATGCTGAGTAAAATGTATAGGCGCTCCCACAGCGGTTGGATAAGCGTAACGTATGATCGCAGCCACCTTATCAAGCTATCGGTTCTCTGTTACAACCGCACGTGCCTTTGCATACATAGATGAAACAGCTTCGATACGAGTTATCGCGGGAATATTGCCGTGTCCCCGAGACATGGTCACAGGAGCTCGGCGACCGAACAATAAAGACTGCTGACTCTCGTCCAGATGTAAATCTCTCTCGTTTTCAATGGCCGGCATTGTTTCGTTGACGACACAATTCAACGAGTTTCACTATGGACTTTCAAAAGCTACTCCAATACGGAACTTCACAGTTTATCGCGATAGTTGAAGATTTTGTTTCGTGGCGTCTAGTGTCTACCTTAGAAGTCTATAAAGAATATCTAGGAAATTGGATGGTGAAGGTGTACACGGTTCGTGGGGCGTATAATGTGTGAAGATAACGAGTTGGCTGACTAAGCGATGTATGCGTTATAATAGCGAGAAAATCGGTTCGCGTTTAGCGCTGTCGTAATTCATAGGCATAATAGAAGAGGGCCACGCATTGGCGCGGTAAGAAACAAGCAGATATAGTGTGCGATAAATTCAATTTATCCTATTAAAGGACTGTTATCTAGGCGAAGCTGCGTGTCGCCTCCCGCGTGGGCCGCGCAGGGAGTCCTATCGAGCTAGCTACATCAGCAAACGCTAACATGTTGGGACGTCTTAGTATTCACTTATCGTCCTACGCGTACAAACGTCCATTGAAGCAACTGTTCCGCAATTCCAAATAAATTACGTTCGTTACAGGAGTTGGTGTTGGGACCATTAATTTCCTATTCGCTCTTGTCGAGTTTTGTTTTTCCCACTTCACACGGAGCTTGTTAGAGTCATCCAGTTGGTTAAGGTAGCGGCTACAAATTCCCCTGCTGACGTGAACACGACAATCTGAAACCAGATCTGGAACAGCTTCAAATGGTTCTTATACTGTTCTTTGAATGTCACGAAATAAGTATATTTTGCTGTACTAAATGAAACAATTAAAGAGATTTATGACTAGTTTACAGCCATAAAAGATAGAGTTACACCTGTAGCTTTTATGATACAACAGTCGGGTAGTGAGAAAGAACTTACGGTAGACCACTGAGGTGGATGTAGTCGTAGATAATTAATTTAACAATTCCAGTATAGAAAGTAACTTGGAAGGAAAGACATAATTTAAGAATAAAATCCGGGAACTTTAACTTACTCCGTACGCTAAAGTATGCAAGGTTTGTTTAATATTCCTTTTATTTTAGGCGTGTAATGCGAGAAGCAAGCAGTCGTGAGAAGATAACAATCATAGAGTTTGTGCCTTTGTTTTCTAGTTAGACCCTTTAATGTGTGGGGTACTTATGTTTACGCATTATAGATAATTTTAACTCTAGGATATGTTAAAGAAAAATTATGATACGATACGATTGAAATCGAAACTGGAGCTGTCCGGTCAGGTATAACGTAATAATACATTTTTAGAATACAAGAAGAGTGAGCTTTATTCTGATATTAAATTCAGCAAACTATATTAAAAAGAATAACACGAAAAATATGTTACTATAAATTTTAGCTAGCAACGATACTATAACTGATGAAGTTTTTACGAGATGGACATTCTGGAAAAACCTTGCAATAATTTTTAAATGAGTGCAAAAAGAAAATATACTAACATATTTATCTTGTCATTAATCTTAATACATAATTTATTTTATAATAAAAGCTTAGCAAGGCATTAGATTTTCTTGAGTAGGTAATAAGTGGACCAAGTCTGGCGTCTAGGCGCTAATCCGGTAGTGATTATTACCTTACTAATTATTTTACGATAATTGACTATGGAGCGTCTATCTCGGAAGCTTATATAACCTTAATGCCAAAACAGTTATTAAAGCTTTTTAGCTTGCAAGCTTTTGCTTGCAAAAATATTTGGAGCAACTCGCTGACACATTCCTGTAATTTGATTTATTTGACCGTTTCCTAAAGCTTTAAAACCTTTATGTTCTATTTGTATCGTTTAACGAAAGGGATATGACATATTTTTTTAACGTATACATACGTATACATTTTAAGATTGTTTAAGATAATTAAGGGCATAGCTGTCAATTTTAGTTTTATACATATAAGGTCTTAAGGTATAGAAATTGGGGCTATTGTAATCCTCCACTACAAGCAGGTAAACAATATTTTCTGATTTCTAACGAAAACCTAAAAAGCTAATCAACATATAAAATGTATATTTTCGAATAAAATATTAATTGCTAAGAAAACTATACCTACGTTTTGTTTATTGCAGTCAGGAGAACCTTTATAGCGTTTTATTATAACTCTTGTAAGAGTATTAGTTGTAACCTGGTGCCTTATTTACGGATTTTTTACCTAAGGCTTCTTATTAACTTATACCGGCGTGGTTAGATGCTAATTACCTTTTACGATGATTGGTTCACTCAAAACAACTGCGCCCATAGAGACTATACAATTAAGGTAATAGGTAGAAGCACGTGTATCTACATAAAACTTAGAGGCTATCAAAAGTAATGCACCTGCTAATTAAAGATTCAGATGTAAAAGGGTATCCTCGAAAATGTTTTGTTTTCCTTATAATTATCACCACATCATCATACAGAAGGATCCTGTACTGCCATGTACCCAATAGTAGCTTGCTGTAGAATGATGATTTCAAGAATGATAACGATGAATGTGAACATTTAGAATCAGCAAAGACTTGCATCAACTTACGATTCATGAGTTTTTTTATCAAAATTATTGATTAATTTATATTTGTGGAATAATTTAGTTCCAGACGACAAAAATCCTGCTAATATTTGACATGTTAAACTTAAAAATATAAAGCCAAAAGTTGTTTTAATAATATAAATACGAGTATCGTATTTCATTTCACTAACGATATCTTGGTACAATTTCCGTATTTCTGTGCTACTAAAAAAGGCAAAAAGCAAATAGAATGTAAAGAATGTGTCGTTTCCTCTCGCGCGGTTTGCTTCAGCTACAAATTAAAATTCTTTAGCTGTAGTCGGAATCAATAAATAATTAATTGACAATATGTTGTAGGTATACTTCAAATATACATCTTTATAATAGGACGCTGATGTTATGTTAGGGTTGTCAATATCAATGGGGAGTATTGCGTGCTTAGTGAAAAATATACTGACATAATGGGGGTTTTTATTTTAGTTCTACAAAAGTCTGTTATGTGGCGCTGGGTTTCACTTTGCAAAACTTTAACAACCTTCCTCACGAATAGGGTAAAAAAACACAATTAAACTATTTTTTATTTAATAATTTTATATAATTTATAAAGTTTAGTAGTAAATGTGATAAAGTATAATAATTTAATAAAGCTTATGTCTCAGAAAAAATCCAACAGGGTTTACTTGGGGACTTTAAATTTTGTGTCGCGGCAACACTGCCATGGTCTGTACCCAGAGCCTCAGAGAAACAAATCGCACGACGCGCGTCAATTGCCCAAATCTTTGACAACTAAATTAAAACGCACTATGGCCAAATAAACCAGTCAACTAGTGGAAAAGTGAGAATTAAAAAAAGAAAGAAATGAAAAACGTCCATTGTTAAGCTCTACGAAATGTTTAATGGTAAGCCGAGAAGACCAAGAATCTTGTTACATCGAAATTATTCTTGGTCAAGATGTCTTACAATCTAGAACTAGAGCGGACATATTTCCAGATCAAGTAACTAACTAGAGTTGTCAAGACTGTGCGTTCTTTGCATTTTATGCAGCTACGCACCAGACCTAGCAGCCCTATTCAAGGCGCGAACTTGGCATTCCTGTCGCCATAGCAACTGGTATTTACTTCTTTACTGAGCAATTATTTTATACTGGTTTAAATATAGTTAGTATTTCAATAATTTACAAACACTTTTCCCTAACTCTGAAATACATTTAATCCTAATAATAGATAGAAAATATTTGACCCCGATTCATATACGTCGTACTCCTGGGGTAACTTATAGTTTTATCATGAGTGAGTACTCACAACAGTAGCGGTTTATATTTTTTTCAAAGAAAATGAAGAAGTGCAAAAAATCTCTTAAAAAATAATATAATTCGAAAACTGATAAACAATATCAGACCTTGACCGTACGCCCACGCCTACGTTAGAAGAGGAAAAATACTATAATATATTCCATGGTATATCATAGTGCAGTAATGTAGCATAGTTAACAACGTACTGGAACGGAGGTATCCAATGACTAGACCGCTATCCTGACGCAAAACTAGTATTTAGATATTACATACTGGTACTTATAAGAATGTGAATGTTGTTAGATACTGCACTGATAAAGATGTTTGTGAGATGAAAACGTGTTGAAAATAGAGATTATGATCTTTCGGAAAATTATGCAATTACTATTATTTGCTAATGAATACAACTTCACTCTCGACTACTCTCGAGTCAGTTTTATATTGTTTAATATACTTAATAATGACTTCATTTCTGCTCAAGAGCCGAAAAATCTTCCACGTCCTATTATTTTTATTATACATAGACAATTTGTTTTTGTTTGATCACTGTTTTGAACTTGGAATCTTGCTTAGCCGCGGAGGCTGCTGGACAATTTGTCAACCTCAAGAAGCATCTTGGAGTCCAAGACTTGGAGAGCAAAGAGTAAAAGAGAGGCAACTAACCTAACTACTTTCCTAATTATATAAATCATAAATTTTGTCTTCAAAAGAACATTTCGTAATTTTCTTTATAGTGTTTCTTAAAAAAAAAACAGAAGTCTACGTGCTTCATAGAGAAGAAACTCTTCAGTTATAGGTAAGCGGGCAAAATTTTGAGCGATTCAACGCACGTGCAAAATACTTAATTCCGATGAAGTTAAAGCAATTGTTTACGAGCAATTGAGATAGTTGGGTTCACATTTAAATAGGGCAATTTATGCTATAATTTACTGCTTAATCCAATGAACATAAAAGGAATACAATGCAGGCAAAGGAAATAAGCCCTTTAGTTAGTCGTTTACACACGGACCACATTTCTACTTGTTTCGACTGCAGGCATGAGAACGTAACTTCAAAATCTTTTATTTAAAAATAAACTAAATTCAAGACTGAACGAAAATCTGTTAGTTATTCTATAAACAGGTATCTGCGAACTACATCATAAGACTAGAGTTCAACCACTGATCTACCAACCGCACATTAAAAAAATTATTGGGGATGTTCTGTGTTAAAATTTTGACCTGGGAATGATTTTACTCTGGTGACGTATAAATTGCTTATAGCTGCTGGTGACGATGATTTTTAATACTATTGTGGCCGATCTTATACAGTCAATGTCGCCCGTCAGTGCAGATCGTATGTTTTATTGTTTAGTGATGCATTGCGGGTCACGAAGCGCATAAATCAGGACCAGTCGGAAGTAATTACGCAACGGTTATGTAAGTAGGAGACAGCATTGAACCCGGCCGCGTTGAGGCTGGTCGCGGACGGCAAACGCGTATCGGACGCCGAGTGAAACATCTTGATGCTTAAATCTTTATTTGAAAAATTGTAAAAAAAAGTTAACCCTTTTTAAGTATTTGGTTGATACGAATCGTCAATAAGTATTTTAACAGAATACTGTTCGATCGGAGACGATTGATTAATTTTGTAATCTTGTCATGTTCAAGGTTATAACTCTTCGTAGTTTTACACAAAATTGAAACAATTGCGATAGAGTAACAGCTATCTTAATATTTTTATATACGAACATTATTGTCTAAATTTTGGGGATAAGTTACTACATACAATAATCAAAAGTACTTAAATATTGCTACATAGATAAAAAAAAATTGACAATGATTTCATGCATCTTCGCTAAAATTTTGAATGCTAACGTCCTAGATTCCTTTAACTGGAAAGATAAGATAGCAATAATTACATACATAATCACAACACACTTTTATGCAGACCATACGAACATCGAACGTAATTACATATTTCCACTATAAATATCACATTACAACCATCTTAATGAGATGTAAAGTTACCGATGAAGCGAATAAATTGCGTCGTTTACTTTATGGCTGCATAGAAATGAGTGAATGAAATATAAAAGAGTGCAAACCACAGACCCAGTTCACGTCGCATCGTGTGAACAATCAATCTGTGCTATGAGCAAACAATAAAGACTAATTAATGAACTCTGTAATAACACGTCAGTAAAGATTTTATCTTTGGGTATGTGGCGGAGATCCGAATCTGTCAACTAATGAGACGATAGAGTCATCTAAATGAGATCTATACCTTGATTTTTAATTCCGTAGAATTCTGACAGTTCTCAGGTCGCTTGTTGCAAACCTTTTTTCACATGTATATTTCTGTATAACAAGAAGGCAAATCATAATTTACATACCATGCAATTAAAATCATAATTCCAGTGGCTTGTGCAAACTCTATTTGAATCTTGTATGGTTTACGCTGTGCTTTTTTATCTGTAGCCATACAATACGAAATTAAAGTGAAGTTTGCATGGAAGAATTGTTATTTTAATAGCATTGCTAATATGTTACATTAAGAACACCTTTATTTTTCTGGTTCCACGCATTTTTAAAAGCCTTTTTGCATTAGAAATAGAAATATTAACCAACTGTTTGCAACCTGCGGTTAATTGAAAATGATACCCGGCCTTAGTAAATATTCTCCCACATTGAATGTAGTAACATGAACAGATTACAACTTAAAAATATTATAGTCATCCAACAATTGAAAAAATGAAATATAATGAAGGCTGCATAAAGTATGACTTTAAAATAACTCACTGTGCTATTTTTATTCATCAAAATGTGATATCTGTAATTTTGGTAACCTGTTTTCTGCCTGGCAATACTCTATCTGTCAGAATTCCACGGAATTAAAAATCAAAGTATAGATGTGACGCATAAAAAGCTGAAAGTAGAAACGCTTCTTCTCAATAGTGAGCGCATAGGGAGCCAAGCATAAAGCACCTTTTTTGTTCATGGTATTATTAGTTAGCTTTGACTTCAATAAAGGACTCTATAGAATTGTAATATATTTTTCAAAAAACATCGCAAAACATTTAACAGAGACATTTAGATTACATTTAAATTAGATTCCGTCATTGTGTTAGTGAATTCACCAAAAAATGTAATGACAAATCTAAGTGATGTAAAATCATAAAAAAAAACTGAGTTTTAACTTTTAGTTGCATCAAAGCAGTGTTTTAGAATGTCTATTTTTATCCCATTTTACCATAATATTTTCATGCAAACCAAAATTTTAATTAACCAATGTAAACAAAAAAAAAACACATTTTAACTCAACTCACTCTTTCTGACCAACTAATGATCAGCAAAAATATGTAAACTATCAAGATGATAGTATCGGGGTATTTCTATCTTATTTATAGATCGCGTTGCATGTGTCGTGTGGGTCATTCCGCGATGTGAATTAATTAGAAGCGCGTCTTGCGCGGGCGCATGGAACGTGAAAAGCGTTAGACAGCTTACAATCTACAGTCTACTACACTATAATGATTAGGTTCGTCCGTCATGCAGTACACATACAAGGTCTTAGTTTGTAAATAAAAAGCATCAAATAAAATGAAAAAAAAAAAAGTTTTTTTTTATTCTGATTAAAAATGGGACACTGGAAAATAACATGCATTTTGCATAATAGCTTTCTTTTAAAAAAATATTTGAAAGCTCTTTCAGTAAGTTGCTCAGTGCTGAACGAACACAGGATTTGAGAAAAGCGATTAGAGAGATGGATGGATGGACATCACGTAGCACTGTTTGTTTATGGCCCTACTAACTATCGTGTTGTCAGACCTTTTCAAACATTCAAATGGCTACTGGTTTGGCATGATGACCAGAAAACCAAGCTCGGATGGCGCTCTAAATTAACGGTACCAATCTGTAACCTCTGCTTATACGCACAGAATTTGCAATTACCGCCACAGCCGCAAGCACTTCCGAGTGTGAGATGACATTGTTGTGAATTTCTGTATTTACCATCATTTAAGTGAAGCCATACGCCGTGTGGTGACGGCAGAGTAGAATACATTTGTCACCAACCCCTACTTTTCCCGTGGGTGTCATAAGAGGCGACTTAGGGACTACACATTGAACAGGGAACGGACAGCAGCGCTCTCTGATACAGTAACCTTTTAATCTGCGATCTCCAACCCGCCTGCCAAGCGTGGAGATTATGGCAAAACCCTCCACTTAAGTGGAGGAGGCTCATAGTCCAGCAGTGGACTGTAACGGGCCGTTGATTTTGAAGTGAAGCCATTTTGCTGATTTACAACATTCTTATAAACCATTATCAACGTCTTCTAAGTAAGACTTTACAATTTAAATGTTTATGTAATGTTTACAGTTAATTTGAAAACGGTTAGATAGCTGTAAGACCTAAGCTATGTAAATTAGTATAACTACTAGTTGCCTTGTTAGGTTTAATAAATTTATATTGATGTACAAGAATTGATTTATTACTACACATTGTTCTATAATCGAGTAACTATAAACATTAGTATAGACTATGGTATAGAGAAGTAACTAATTATTATTATGGATAACCGGTATGTATAGTTACGACGGAATCAAACACTCAAAAACTGCGATTCATTTTTAATTTGCATGACATTAAGATGAGTTCAAATTACAAAAGCATTTTTAAATAAAATTTGGTTAATTAAATTTTAAAAAACCCTTTTTAATGCGCTCCTATACGTATAATTCAATAATATCTCGCCACCAAAGCTCCTCTTTAGTCATCGATTCTGATTTAGATGCCTCTAAAGCCTGTTTTACTCAAATATATCAGTCCGGTGCGGGTTAGTCGACAGCAAAACATTGTTGACATGTGCAGTTTCATCACTTTCTTTACCGTAAGAACGTGAACTTAACGCCTTAGTTAACGTTATTTTATTAGAGTACCTAACAACCTACCAAATTTTTTTAATCCAAGACGGTAAACTTCTTACTCTCATGAAGACCTTAGATTAAACCTCACTCAGCTAATAGACACGGACAGTTAAAATGCCTATCTAATACAGCAATTTCAGACGAACGGATGCAATGCACCTCATTACTTTGATTATACGGAGGCCAACCACAGCTACTAAAAATACAATCCTACTGAGTTGGAAACAAAAGGAATTTCTGCACGAATGCAGTTTTTCGTAGGGCACGTAATTATTCTCACCAAGCCATTCTGGAGCCTATGATTAAGGTTGAAATAATTGAGCGGCTATTTTGCTTATGGTAAAAGTTAGATGAGAACTTTCGCAAAATTGATGCATATGAGAATATTTTACAGCCTCAAGAAGATGAAAATTATAATTAAACTGCTAAATGAAGTAGAACTTATAAAATAGCTACGCCATAAAAACTGTGGCAAAAACTATTTTTCATTCATTAACGTCCAGCGAAATGGGATCCTGTTAAAGGTTAAATAGTAAACAGTAAATACAGTATAACAACATCATGTTCTCTATTTCAGACAGAGACGAGACTGGTCAGCTACGTATCGGTTTACCTCTGGTTTCGTTTACATCACGAACTTAAAGATCACGTCAAGATGGTAACAACGATAAACTATTAAGGAAAACATCGTGCGATCACTATCACTATCACACTATCGTCCTAGCGTGACCTTATTGATCCAATAACGGATTACCGAGTCGATGATCTTTGAACTTAAAGCTGCTAAATTTGCACGAGCTTGGCAAAGAATCCGGACCTATTATATGAAGAACGGAGGTAAATTTCTTGGTAGTCAAGAAGAGACGGTCGGTAGGTCTTAACGGCACTTACTAGTTCTGATTTAAGTAACTTGGCTCCAACATGTGATTATCATTAACTAGTCACCTACAGACCCTGTACTTGAAGCAGGTAATGCTAATGATAGGGATGATGGACATGCGAAAACAGAGTGATACAGTATTGGTAGAATTTGTGGAGACTATGAGAACGATAATGAAAAATAAAAATAAAATAACTATAAGCGTTTAATTGTGGGAATGCAAAAACAAAATGTAAAAAAAATAAAATTGTGGTTTCATTTATGAATAAGTCAACTAAAGCTCTGCTCTTGGTTTTATGATAATGACATTAAGAATAGGGAAAAACGAGCACCTACAGAAAATATCGAAATATATTTGAATGAAAGACTCTACTTAAGAGGAATGATTCTGCCCCGCTGCATGACGAACGTCGATAAAATAAACCGCGCGACATATAAAGTGACCGCCAATAGTATCCAAGTTTATATCGCGCGATGATAAGAACTACGTTACTATTGGCGGTTACGTTTTATGTCATGCAGTTTATTTTATCTACGGTCGTAATGCAGCGGGGGCTGGATATAAAATCAAACAGTTCCGCGTCACTCACTCCTAATTGGTTACGTCTTGAAATGTACGATTCGATCGTTCAACTTGAACGTGACATCCGGTGAAGAAAAAATCTTAAGTCAGAATATCCTAGCCTTGCCCTCTCCTGACTCATGGCATCTTCGTTTATCGAGTTTGGCATCAGTACGAAACTAGCGGTCAGAAAGAACAGTAACTTCGACGAAGATACGTCTAATAATGGTTTTCTCACTGCAAAACGGGGTAAAAGAAGTGCTGTGTTTGTTAATGGTGAGCTTGAATTTTTGATTAAACTCTGAAATGAAGTGAAACAGTGTGTTAAATTAAAAACAAATAAATTTGAAATGATACCAATACCTTGATATACAATTTCAGGCCATTATTGTGTATGAACAAAAACAAGGCACAACATTTCAAACTAAAACGACCACTAATGCTACTGGTTTTTTATTTATATAAATGTTTAAAATGGAAGCAGTTAATTTAAAAAAACGCGTTTGAAGGAGGAAACTATAGGTTAGTCTATTAGTTCCAAAACAAACTATCTTCAATTTGGCAGAAGCCACAAAATCAGACCATTTCCTCAACGTAATTTTCAGAAGCAAGTGAAAGTCTAATCGGTTAAGCTATACAACGAAAAAAGAAGACTGAACAAGAAAAATAAACGTCACAAAAAAGAGATGAGATGCGTGCTGTAACGCAAAGCAAAGCTCATCCAAAACTGTGAAATAAAAGAAAAATATAATTTAGTTGCGACTTATTCCATGTAAAATTAAATTCACTCTATTATAAATACTTCCACTTATCGAGAGCGTCGTTAGGTTAGGAATGTAAAAGAAAATACATTCAATGCCGATGCCAAGCACGTTATACAACAAAAAGACGTTTGTCGTGAACAGCCAATATTGATACAGGTCACTAGAGCAGATGAGTTTAAAGATTGAGGGACTGATATTTATCAAAATTAAATCTCTCAGCAGGTGATCATTGTAATTGCTGACAACGTTGGCTAACGAGATCTAACGGTAGGAATATGTTCAATGAGTATTATGCTCTACACGTGCCTGAACAAAAAAAGTAACAAGAAATTGAAAGTAAAAAATAAAATCAAGTGCAACATTATCAAAGATCAGTAAGAGAGCTTGTTTATTTGATCGTATGACTGCAGCAGCTAAATTTGTATTCCTTTTGTAGAGATATTATTAGAGTAAAAGTAATTGGCTTACAATCAAAACACGTAGAGAAGAGCAATAAAATCAATCCAAAAATCGATGACGATGTTGAAGTTTTGGTAAAACTTTGTCTTGTAGCAGGTTTATTAACCTGCAACGTGACGACGTAATCGGTACAGATTCGCAAGGTGCATGACCGTGAAGCATTGAGCCATCTGTGGTGAGAACCATCGCGCACGCACGACCGATTCCTTTAGGCATACCATAAGATACCAAACAGATTGTGATCAACGCCAATTGGAAGTCGACAACTACTCACAAACCAAACTGCAAAATAGCGTTGACAGAACTAGAGGCTCTTTACTATAATGATACTTTTAGTGAAGAAGGTAAAAAGTTAGAACCAGCAGGAAAACAAGATTCACCTATATTATATATTTTGCTGGATGTTTGTAATAAAAATTATTGCAGTAAAAACAATGATATGCCGTGAGACGAATACGGTCTTAGACATAATAATTTACAGGATATCAGTACTGACCTTATAAACTAAAATACTGTCAACAAGTTATCGAAGTGATAGCTAATAGAAAACCCCGTTATGACGTTTCTCGTCAGAGTCGACGCAAAAGTGGAATCCAATACGAGGACAAACAATTGACTTGACATAGAAACTCTCACAGATGATGAATGTGAGCAAATGACGGTTCGAAGTGTTTCTCATGATTGTCACGATGATTGTCACGATAATTTGCAAGATTGACTCCCATTTAATAGTCATGGAAGTTAATAGCGATAAAAGTAGAAAATCGTGATAATCATACAAGACACGTCGTGATATGCGTTATTAGTACTATGTGCCCCTGCACATTCATCTTTATTATAGATTCTATGATACAGCACTACTAATCTAATCTATTTAAGTGAAATAAAAATCTGTAAGATATGCCGACAGTCAGGCCGCTGCTGCTAGAATGACTTCTAATGTCAATTTGTTAACTAATTATATTATAAGATTTTTAAATTAAAACAAAAAAAAAATGTTGACACGACAAACATAATTTAAAAAAATAATGATCCAAATCCTGTTTTCTTCAATTTCAGACGGTGCCATTACCAGCGGGTTCAACTTCGGTGCTGGCCAAACCAACAAAATACCACTACTATCCTCATAACCAACACATTTACCTTCTACCTGAGTGCGCCATACAGCAGGTATGAATCTCGATAATTTAATAAGGGTTATTTTTTTTATAATTTATTGGGTGATATTTTAATCAATACGAAAATTAAAAGCTTTGTTGGGATTGGACAGGACTTATAGTTGCGGCTATTCAGGCATCATTACATCAAGTATACCATAATAATGTTGCAGTTAGAGATATCAGGATGTTTCCCAAGATCAGCACTTAAACGCCATGTCCACATGATAAGAAGAAGCAAACGATTAAAAAAGATAGCTTTGAATTGGAATATAGAACTTTCGTAAGAGACGTAAACTTTCAAAAAATAAACTCTATTATAGTAAGCCAGCATATCATGCAGTTAGACACTGGCATTACGAACACCGCCCTTGCTCCTACGGGATAAAGACGCTCTCAAGTCCAGTCTCCATCCTCATGTGCTGGCTACGTGCCATAAAACACAGTTCAAATAGGGCCTGTACTAGCAGTCAACGTGCCCATGAAAAAAGATTAGCTATTAATTTATTTATATCGTTTCTATTACTTTATTTTATGGGTACAAAACTACTAACTGTTTATTTTTATTTAAAAGGCTATAATGAAAGGGTTTGTTTAACAGTCTGAAGTTATTATGGCAATTTCATGGTTAGCAATAAATTAAGTTTCTCATGGCAATACGATGAAAATATAAACTTTTCAATTCAGTTGATTGCTAATAATTTTAGGGCATTTATCTTATTCTTGCTAGTTTCATCATTCGCTTGCCTTTATCTCTTAAAAACTGTATTAATACTCAATATTATTATGTTGTTTGGGAAAAAGTCTAGAAATCACTATTAGTGGGGCAAATAATGGTAATCCCCCATCCCCCATTGTAATAACTCAATTTAACAAAACTCATGAACAACAGGTGATTGGATATTTTTGCTTTAGAAGTTTTAGTGAGTAAGCATGGACCTTAGGATTTGTATCTTTTGTATATATTTTTTAATACAATTTTCAGGTGTGCAACGCAGTGTACGTGCGTTTGAACTACACACAACCCCTCTGTGCTTGCCCGGCACGGTATCGCGACCCTTGCTCCGCTAGTCTGAATGCTGATGACCTTCACACCACGAGACTCACCACCGATTCTAAGAAGAAGGTTAGTAGAGTTAGTATCTTTTATAACATTTACTTTATTACTTGTTTCTTTTATGTTGTAGTGGCGTTACAAAAAAAAAAAATTAGATACTCATCATCATCATCGTGTGGGTTGTAAGGTCGACAAAACCCTGGTGTCAGTGTTGTAGAGCCGCCAAAGGCCACTATTATGCTTCTTAGTTGGTACTAGTTATTTTGAGACTTTTCAGATATTACTATTGTCACTGTTCCGTGGATATTATCAATATTATCATACATGTTTATATCGGAACCGTTGAAGTATCAGCTACTTTTTATTGTCTATCATTTTGGAAGGCATTAGAGGCATTAGGCGGCTAGACAACTACCTACATTTTTTTTTTGTTGAGAACTGAAATTAAGGGGCCTTTGACGAACCTACAGAAAAGAGGTTGGATGAGAACCAGTAGTAGTCTAAACGCTTGTCACAGTTGACGTACCAGCAAGGAAGATACCCTATAGTTCCGCTCGTCTGAAGCTAATGATTACCTAGCCTTAACTTGTGTACTCGTATAGCATCGTTCACTTAGTTCACTGACCATTTGAATTTGTGTTACTTTTAACTCAACAGGTCTATTAAAGTCGCTCTACTTCAAAGTTGTCGTAAAAGAATGAACTAATTGGGTCACTTGCAATCTAATTTGCAATGAACAATATAACTATACATGTACTGAGTAATCTTAATTAAAGTTTTTATAGTAGTAATCTTAATTAAAGTATCCGCACTGTAAGATAATTAACATGTTAAAATTAAATTATTTTCGAGAAATCCCTTACTATAGGTATCTATGTATAGTTGCTGCGAATCTCTAAAAAGCATTCAAACTTAATATCCTTTGATGATCATTTAGTTCTTGGCCCAGTAACAAATATTAGAAAAAAAGAAAAACTTTTTTTTTCGAAATATCGTGTAAACAGATATTTTATTTAACAGTAGCGATTAAATATTGTTCTAGAACAGCAGGATTAATGGTATGAACGTGTTTTGACTAATCACAAAAGTTTTAAACTTTCGCTTACAAAATCGGCTTTTTGTTACCAAGTTTAGGCCGACCTGAATCACAATGAGAGCATTCAAAATAAGTAATTCTAAATTGCCTACGCGACGCAACATGTGCCAAATTTATGAAAAACTTTACAAAATACGAACACAATAAGTTTCTATGTTTGATATTAGGCTTCATTTCAAGTTTCCAAAGAAGTTAAGTAAGACAAGATTTGTAAATCTATTGAACTAAAACAAGTTTTAAAACTTTGATTTTGTTTTGTAAATAACTTTTCTATTTACCATACATAAACAAGTTTAAAGTTGTTCAAGTTATTCAGTAGGCATCCATATCACGTGCGTCTATACTTCGAAATATCTTTTCAATGATATGACCCTTTTCGTATTTTTTTATTCTTGCGGATACAGTCCCGTACACTTCATCTATAACAGCCAAGACAGAAAAAAACATACTTTTAGAAAATTGGTTATTTCAAAGTACTGACACACGTGATATGGATACACTTATGAACCTGCACTATACATTACTAACATCAGGTTTTCTTAATTTTCAGTATGCGAAGAAAGCAGTGACTCTGGTAAAGACGTGCGAGGCGGTGTCTGAAATGCGCGAGTGCAGAGCGCCGCGCGACTGGTCCTTGCTGGCTTTGCAGAACATCAGGACGGGCAAGTCGCACTACTTGGTCATCTGCCGGTGCCCCGAGAACCATATACTTGGTAAATCTATTTTTTCCTAATCTCGTTTTTAATATTACTTAATTACTTACATTAAAGTAAAAGCAAGCATGATTACAGCATTCACTACATAATAATCGAAGCAAGGAATTAAATCTGCTTATCTTAAGCATTTACGAGTACATCTGAATGGCATTCATTCATTCACTTTCATATCAGCTCACCAGCTCATATACAAATAGACGTACACAATATACCAATCTAACTTAAGTTTTCAACAGCCTCCGTAGCCGAGTGGTCGAGATTTCACCGCTCGTTACAGAGGTTCCGGGTTCGATTCCCGGTGGGTACATTGTCAAGCAAAAAATCTCTTTGTGAGACTTTCACCAGTTTGGTTAGGACTTTGCAGGCTGAATCACCTGATTATACGAAAAGAAAAATGATTTCGTGCTTCGGAAGGTACGTTAAGCCGTTGGTCCCGGCTACTATCTAGTCGTTACACGAGCCACTACGAGCCATGTCAGTGGCCTTTGGCGGCTCTATAACACTGACACTAGGGTTTATGAGGTCGGTTGTCGATCTTACAACCCACACGATGAAGAAGAACTAAAGTTTATATCAGACCTTGATAGAGGTAAATTACTATGGAAAGGACCTACATTATTTGTTCCATAAAATTTTAAAAGGCCCTACTTTAGGCTAGGTTTGAGCCCCTTGGTGGGGCCGTATAAATGAGCTGTTGATGATTATCAATATTTTTTTTCTTGACTTTAAAGATATCAGCTAGTCAATTATTCACCTAAATATAGTGAGAGCAATTTGCCCTCTTAATATTTTTGCTTTGACTAATCGGGCTAGCTACTAGTAATAAATACATCATGAAGTTTATTTGTTTGTCTAAAATTGTATATTTTGTAACATTTCAGAAGGGCCAATGTCTCACGATCAGCCAACGTATGCTTCTGTGCCCGGCATCAGGGTCTACGGTATGATGTGTGTCAGACCCACTTCACCAGCCTATCATTCAGGTAATGAATTTAACCGATATTGTAATTTATGACGTAGCTTTTATGTAATTGTTCTGCACAAAAATCACAGCTGATCTTATTTCGAGTTGACGGCGACTTTTTTCTTTCAGTGCAGCATTTAGCTAATCGGATTTTTTCAGTAGTATTATGAGAGCTGTTAGTTTAAACTATTATATAGGATCCATACTTCACAAAACCAACTAATCAATGGTTTTTTTCATCTTCAAAAGATGTTTCAATAGCGTTTTGTCATCTCAGGAGTTGTCGTCATTTTACAAATTCTGAATCAAAACATATTTTTACAATACAAAATAACATTTTGTCATATTTCAGGGTACAGCGCGAATCGCTACACAAATCCCGTTCAAAGCACGACGAGCGCATACAAAGTGGACTATTCCCAACCTAATGTGTATCCCGAAAAGCCGGTCTACAACCGATACCACTCACCCAGCTACTTCGACCCCTACAACCGGCGGTCTCGCGTCGCCAGAATGAGACGTAGCACTCCAGGGTACCCTCCCTTCCCGTGGCATAAAGTAAAAGAGCTGGCGAGGTCGCTACATTGGATCAACTAGGGCTATTTGTGTATTATTGCAACGCAAATAGGGTTACAGTTTCAAAGGTACGTGCAATTTGGATGAATTAACGAAATTCTGGATTTGGTGATGATACGAAAACATGCATTATACTTTCTGTATTCGATTATCTACAAGTGCCACGACTTAGTTCTATTTGCGTTGCAAAGTTTTAG
Organism: Carpatolechia fugitivella; assembly: GCA_951230895.1. Lineage (NCBI taxonomy): Eukaryota > Metazoa > Arthropoda > Insecta > Lepidoptera > Gelechiidae > Carpatolechia > Carpatolechia fugitivella. The sequence goes on from OX579660.1 coordinate 8,955,416, forward strand.
TGTAGAAAAAAAGTATGTTGGATTCATCCAGGCTTATTTTGTAATCGTAGAGCCTTGCCTCTTTGAACCCAACGCAGACTTGAACGGTAGACGTATTAAAACGCCTTATTAGCTTGATTACTTACCCTGACGCACAATTGTTTTTTTTTTTAAAAACGAGACACATTTTTTTTTTCAATTTTCTCAATCTAAACAAACGTTTAGTTTGATGTAAATTCTTACGATCATACTCAATGTACGTGCATTTACTAGCTTATTCTAGACTACAGGTGATGTATTTCATACTTAATTCAATTCGTTTCGCCTATTTATTTATCATACTTAATCCATGACTTAAGAAGTATAATTACTATTTGCCAGAAACATAGAGATAACCACTAGAAATATAAGAATTTGAACAATTAAATTTTTTAACAAATAATATCCCCACCAATTGACGGTGATTAAAAAATGGAGCAGAACGTATTAGTTGTAGAAAGTACACAAAATGATGTGATAATCGACTCAGTGGAACTTTGTGTAATTTTCGATGCATTTATAGACGTTAAGCTTTAGTTGTAATAATTATTAAAATTATTTATTTAAGTTAAACCATATTTATATCTAGGCAATTGTGGTGTAAATAGTAGATATTATAAATTACAATATTTGTAATTACGAAAATTAAAACAACGAAATTTATTTTGTGTTTTGTATGTGAACTTTCCGAACGCGTGCAAAAATTGCCTATGAGACAAATGAAAAATACCGCCAAACACTAGCTCTCAAGAACACGTAATCGCAATATCACGTGACTGCTGGATTCTTTGGTAAACTTCCTGTAATAAAAGCTGTAACACTTACCTAAAACTTTCTGGTCGACGATGATATCGCAGGAGTACATAGCTGCCATTAATCTCTGCGGCTGAACTTGGAACGCCCTTCTGCAACCTTCTTTCACTGCCGACATTATTTGACCTGAAATACAAAATCGTATTACGAACAAACCAAATTAAGAACAAGAACAAAAACTATCTTAGAAACTTAGAATACGTACCTGATAAAGGTCCAAATGTGTGTGAAACATCATCTCTTTCACATTTCTCTAATGTCCATTCCTCAACACAGAATGCGACACCCATCATTGGTTCTTCACACAATGGTCCTGCTAGAGTCGCTAACTGGAAACCATTTATAAAACTACTTTCATATTCAAACCTTGGATCTTCTAAAATTTCTTTTTCATGGTGCAAATACTTCGTACTGTAATCTTTTGTTTGATTGAGCAAAACATTCGGGCCACAGTTTCTAGGACCCACAGACCAAATCTGATGGACAATGTTTCTCCATTCAGGACCAAGTTTTGTACATATAGCTTGCAGTTCGTCTTTAAACACTTGTATTAGTTTTAACATTCGGTCGGAAAGATGATATTTTGTTCCATTTAAGTCAAGTTCTTCAAATTTTGTTTCTATATTATCGTTTTTCTTTAGACCTTGAAGAGTTTTAATATGCTGAGAAATAGCCTTTAATAAATCTGTAGATTTATCTAAGAGAGCTGTGATTTCATTTGGTAATGGTCTGGCCCTAATTTTGATTCGACTTTGCTTATTGTTAGTTAGTATAGTTATAACTGGGTCTTCTTCTTTATTGTTCGTAGTATCAACGTTTTGTAAAGCAATTTCTTCATTTATCATGTCGAGTTTTGGTGGTTCAATAATGGTCTCTTTGAATGGTACGATTGGTTCAGAAACGGTTATTGGTATCTTCGCATATAGATTTCTGAAAAAGAATAAGTAAAGTCAGAAATATAAAAAGTACTCCCTACAAATGCATGGACTGCTTTTACAATGACTTACTTTAAATCTTCTAGACACCTTTCTAAGTGCACTTCTCCTGCCGTGACTAACACATGTTCTCCTGTTTCTTGAAGTAACACTTGAACACATGAATCGGATTGGTTTAGTAGTTTTAAACCTGGAAGCACGAGAAATTATCAGACATCATCATCCTATCGTGTGGATTGTAAGGTCTAAGGTTGTAGCCACAAAAGCTTTCATCAGACATTAAAGTCTTCACAATTTGCTGTAAATCTGTGCAAATAATTGCGTCAAAAATTATACCTTTAACTAATTGTGAAAGTTGGGAAGGATACGTAGGTTCTATCGCTACACGCAAAATGGGCACTGCCGCATACTGAATTTCACTGAAAGCTGGACAGGCAATCGTACTACTTAAAGTGGCTGTTTTAAGCACGTGTTCTTCAAGTCCACCTATACCTGAAAAGCGAAAAATACATTTTATATTTAGCACACAAAAACTGCATAATAGTAAAAATCCTCCATAGAATAAACTTTATTAAGCACTTTCACTAAAATGCTCTACTTTGGAATTTCGAAAAGCATGAAAATGTAGCAACATATTTTACTATGTATAAACAGAATACCTATGATATTGCCTGCAACAACTTCTTCAATGTCTTCTAATTCTCTTCCCATTAAAATATACAGAGATTTAATCCTAAAAGGAACAAAAAGAAAATAAATATCACAATCCGAAAATTACATAACCAAAATCATTAATATAAAATATCAAAAATAATAATGCTTACTCTGTGCAAGTAATATGCTCATCACTGTGCAAATCTTTCAATTTCTTATTAGAATCTACAACTAAGTCCTTTATGCTAAGTAGTTTGGACGGGTCATGTTTAGGACCTAATACATATACTCGGTCACCTCTTTTTACTTTGCCACTGAACACTCTTGCAAATGCAACAAAGGCAGGTTGATTTTCATCTTCTTTTTCTTTCTCATCTTCGGCACTTTTTTCCTGTTCTTGACTATTATCTATGTTTTTTATTTCATTTTCTGGTACAGTCTCTAAAGACGTACTGTTTTGTTTTTGATCTTCGCGTATTTGCCTTGCTCTTTCTCTTCTGCGAGCCATCTCTTCGGCGGTCAAAGCCTTGGGCTTATTTTCGGGTAAAATACTTTTGTCAACACTAAACATTTTCGATATAAATATAATTAAGGGTCTATCGTTACTACTATCACAGGCAAGGAAGTCTTCTCTAAGTTGTTGTGTCTCTGGATGTAAAGATTCGAAGTCTCTTATTTTTGTGCACATAAGTTTTTCAACTTTATCTGGTTGAATTTCTTTTGGTGAAGGCAATTTTGTACAGACCATGTTTAGAACTGTGCTTGATAATGGAAGCCATTGCATCATCAAAGATTGTAACTGGACTCTACTGTCTGTATGTCGCAGATCTCGCGTGGTAAGTTTGATGCCCAGTTTTTTACAAATTACAGGAACTTTGTCCTTTTCATTTCTGGACACAACTGTTTCATAAACATTCCATAAGTTATCAAGAACAACTTGAACGAAAAGTGGTTTCTTGGCTTTTTCTTGTGCGCCTTTCATGAAACGCTTTGTCTTAGTATTCAAATAGAAATCACCCCACAGAACCTTTTTGAGGATTTCTTCTTTTACTCCTAAAAAAATACGATTGAACACCTATAAAACATTATACGTCTTGATGTCTGATTGAGACTTTCGCACTTTGTACACATTCTTTAACCATAGTCCTACTGCTTTATTTTGAGTAAATAGATATAGCATTTAAATTAGTCAAAGCAGTATAAAAAAAAAAAAATATGGTATTGCACTTACCTAGTTTATCAGAGAAAAGTTTTGCAAAAGTGTGCACAGTGAAGCCCCATCCATCAATAGCGCTGGCAAACACAACATTGCCCTGTTCGGGTGAGAAGTACAGCTGGGAGTCATCTGCGTCTTCTAGAGCTGAAGTCCAGTCATAAAAATTGTTGTCTTCTTTAGGTGGTTCTATACTGTTAGTCTCACCTTTTCGTTTATCAATTTTCTGCTACAAAATTTTCAAATGTTAGTAAGACACAATTATACAGTTAAAATATACTGTAACTGGCGTAACTGCAACTAAGCAAAAGGCCACAGGTTTTTTTTTGTATTTTCTATTAAGAACAAAAATAAAACAAATTATGATCTTACTAATGTTTTAGGAATATTTAAAAAGTGATTCCGAGTGATATAAATATTATTCGTTCATTATAACTTGATTTTTAAATAAATTTTTTCAACACAAATTCAGGCTCCTATCCCTGAAGGGGTGAGCCAGGGTGAGCAGAGCTTTAGTTGGTCTCCAAGGAATGTGACCTAAAGCCACTTTTGGGAATATTTTTGAGTTAAGGCATGTTAAGGCTAGTATATATTACGTTTTTAGTGATCTTTCTATTTATCACTAAACCTAATTAATTAATTAAAAAAAACTAAACAATTAAAGTTTAAAATTTGCTTCATTTGAGATATTGGTGTCGATTCGGCATACTCCCAACTAAACTAAACTTAAAATTAGTCCTGTCACTTTCTATCATTTTTAATTGAAAAGGGACCGAAGTTCTTTGGTTTTGTTTTTGTCTATGCCTTCACGACTCTGCGGTCTGGACTAACTGACATATTTATTTACATGCTTGCATAAATGTGACAACTTTCTATTAGAAGAGCAATCATAAAAATACATGAAGTTATTTTTTTATGACGTGTGGTTTGATTTCAGGTTCAGGTAGGATGTTTCAAAATCCCAGAAACAATCAAATTATTTCTAAGTGAATATTTTTTGTAAAAATCTTAATTTGAATAAAATATTTTTGATTTTGATTTTTGATAGTTGTGGGACACCCTGCATAGATTATGCATAACTACTGCATTGCAAAGAATGGATGAGAAGAGAGTAACCAAACAAATTTATGAGGCAAGTGTGAATGGAGATGTTGGAAGGGGAAGGCCAAGGCGTACGTTTCACGACCAGATCGGGGATGTACTTAAAAAAGGCCAGGTCAGGAGTACCCTAAACCGACGAGCGTGCATGAAGAGGTTCATGAATGTGAATGAAGCGAAAGAAGTATGTCTGGATCGTAGCAAGTGGAAGGAAGTGGTCTCTGCCTACCCCTCCGGGAAAAAGGCGTGACTTTATGTATGTATGTATGTACTGCATTGCATATGTTGCATACTGTAGGGATGGTTGTTTATTGGCAATACAAAATAGAGATTTGATTAATATTTGCAGATGCACAACACAAACTGATAATGTCAGTTCTTTCACAACAAATTCATCACATATAAGTTCGTTATGCGTAGTTGTAGATGAAAACCGATAAATGTTACATAACTCTATATTTACCTATGATGTTCTTTACATTTACCTGTTTATCAATGGTATTCTCCTCCTTCTCTAAAACACCAGTGGCAAATAATTCACCCATAACTGCATTCACTTGTTCCAACACTTGCATCAGATGGATGTAGGCATCAAGTGGAGTTAACTGCATTTCCAGAATCAACCGGTCAATTTTGTTAAGGACTAACACGGGCTGAATGTTTTCCGAATAGGCTTGTTTGAGGGCTAGTTTTGTTTGTGGGCATACTCCTTCCACAACGTCCACCTAAGACAAAAGAAAATAAAAAATAAATTAAATGAGACATAATGCTAGTTTGGGAATGTATTTAAACAAGTGTACTGCTAAGAGCTTCATCAGAAGCCTCGACAAAAAAAAAAAAAAAAAACAAATCTGCTTACATTTTATTTAAAAACCTATGTAAATAGTGAGAGTTTTAAAAGTAACGAGGAAAAGTATGTTTATAAATACATTTTTTCATCATGTTGGTTTTAAGTTTTAAAGTCAGTATCTTACAAACCCTATTGTCAGTGTTACCGAGCCACCGAAGGCTGCTGACATGGCTTATGTAATAGCTACTTCTGTAGAAAGTAGCAGAGGCCCAAGGCTTAACAAAGTTTTTGTATAATTTACATTCTGTGTTCCATTCAAGGGTTGGCAGAACTTTTTGTCATACAATGGTTTCTGAACCAATACTTTTTTGTTAAAGTATTATTCAGTATGACTTTTTTTTCGATCAACATAAGTACTAATTCATCTAATCTTATTTAGCCCAGACTGTCCCACTGCTGGGCAAAGGCCTCTTCTTCTTCCATCTCTTTTTATTCTGGGCTTCCTCATCCCAACTTCTTGAAAAAGAGCTTATCGAGGTACTATTCATACTTGATAATAATTTATCATGACTCAGAAACTATTTTGTTTAAAAAAAACATGATGACTCAATAATATTTTGGTTTCAAATGATTGTGTAAATAATAGTTTTAAAATTTTTGTCTACATAACAAATATGTGAACCCGATAAGTAGGTATTCTGTTCTATTAAGAGGTTTTAAAAGTTAAGTTGATATAAAGACCAGAGTAAGAAATAATAACATTTAAGAATACAACTAACACACTACTACAACTTACAAAACTTGTTACTTTTATTCGTAACTTTACAATGTCACAAAGTATTAAACCCTGGAGCTTATGCTAGTTGAAAACTGTGTTACAAGCTCCAGTGTCTTCCCATATGATGTCCCTTGATATGTAATTTAACCTATAAGAAACACATTGTTTACTTACAACAAGAATAGCTCCGTCACATAGTCTAACTGCAGTGGACACTTCGCTTGAAAAATCGATGTGCCCAGGGGAATCTATAAGATTCAGGAGGTATTCTTGCTTCTCAAAAGCATGAAACAGTGCAATACTACTACTTTTCATAGTAATACCCCGCTCCTGTTCGTCAGGCCTGCTGTCCATGTATCGAAGCTTGCCAGACATTCTCTGTGATATAATACCATTGCTAGATATCAAGGAGTCAGCCAAAGTTGTTTTCCCATGGTCCACGTGCGCCACGATGCAAATATTCCGAATGTTTTCAGGTTTGTTTTGAAGTTCCAAAAGTTTAGAAGATTCCACCAACCTCATTTTGAACACTTAGCTAAATGTAACTACACAATATGTTTAAGGGGTCCAGATAGCTTGTACCAAATGATTTTAGGCAAATGAAAACGTGGATAAGAGTGTGAATAACACGATAAAATTGCACAATATCGAACTGGAATCGCGAAACATTACCAAATGACATTGACGTTCACGATGTTTCGTTTAGAAATTCAATAACACGTTTCCGTCGCTGGGATCGTGTATTCAGTGGAAGTTTAAAAAGAGATAGCAATAGTAGAGCAGAAAGAGCGCTATCTCATTTTTGTACAACAATGTCGCTATATAATGTTGTTTTATTTTAGAATTTCAGAACGACGATGTAAGTGTCAAGTTTAATTTACACTGCTGTGCGTGGCACAGAATTAAAAATTTGTACTGCCATAGAATTTCATGAATGATTTACTGAAAATCGATTACGTTTTGCAGTGGGCACAATAAAACTATTATAACTAAATCCTTTGACTTGTCTACGAAACAGGTAACAAACGAGGTTCGAATCTAGCTTCTAGGGCAAAACATTCGTACATACCCTATAAACTTTGATCATTCTTTGCTTTGGCTCGGAGGAAATTCCTCCGAGTTCTTTGCATATTTTAGAAAGAACTTTTTTTGTTTTTTACGAAACTATCTCTTATTGATTCCGAATAGACGACCACGCTGGCCCAGTGCGGGTTGGTCGACTTCACACACAACCTTTGAATTTCTTCGCAGCAGTGTGCAGGTTTCATCACGATCGTTATCCTTCACCGTAAGAGCGTCGAATAAACGTACATATGAATTCGAAATTCGAAAACACATTGGTATGTGGTGGCGATCGAACCCGCGTCTCCCAGACGGAAGACAGCGGGCCTAGCCACTACACCTCCGACGCTCATAATGCTGAATCACATTCTACCGGAATTCTTTTTCGCTCTTTGTTAGTGGCTGTAGAACTCTTGGGGCTGTAGAAAATAATAGTAAACCATTTTTTTTTACTTGTCCTTTGACAGTACTAGTATTTTTCTCCTCACTCACTTCATAAATGCAATAAACAAGCGTGAAAAGAAATCCCCGCCACTTTTGCCGACCGCTTATAACCGTTGCGTGGTTTATTAACACCAACTTCTTGCACGCTCGCAACAAGATCGTCTCTTTTGATAGTGCTGTCCAGTTTATTCTCGTCCACCACCACTATCGTATCACCATCGAACCAAAAAAACTTACGTACCAAAAGATAACAAATCAATCAACCAGCTTAATTAATAACAACCAAGCTAACTTTTGGGAAGCATTTAAATAATTCAACGGAAAAGGCACAAAAAGGCAATAACAGTTGCAAGTTGGCTCAAACTACTCCATCCATCTTTTTAACCGGTGCATTTAAATATTTCACTAAATTCATCGACGACTCGCAGAAAGTCCAGTTACATTGACGCTTTACAAGACGCGCAAGCAGATCTCGTTGAATGAACGTCAATGTACTTCGTGTTTACGTTGATTTGCCCGAGAGGGTGGACTTTGCGCCTGTCTAGCCCATTCTCAACACTACTGAAGCTGGATCCATTTATAACTTAAGCTACATCATTAATTATCCCGATGGCCGCGGTCTAATTGCTATAAAGCTGTAACTGTGGAGAGAAAAGTCTGTGTAACTGAAATAAGAATCAAGTTGTGGCAGGTCTGGGAAATATTTTTCAGTATAAAAGTTTAAAGAAGGTTCTTTATTTGCAGGAGTTACCTATTTCTGGTGGCTTTGACTATTTAAATATTTACTTCAAGAGAATTTGAAAATTTATGACTTTGGTAAGTTTGTAATGAAGAGAAACTGCGAGGGAACTTGATCCTTAGTGCATATAGGCCAACGGCGACGGCTCATTTGATCAAGGTTTGTGGGGTCGGTGATCGACTTGAAAACGACATAATATGATTATAAAAATCCTTACATCTCTCACTTTATACTTACATGACGCCTATATGCTTTGCATCTTATAGCCGGCTAAAACAACAGATAAGTTTAAGAGGGCGCCGACTAAAAAAAGCGAAAACACTAGTCACCGTTAAATGGATCGAATGAATAATATTTCAATAATAAATATAAAAAATATACATTAGGTATCACAGAGAACGTATCTACACTTTCAATGAAGCAAAAGTGAAAAATAATACACAGTTTATGAAGGAAAACTATCTATAGTTGGCAGAAAATCGAAAAAAGGCGCGTTGGCGTTTTAGTAATTCTGATTAATTGAACTGCAGAATTCTACTTCAATCTCAATATAAGACAATTAAAAACTACAGACTACAATTAAAATGGCTCATATTTTAGAAATTATGCCTGGTTATTTAATTATGATATATTCGAATCGCATCTCAAATCCGCCATACATTTTTACTATGGCCGCGCGGCGTTCAAATATCATTCAATAAATACGCGAGGAAAGCGCTTGAAAAATCAGTCGTCCACGAGAGCTCAGAGCAGGGTCACGTTTCGTTTCGATCCCGATCCATTGTGTGTCTGCATACTACGGTTGCATGCCAAAACACGTAAGTGTATTTTTTGTTTTAATGAGTATTACCCACGGACTAAGTAGGAAGAGGACTAGGCTCTATGAACTAAGCCGCGTGATAATTTAGTCGGCCATGACGTCACGGAGGGGGCGGGGCTTAGCAGCCATTACGCTATTTACTTGCGACTAAAACACGGTGGTGTGTAGGGACAACTGAAAAGTCTCGACGAGATCTTCATTTTCGATGACAGCTCGTGGTGCGGTCAAAAATTATTGAAATTTGAGTAAATGATGCTAAAAATATGAAGTGTTGTGTACCTATGTGTCGAAATTGTTCTGAGAGGCAAGGAGAAACAGCTGAAAAGTTATCATTTCACGTGTAAGTAGGTAACTTATTTCAGTTCATCCCAACTTTTCTGTAATAATTGATATGAGGAGTAAATTACGCTTTGTGCTACTAGATGGCTAATAAAGATTGGTTAATAAGTAAGTGTAATTGCGACTATGTGAGCTTTAATGTTTATATTTCATTTGATTCTGTCATGAAATTTAGAAAACTTATTAATTTATAAACTATTATATTCGTCGAAAAAATCCCCGCGGTCATCTCGACGAGATCTCCATTTTCGATGACAGCTGTCAAAATTAAAACATTCATATCTCGGAAACTATTAGTCCTGGACCACTGGTGTGTAGGAAAGGAACTAATGAAAAGTCTCGACGAGATCTTAATTTTCGATGACAGCTGTCAAAATTAAAACAGTAATATCTCGGAAACTATTGATCCTAGACTTTTGGTGTGTAGGGACAACTGAAAAGTCTCGACGAGATCTTAATTTTCGATGACAGCTGTCAAAATTAAAACAGTCATATCACGGAAACTATTAGTCCTAGACAACTGGTGTGCAGGAACTAATAAAAGGTCTCGACGAGATCTAAAATAAAGATCTTCTTGAGACCTTTCGTTAGTCCATGCACGCCAGTGGTCCAGGACTAATAGTTTCCGTGATATCACTGTTTTAATTTTGACAGCTGTCATCGAAAATGAAGATCTCGTCGAGACCTTACATTAGTGCCTGCACACCAGTGGTCCAGGACTAATAGTTTCCGTGATATGACTGTTTTAATTTTGACAGCTGTCATCGAAAATGAAGATCTCGTCGAGACTTTTCAGATGTTCTTACACACCAGTAGTCTAGGACCAATAGTTTCCGAGATATGACTTAATTTTGACAGCTGTCATCGAAAATGAAGATCTCGTCGAGTCCTTTCATTAATCCCTACACACCAGTTGTCCAGGACTAATAGTCCGTGATATGACTGTTTTAATTTTGACAGCTGTCATCGAAAATGAAGATCTCGTCGAGACCTTTCATTAGTCCCTGCACACCAGTGATTCAGGACTTATAGTTTCCGTGATATGACTGTTTTAATTTTGACAGCTGTCATCGAAAATGAAGATCTCGTCGAGACTTTTCATATGTTCTTACACACCAGTAGTCTAGGACCAATAGTTTCCGAGATATGACTGTTTTAATTTTGACAGCTGTCATCGAAAATGAAGATCTTGTCGAGACCTTTCATTAGTCCCTGCACACCAGTGATTCAGGACTAATAGTTTCCGTGATATGACTGTTTTAATTTTAACAGCTTTCGTCGAAAATGAAGATCTCGTCGAGACTTTTCATATGTTCTTACACACCAGTAGTCTAGGACCAATAGTTTCCGAGATATGACTGTTTTAATTTTGACAGCTTTCATCGAAAATGAAGATCTCGTCGAGTCCTTTCAGTAGTCCCTACACACCAGTTGTCCGGGACTAAAAGTTTCCGTGATATGACTGTTTTAATTTTGACTGCTGTCATCGTAAATAAAGATCTCGTCGAGACTTTTCAGTTGTCCCTGCACACCGGTAGTCTAGGATCAATAGTTTCCAAGATATGACTGTTTTAATTTTGACAGCTGTCATCGAAAATTAAGATCTCGTCGAGACCTTTCATTAGTTCCTACACACCAGTGGTCTAGGACAAATAGTTTCCAAGATATGACTGTTTTAATTTTGACTGCTGTCATCGTAAATAAAGATCTCGTCGAGACCTTTCAGTTGTCCCTACTACACACAAGTAGTCTAGGACCAATAGTTTCAGAGATATGAATTTTAATTTGACAGCTGTCATCGAAAATGAAGATCTCGTCGAGACCTTTCAGTTTTCCCTACTACACACAAGTAGTCTAGGACTAATAGTTTCCGTTATGTGACTGTTTTAATTTTGACAGCTGTCATCGAAAATGAAAGATCTCCTCGAGACCTTTCACTAGACCCTACACACCAGCGGTCCATGACTAATTGTTTCCGTGATATGACTGTTCGACTGTTGAATGGTTGCCTGGAAGAAATCGCTTAAAGTGATAAGGCCGCCAATTGCATTCTCCTGTATCGTCTGTGTTTGTATGAGTGTTTTTTTATATGTAATAAAGAATATTTGATTTGATTTGACTGTTTTAATTTTGACAGCTGTCATCGAAAATGAAGATCTCGTCCAGACCTTTCGTTAGTCCCTACACACCAGTGGTCTAGGACCAATAGTTTCCGAGATATGACCGTTTGAATTTTGACAGCTGTCATACGCTTGTAAGAAAAATGAGGCCAGTTGTCCTATTACTTTTTACTATTTTTTTTTTTAATTTTTAAACCTAATTTAATTTTTTTAATTTTAATTTCAGTTTGTATTACTATTTATTTTTTATTTTATCTTATTGGTTGAGAAATGTGACCTGTAGAGGAAAACAGCCTCAGCGGTAGATCTTGCAAGCTGGCAACCCCCATAACTCCGTAATTTTTAAAAAATTCCAAAAACTGACTAAAAATAATAATAATAATAAATAAAAATAATAATTTATCAAACCTGCTTACAAAATTTCACGAGAATCGGTTGAGAAACGCGACTGAAACAAACAAGCAAACAAATAAACAGATGGACAGACAGATAGACATACAAAAGCTAATTTGTCCAAGCTGAAACAGAGACGCTTCGCTCGCTCGGTCAACAAACCATTCTGTCTGATCTTATTATTCTTCTTCGCCCTAAGGTAGCGGTTCCCGTCTGTCTGGTCTTATTATTTGTGTTGGTGTGCCAAATAAATAAATAAAAATAAATAATTTACAATTTTAATCATATAAAAAACCCTATGTTAAAAAAGAAAATGATGTCAACAGTTTCGGGAACAAGCAAACTTTTTTTTTTTTCAGTTTATAAGGTAACAAACAACTCAAGATTTTCAATAACTTGGTTAGTCACCAGCCGGGTGGCGGCTGCGCCACGAGAATTTGTAGATGGGTGCGTGCGATCACGCACACATAACTAGGGATACCTAACTAGCGCTCGCGTCGTACGCTCGGTGCAGTCTTAAACAAAAATCCAGTAAATTTTAAAATTGATAATACTATCCCAACTTCCATGTGTTCGCTCCGCTGTCAAAACAGCAAAACTGCATGAATTTCAATTTCTTCGTACAAAGCGGAGAGACGTGGCGGTAAACAACTTTGTTGCTCTTTTCCATTGAGATGAGGTGGATTTGAAGTTAGGAATGTATTTTGTAAGCTCATCTGAATTTTTAGCATCTTGACTTAGGCAAACTCTGATAAGTACGAAGACGTTCTTTTCGAAAAGTTACAACATAAGCAGTACAATCTTAACATATTTAATCTAAACAAAGCCTAAGGATTACGTCACCGACGACCCCTATTGTAGCGATTCAATTGTTATGCTTTCGAACAGATTTTTTATTTTATTTTACTTTCCACGTAAACCAATGGCTTATTGCCCTAATATCTTCATTCAATCAATCCACTGCTGGACGTAGGCCTCCCCAAGGCCACGTCAAAGCGGGCAAACCAACACCAGCGACCTTCCTCAGTCAGTAATAGCTTACTATGACTATCTTCATTCAGTCCGTAACTCCGTACTAAGTACCTATTACGATACAGCTGTATTCCGGACCATGTCCAGAACGGCTTGAGCCTCGAGCTGGCTTTAAAAGGTTCTTGTGGTATAAGACACGCTTTCCACATTACCCGCGCCTTTGCGGGCGTAGTGAGCGGGCTGTCTCAGCTAATTGCGCTCAAACGCGGCTGGAATAATGTTACTTTTTCTTTTCTTTTTATTTTCTCCTTCTGTGGCCACTTTACTTTTCTTTCCGTTCCTTTAGGTTAGGTAGCTGTTCTAAAATATTTTTCGGTAGATAATAGTTAAAACATTTCTATTCTGCAACAAAAGAGGACGAGAAAGTCAACCATTGTGGAATATGGGTGGTAAATAAGTGTCTAAAATAATATTTGATAGACTGAAGAATTTCATCGCGATTTTCAGAAAAAAAATCAAACCAGTTTTTTTAAATGCTCGCCATATTTTACTTATTTGTTATTATTAATGTCCTTACTGAAAGTTACTTTAAATAAGAGTGATAGGCTTTAGACAACTATTCTAGCCCACTATAGTCAAAACATTTTACATTCTTTGCAGACGGGTGCGCACTGCGCACTTCGCAGTCCCTCACTATGTTGTCGTCCACCATCACTAAAGCGTCAAATAAACGAAAACTCATTTATGCTTGATACGTACCCAACCCAACTATTACTATGGTAATAAAGGGACGTCCAATCAGATTCCAGTAGGTATTAACGATTCGCTATGAATATTCACGATGAGACTAAAAGAGTTTAGTAGAAACTTCGCAATGATGCCGCTGCCGCCGCCGCCGTTGTTCAACTTCGCCATATTGTGAATCCTTGCGGCAAGTTTGGTCCGTGATTTTGTAATATCTAGTAATAATATTTTTATACATTATTCTAGTTAAATTATATTATATAAATTAATTTTGATTTTAGACTTTAAATTAAAATGTGCTTAATTTGAATTCTTGAACATTACCTTTTTAACGAGTACATAATTAATTTTAACGTTATATTTGTTAATTTTACCCTAGGTACCCGTTTTGAAAAACGGAGCCGAGACGTGGAACATGACGGTGAAGTTGGCCCACCGGCTACATGTTACTCAGCAAGCTATGGAAAGATCTATGCTTGGTATTTTGCTACTGGATAAAATTCGAAACGAAAACATCCGGCAGAGGTAGTGGATATTGTCCAGAAATGTAGCAAGCTGAAGTGGCAGTGGGCTGGCCACGTCTGTCGCAGAACCGATGAGCGTTGGAGCAGACGGGTTCTCGAATGGAAACCGCGTCTCGGGAAATGTAGTGTGGGACGCCCCCCTGCCAGGTGGACTGATGACCTGAAGAAGGTCGCTGGTGGTGGCTGGATGAGGAAAGCGGGTGATCGTGCGCTTTGGCGTACCCTTGGGGCGGCCTACGTCTAGCAGTGGACTGCAATAGGCTGATTGATTGATAGATTGATTGTTAATTTTAACAATAAGCACCATTAATAGTTTTTAGGAGAAAAAAATATTAAGGTTAACTGCTTGTTAACTGACATCGACTCAATGCTACGTGGCAATTGTCTAATCTAAATAGTCTGAAGCTAAAACATCTATTTAAGTAAGTTTAGAAGTGTAGCAAGCTTAGCTGCATCAAATTAGAATGTTTAGTAAACAGGGGTTAACGGTGCTGGTTTCACATTTAGCTCAAATTATGTAATTATGTTCTGTTATTAACATACACGTGATAGGTACTGTTTGTTAACCTAAATAAATAAAAATAAAAAAGCGTTATTGCAAAATGACAAGCTAATTAAATTTTAGCCATTTGATATGAATGACAGATGCTCATAGTTTAAGAGATACCTAAATAAAATTAGGCCCAATATTTAGGAACGATTTTGTTTTCAAGAATGTTGGTTGCTATAATATTAATTTAGTGTCTTTTTCAAGCTCCAGCATCCGAAAGCGACATCTCCTTGTCATCAATGGTTAAATAAATTAATAAAGTTATAAATAATGATATTATAATATACTGTTTTTTTATTTTTCATTTATTTTGTAGTTTATAATACTTTAACGTCTATTTCAATACAAACACTCGCCTCGCACCGATGTCTACTACGCCATCGTAGCTCGTAGCAATACTTGCTACGACGTAGCAAAAGCTTTAGTTTTCGTTTGTTCGTAGCTGGGATTGGCAAATATTGCTGAAGAAAAGGTATGTAAATAAACATAAAAAATACCTAAATAAAAATGACCATCATCATCATCATCATCATTATCTCAGATTAGAGGAAAAAAATAATAAATTGTTGGTTGATCGTGAACAGGATTTGAACCTGCATTTGTTGCAAAGTGGGAACTATGATTTCACTCAAAGGTCTTTGACATAGATGTAACTGCATCATTCTCAACAATACGTCCCCACCAAGTCTACCTTAAATTAGGGTGTTCAAGCCTTGGTCGACCGCGCTGCCTAGTGCGCGTTGGCGACTGACAATGCCTGACTGTTTTTTTTAATAATATGAGTGTCACTGATTCGTGTGAGAAAACACATGCCCATTTATGAAAATATATACCAGAAACACTCTTCATCTTCTCTTAAAAAATTGCACCACCTACCAACATGTTACCCTGTGCACCCAGCATAAAGGAGTCTAATTTTAACTTAATTACACGTACCCACTGCCTCGTACAGTTTGGGACACATTATGGTATAATGTGCCGGTAATGTGCGCGAGGTGCCGCTAATGTCTGTAAATATGGGTGGTACGAGTAATTAGTGCACACTTATTATCGAATTAGAATACACATCACTGGGTTACGAGTTTTGTTCATTGTACTGTCAAACTTAATTTTAGGTTTCCGTACCCTTGGTGGCTTCCGCTGTCCGTCTGCCCGCCCGTCCATCTGTCTGTCAGAGAGTTATATGTCAATTATCTCTTTAGAATATGTTGTAATAGGTTGAAATGTTCACAGCAATAATGAAATTAAAGGGAAATTGATCATGAGAAAGTACTCAGTATTACATCTTGTACGATGGTACGAAATCCTTCGCGTAGGAGTCTTTCTCGCTCTTGTCCGGTTTTATGCTACAGTTTACACGAAAAAAGTAACTTTTCCACCTAAAAAATACCAATAGGAAAACATATGACTAGCACTAATTACAGTCGAGTCAGATTTTGGATATTGTAAAAAATTACGGAGTTATATGGGCTGACACCGTAAAAAAAAACATAATTTGATAACAACGATCAAATTACGAATCAGCTATTTCGAAAAAAAAAAGAAAAGTTTCGCGAGGTCTACAGCTTCAGAGAGTCACTAGTATTAGTAAAAGTAAAGCCTATTACAGATATCGATATAAATATTTATGATAAAATGGAACTAGATATTGTCGCGTTTTGCGCGCCGCGATAGCATTGATTATATTATGCAGAAGAGGGTCTGGCACTGGATATACTTTGTTGTATGTGATGTAATTTGTTCAAGATTCTTCGTGGTAAAATTTCCAATCCGTGCATTCTGTAATGTTTACGTTTATGTGTGCCGGACCGCTACGTCGAGCGTAGACGCAGACCGCGATTGTTCGCCGTACCGTGCGGGAGAACCAACCTATTGAAAAAGGCGCCGCTGACGCGCGCGCTGCGCACGCTCAATGACATAGCGGATAGGACGGATACTACGGTACTTGTAGTCTGAGAGAATTCCAAAAGGTTGCGTTGTATGTATTGTGCTATATAATTTAATTTTAAGGTAACTTATTACTACACTATTGCAATGGCGTAGCTGTAAAGGTAGATGTATGACCGGTAAATAAATAAATAAAGTAGTAAAATATCAATTTAAAACAATTCCTTTGGAGCGTTTATTTTCACAACTCGTAATTTGCAACCCATTCGGTGGACATGACAATTAAATGCACCAATTCAAAATCCCTACCAAAACAAGATTTTGCATGTTCAGTAAAATGAACATGCGAAATCTTTTTTCAATCTATTAATTCCAAATAAAGCGTAAATTGCAATTCATTGAGTGTTTGATTTAATTTAGATTTATTCTGCAATAGTACTGGAGGCTTTTTGTTCAAATTTGTTCGAAACAGGCGTTTCGTATGCGAAACTGCGCATTGATTTAGCAATTTAACGCGTATTTTAATTTAATCTACGTTAGCTATTCTTTGTCGAAGAGAATAGAGGTAAACTAATTGGACTAGTAGTATCTATCTTCCATTCAAATTAGTGAAAATTTGGACGTGATTATTATAATGCAATTATTGCATTTGTATTGCATTGCAATACAAATTGACTAGTTGTTAAATTTTTTGACATTATTATACAAAAAATTGGTTGGCACAGTTCACAGTTAACTTATATGTATAGGTAATAATTTCCTCTTTCAAGAAAATTGCATATTAATTATGTAAGCAAATAATTTAAATAATGTAACACTTACTACCGTTTACAGCGAAAGTTTATAATTGTTGCGCCAAGTGTGAGAAATTCCATAATTCCATTATTATTAATTAATAAATTAAGCACAATCAATTAAAATTAAGAAAATCCGTTGATGCTTCGTTGCCAATAGTTGCTATGTGTTGTCGAATTCATACTTTATTTATTACCACACCACATAATTAAATGAAGTGAGTGCTTGCTTACCTACTCGCTCAGAGTAACAAAAGACGATCGCTGCGTGAGGCGACGCGCGTCAGAAATCTTTGCCTACTCGAGTATAATATCCGAAATTAAATTTATAATCTAATTTGTCGAAATTCCTTCAACCGGAAGAAATGTTTGGAACTGCGAACAATTCTGTAAACGCAGAGAGCTTCGTGTGAATACGTACTTATTATTTCTGTACAATATTCAATTATAAACGATATAGGAACTAACAGTAATGTATCTATTAAAATATTGTAATCAAATAGTTGCTATGCTAAGGTTAGGATTACTAAATGTTAAACTATCTTGATACGTCTGTTTGTCAATGATGCTATAAATTCAGTTGTCATAATAGAATTTATTGTTAGCTGAAAACAGTTTTTCGATTGGCAAGAATTGTAAGACCAACTAACCTATAATCTAACCACTTAAGATTGGCTAATGATCGAGCTGAAAAAAGGAAGAGAAACTTGTTAATGTATGTTGTCTTGTCTTGTTGTTGTTGTCTTAAAATCTCTGCAAAATTGCATCAACTTGAAAGTTTCTTTACCGTAGAACCAATGTAATTAAAATTAAAATTACCTGTTCTTTCTACATAGGGCACTAAGATGTCGAGGTACTTATTCTCCAGGTATTCAATTAGTGTTCTCGAGGAAAGTTTGTGGAGTCGTCAGCAATTTGTACAAATTGTGCTCTGGCGTGGGTCCAGACGATTAACAACTTAGTGCAGTTGTTTAATTTCACGGCTGGGCGGCCGCGCTCTCCCGTGCATACTGATGCTGGCGTTCAAGGTAAAACTTGCCCTTAGAAGTTCTAGCATTTGACTCTGCAGTCTCTATCTATTGCGTCTAAATTTCTGTTAAATGGTCGCCTTTGTATTTCCTGTGAAATTATCTCCTAATTTTACTAGGTTTTTGGAATTGCACAAGTTTCATTTCAAAGAGACTCAGGACTTGTTTGCGTAGTTGATTGGAAAAAGAATATGATAGAGGCAAGCAAATGATGAGGATAATCAAGTGATTATTCTAGTAAAAATGTAATTAAATGGATTATGTTTGTTATCATTACATGTCATGTGGAAGACGGAGCCCACTCCATGTTTTCCTGCGACGAGGTTATCGTGTAAGTAAACTAGGTTTAGTTCTTTAATATGGACGATAGGTTGGAAACAAAGGGTGCGTATATTCATTTTATTTATTTATTTAACGATTTATTGTACACAATAATAACAAAAATAGAAATACATTTGAAAAAACGACACAACAGGCCTGCTTATTTCTAGAGAAATATCTTCCAGCAGACCTACGGAAGAGAAAAGAGATAGTAAGACGCAGATAAAACGTGCATAACTTTATAAAACACAAAAGAACAGGACAATCACAAGAATTACTTATGTAATATTATGTAAATATACATAAATAAACTAACACAATATGATACTAAAATATATACCCAAAAATATAAAATATAATATATTTTTTAAAAATACAATAAATATAATACTTCATATAGGTAGGTAGGTAGGTCAGTACGTATATGTCACCGTAAGATTGTGAACGTCGTTAGTTTATAATCGCGATATTATAAACTGACGTAAAATCGTGAACTACAACCAACCATTTACAATTCAACGTATTATTTCTCGATAGTTTATAATGTATCGATATGGTATCGTCAAATTGCAAATCGTCACTTTTGGCTACAATATCGTGAGTCAGATTATAAACTAACGATGTTAACAATCTGACGGTAACATAAATATACTGAATCTTAATCCAAATATATAAAAGTGTGTGCTCCTCGTGAGGCCACTAAACTCAGCTAGCCCGCGATAATATTTAATGTTACTCTATGTTTTTGGTTTTTGGTTCAGGGTGATATTATATATAAGTTAATTGTTTTTCGTATTATTTCTTTTAGTTAAACAACAATACAAAAAGTAAATTGTTTGCAAATGATGTTTGATAATTTTCTTGCGCAAAATATTTTCTTTCGGAAACGCTTCCACTTGAAAACTTGTTCGAACTTGGGTCGAGGACAATTCCCTTGAAATTAAATTATTGCGTTTAACTTGCTTCTAATTACCAGTTCTTTGACAAAGTTTAAGTTTGTTTCAAAATGTAAAATGGGTCTTCATTTTAATTAACTCCCTCCGGGTTTAAAACACGAGAAATACCCTTCTGAGAGAAGCCTGATGTAACCACGTAATAAGGAATTACGTAGTATGTTTTACAATGTAGTTTAATCAACTAGGTATTTACTAGCTTAGGTATTTACTACCCACGTAGGTTTCAAATGTAATCAACCTACATAAACCATGGAATCACGCTCTTATCCCTGAGTCATCAACAGCTCATATACGTCCCCACCCCACCGAGGGCTTGAGCCTACTCTGAATTAGGGCAATTAGGCCTTAGTCGACCACGCTGGCCCAGTGCGGGTTGGCCGACTTCACATACAACCTTTGAATTTCTTCGCAAGAGTGTGCAGGTTTCATCACCATGTTTTTCCTTCACCATAAGAGCGTCAAATAAACGTACATATGAATTCGAAATTGGAAAATACATTGGCACGTGTGTATCCCTGAATACACAAGAAAAAAGGTTGAGGTTCGGTTTAGTAGAACTAATTATTATTATTGAAGGTTAATAATAATACCTGCCTATTATAAATATTTTAGTGGGTAATTTTTTTTTTATCTTGGGAATTAAATGTCTCCAACGCTTAAGATGCTTCCTCTAATACGACCCAATTAAATTAAATGTAAGATAGGTAGTTAGGCATAGTCTTATTTATTTATAAATAGTTAAGATTGTTAAAGACTTGTTTATACTGATGCAATTTATGTGTTAACACAAGACCAAATACTACTTAAGACCCTAAGTCCCTTTCAGTTCTATAAAGGGTCAGGGCTTAAGAGGGCTTTCATGCCTAAAGGGCTTCATGTCCTTCAAATAGGACGAGGCCTTTAGTGGACCTCTGCCTGCGCCTGTCATACTCAATTTAAATCAAAATATAATTACACCTACCTTTTTTCAATTCTTCTGTGAATCTGGTTAACACCAAATCTGTTTCAAATATGACCTAATGAATGTTACCTACCACGTAATGTTATGTGAACATTGAATGATGATAACACGATAAGTTATAATGCTTGCTTGTCTGTTCCGTTACGTCGGCTGGAAGATATTTTTCTAGAAAGAGCAGTAACTGTTGTGCACCTATTTTTTCTTAATGTTGTTAATTTTTTTTTTGCAATATATCATACTCTTATAAATGTGAAAGTATGTTTGGATGTTTGAAATATTTTTTGACGTGACCAATATGACTTGCATGTTTAGTCCTGAAAATATTTGACACTAATTACATTGCACCTTAATGTTAAATCAAATTTTGTGTACGTAATACGGTGTAGTTGTATGTATGTCGCAGATGGATTGTCGAATCAGCTGTTTTTAAAAACCACTAGCTGTTTTATAAAAAGCGCTGCTTTGTAAAACTACGTTTAACTTACTACAGTTAACTACGTTTGTCAAACCTGCAAGTTCAGACGTATTGTAGAATGGCTTGTCTGCTGTCATAAGTTCCAGTCCAAAATTCGTCGCTCGGACGACGGCTTTTTCAAGTTTCGGCACTGACTTTTATGAAACTGATAAAATATCACTGTTTTATTTATTTACTTATTTATTTTGGATACAGACAGCGTTAAATTATAACATTATATAAAATACCATTGTTTTGTTACAAAAGCCAATAAAGTATCCACTATTTGCTAAACATCTGCGTACCACTAAGCGAATAGTATCAGTTTTTTGTAAAGTAGTTACAACAGTTGGTAAACAACTTGAGTTTGGCACTTCTTCATTAGTAATAGTATTACTAATTTTCTTTACAATATTTGACCACACGTCTTAGACGTCATTATTGTTGTTATGAAATGCCTCAAGCGACAAAATTTAGAACTAAAATCTACAGTTGAACGTTTAACTTTTATTTTACACCGTTTTACAAAACATCTGACGGGTAAACCCGCTGCTTTGATGAATGCTAAACGATTATGCAATTCTGCGTGTTCAAGTTAGGGTAATGATGAAGAACCGCTTAACGTCATTCAGCTGCTTAACAAAACGGAGATGTTTTATATAACAGCTAGCGGTTTTGTAAAACAGCTGATTCGATAATCCATCTGCGACATGTATACCTGGGCTGATTGATAACTGGCCGAAACGACGAACTTAAAAAAATGATACGCAAAAAAAAAATATTACATTATATTTTGGCATCTTTTTGAAAATAGAACGCCAAATTTGAATTTAATCGAACTGGTGGAATTTGTTTGATAGGACGTAGAACTTTCTCTATCGTAAATTTTCTTAACAATGGAAAGAAACGAAATTCGTGCGGTGATAAAGTTTTACGTTTTAAAACAGAAAACAGCAACCCAGATTAAAACCAAGCTAAAAAGTGTTTTAGGTAATTGCTCCTGCATTGAGTACAATTCACACCTGGGTAACTGATTTTAAACGTGGAAGACAGAGCTGCGAAGACGCCCACAGGTCTGGCCGTCCAAATAAAGTCACGAATCCGGACATGATCAAAAAAATTCACAAAATTGTATTGAATGATCGGCGCTTGAAGTGGCGAGAGATAGCAGAGATGGTGAGCATTTCATCTGAACGCGTTTTTAATATTTTGCACCAACATTTGGGAATGAAAAAGCTTTGCGCGCGATGGGTGCCGCGTTTGCTCACTGTTGACCAAAAGCAACGTCGAGTGGACGATTCATCGGAGTGTTTGGCGCTGTTTAACCGAGATCCTAACGAGTTTTCGCGGCGTTATGTAACAGTCGATGAAACCTGGATACATCATTATACTCCCGAGACAAAAGAACAATCTAAGCAGTGGACTGAAAGCGGAAGACCTGCGCCGAAGAAAGCAAAAACGGTTTTGTCGGCCGGCAAAGTGATGGCGACTGTTTTTTGGGATGCTCGAGGGATTATTTTAGTGGATTATCTGCAAAAAGGAAAAAACAATAAATGGAGAGTACTACGCAAGCTTGCTGCAAAAATTAAGTGAAGAAATCCAGAAAAAACGACCACATTTGGCCAAGAAAAAAGTTTTGTTCCACCATGACAACGCACCTGCACACACGTCAATGGTTGCAGTCGCCAAACTCCATGAATTGCGGTTCGAATTGCTACCGCATCCACCCTATTCCCCGGATCTGGCCCCGTGTGACTTCCACTTATTCCCAAACCTGAAGAAATGGTTAGGTGGCCAGAGATTTTCATCAAATGAAGAAGTCATTGTTGCCGTGGACGAGTATTTTGAGGGGTTGGAGAAAACATTTTATCAAACTGGTGTAACGGCATTGGAGAAGCGCTGGACTAAATGCATCGAGGTAGAAGGAAACTACGTTGAGAAATAAATTTATTTTAAATAGATTTTTAAAGTTTTTCTTTGTCGTTTCGGAAACTTATCAATCAGCCCTCTATAGCTAGGCTTAAACCAGCACGTAACCGCCAACCGCAATCGCACGTAACCGACGGTTCAACGCGGAAGTACGGAGGTAGTTGTTGATTGAAGGTTTGACATTCAACACTCACTCGACGAGTAAGGTATACAATATTTCCCTTTGTTAGTATCTTAATTTCTTTTGTTAGTATCTCACTGCTGTCGTTATTATCATCATCATCATCAGCCATTTGTTGTCCAGTCTCGGACATAAGCCTCTTCAAGCTCCTGCTAGGCGATTTGTGCCTTACGCATCCAGTCATGGCATCCGTGTAGTCTGATGTCGTCCACCCCCGGGATCTATTGTTTATACGGGGTCGTCATTCCAATAAACGTCCACCTGTATGTGTTCATGCGTGCTATATGGCCCGCTCATCTCCACTTCTGCTTGACAATTACGAAGATCACGTCCTTTATCTTCGTCTTCTTTCTGATCAATTCATTGGTTTTGTGGTTACGCAAAAAGACTCCAAGCATTGCTCGTTCCATTGCTCTCATACTATTGCTGTTTGAAGTAAATTAATTATTTTTTTCTGTTGGTTAAGGAGCTGTAGGGCGGATGGGAATAAACCATTCGAATTAACCGATGTGAGCTATAAAGTTACAGATATAAATTATAAATGCTAGTATGGCTGCTATTTATGTATAAGGGCTGCTATTTATGTATCCGGAACTGGCCACTTACATAAACCATATTTAAAAAGAAATTATAACATTTAAAAATAGAACTCTTTGGCTGTAAAATAAAGTTTGTTTCATTCATCTGTCAATTATGTTTACATTGTGACGCCATTTTTAAAATTCATTGTCTATCATCACCATGGATTTGACTCGTGAAAATTTTCGTGCTATGATTTATTACGATTTTCGGCGTGGATTAACTCAAAAAAAGTGCATGGATCAACTTTTGTCGACTTTTGGGGAGGAAGCCCCATCGAAAACCAGTGAGTTTAATCGTGGTCGTCGTATGCTTGCGGACGATTTTTAAGAAGGTCGCCCTAAATCGGCTGTTGTACTACAAAATATTGATGCTGTGCGCGAACTAATATTGCAAGACCGTCATGTTACATATCGCGAGATAGAGGCATTTCTGGGAATTAGTATGACGAGTATTCATAAAATATTAGACAAACATTTGGCTGTAAAAAAAATTTGTTCTCGTTGGATCCCGCACAACTTAACAGTTGAACAAAAACAGGCTCGTGTTGATTGGTGCAAAAAAATTATAGAAAAATACAAATGTGGTATATCAAAAGCTGTTCATAATATCTACACAGGAGACGAATCTTGGATATATGCGTATGATCCCGAAACTAAACAGCAGTCAACGGTTCGGGTGTTCCAAAATGAGCCAAACCCAACTAAAGTTGTTCGTGCAAAAATCACTTTGAAGCAAATGGTTGCCTGCTTTTTTGGTATTAGTGGACATGTGGCTACAGTACTACTAGAGAATCGTAAAACGGTTAATTCTGAATGGTACACCACCCTTTGCTTGCCAGAAGTCTTTGGAGAAATACGCAAGAACAATCGACAACGAAGAATAAACAACAACGGAGTAGTTGAATAGTCAAATGATCGAATTGACGGGTCATCCGCCGTACAGTCCCGACTTGGCACCCAACGACTTTTATTTATTGCCAAGCGTGAAGAACAAATTACGTGGACACCGATTTTCGACCCGGGAAGAAGCCGTTGATGCTTTCAAAATGCACGTTTTGGAGATACCCGATACAGAATGGAAAAATGATACAAAAGTTGGTTTCAACGTATGAAGAAATGCATCGATCATCACGGGGAATATTTTGAAAAGCAATAAAAGTATATTTGGTTATAGATGTTTGTTATTTTTTGTTATTCCGGATACATAAATAGCCTCGTATGTAATTTTGTTATTTCAATGTGTTTTCGAATTTCGAATTCATATGTACGTTTATTCGATCAAAAACGGACCTGGTAAGAATCGGATACGGATGAGTGCGGTAACGCACCGTAAGGGCAACAACAAGGAAAACATCGTGATGAAACCTGCTCACTCCTGCGATTTAATTCAAAGGTTGTTTGTGAAGTCGACCAACCCGCACCGCGCCAGCGTGATCGACTAAGGCCTAATCGCCCTAATACAGGGTAGGTTTGAGCCCCTCGGTGGGGACTTATTATGAGCTGTTGATGTTGATGTATGTCCGCTTTCGTTTAACATTTAACTAACGGCTACCCTCGCGTTGTGTAAGATTTTCCCGTGGGAAGAAGATTTTTTCCCGTAAAAAGCATCCTATGTGTTAATCCAGGTTACAAACTATCTCCATTCCAATTTTTATTCAAATGCGTGTGAAGGTGGAACAAATATCCAAACATCTAAACATCCAAATTATATTTTCACATTTATAATATTAAGGCAGTTATAACTACATTTGTGATTTTGTCATTAACAGGATATGTAATCGATTAAAATCGAATTCATACAAATTTGGAGATCTAATACCTCTCAGATTTCCTATGTGAATTCGACTTGTTATTTTCACGAGTACTCGGGACTCGAAAAACTGAACACAAATGAAGAGTAGCCATGAAAAATCCCTGTCCATGCTAATCTAGGTCGGCACTAAAGAAGCTAAGAGCTCTGAGCCGCTGTTTAAAACATGCATGTGGACATAAATTAACAACACCGGCCAGCGCTGGCGCCCATTTGGCGTGAATTGTGACGCTGAGTCACAGATTAATATAGTACTACCACCGTAGCGAATGGCCACTCACCCCCTTCTGCCGAAACAGTCCTCCTCACCCCGCCCCGCAGTTTGAGGGCGAGTTGGGAATACCGAATGAAGATGGTCGGGCCGCGCCTGACGTACCGCTGTCAGTTATATTTGTATGTGTGTACGTAAAGTCCTTTTCAATAGAATCCGGCAATAATGTAAACAAACCAATTTAAGCACGATTACTCCGCAATTACTTACATTTGAGTATCAATCCTGATCATATTCACATTTCAAGGAACCATACATTCTACTTACAATCATTTCGTCCCCTATTAACTTCTTTATGATAATTCAGTTTTTGAAGAATATGGCGTTTCCTTTGTGATTCTCTGCTCATTTTAAGGCTTCGTAAAAGGACATGGTTTTGATAGTTATTTTAATAAAAAATACTCGAACGACAAAACTTTTTCAATAGTTTGTAAAACAGCCATATTAATTTTTTACTCATCAAAGTCTTGTTTGTCTTTGGAAAGTTAGTGTCAAAAAATTATCTTCCTTCCATTATTGCCGGATTCTATTGAAAGGGACCTTACAGTCTGAAAAGGAGATGAAATGAAATAAATAGTTTATTAACTTTTATTAAATTTTAGGTAAACCTGAGAACCGTTCTCAGGACGGCAGAGTAGAATACATTTGTCGCCAACCCCTACTCTTTCCATGGGTGTCGTAAGAGGCGACTTAGGGACTACACATTGAACAGAGAACGGGCAGCAGCGCTCTCTGATACAGTAACCTTTGCGATTAACCTTGCGATCTCCAACTCGCCTGCCAAGCGTGGAGATTATGGCAAAACCCTCCACTTAAGTGGAGGAGGCTCATAGTCCAGCAGTGGACTGTAACGGGCCGTTGATTTGATTTGAAACCTGAGAAAACTTTATCGATTTCAAGCGGCTTGCTAGACTATCTCCTTTGCAGACTGTAGACTGCTAGCATGTGAACGATGCGAAGGAGGTCGAATCTCTTTGTTCTTTGTTTTTTGAATAAGTATATAAATGAAAATTTAATTAATAGTCTATAGTGTAAAAAAAACAATTATTACACACTAGATATCCGCCCGCGGCTACACTCGCGTTGTGTAAGATTTTCCTGTGGGAATATGGCTTGGGAAATCCATCCTATTTTGTTAAATCCAGGGTACAATTATCTCCATACCAAATAATAGTTTGATGTGATTTAAGTTTATAAATGGTAATTTACTGGGAAGTAGAGTAAAAAGAAAATGTTTTCATTTTGTTTCGATTCATCGCTTTTTCATCGGAATTTCCCTTATATCATGCCAAAAGTCTAAAGGTATGTTTGTTGTAAACCGATTGCAGATATTCCCAAAATGCAATAATTTTATCGACGATTAAAAGGCAAAATTAATGGTTGAAATAATTCAGAATAACTTTCAATAATCGGATAAAGCTGTATTATTTATTAAACAGTGTATGTTTTGAAGCATTCATGGATACGAGTTTAAGAACAGTTTTATCCTCTATGAACCCTTCTAATAGGTAATGTAAAATTTTGCAAGTGCTCTGCTCTGTCTGCCCTCTAAGGCATCTTAGCATGATAACATGAATGTATGAATAAATTAATCGATGCATGTAAGTTTGTAATGTACTATTCTACCTACTTTTTATCAAAACCGAGAAAAAATATAGTAGTAACCAACCCTAGTGAGTCTAGCAAGATGACTTAATTATTTTTGAAGCAGGCGGGAGTGGTCCTTCTGTAACCCTTTTTATTTTTGTGGCTAAAATCTGTCCAACGATTAAATACCGCTATGACAGCTCTTGACATTCCTTATACACATTAACACAGAGTTCACAATATAGCACTAACTTCATTAAGCCATTGGAATCATATCTCGTTCGAAAAAAAACATAATCAGACCCAGACAAATTTTTCTAGGGCTGTCGTGTGACAAAAAAATTATCATAAAAAGCTTCCGATAACGATTAGATTGGTTGGATACCTCAAACGTAAGGTCAGTAAAGTATTTAATTTTTATTTACTTTCTTGACGTGCTTTAACATTAGAAAGTAAATATAGTTATAGCCATGAACGGTGATGCAGGAACCCGTAAACCCACGAGGGCTGCAACAATCATCTACAATACATGATGTGGTCAATGATGATCATACATAATAAGAATAAAATAAGAATAAATTTATTGAGTAAAATGTACAATAAAACTACTACAGACTAATTAAATACAAAGGGAAATAATAACACGAGCCTGAACTAGGAAAATCCTGTATCTCAGTATATCTCTAATAAATTATTATTATGATAAGTAAATTTTTGAAATAGTGAAATTGCAACACAGAGCAAAAAATTAGAACTTTATTTTTGCAACATAACGAACGCGCGCGTCGCACTCATGTTATCCGGTTTTCGCTTCATTGAACCAAGAACCGGCTCATTGAGAAATACCTATATTCCTATTGTAGCACTAGTGGATATCGATGGGGATTTCATAGTTACAGACAGCCGGGTATTAAGTAGGATTTGTGGCTTTATTATCATTTATCTATTCTATGCGTTAATCTTAACTGATCAATGATTTATAAATGTTATTATCACTCGATTTTCGATTTTAGATCCACGCTAAAGTGTAGTTGTTTAAGTTTTTAAGGAACACAGGATAATAAAAAATCCCTCTCGTAAAACCCTAACATAGGTCTGGTATTCATAATTATGATATTCAATAATTTAACACAAATATTTGAATGATATTGGTCAAAAGTCACTAAAACACTTTACAAAAAAATCATATAGTGATATAAATAAAAATAATTTTAACAAAAAAATAGAAACCTCCTTCAAATTACCTTATATGGTTATCTCCACTAAAAAGTAACAAATAAAATAACATTCCAGATGGAACATGAAAAAAAATATTGCCAATATTCTCAATTAAGTAGATGGGTAGTGTATTAAGTAAATATTTAGAACTTTGTACTTCCTTTTGGAGTCGGTGCCAGTTCGTTCTATCGAATGAAAAAAGAATCATCAAAATCAGTTGAAAACTGACTGAGATATGACTAAAAGAATAGACGAATAACGACGCGAATGCTACATTCCGTTGAGGAATTTCCAAGTTTTACCTCATGTTCCACCATCAGATCTTGACGAAATTAATTTGGGACCACCTTGACAGTAAATCCTATCGAATGAAAAAAGAATTATTAAAATCGGTCAACAATTGGCGGAGATATCTAATAACATACATAAAAAAAAAAAAAACAGACGAATTGAGAACCTCCTCCTTTTTTGAAGTCGGTTAAAAATACACATATAAATAAAATTTAAAAAAGCTGTTTTTATACAGACGTGAATTTTCCTTATCGAAAACTCTCGTGAGTTTGATAAGAGACACAAGAAGCTAGAAGTAGAGGCTAATTTCTTTATTAACCACCTCTGTAATCCTAAACAATGAATATTCATAGATTCTAAAGCCATTTAGCTTTTTCATACATTTGCATAGCATTGAGCGGCTCAGACGCTCCGGATGTTTTGCCAGTCGACGTAATGGGAGAGGCTAATCGTCAAGTCAAATGATTTCAACTAAACTGAGAACCTAGTGCTTGATATATTAAAATTTATATTATATTGGCAATAGAATAGAGGAGGGGATCGGACTAAAAACGTATATAAGCAAGTTAAAATTTGTATAAGGTGTAATCGATAGGTTGACACCGTCGTCGACGTGTCTGATGCTGAATGATGTTAAATGTCAGCCTGCCCAAAAAAGTCAATAATAATATCGTTGACCAGAACTCAGTTACAGCTTTGCGGTAGAATTATGCAAGCGGATGGTTTAAATGTGTTTGGTCGTAAAGTTACTCCATATTGGTCGAATGTAATGGTGGAAATAACATTAAAAATGAATGCCTTAAACGATAAATGTGAGGCTTACCACATCATTGTCACACTGGGTGAGTCCATAAAACGGATCAGTGAACGATACGTAAATAGAGAGTGTTATGCGATTATGCGTAAAATGAGATACAAAATCCTACAATCTTGATGCTTTCCAATAACAAAAAGCTCATAAAATTAACATAAAATCTCCAAATTACAACATAATATTCTCACAACAATTTAATTAGTTTTTAGATTTCTTTTTTTAAAGTAAGCTAGGTAGGTAAGAGCGATTTGAATGCATGCAGTATGTGACTATTTCACACGATTGCATTCAGATAGCGCGCGGACAATATGTACTTATGTATTATAATTATAATGAAAATATTGTGAGGAAACGTACCTACAACTGCGAAGAAATTCAAGGATGTACGTCGACCAAACTGCACTGGGCCAGTGTGGTCGACTAAAGTCTCATGCCTCTCCGAAGGGACGTAAATGAGCTGGTAACAACACTACGTAATAAAAAAAGCTAAATGTGAAACAATAGAATGGGATCAAAAAATGTGTCCCACCCAACTAATTTAATTCGGAGAGGCCAACCAAAGTACGGACACGGCGTAATGGCGAGAGTTAACAGTTTCAGATGCAAATTAATTTCGACTTCACCAACTGGATATGCTTTGTCTGGAAACGGGCTGAATATTTTAGTTATTTAATTTAGAGTTCGGTTTGAAATTTTGTAAAAGTTTCCTTGTTGTTGGCTCTGTACGATGTTTGTACATAATGTATGTAAATAACATTTATTTATTACTTTTTTATTTGATTTATTGTATGTGTTTGTAGTTTGCAAAAATTGAGATTTATGTCATTTCTTGTATAAAAATTATAGTAGTTTTGTAATGTTTTTTTTTGCGAAACGTAAAACCGCATTTTTGGTCCAAAGATCTAATTAATCTGTCACATTTTTTGTTAAATAGAAAAAACAGAAAAAATATTTTTGGTTGTTTAATTTAGCATTTTGGGACCAATGCTTCTGATATTGAAGATTTCGCAACTTACACTTCCTCCTCAATAAAACTAAAGAAACTGTAATCTCATTTAGAGTCTAGTGACCCTTTAGTAACTTGAGCTTCTGGACGAGGATCGGATGAGCATTTAAAGAGGCTGCGGCGGCCATGTGTCTGCCAGGTTCGCAAATGAAAAGGACGACGACGCACCAGTGTGTTATATAGATATTACGATAGATAGCCCTTGTCCACTGTTGCAGGTTAAAGAAATGAAATTTATTTGAGACGGACATCCTATAAGTATATTTCTTTTAATAAATGTTGGTCTTTCTGCACATTTTCTCTTTTGCTTATCACTGTATGAGAACAGTCCAAGAGCAGCTCTTAAGGAGATATTACATTATGTGAAATGAAAGGGTTTTTTAATGAACAAAAAGGCATTTAAATCCTTGTGCAACCCAGTTAGCATTCTGTCGAGTCATGATAATGGTCTCTGCGTGGACGATCACGGAAAATTTCCTCTCCACGATATTAATAAAAAAAAACATTTGTTGAACTGTGGAAAAAAGGGTAAGAAATTATCCAGAAGAAAACGAGAAAACTAGCTCTCCTCCCACGTATTTTTTTTATTCGACTGACATATATTACTAAATAATTTATTTCCATCTCTATAACTAGTGGCTCTGTGAGCTGTAGACCTCGCGAGTCTGTATATCTTTTCATATTTATTTTTTCTACACAATTTTTTTTTTATCTTATTTTATTGGTTAAGAAATGTGACCTGTAGAGAAAAACAGCCTTAGCGGTAAACCTTGTAAGCTGGCAACCCCCATAACTCCGTCATTTTTTAAAATGTCCAAAAACTTACTCGACAAAAAAATTCAATTGATTTATTGAACCTGCTCACAAAATTTCACGAGAATCGGTTGAGAAACGCGACCTGTAGCGTGAAACAAACAAACAAACAGATGGACATACAAAAGCAAATTGCTGAATGCCAAGCTGAAACAGAGACTCTTCGCTCGCTCGGTCAATAAAATCTACACGCATTTACCACCAAAATTAGTTAAGTCATTAAGAGCTGAAAGATGGATAAACAAAGACACTTTCGCGTTGATAATATTAATAACGCTATAAGTGAGGATTACCTTTTTAGTGTCGTTTATCAAAACCTAAACTAGATTTGAGTGGTAGCAATAGCCTGTCTAGGTCAAGAGGGTTCCAAGATTACGAGCTGTCACAAGCACAGGCCAATTGGATTCCATGCTCGGCTGGCTAGCTGTCCTCTCCTATTCCTGTCATCCTGTCTAGCTCATATACTACAGCTTCTGTGAAACTGTAACAATTCCTGGAGTCTTTGTTTGCAAGGAAACATATTATTATATGATGGCAGACTGCCATTTTTTTTTCTAAAGAAGAAGTAATTTTTTTTTTATTGGAATAAACTATCTACTAAAAATCCTATTTCCAGCTTTTTTTGTGTGCAAAAAGCTACGATAATATTTTAATGGTGGCTTTGTTACTGCTGAACTGAACTATTCGTTAAAAATATTTTTTTATATAAAAATCCAAACGATTCAATTCAATTAACAGCCAGATCGAAGTCAAATAAAACCCAAGACAGAGAAAGAAAAAATCATTTCTTTCTAATTTCAGAGCTCACTCATTGTTCTGTTTGCGCAATTAGTTGAAACAATCGGGTCTCCTGGGCACCTATATTAATGCCTTTCAACACGCTAGTTCTGGGAACAACTGGAGAACATGAATTTAACCTCATTGTGAACAGCCAGCAGCCATTTGCAGCGGCACATTTCATAATAACCGTGTCCGGACAAAGACCGCTATACCGGTCTCCCCTGCGCCCGGGGACACTCTAAATACTACGCTTTTGCTGTGTCACGTTTCATAATTCACGGTTTTGGGATATTGGGTATCTTATTGTGTTGCTGGGAACAATTTATTTAGCATAATGAAATAATGATGAGCTTACCTATAATTTTCGTCATATCGTGTGGGTTTTATTTACAATTTACCTATCTCGTCCATAATAATGACATAATAAGTTAAATTAGCTTTTTCGCAAAACTGCGAAGCTTCTAGTCACTTAAAAACTAAAAGAGAGGGTGAGTAAAGGTGGTCCCGACACAGCAGTTATATATCGTTACAAAACACTAGCACTTTGGGTCAGAAGGAGTCATATACAACGTGTTACAAAAAATACCAAAAAAAAAGAATATTTTTATCAAAGGCATTTAATTAAAGTTTTCCCATCTCTAGTGATCAGCTGTGTCAAAGAATATTCGGACCAGATATGTAATTTTAGGTCAATGTGCCTATTTTTACCGCTATGGTTAAAAATGTTTACGTACTACTTGTACCATAACATTCACATTAGAACAATTAATTTCAAAATGAAAAAACTACATATAAATAAAAAAAGCTTTGTTAAATAATTATTATGAAATAATAAATTAATGAAATGATGAACTAAATATTTCAAATAATATTTATGTTTGTAAATACGTAAACAAGATAATTAAGGCAAAAAAGAAAATGTTTTCTAACATAAATTGATTCAAGTATATCTCTTTTGAAATTATAGGCACGAATGGTGTACAGATACTTGTCCGTTCTGAGAATCGATAGTCTATATTTTAGATGTCAAATGACACTAGAGATGGGAAAATTTTGATTAAATACCTGTGATGAAGAATATTATTTTTTTTGGTATTATTTGTAACACGTTGTATAAAATATTGAGTGTATGACTCTTAGATCAAATTTATATATGAGATCACTATATTTGATCTAAGGTATGGCTTAACTTAAATAATTCTAAATGCAAAGATTCGCTCGTTCCGTAAATACGACTTCGTAGGTCGGGACCGTTGCCCGTTACTTAACTCCATGGTGACTGAACTACGTCCCAACCCTTAACCGAGCAGCGGCAGCGTGGGCGACGCAGACCACACGTAAGATCTTTTTGTAATATTATTTTAATTGCGCCATCCCCGAGCGAAGTGGTACTGCGGGCTCAACCGGTAGAAATTATATTTTTCTACATCCTTTTTACAGCGAGTTTATTTCAGTTTAGCCGGGTTCTTAGTGAAATGTTTACGTTCATAAAATTTTCTTTGTTGTATAATATAATCTACGTTTTTCAGCTTAGTCCTCTTGGATAGTTAAGTAAAATTTTATTATAGGATATTGAAAGGGGATGAAAATCAAACCATTATTATAATCGAGCTCTAAGAAGTCCAGTTTGACAGCAGGCAGGAAATGTAAAAACCAAATGGGTGCAAAAGAGACAGAAAAAAAAAATGTATGTGTATAACAACAGTCAAATAAGACTTCTTAGAACAGCAAGACTATTAGTAGGATAGGTTCATATAGTTTGTACATTCTAGTCTCGTAAATTCAATCAAATCGACAAGAAATGGTTCTGTTTATTTTTACGGCTTCGTGAATCTCTATAAATAACAGACAATCAGACGGAAAATATTTTCAAATCACCATTTTTTCCTGTGTTATCGATACTCGGACAGAGAATATATTATATACAGGTAAGTATTTCACTCGGGATAAGTTTGTACCCAGTTACCTTGTTCGAAATCTGACCGAGTCATGGGTCAACACCAACAAGGGGTAACCTTGTTAGCGTAGGTAGCAGGGATGTAGCTTTTATACGTTTATTCAGAAATGTAACATCAGTTTCGTGTTTTTCATTAATAACTTAAAATAAGATAATTCTATTGAAAAATACTATGAAGGCTGCTAGGTATTTATAGGATTGATTTATATATAATAAAAGGCAGAAATTAATATTTAATTTTATTTATTTTGTAAATTCAAACAATACGCCATTATAGATTACATTGAGGTTTTCACTAGAAATTTACAAAATTAACATATCCAGGGCAGCATATAGTTTTCTTTTTTTTATAATGCGAGTTCGGATCGAGCACTGAGGCTTACTTAACTTAATTTGTTAGTATTTGATATTAATTTCAACTTGATACCTCTACGCGTAAAAGGGTATTGACTGACATACAGACAGACGGACAACGAAGTGATCCTATAAGTGTTCCTTTTTTCCTCTTAAGTCACGAAATCTTAAGAACAATGGCGGATTTTTTTACTCGAATCTGCTAAATAATAATGGATCTAATATACTTTTTTTTGGCGGGGCTACCTCATTTATTAAACTAGAACGAGCAGTAACCTGCTTAGCCTGACCTAGGAAATCTTGACGAGGGTCAAATATTTGGACCTAGCCTGCGTGTAATGTGTTGATAAATTTACTATTTTGTTTAAAAGTCAGCAAGGTTTAAATTAATTCACAATTTTTTCTTTTCAGTCAGTACAAGTCATTTGTAAATCAAGTTAAATATCAACTTATTAATAAATAAAGATATTTTTTACGACACGCTCGAACCATTACTGTAAAAACAGTACGCGAAGTGACTCATTTTTGGACGAAACATACAAAACAGCGGCCAGCAATGTGCCCTCAAACGGCCTAGGCCAGCAAAGTTAACTTTCGTCCAGAAATTTCAATATTTTTGAGTTTTTTACAGCATACTATTAAATTCAAATTTTATATGAATCGTACACGAATCGTAGTGATTGGAGTTGGCTGTATGCTCTGCATGACACTGGCACAGAACAAAAAAAAAGCAAAGCATGCAATATGGTTGTTTGTGATTTTCGTCTCTTTTATTTTTATCGAACTATTTTGTTACTTATTTTTCATGATGGAGTTAACTCATAGTCTAATAAGGAGTTAACTAATCATTGAATTGGGGATTTTTTTTATAACGAAGTCAAAGTAGAGGCTAAAGTGATAAAGATTAGAACTTATAAGTTTAGTACGAAGTAGACATCTAAATCCAAGGTACCACATATTTTTTAGTATTTCATAAGTTCCTCGCATATTTCAGAGAAAAGCACTATACAAGCCTCGACCGCAATAACTCTTGCTGGACTTGTACACAATAATAGTCCTCGCCTCTCGTCCAGCATTAACTAATTTAGCGGCCGCGGCAGTAATGTACTATTGAAGATCACTTTAATATTTGAACTTTCTATTCAAAACTTCTGTTTGACTTGTTTAAACTAGTAAATTGGGGTTATAATGATATTCTGGGTATTTCCCTTGAGTGCACTATCATCTCCAAACGAAGTTTAACTGACCGTTAGTTTGGTACCTCTTTGAGTTCAAATATCTCTGCTTCAAAGCAAAATGAATTGATACATATCCAAATATTAAACCCTTTTGATATGTGTTGGAAGAAGGATACCAAAAATTGGGTCACGTGGATATTCAATGACACGAATAGGTAGAAAACATTTTTAGGGTTTCGCGGTTGTTAATGTTAATAACACAATTTCACACACAGAACAGAAAGAAAAGTTCTGCCGTGCTCATGACTATTACAACGTAGTCGAAATATCGGTAAGCTCATTATAAACTTATCATAATCAAAACCGTGGTAATAACCCAAAAAGTTAGACCCATCAACGACCAACGTGCATTCTTGTACTAGACGGTGGTGTGAGGTACTTATTTAAAATGCGACCATTAAATAGTTGCTCGAAACTTTGTAGGTAGACAGAGTAGCAGTCAGGCAGTGAGAAAAGAATTGGGAATTCTTACTGAAGAGCAACATGACACCAGACAGTTCGATCCCCTGTAGCACAAAATGTTCATAGTTTATGGATAGAAGTCTGGCGCTAAAATAATATATTACTCAACTCATAAATCATCATAAATCTCCGCAAACTAGCCTGAAAACAGTTTTCCATTGTGAACGGTCCTGCGCTACTTGCATCCAGAATTTCTTATATTAAAATAAAAGAACAAGGCAGTGCTTCTATATACTGTTTGAGTTTAAAGTATCCTAAAGATCAATGTCATCCAGCCAAAATATTCTCAGATATCCCCCAAGTTCTGTTCCGTATATTATATTAAACTACATGTACATTGCTCCCTGTTCAGTAAATCAATTAAATGACCACATTTCATCAAAACCATCTGCAGAGCTGACACCGCCACTCTAGGGAAATGACCAAGTCCGTAGTTAAATTCTGTACTACATTAGTCTGAACGCTGCTGCTATGCAAAATCTGGAAACGGAGGTATTACGTTGCGGTAAACCGGTTGTAAAGATGAAGTAAAAAGAAATACCCTGTACCCGAAGAAATTGCTATAATTACCGCTTTGGTAGAAATAGCGATTTAAAAAATATGCTATGAAACAATAAAATTGTCTGTTTTCTATTTGCTATCTTGACGGAATTAATCTATTCATTATTATGCAGTAAAATACAAATTTCTTTAATTTATTAGAGAGATTTAATTATTACCATACTGGCTTTTAAAGGGTCAAATGTATAATTCGAATGGTGGACATGATAGCAGGTATAGTTAGTCAATTTGGATTGGAACTCCATCTGTCTTCTGCGCTGAGTTATAACCCACACAATCATCATCAACAGCCTATATACGTCGTCCCCACTAAGAGGCTCGAGACTGCCCAAAATTATTATTAAACCACGCTGGTCCAGTACGGGTTGGTCGATTTTACACAAAATCTTTGAATTTCTTCGCAGGAGCGTGCAGGTTTCATCACGATGTTTTTCTTCACCGTAAGTGCGTTGAATAAACGTGCATATGAATCCGACTTAGGAATCCGAAATTCGAAAACACAATGGTACGTGGTGGGGATCTATCCCTCGTCTCCCAGACGGAACCACCGACGCTACTACACAATATGATGATGATGATGATTCATTCATTTAGCAATAGGTTGGGGAAAAAGTTTCTTCGCATTTTATATGAAAATTCAAAACATTTTTTAATAAAGTTTTTAAAAAAAACAGCCAGATACAAATGGTATAGCCAAAGAGATTTTATTATAAGATCATACATACTATTTGCGAAAAGAGTTTTTCCCCAACCTAAGGTCTTCTTCAGTGAAATGCTACTAATAAAGGACTTGACATCATTAA
This sequence comes from Carpatolechia fugitivella, assembly GCA_951230895.1. Taxonomy (NCBI): domain Eukaryota; kingdom Metazoa; phylum Arthropoda; class Insecta; order Lepidoptera; family Gelechiidae; genus Carpatolechia; species Carpatolechia fugitivella. The sequence goes on from OX579660.1 coordinate 8,993,479, forward strand.
TGAAGCTTACATGATTATTGAATAAAATTACTAATGACACATAACCATCTCATTAGTGCGAGTACAAGCAAGACAGACGTTATGAACAATATAGCAAATGCAATTATCAGTGCGCGATTGATCCATTATTAACAAATTGTTTGCAGCTATTCGGCGCATATGTGCATTCTGCTATGAATTAATAAACGCGTTGGTGAAACAAATTAACAGAACTATGAAAAAATAGAGGTGGTATTAGCAGAAATAACAAAAGAAAAACAAACATGAAATACCCAGATCACTGATACAGAAATATATATCATTGAAGGCATTTCGTGATCTATAACTAAAATGTAATTTAAAGCATCGTGCACCAAACACTTACTCGATTATTCTGCCAAAGTAAACGTGTACAATAAATGGTTAAATAAATAAAATAAATAGAACATCCTATTGATCGGTATGTAGTGAAAAGTCACCTGATAAATTTACAACGTAGTAAATAAAAAACTTGTGGAGAACACAAGTCATCACACAGCGATCAAACGCATGTATTCTATGAGGTAGGTTCATCTATTTTAGGGGTTTAATCTATAGGAAAGCGCTTGTAGTAAGGTCTCGTCACATTAAAAGAACGCTGGACCATATTACATACGAAAGTGGTTAATGTATGATTTTATACCTTGTTAATTATAAATAAGAAAGAAGAATCAAATCGTTCAAGTTACTTTGGTGCGTGACTGTGCCCATTTAAGCAAATACATCCCCTTTGCCCAGCGTGTTTTTACGCAAAAGGAACTATAAGAAAATTACATAAACATAATTTTTTCCAGTATAAAAGATCATCAATTAACCTCATTATGAAGATTTAGATGATGACGATAAAGCCGTGTTTTTGTCCAGCGTAGAGGTGGCGACAAAATGGCCAATACATTTCTGAATTGTTTACAGAAATCAGGTCAGTTTCACACGCGATACGCCAATTTTATTCAGTAAAAAGAATTTTACTTCGTATTCCGGCCTAGCCAGTAGTTTTCACTAGCTAATGGCTTCATTAAATGCAGAATGAGTGCGTCAGTGTGATATCTAAGACCATAATAATACATCGTCTCTTCAGGTTTTTCTTAATATTTTAAGTCAGTCTGTCCATGCAGCTTGAACAACTTGAACTCAATAAAATCTAATGCAAAGTGTTATTAGGTGCTAAACGACTTCGACGCCAGCCATTAAGCTCTTGTTATATACTTAGCAAATGCAGTAAACATTTTTATTCCTACTCCTACGACACTTTTAACAGTTTTAAACATTGGTTTTAAAGCACAGAATAGTTTATCGAGTCGAGAGGTGGGTAATAAGAAAACCTATATCATCTCGTAAGAGAAATTTATTAGAGCTACTTCACACCACTTTTATGTGCTCTACAAGGTTCTATGTGCAAACGCATCCAATTTGCGATAAAACTGAACCATGTGCAATTCTTTTGTAATGATTTTTGATTTATGAAAATACTTTGAATGATTTTGACTTTCTTAGGCGAGAATGTATTAAGCAAAAATTCTACAAGTAGTGCAATTTAAATACCTACTAAATATGATTTAATATTGTTATCGATACGTTAGTTAGCATCTAATGTTCCGTGAACTAGAATAGAAGTAAATGACGTGGAAAAACTTACATAAAAATAAATGTAAGCACTATTTCTAGACCGGAATGCGTTAGCAATATGATGCCATTAACTAACGTATTCGGTATATTTAATACTTTAAACGAGCAATTCTTGTATATATCTATATACCTATATATATAATGAGAATCTCGGAAACGGCTGCTACGATTTCGATGAAATTTGGTATATAGGGGGTCTAGAGGGCGATAAATCGATCTAGCTAGCTTTTGTTTTTGGTAAGACAGGATTTCCCCATGTTTTCGGGCTTAAAAGAATTTGTACGCCATATCATTAAAAGAGAAAGTTAATTTTCACGCGGTGGCTCTGTTGGGGAACTGGGAGGCAATGAAACCGAAGGTCAGACGATCGAATCCACATGAATGTACTTTTTTATTTTTTTGTTCATGTTTCTTTTTTTGTTTGTTTTTAACTTTTTAATTCTTTCATTTAGTTATTTAAATACAAAAATTACAGAAATAAAAATTTCTTATTTAGTACCTTATTTTTTCGTGGTCTAAATTTTTTCCAACAGATAGAGCAATTTTTATAGGTATGTTTTTTTATTTATTACTTACCGTCGTCGTCGTTGTTATCACTTATTTTTTCATTTACTTAGTTAAATTAAAATACCTTTACAGAAAATCACTTCGTTTTTCTTACACCGAAAGTTCTGCAACAGATGGCACTACAACTCACATAGTGACGAAATTTTCTTCTAAAAAAGCATTTAAAAGTATTTTCAGTTATTTTTTCAGATATGTAACACAGAAATGGAAAATGCTATTTTATCCACGGAGACGTTATTTAATCCACGCAACCTCAACAAGTTCAATTTTATATTACTACTAGCGCTGCCTTTACCACTGTTAGGCATGGGAATAATAATTTATTTTCCTTTCTGAATTCTATCCAAAATCCTAATTTATTGTCAATGCAGGGAAATCTATTTTTACTAAAAATTAAACCTAGCTAGATCGATTTATCGCTCCCGAAACCCCATATAATGCTAAATTTCATCGAAATTATCCACGCAACCTCAATAAATGCAAATTTATATTACTTACTACTAGCGCCGCCTTTATCACTGTATCTGTGAAGTGGCCAAAATTGGAACTACTGCTAATAAGTTGGTAGGTTAGTTGGTATGGGAATAATTTATTTTCCTATAATAATCCTTTCTGAATCCTATCAAAAGTCCCATCCTATTGTTTTATAATACCTAATATATTCTTTTCCTCGTTTTACTCGGGCCATCTGTTGGAAAACTTTCAGACCACCAAAAAATTTATCAGAAATTTTCTTTCATTTTTGTATTTAAATAACTAAATGAAAGAATAAAAAAAATATAAAAAAGAAACAAACGAAAAAAGAACAACGAAATAAAAAAATATATTTGTCGAGATTCAAACTGCAAACTCGCGGTGTCCCGGCTGAGCCAAAATTACCTTTCTATTTCAATGATATCGCGTATCAATTCTTTTAAGCTTGAAAATACGGGAAAATCTATTTTATAAGCTAGATCAATCTATTGCCCCGAAACTAAATCAATTCTTTTAAGCCTGAAAATACGGGGAAATCTATTTTATAAGCTAGATCGATTTATTGCCCCCGAAACTAAATTGCGAAATCGTTGCAGCCGTACGTTTCCGAGATTCTTATCTTGCTCGTTTAAAGTATAAGAGTGGTGCTACTATGTCTAGCCGCATGTACTTTCTTCTGAACGTATGAAGTAAGTAGAGTTTATCGAAATGCGTAGGTGTCTTACAAAAAAAAAATAAACGAGCTAAGCTCGGTCAACCTGACAGGAAACCATTACAGAATGTTTGTGTTTCTATGTTTTTTCTCAAGCATGTTCAGTAAGATCACAATTTGTCAGAATTAAAATTTAAAATATAATCAACGAAGCACTCTCTCACCATTCAAAATATCAAAAAACATTTATGCTGTTCTGTAAAGGGTATGTCCCTGGGCACCTTGTCCTTTTGTGCCTTTGTGTTATTTGACAAGGTAACCTAAATATACGCGAAAATATTAAAGGTGAGTTTTTGAGACTCAATTTTTAATAATGTTTTTAAAATTAAAGAGTTAAACGTTTAGATGTAATGTTTATGTACTTAGAAGTTTAAATTATTATTATAAATATCGTGATTTTTTATTTTTTACACGATAATCATGAATCACTAAAATAAAAAAATAAAAAATTCCTGGCAAGACCTATTATTACAAAAATATATTAAAAAAAATATTTACTTAACATATTTATTTCGCTAAATTACTATAATTTTAATTATACCTACCCCCAATTCCAAAAATAATAACTATTAAATATCCCCGCAATACACTCATACAGACTGGAACCAGTACGTTAATTTTTTTGTGCATTTATTTTAAGTACCTAGGGTGGATCCTGGAGACATGTAATATAGGTTTTACCTAGCTCAGGCTCCAGTCTCCCACAATCTTCTGTGGAGAAAATAAAGTTATATTATATTGTATTATTAATTTAGTCTCTAAAAAATAAACAATGTATTCTATAAACCTTGAGGCAAACATTATTATATTACTTGTACTTTTGCTCTGCTAACGTTAAAATAAAATAATTCTACCTTTGCGGGTTTGCTAAGAAACATCGCGGAGACAGGATGATTAATGGTGTATTATGTTTTGTCTGTATAATTGTGTTTGTTCTGAATTTTATATTTTGTTTAACTAATTGGAGATACTTGTTTAACATTATACTGTGGTCCTTCTAAGCTTTCTTACTACGTTTTGATTTTCGTGTCAATACAATTATATGAATACATTTTATTTGCAGTTTCTCCCATGGCTTTGGCGGCGTTGGATGACGCTACATTTAAATCCTCTCTCGTGCAAGTGGATGAGCAGTCTCAAGCGACAAGTGCTAGTTGTTACATATATGGACTTCAATACAGAAAATAACAGCAAATAAATAACTTAAAAGCTTAGTTTTATCATTCAATCATTTTGTAGTTTTCTTACACATTCGAGGAGGGATCAAAAAGTAGTGAGAATGAAATAGAATATAATGACTATTGATAACTTATTTTTCTACATAGTCTCCGAGTCTCTCTACACACCGAGTCCAGCGCTTTTCCAAGGCTTCAATACCTTCAAAAAAAAAGTTTTGTCTTGGTTCTGCAAAAAGCTCTCCACGGCATCCATCACCTCGTTATCATCTTCGTACCTGTTTCTCCTTAAGTATTCTTTCAACTTAGGGAACAGATAAAAATCGCTAGGCGCCAGATCTGGTGAATAAGAGGGGTGGTCAACCAATTCGAAGCCAGCTTGCTGAATGGCAGCCATCGCGGGTGCGTTGTCGTGATGAAACAGCACGCCCCTTCGAAGTTTCCCTCTCCTTTGTCTTTGATGGCATTCCTCAACTTGCGAATTAAAGCTGCATAATATTGGCCTGTAATAGTGGTTCCACGCTCCAGGTAATCAATCCACAATATCCCTTCTGAGTCCCAAAATATTGAGGCCATAACCTTGCCAGCCGATGCCACGGCACGAAACTTCTTCGGGGTCGGTGATGATGGCCGTTTCCATTGCGAAGATTGCTGTTTTGTCTCAGGATCAAAATGATGGACCCATGTTTTGTCCATTGTTACGAAACGAGACAAAAAGTTCTCAGAATCTTCTTGAAACTTGTCCAACAATATCTTCGAAATGTCAAGTCGATTTTGTTTCTGACTGTCGGTTAACATTCTCGGCACCCATCTTGCGGAAACTTTTCTCATATTCAAAGATTGTTTCAATATGGATTGAATACTTCCATATGAAATGCCCGTTTCTTGAATTAAGTATCGGATGGTAACTCTTCGATCGCTCAATACAATTTTCTCGACTTTCGCAACATTTTCTTGGGTGACTGACGTCGATGGACGGCCGCAACGATGTTCGTCTTCCGTGCTCGTTCTCCCTACTCGAAATTGAGAAGCCCACCTTGCGACAGTAGAATACGGCGGAGCAGACTCTCCTAATGTTGCCTCCAAATCGCAATGAATCTCTTGAGTCGTTAACTTTTTTAAACAGAGGTATTTAATAACGGCTCGCACTTCGTTTTTCTTCATTTTCGAGAACACGTTCCGACACGAAGCAAACAAATGACTACATTCAGAAAAAAACAAAAGAGAATCGAAGATTTTTTTTCTTTATTAATATAACAAATATGTATCTGAGCTATGCCTGCCAGTATTTTTTTTTCTTACTAAGGAGTATGTCGTTCTCACTACTTTTTGATCCCTCCTCGTAAATACTACCTAAAAAAATAGCCATGGCTAAAATCAGTCGGAAAGATCATCATTATCATCACCTCATCAGCATCATTATCTAAAAAAAAAACAATTTGTTTATTTGTTTTTACTTTAATAATAACCTTAAGGAACGAAAAATCGACTTTTTTTTAAAAGCCGCCAAATCATACACTGCCAATGTTTGATGTAATGTGACTAAAAAAAATCTTACACTTGACATCAAAGAAAATAATTCTAGATGCTGAAATAATTGTAATTTAGACGCGAAATCGGCAGACGCGCCGTGGCGTCATTACGCATGATCTCAATAGATCTAACATCAATATTATGAAAGATGAAGATTCTTCACAATGGTTCCAGTGGAAGATTTACTCGTGTCATTGGTTCTTAGCTTCATTAAATTCGTATAAATGAAGCGACGCAGAAACCGAGCGGCAACATATCGATTTCGTTCTTATCCAGCATGTGAGAGGATTAAAACCCTTCGACCAACCTCAATCTTCCTTTGAGTAGTACTGAAGCGTATTTGACGAGGATGGAACTATGTTATGTGGAAATTATTGAACTTAAGCAATTTGCTAAAGGATAAAAATTAAAACCCTTGAAAAAGATTGGCTGGGTTATAATCGTGCTGTCCACTGATGTAATTTATATAGCTGTCCGCCTGCGGCTACGCTCGCTCGCGTTGTGTAAGTAGGATTTTTCATTGGGATTATTCCCGTAAAAAGTATCCTTTAATTTTAATCCAGGGTAAAAACCAAGGAAAAGAGAGAGGGGTATTGCAATAGAAGCAAAGAGTGCCCAGGAGATATTAGAGAGAAACACACACAAGTGGTTGGTATGTAGTATAATAAACGACTAAAGTAGAGAACCGCGCTATATAAACTTATGTAATTGCTTAAATACTAACTTATTACTAACGCAAGCAATACGCGTCATGACGTAGTCAGGGTGTCGCGAGCACCACTATAACTCCCCCGTAAGTGCCGTTCAGTATAAACTATGTCCATTAATAATTTTATTTAAATCCGCTCTGTAGTTCAGGCGTGAAAGATAAGATAAGATAAGATAAGAGGAAGAATATACATTATAATATTAGTGTGATGTGATTTTGACGGAGAATTACTTTTTCTTCCGACTATCACTTACAAAGTCTACTTATACCTAAGTTTTATTTTCTTGTTCGCTCACATAAAATATGTCATCAAGTCCAAGTTCGGCCAAGTTTTATCTAAACGTATAAAAATAAGTTTGATATTACATCCACATGCTATAACACTAATATTAATGACTTTTGTAGTATTATAGCCCAAGGGTATAAAATAAAAGCAGTAACAGTAACGAGTCATGTTCTTTTTCAAAACCTCTAGTCCGTTATATTGGCCCCGATTCTTCAGCAGCATTCTAAACTTAAAAGTTGTTTGTTGTTATCCTTTTCATAATTATATTGCGGAGAGGGAGGACGAGTGCGTGCGCTTGCGTGTGCGCGAACGCTTGCGCACCTTAAAATATCCTGCGCATCTGACCGCTTCCGTCTAATGGACTCCGATCATCATCATCATCAAATATATTATTTGAGATTAATTAATGGAACAGATGACAGTAGAATTAATTATGAAAAAGTCCTTATAAACAGAGCTGTTCATCCACAGACAACACAGAATGTCTCTTGAAAAGCCGGTCTTACTGCGTCTATTTTTTGTACAATTTAAATCGAAACGAAAAATAAAAACTCTTTGATCTTTTACAGAGCACCTGATTTTCCTGGGGCTATTTAAGTCAACGCAGGCGAAAATTCAGTTTTCAGCTTTACAAAATCAATTCGGAATATAAAATCGTCATTATTATCTCAGCCGTAAGGCGTCCACTGCACTGGGACAAAGGTTTTCCCCAGGATTTCCACAACGCAACGCGCAATGCACTGCACACACATCCATCGGTTTCTCGTGACCTTCCTTCAACTAGATAGTTGACCCTCCTTGCTTGAATCTGCCAATGCTGATAATTGTATTGTGGTGATGGAAGTGTGAAATTAAATAAGATTATTTTAAAGTGAATAGCATTGATTTATTTTAAACGAATTTAATATTTTATAAGGTTATTGTTCGGCAAGAGCTATAAGACTGAGTCAAAACAATATTCAAAACCGATATGTTTCGAAATCTTTTGAAAATACAATTCTAGAACAAAATAAAGCTGCCAGTGTGCATTTATCACATGCCAGCACTTTTAATAATAGATCAAGGAGTATAGGTATTGCTATACCTAACAAATTGTAATGTACTAAGGGAAACTTAATTTTATTTAGTTTAGAATCGTTGGCATTATCACACCACCGGGATGGCAGTCGGGCAGTCTGCCAGACGCATCGCTTCGTCTACCCGCTACGAACCGCAATCCACGCCTCGGATTTAGATATGGTGGAATCCTCTTTATTACTCTCATATCCCTGCTGCAGCCATAGTATAAGCAATAATGCGGTTGAAATGATTATAGGCGTCTTCTAAGTAAGCCGACTCTTTAAGGACAAAACAATTATTGTGCGGCAAGGGAGTAGGCTCGGAGACAGTCTTTAACCCTAAACTATAAGATAATATTTAGCAACAAACAGTTATAAGATGTTTATAGGGCCAATAGAATCAAACAGTTATCTACTTTTGAATGATAGTTGGCTTGCTGAATTTTATCCGGTTAGGCATAATAGGTAAAAAAAAAAAAACTATATTTAAAGGAATGCATGTATTACAAGTAGATTACTCACGAATTCATCAGGAAATATTCTTTTGGGGAAATCTTTTTCAAACCTTTTACCTGTAATAATATCTCCTGTGTACAATAACCTTTACTAATATCTCCTGCGTCTTAACTTTGAAATAACTATAAGTATTTTTCTAGAAGTATTTACTTTTCGGTATTTTCGTTTCCTCATAGATGAAGTGCATCCACAAAGATAAAAACAAAAAGGGTTATATCATTAAAAAGATATTTCAAAGTATAGACGCACGATATATATAGCTGAAATATACAATAACCTACCAGTGGAGTTGAAAATCGAGAGTATAAAGAAAAATGTTTTCATAAGAAATATCAAGATATTCTATTTATAAAATGCAAAAAAAAAAACAAATATAACGTAGGTAGTGTGGTGCAAATAATAATATTGTTGTTGAGATTGATTTGATTTGATAAAAGTAATATTATAAGATAAAGGGGAGAAAATTGACTCTGCCTAGCCTATAAGGATTTATGAAGCTTGGCGGAAATGAATATTCTCAATAATGTTGTTAAATGATAAATAAACGTTTTATTATAATTATTATAATTATGAACTTGACTATACCTATACATACCTATACATTAACAGTCCATTTGATTTTGTGAAATAGGTACAGAGCAATCATGACTATTAAATAAGGCAATAGGGTCTACCCTTCTGTGATCGAAGGGTCTAGCCCCTAAATAGGGATAATATCTATTAAGTCTGCAGTATGTAAAAAGATAAAATCATATTATACGTACGAGATAATATTAAACTCAAGGACTTTTTCTTACAAACATAGGCAAAAGAACTATATACGTATATATCTTTTTTGTAGTTAGTTACATTTGTTTCTTATTTTAATTTCGTTTCGTCTACTTCATGTCCTTGAATAATATTTTAGGTTTTTGTTACAACCTAAGTAGGTATATATTGAAAAGCTTTGAAGGTCTAGTTTTTTTTAACGGTTAATCGCTATTTCTACCAAAATTGATATAATGTGGGCGTGGACATGTGGGGGAAGGCTCAGACCTCAGACGGCCACGGACCTCTGCCCAAAACGTTGCCAGAGCGAAAAACACGTTGGAACTGAATGTTCCACACGGGGCCTTCCTGGATAAGGACCATTTAGCCGAAGGATACAAAATTGTATATTATATCAACACAACATCAACGGCCCATTATATAGGATGCCTAAAATGCAAACAAGCTGTTAAGTCGTCTATGTATGTATAGCATGCAGCAAGTCTAGAATATTTCTGTGACAGCTGCAAGCCGCAACCAGTAGTCCATACTCCACACTCCACTGCCGATATGTGCTCAATCAAAGTCAAATGGAATCCTGCTGAACATGCGATTTCCCCAAAAGCTGCGCTTTCTGTAAGTGAAGTTATGCGATCGCACGGACGTTGTTTGAATAATGCTATGTTGAAGTGAATCTAAATGTATACTGGAGGACTGGGAACCGTTGCATAAAGAACAATTTAAAAGTACAATTGAATTTGGTAAATCTTTATTAATATTATAAATGCAAAAGTTATTTGTTACGCTTTTACGGCTAAACTACTGAACCGATTTTGATGAAATTTTATACAAATATAACTTGATGTTCAAAGAAGGACACAGGCTACTTTTTACTGCGAGAAAATGTCTAATTATACTCAGTAAGAAGATTACTATAGCTAACAGAGCACTCTATGTAACGCGCTCGGAGGGATATTAGGTAGGGTACCTAACTACCTATGCATTTATTGATGAAAAATTACTATCTTCATCCTATATTTAGAATATATTATTTATTTTGTCTTATTTTTCTGCGTATTTTTTTCCTGTCAGGGGGGTGCACTTGCACCACCATGCCGCCATGTGAATTTTTAACAAAATTTTATTTTTGTGAAACAAGTTTGGATTTTTTTATATACCTATTAATTAAGCAGGCAAACGAGCGGACGAGCCACAGTGGCGGTAAGTGGTCATCGTCGCCCTTGGACATTCGCAACACCAGGGGAGTTGCCAACGCGTTGCCAGCCTTTGAGAGCCCTGTATACTCGCCTTTTGAAGAACCCCATGTCAAAGCGCAAAGGAAACACCTCAGGGGAGAGCTTATTCCACATCCTGCAGGTACGCGAGAAAAAAGATCGCGACGCCGCCCGTACATTTTTAGGATGCCAAGCATCCAGAACGTGAGAATGAGCCCCTGCCCTGTGGTGGGAGGTGATTACAAGTCTTGGCTATAATACAGATTCAGATTCGAGGGCAATTTAGTGAGGAACAATGGACTATTATATTACTTGTAGGTGTTCTTGATACCACGGGAACAAAGCCAAGAACAATGAATATCCAGTCGTTCCAAAGATACCAGTCTGCTTACTTTAGTTATTGTGTATTGTGCTTTACTTTGTAGTTTAGAATGCAAAGTAAAAAATACGGACATTATAGATACAATGACATTGATGGCCAAGTCTGCCATTGGTCAAATCGGTAATTCGTCTAATCTTCATTTCGACTAATTATGAAATAAATACACTATTCGTCAAGTTAATTAAGTCAAATACACTATTTTATTTTATTAGGTACTCATTTAATAAATTAATCTTCACTCATCATTCATAGTCGTTAACTTAATTATATTTTTTATGATTGTAGCACAAAAATATTAATATAAATAGCAAATAATAAGGCGTACATTCACATGCAATACCAAAATTACATTATAAACGCAACACTTGGTAAACTACGCCTAAATTAAAAATTTTATTAAGCGTATTTTTAGGTATATAAAATATGGATTTACAATTTTAATATGGAGTTTCATCAATAAAACACAACACGAAGCTTTTTGCATTAAAATTCCAATAAAAAAAAAAAAATATTAAAATTTTATTATAAGACGTCCTTGGAAGAATTGGAGATTGAGACGAGTTAATAGTAGGACGATTTGCGACAACGTGACGAGCTTGGGACTCGAACTGGTACGAATCCGATTACGAGTATGTTTTGATTGTCATCTCATCAACATCAACGGCCCGTTACAGTCCACTGCTGGACTATGAGCCTCCTCCACTTAAGTGGAGAGTTTTGCCATAATCTCCACGCTTGGCAGGCGGGTTGGAGATCGCAGATTAAAAGGTTACTGTATCAGAGAGCGCTGCTGTCCGTTCCTTGTTCAATGTGTAGTCCCTAAGTCGCTTCTTACGACACCCACAGGATGAGTAGGGGTTGGTGACAAATTTATTCTACACCACTCGGCGTGTCATCTGCTTCATTGATAAATCATACATTTCTCTCTAACTTTCTAGCACTATTTTATTGTTATTTGTTCCTTGGTCGCGGCCTAACTGAATTTCATTTACAATACAAATAACGATTTCCAGTTACGCTTCAACTTTATGCATTTGCATAGGTTTTCCAATATTGACCAGGCGACATGTTGTATTGAAAGCAAATACCACATCTTTTGTATTCAATTTGGTACGAAAATGATACATACTATGAGAGTGAAGTCTGACTGGACTATTCTCGAAATTGTTCAACTGTGTTTATTTTCGAAATTGTTCAAGTTTGTTTATTATCGAAATTGTTGAACATTGTTTCAAAGAACGAGTGAAAATTATGATCGCCACTTCAATTAGGTAAGACTAAGGTCAAAGATGGACGTTTGTTTATGAGAGTAAACATATTTCAAACTACAAGAAAGAAAGAGATTTTATCAGGAAGAAATCACAATCGTAGGCTATCCATATTTTTCATTTTTCGAAATAATAAATAGAGAAAAACAGATTTAAGTTAATGTGATATGTTGCACAATTCTACTATAATCAGTAATTAGTGAACATTTGCTGAGTCAGAAAAAGTTAGTTCTGATAATGGATTCCAAGTCTTCCTGCAAAAGAAAATATGAAAACAAAAAAATAATAAATAATGATTGAACAACCAGATAGATTTGAGAAGAACATTGATACGGAATAAAAAACTCGCAGGCGCAACCATGGCCTTACGCTAGTGGCATATAATTAATTTAAGAGTTGATTGATTGACTCTAAAAGATTTTATAAAGGTTCAAAAGCTTCAAATACACTTTGAATCCTGTCCATCAAAATTGGATATTGATCAACCGCGCTATGTGATGGCTGCAGCCATAGTAGAAGGAGTGCAAAGTAGGTTATCTTCATACAAACGCACCGTGCGCGGCTTGCATGTGTGCGCCATAGTATCTATGCGTCGTTGCACGCACACTCAAACAAAATCTCGACCCGTTTCTCAGTGCGGCGTAGAGATGGGCAAACCACCGGGTTTAAACCTACCGCTGGGTTTTTACCCGATAAACACCCATTTATTCCCACCCACTGGGTGAAAATTCGGGTGTTTATTATTTTTATAACAAAATTTATATATATCATTAGATTTTGCGTATGTACATTATATGTGACATTTTTTCACTTATTTGCCAGTAAATGCAGGGGCTTAGAACATCTATTTTAGCAAGATACCAACAAAGCAATGGATAAAACGGCGTAAAGCACAAAATCTGCAGAAAATATTGTTTTTAAGGGCAAATCTCGGTATTTGAACAAGAAACATAAAAAAAAAGATGGCGATAAAATTATTGTTCGTAAGTCATGAACCATGGTTTAGGGTACTATGTTTAGAAACGAGAGAAACAACAGTACGAATTATGTTTAAAATATCAATATCCGAGATGGCAGCAAACTTTTTCGTTTATTGGGTCAACTTCGATTAAACTATACACAGTGTTATAACATGTCCTAGGCCAATCGTAATATCAGGCAGCTTCCATCATTTAGTATACTGTCACCGTGACTTTTGTCGCCCGTGCTCGCTAGCTCCTACCTTTGTTCTTGCCACGTTCGCATGCAGTGTAGGTATGAGTGAGTGTAGTGCTAGCTAACTGTAATTACAACTTCTTTTGATCATCCCGTTAGAACTTGAGCATTCTTCTTCTTAGCGAGTCGAATTTTATAATGTTGTAGCCCAGAATGTGGCCACTTGGACGGCGGATTGTGTGGCGTCCATCAAATCTTGCTGCGTGCAGGTGGCAGGGCACGCAGGACATGATGTCAGGTGGGCCATCGTCTGTACTTCTCCGCACACACAGTTTATGTCAGTATTATCGGAAAATACCTACCCAGACCCCCACTACCAAATACCTACCCAGACCCATCTAGACATGTTATCTTTACTCCGGCCGATCTGAGTCCGAAGTCTATTTAAAGACTTCCAGATCGGCCACGACAACTGATGTCCGGGTGGGAGATTCTCAGATGGCGTGACAAAGGGGCTAGGAAGGCAGACTCCGCGGCGCCAGAGGTTGCATTTTGCTTGTGGCGGGTCGTTGGTCAGTGGTTTGACGCACTTTATAAAACTTTTTCGGCTTTTCAGCCGTTGTGGCACTGGTTTATAGCCACTCAGTGGGTGCCGAGTGTCGTTGTCCATTTTACGCCTATCAAGGGAGCTTGCAACTGCTCTGTGGACATCTGGAGGCGCTATGCCAGCTAATGGAAACAGCAACTTAACCGGCGTCGGTTTCAGGCAACCAGTAATGATCCGGCAAGTTTCGTTTAAGGCTGTGTCCACTAGCTTGGCATGAGCAGAGCGGTCCCATACTGGGCATGCAAATTCGCCAGCTGAAAAGGCAAGCGCCAAACCAGTAGTCCGCAGAACTTGTGGTGTGGCTCCCCATTTAGTGGTGGTAAGGCGCCGCACTAGATTGTTTTGAGCATGCACCTTCCTTTTCACACTCTCACAGTTCTTTCGGAAGGTAAGAGACCTATCCAACAGCACGCCGAGGTATTTGGGGGAGTTACTGTGGGAAATAGGCACCCCACGCCACGTGATTTTGAGCTTTCGACCCGCCTGTGCATTGCGAAGGCGAAATACGCATGACTCAGTTTTAGACGGATTGGGCTTAAGGGAATTCTCTGCGTAGTAGCAACTCAGGTTCTTGAGAGCTACCGTCATATTGGCCTCAACCTCTTCGAAACTGGTCGCTTGAGAAGTGAGAGCAAGATCATCAGCATACACAAAGCGGGAGGTATTTGGACTGGATGGCTGGTCGTTGGTATATCAATTTCGGGTCAATAAAGCTAGTGAGGCGTACCCGCAGCAACCGCTCAAATAATTTATAAGTATGGCACAGGAGTGAAATGGGCCGAAAATTTTTGGGGTCATCTGCTGGTTTTCCTGGCTTTGGTATAGCTGTGACCTTCGATTTTCTCCAGAGTCTTGGTATTAGGGCAGATTCCAGACACTTGTTGAACATTTGTAGCAGCCATGATACTGCGACGGGGCCAAGGTGTTTAATTTGCTCCACAGAGATGTTGTCAACTCCGGAGGCTTTCCCGCACTTAAGGGATTTAATGGCGGTGATGATGTCACCATGCCCTTGTTTTCCATGCCCTTTTACTATTATGCGTCATGTTGATGTTGGTTACAGTATCAATCCACCTGTCCCGCCGACTTTCATCAATCCGCGACAGTAACTCTTCCCCGACTCGTGTAGTCTCCTCGGAAAAGGGATCACCGCAATACAAAGTCTCGTATCGCATCAACAGTTCCCCCGACTCCTTCGATAATCCTGGGATGTAGGAGGTACGGCATCCTCTGGGGATACAGTGACGAGACACCTCAGAGACTATGTCAGCAAACCGATCATATTCTCGAGGGGATGGTGGTACATTCAAGAGGGCGTCGTCGACTGACTTTGCGTACTGCTCCCAATTTGCCTTGGAGTAATTAAATCGGCGTTTAAGGGGGACCTGTAGAGGACGGACGACTGGGCTAATCTCGCACATAATAGGCCTATGTTGAGTGCAAGGAATAGGTGGGCATACGGTCTTAACGCACTGAGAACTTATGTCTGAACTGGTGAAGATTAGATCTGGGTTGTATCTCCTCTTCCATCGGCCACTATTAAAGGAAGCCGGTTGTTTTGGGTCATGAACAAGAGTCAAATTGTTAGATTCAGCTCATGTCTCGACCGCTTGACCACAGTCGTCAAGGTCATTGTAGCCCCAAAGTGGATTATGACTGTTAAAATCACCGATTACAATTTTCACCCGTTGCTGATCGTCAAAGTTTGAGGGAGGGGAGAACCGGAAAGGCGTCCCGGGGGGCTTATAAACAGAGGTAACAGAGCAGTGGTCGAGGTCCAAGGTAATCACCTCGATGCCATTCTGGGTCGAACATTCAGAGGATTTTACTCTTACTCCGGGAGTAACAAACACTGCGTTACCGTGTTTCGGGTGTTAAGTCTCAGAGATAAGAGTGAGTCCAGCTACGTGTGGTCGGCATTGTGTTTCATCTCGATGGGTTTCTTGTACACACAGTACATCGCAGTGTGTCTTGCGACAGAGTTCAGATAAGAGTTCTGATTTGTCTTTCGAGAAACCCTCGATGTTAATCGAGACTACATACAGTGCCGGCTTTAACACTGGACTGTATGGTTGATTTTGATTTGCCATCGTGGGGAAAGGATTCGCCAGTCAGCTAGAAATAGAATTCGCTAGACTGTTGCCCAGGGTGCGCCAGACGTACTACCGAGTAGCGGCAGCGGTACGTCGCTCGGGGAGGCTCCTTTCATGCACCTTGAGCATCAAAAGATGGCGACATTTTACAGATTTCTACTTTTTTATTTTAAAAATGTTTATTCGGTTGAACTTATTTGAGTCGATGTGAGTCAAGCGGCTGGAGCGCTGATATACATCAATATCTTTTACGCATGTAGGTTTTCTTAAACTTAGTAAAATGCTTTACGCTAGAATATACAAATACAAACAAATTCTAAACAAAGTTTCATAGAAATTGTCTCATAAACAAAACAATTGGCTGCTACCTTGGGCTTTCCACATTATTGAAGTTGCGCATATTGCATATAAACAGGGTATTTTCATCAAGATATACAATAAAGTTTTTATTTTTATTTTATCATCCATTATTATAATAAACACCCACAAAAATGGGTTGTTATGGGTAAAAACCGGGTTAAAACCCAAATCACCGGGTTTTTACCTGGTCAGGTGGTTTGGGTTTTAACCCACCGCCCATCTCTAGTGCGGCGTATGGCGGCGATGCCGATAGGTTCGAGTCTTCATAAGGGCTAAATAATTAAAAAATCTTAAAATATTGTGTTTTATTTATGCATATTTATTATAATACTTTACCTCCTTATTGTATGCTAGCATATAAAAGTGTAAGACAAGTTTAAAGTTTTCAATAAACAGTCAGAATTAACCAACGGATGGACGGTGACACAAATTCACGTTCACATACAGGCCGAGGCTAGCAGATTTAGTTCAAAATTGAGATACACTACACAATCTGTTACCTATATGAAATTCACAAAGAGCACGAAAGTTTGTAAACATCCCTACAAAGGCGATCGGTTGGTTCGCTGCAGCATAGTAAAAAGAGTGCAAAGTTAGTATTCATCGGCGGGGACGTATTTGAACTGGTGATGATTATGTTACATTTTAAAATCCATATAATATTGGCTTTGCGAAGAAACCCCTGACAGCTAAATGTTTTTAACCTTAAAAATTTACTTTATACAGCCATTTAAAAAAATATTGGCTTTCGGGGAACAGCCTAGGTAATCTACGAACGGGCTAAATTTAAGCATCGGACGGTGACATGCAAGGATGAAATGAAGTATTTTCCGCACTGAACTAAAAAACTACGCGTTAAGAAGCAAAGGCTCGCAGCTGAACTCCGACAAAGGGGTACTCAACTCATATGTTCATTGTACCAAAGAAAGTATATTTCATTGTACCAAAGAAAGTATAATACTCGTAGTTTTAAATTAAATAAAAGTCTTCGGCTTAAATAAAACTGTTCATAGAACATTTCACTGTGGAAGAAGGACTGTGGAAGCACCAACGACACATGACTAGTAAAAATATTTTTTTTTATTAAAAAATCCTTTGACTACGTAACAATAAGAAAAAAAATTACTTACCGAAGAAAGATTAGTCCAGCTTTTTGGAATTATTTTCGTATAATACTGGCAGGCAAGGCATTCCTCACATTTACCAACAATTCGTAAAAACAAACTCATGCATACATAGGTTTGAGTGGTTCATATTATCTAAATTTGACTACCAAATCTACTAGCATTATGAAAAAAATTCACTCACGTACGTTCGTCCACCTTCACAGACAACGCAAGCAGAGTAGTATATAAGGTGGTGCCATTAGTTACGTCAACACGTGCACTCAATGTTCCTAGTCTATTACCTATATAACGAAGATGAACGCTGAGTATATGCAAAAGTGCATTATAGGACACAGTATGCAGGACCATCTCACAAATATTTAGTAATCAGGTGGCTACTACGGCGTAGGTAGGTTCTACGGCGTAGCTTGCTACGTTTGCGTAGTAGACTACGGATTTTATAATCTACTAGCGGTCTGCTCGCGGCTACGCTCGCGCTATGTAAGATTTTCCCGTGGGAATTACACTTTTTCCCGTAAAAAGTATCCTATGTGTTAATCCAGGTTACATACTATCTCCATTTCAAATTTCATTCAAATCCTATGAGTACTTTAAACGTGAAGGCGGAACAAACATCTATATAGCGGAATCTTTTCAGTTAGACTTTCAAAAATAATTAACTAAGAAGACGTTCAACATCGGTGAGTTGGCTGTTTAGAATAGAATAGAGTAGAATATATATATTTTTTGTTTTGTTATTGTTTAGTTTACTGTACGAGTAAGTTCGTTAAAAAAATCAAGAGATGCTTGAGTTTGATTTATTTTTATTTTCTTTCTTTTTTCCTCTCCCATTAGGTGTAGTTCCTTGCCTCACGAGCCGTAACCAAGTGGTGATGACGGATGTGGTGAGAAATTGCCTGACGATGCGGCATGTGTTTAAAATGGCGGCTTTTTGAAGAGTGTTAGATGTAAAGGGGTTCATATTTAGAGTTTTGAGGCTATTGGGTGGGTTATTATTATCATCTCAGCATAAAGCTGGCAAAAAGTACACTTACGGGCCAAAATCAAGTAAGAGCAGTGTGTGATGTATAATATAATATCAAGATGCAGTGTTTTGGCTAAGAATTTCGTTTTCATCAATTTGTATGAATTTACCCACAATCCTATAGGTATTTAGAACGGCGGCTTTCTGCAGAGAGATGTAAAGAGTTTTTTTATTATTATTATTAAAGAATGTGCCTGCTCACACAACATCAGTCTATAACTATTTGCCTGGAAGAGATTGCTTTTTTAGCAATAAGGCCGCCTCTTGACTCTTCTACTACTTATATGTACTGTGTTTCTGTAACCTTTTGGTGTCAGTACAAATTGTATTGTATCTTTTTAAATTTATTACATATTTTTTTCTTTATTTTTGGCGCACAATTAATTTATATTATTCCTTTTATCAACTTTAAGTAGCCTGCATAATCAAGGCAGCAATTCCTCACACTCAAACTTCTTCAGACATTACAAACAGAATTTGCCGAAACTCGAGAAAGACATTTGGCGAGCTATTGGATCCCCCCCTGAGCTTGCTTAAAGCTAAGATTACAAAGTAAAAAATATTTTTTAACAACACTAAAATATGAGTTGCAAGATTCGGACCGAACAAACAAACCCACAGACAAACAAACAGACAAGAAAGCGAGTTAATAAAAACGTGTTAAAAAGGTTCGATGATGTCAGCGATGCATTTATTTGTGGCGAAGACATGAGCTTTTTAAAAGGAGATTCCAGGTTTGATTCTGGCCATAAGATATGTTTACGATTGTGCTATCATACATATCAAACAGCTTCAACCACGATGAAAATATTGCAAGGAAAGCCTTCATTCAGCTGATTTCCCTATCCACACTATTTAAAGCGCACCTTCTTAGATGTGAAAAAAAAAATAGACATTCATATAATTAGTTTAATACTCTCTAGATTATTATTACCACATCTCTTTCGAAAATCCGTGTAGGCCAGATTACTGGAATATGAAACATCATTTTTACTCTCGTGGAAAATTAAATTCAATCTTTTGTGTTTTCACGCAATTCCTAACATAATTTTGAATAAGTGAAAATCTCGTAAGTAAGAGGATTAAGTTACATGTTTTGTGTAAAATAAGTACCTATATTGTATTATACTACTTTAATATAATATTTTAATAAAGCTACAAACCTAAAGTAAACCAAGTAAATAGAAAATATTTTTATCGAATTCTTCGTAGGTACAAACTTTCTGTTGATATAACTATAACAAACAGAACGGGAAAATTCCAGTTTTCACCTCATGAGAATAAAGTACCCATTTCAGGCGAGAATTTGCTTGAAGTTGGTAAAGCAAATTTAGGTTTCAAAGGCAGTAAAATGCACAATAGTTTCGCTGGTTCCTCGAATATTACCGCGAGAGACTGTCCATGTTTGGAATCCGACTATTGAAATAAATAAAGTTTTATTCCGAGTTTTTAGAAAAATAATAAAAATTGGGCTTTTTGTACGAACAATAAGTAGTTTCTATTTTGAAATGCCATAAATACTTATAGTCCGAATAACGTTTGCGTGGTATATATTTACTTTTATATACGTTTGTAACTGGCATGAAAAAGGGTCATTAGGCCGTGAAGGGCACAGTAAGTACTAAAACAGTATACCAACAAATTAACAGAACGAATAACATGCTTTTCACTGGCCACATGATTGATGTTTGTATTACAAACAGTCCTCGTAATTTGTAAAATTGTAAACGAGGTAACAAAGTTTGTAGACTTTTGTGTAAGACATACGAGTACCTATCCGAGTATTTAGTTGGCTGAACACAACTAAACTTTATTGGTTACTTTTAAACTTTTAACGATTTTACTCAATAAACAAACATGTTAAATGAAATAACGAAAATTCTTCGAAGCTTACTCGTATTCAAATGCTACTACGGTCACGTCCACGGTTTTTTATATGACAGGCCGAAAATTTTATTAGGACTACATAAGAATTAGATGTAATAATTATAGCTAAGTAAAAATATTATTTTGTAAAATATTGTTCTTGCGGGTTCTCGAATGGAGACCGTGTCTCGGGAAACGTAGTGTGAGACGCCCCCCTACCAGGTGACTGATGACCTGAGGAAAGTCGCTGGTGGTGGCTGGATGAGGAAAGCAGGTGATCGTGCGCTTTGGCGTACCCTTGAGGAGGCCTACGTCCAGCAGTAGACTGCAATAGGCTGATTGATTGATTGAAAATATTGCTTTGTCGGATTTAAAAATCATATAAGTCTGAAAATGTCACCTTTTGATTGAATTATGCTCTAACCACAACAGCGAAAAAATGGCGGTCGTTTTTAGTTTTGTAGATTTTTTTTTCTTAAGTGATGTCTTACTGAAATTAGTTTCAGTAAGTGTTAGCACTTACTTCCTGTTTTATGGTAAAATCCGTATCGATTTACTAATGTGTGGTTGACTTTTCTCTAAATAATGTACCAAAATAAATTATGTCCTTTAAAAAAATACAAACAACGTGGCATCGAGTACCGGGGTGATAAATGTGTAACACCGATTAACTAATACTATCTTGCGATGTCTGTGATGGTGAAAGGGTAGGGTAAGGCTTATCGCACACACGCAATCTTGTTTGAGGACATCTCCCGCCTTCTATTGGAAACTACATAATGCGTTAACCCGACCGACCTTTCTGAGGGATGAAATGTGTAAGAGAACTTTATACTGCGACTATCTCTTCATAGTATATTTATGCAAAGTCTTGAATGAAGTATGAGAGAAATATTCAAAATAAAATACATCAGTCATTTTCGACTAGCACTTTAAAATTGACAATCATAAAAATGTCCCCTTAGGCCACGTGGTCCGACCGGCTAGTCCGATCGATCGAACGACGAAGATTTGTTTATCTAATGCAACTTACTACTATATTTTTTATTAATCCTTTCATTCTGTAGATGGTCTCCGCCATCACGTCAGGACCGTTGAAGTATAGGTTCGACTTAGGAGAAAGACTTCAGATACTAGTATAGAGGTTCCTTATATAGTAATATTAATGTTTATTAATTGACGAAAGAAAAGTAGGTCTTTACTATAGAGGCTGCATAAAAAAACTTTATTCGCTGACCAAAATGGGTCAAGTTCATGGAACATTTCAATCATCCCACCCGATATGCACAATTACTTACATACTAGCCGTTGAGGCCCTGAGTAAAAGGTCGGACGTAAGGTTGATTTACCGGGGACTGCCGGGTCTTGAGATGAGTTTTTTTTATATACGTTTACTTTTTCAAGGGAGGCACAGTAAACAAGGTTGCTTGGGTCAAAGTTTGTTTTGCTCTTAAGAACAAAGAAAACCTATACAGGTTGCTCATAAGATTGTTTGAATTTATTCCCATCACCAGGACTCACTTATAGAAGTGAGTCCTGGTGATGGGAATAAATTGCTTTACGACTTTGTCTGTAATGTTTACTTGCTTGGCATAAAAATCTTCTTGAACCTAAGATTTGAACTGAAAAACATTATTTTTAACGGATTAAGAAATAAAATAATACTCACTGACTAAATTTTATTTTATTTAGGTACTTACTTATATCATGATATACCAGTCAATGCTTTGCAATCAACTGAGATTACTTTTGTCAGCAAAAATATAATCTGATCTTTTTTTCTTGTAAGCAATATTTTCGTTTTATCTAGTAGATAATAAGAGTGTATCAAGTGGAGTGTCAATAAACGTAAATTAAGTTTTCGTCCAAAGCTTTTTGCTGCTTTTACTGTAATCTGATTTTTGTATTTTAGTATAATAGATTTCTTAGAAAGCCTGGGCTATCGTCTGCTTTCAAGATAAGTTTATTTTATTTTAAAGTAAAATTGTAAAGTGTTTAAAAATACAGTAATCAGAACATCGTACACGCATGCCCTTTTATATAAAATAGCCTACTTAGATTTTTACCGTATGGATTATGGATGTTTATAATTTTGCATACATTGATATTTAACGCATGTCAATATTTTGTTACCTTAGTGATATTTGTAAACTAGTTTTTTTTAAATAGCTACCGCGGAAGTCGTAGTGTTAGATGACCTCTCACAAGGTGGACAGATTATTTGGTGAAGGTAGCTGGGAGTCGGTGGATGCAAGTAGCACAGGACCGTTCATATTGGAAACCTTGGGGGAGACTTCCGGCTGAGATGATGATGATGATAATGAGTGTGTTTTTTCTCAAACCACTCGTATATAATTAATATTGCTAAATTTTTTGCATAGTTTAAGAAAAGTTACACACACAAAAAAAAAAAAAATATTCGTTGTAACAGTTTTACATAAATATTAAGTGACCGGAGCCTCCTTTTAAGTTTTATAAAACCTGTGATAGGAGGCACCGCTCTTCAACCTAACGAATTATAAGTAAACTTAAAACTATCATGTCTGTGTACGTGTGTGTATGTATTAGCAAGTCGTGTTAAGGTGTTGTATGTGTTTAAATTGTACGTGTTTATGTTGGGTGTGTGTTGTGAGTGTTAGTGTTATGCATGTATGTGTTGTGTGTATATGATTATATGTAAATGTGTCTGTATATGGGGGTGTATGTATATGTAGATGTAGATGTGTGTGTATGATGGGGGATAGTAAGCCCTACGATACTATCTTGGAATCGGTTCCCACAAACTTTGTGTACATGTAAATATCCTTTAACTCACAGTTAGTATTATTACTTTTTGATGTTTATTAAGTTAATGATTATTTTATATTGTTTTATTATTGTATAATGTCAAGTAAATTCTCTGTCTCTTCATAATTTTTTGTTTCTAGCCATTTAGATACAGTATCCCTACAGTCAAAATATGTTCTCTTATATATATATAGTTCCTTATTTAATACATTGTATAAATAGGCTGAGCGTTTGTCATATTGCCGGCTGGCAAATGTGGTTTTCGTCCTGGGTACTTGTACAACGGTGTAGTTTCTTCTTTTCTTTGTAGTGCTAGGATCAAAAGGTAATGTCTTATGTTTTTTTAGAATAATATTAGATATGTATAGTTTCCTGACTGATAGAAGTTTACTAATTTTATAAAGACTTTCAGTAGCAAACCTCATCTTTTTGAAGTATATCACCTTAATTAAATTGCGTTGTGCTCGTTCTAACTCCATGAATCGCGTTTTTGCGGCGCCACCCCATATAGGAATGCAATATTTTATAACAGACTGCACAAGTGAGACATATATGTGGGAAACGGAACGGGAGTGAAGAAAGAGAGGTGCGATGTATGAGAGGGAAGGGAGAGGAATGGCGGACGGCGAAAACGATTGTGTGTGCGGAATTTTAATTTTCTTTTTAAAAATAGAAAACGTTTAAATTTACAAAATATTTTTATTTAAAACGCCATCCCTCATATATTACTTTCAGAAGATCCCTATCCAGAACATCCGTGTGGTATGATGGGTTTCGTGGACCAGCCTCCATTCTTGGCACAACATGTCTTAACGTTTTGAATATCCAAATCAGTTTTCTGATTCTAGAAGTCACATATTCAAGATGCATGTACCAAGAAAGCCGCTGATCCACAATAACTCCCAAATATTTAGTATGCGCTACTTTTAGGATTTCAGTACAATTACAATTTTGTTTATTCGGGATGTTACAGTTATGTATTTTTAAACTAAATTCTTTATTGGGTTGCCCATCGTTGTAGATGCTGTAACATATATAATTAGTCTTGGCAGTGTAAGAACATTGTAACAAAGCCATTCGCTAACTTGTTTCAGTCCCTGCTCAGCAGACTCTTTGACAGATTCCCAGGAGTTGCCAGCGAAGATAATGGCAGTATCGTCGGCGTACGAAATAATTTTAGCATTTTTAATATTCATATTACAAAGATCGTTGATGTAGATTAGAAACAGTGTTGGTCCAAGGACGCTTCCTTGAGGTACACCAAATTCTACATCCACATCTTCACTGGAGGAGTCCCCAATTCGAACTCTTTGCTTTCTTTCTGTCAAATAGTCTTTAAAAATATTAAGCGGAGTTCCACGTATTCCGATTCTTTCTAATTTGTGTACAAGAATAGGGAGGGAGACGGTATCAAACGCTTTCTTTAGGTCCAAAAATACTGACATACACTTTTTGCGATTATCAAGGTGATCTACAAGTAGCGAACTAAGTGTCAAGACTGCATCTTCAGTACATTTTCCCCGTCTGAAACCAAACTGGGAAGGAGATAATATCTTGTATTTTTCTAAGTATTTTAGAAGTCTTACATTCAGTAATTTTTCTAATATTTTAGAGATCGCTGGTAGCACAGAAATAGGCCTATAATTGTTGATATCGTCTCGCTCCCCACCTTTGTAGACTGGCGTAATAATAGATCGTTTTAGAGGACATGGAAAAGTACCGCTGTCGAAGCAGAGATTAGCAAAATGAGTTAAAATGGGTATAATCTCAGACTTTGCCAGTTTTATGAATTTTGTTGGTATTTCATCCCATCCGGATGCGCTATCTGATTTAAGACCCATAAGAATATTGTTTATCTCATCATGGTCAGTATGTGATAAAACAAAGGAGTTAATTTGGTTTGGTAAGTTTTTTAGATAGTTATTTTGTGCCCTTTTCTTAGGATGCAATTGCTGCGCAAGGTTTTTTCCGACATTCGCGAAATATTTATTGACAAAATCTGCAGATTCTGATGGAGTTGGCTTCATATTAAGTAATTCTAAGTTTGTGTTTTTATTTTTACTCGTGTATGTGATACTTTTAATATTTTTCCATAGTGACTTATTATTTTTAACCGATTTCGCTAATTGTTCTCTATCATGTTTTCTCTTAAGTTTCTTTATTAAATTATTACAATAATTTCTATATCGTTTGTATATTATTTTATTTACGTCATTAAATGGATCACTGCGAACTTTTTTTTGTAAATTATTTCTGTTTCGTATACAACGCAATATACCAGGAGAAATCCATGGTTTAATATTGCGGTATGTTTTGGGTATGACTGTGACTAGCGTATTATCTTTTAGCGTTTCCCTTAATTTAAATATCAGACTATCTATTACAACAGCAGGATCATCACAATATAAAAGGTCAGCAAGATTTTTATTTTTTAATTGAGTTAGAGCTTCTTCAAAATTGATGATTATTTTAGTTTTACTTGCAGGTTGATAATTTTTAAGCTTTGATAGAATAAGTAGTGTAGTGAAATGGTCTGTGATAGTTGTATGTAGTACAGCTATAAATGCATGTTGCTTCGTTTTATTTATCTTTAGCATAAAATGGTCTAGGCAATTCTTCTCCCTAGTAGGTATAGTGTGTCCAGCCAGTATACCATAGACAGATAACGTGTTCAAGTAATTGGTTCTATTTTTTAGTTCATATTGGGGTTCTATTGGTTTAGGCTTTATATTAATATTTATGTCACCTGCAATGATTATGTTTCTATTTATCGAATTCAGTGTTTCTAAGTGTGTGCTTAATGAGTTTATAAAACTATCTGCATTAAGATAAGAAGGAGATCTGTATATACATAAAACGGTGTTATTAAATATTTCAAGCTGAAGACACGATGCCTGACATAGACTTATTTCTTTAATTTTGTGATTTAGTGTACTTTTCACATAAACTACTACCCCATCGTTCTGGTTTAGTTGACAAGCTGTAGAATAAGAATGATAGTTCGGTAATTGGGGTATAGGTTTATTAGAGTTTATCCTGCATTCCGTTAGTATAATGACGTCGGTATGAAAATTAAAGTCAGATATATTAAGGATAAAATCATCCAAATTTCGATAAACACTTCTTATATTTTGGGAAACTATAGTAAAGTAATTTTTTTAGTTGTATGTATTTTCCAAGCTCGTTAATGTCACATTCAATTGAGCGTGCAATTTCTAATTTGTCTATTTCATTTATAGTTTGCATTGTGTCACTCATTTTCACCAATTAGTAAGTAAGCGCGTATAACAAGTACGTAGATATTGTTAAGATTAATTAAACTATTGCTAATGACATGGCTAGACATTTCAATGAGACAAGAAGAAAGATAAGTATGGTTTTGTGTAAAATTTTTGTATACTAAGGCAAAGGTCGAGTTTAAGTATATAACTAAATGTGAATATGTTAGTGTGTAATTTGTGTGTGTTATTATGTTAAAAGGCGAGTATGTAGAGGTTAAGCAATTGTGGTATGTGTTACTCACACAAAAATTTAAAATGTGTTAAATCGCGCTAGTTAGGCAAATCATGCCTGTAAACTTTATATTTTATGTAACAATTATATTCAAATGTTTACCATAACAAGCTGACAATAAAATAGTTACAACATTAACACACAATCAACTCAAGTTACGTGAATATCTTCATGTAAAACCGTCAAATTGCTGTATGTATAGTTAATGCTATCTAACCCTTTGTCCTTTGTGAGGGAATAATTGCCGTACTAAAAACGTTATTATTGTGGTTGAGAATTTGAGATATAGCTTCAGTCGTAAACGCGTGCTAAATACTAAGAGGGCGACTATAAAATGTAAATCGCTTGTAAAATTTTTGATTGCATCGTTAAATTTACTGATTATTACTAATTTCACAAGAAAACCCTCAATGGAGAAAATAACTTGCGTTTTCTATTGTGGCTAAATAGAAATCAAGCGAGAGTAAAGTTGTGCAGTTTCAATTCAAATCTGTTTATTCTTGTATTGTTGAATATTAAATGAATTAATATGTTTAAAAGGTAGGTAAATATACACAGAAACAAAATAATTTCAATTTTGAATTACTATTTTGTTTTCCTTACCTTTAGAGATGAAAGACCATGATGATTGATCTTTCATAACTGTTATGAGTAGTAGTTATGAGTATTTTTGGTCCAGGTGATTTACTTACAAAATGTTTACTAGTCTTTAGCTTAGTAAATCTTTAGCTTAATTAGCTTTATTATTTGAGTCAACCTTAAATTAGGCCCGTATACAGGTCTGTCAAATATTAACAAAATTTTGAAGATTCAACAAAGAATCCGATTAGGTCTAAGTAGGTACCTAGTAATTCCGAATCATATTATAGCGTCAAAAAGTTATCGCGAAATTTCCAGCAGCCTTAGTTAAGCATTACGCTTTAAAATACTTTTATTGACATAAAATAAACAGTGTTTTGTAACTTTATCTGTGCTAGAGAGTCGCTTTATACATATTTTATATCTTAACTTACATTATAATATAGATTATTATTGTTACAGATAACGTCTGTTAACGAAATATCTAATAAATTATAAAGCAGAAAATCGAGAAAATTTATCATTTTCTGCTTTATAATTTATTACATTATTAATGCCTCTTTATTTATAGCTCATTAAAATATTACTTCCCGGTTGATTTGTTACATAAAAATATTTAAGTTTTCTTTCGGATTTTGTGAAGTTAATGATGTAATTCCTCAGGTAATTCATTGATAAATGTAGGTACTACACATTTAAATGATGTCAATCCTTAATAAATATTCGCTTTAGGTAATGCATATATCATATTCAATTTACCTATACATGTTTGTCTCAGGTTGTCGGGTCTTTTTATTTTAATTAGATACTCATCTGGAACAGTTACTACCTCCGTACTTTGTCATAAACATTAATAACCCTACAGTGGTTGAATAAACCATGATCATCATTCCTAAACCTTTCGTTAATATAACTGGGTACAATCAATTTTAACATTTTACGTTGTAATCTATAGATATCGTGCAAATACTTTATATAAGTTCTTCCGTAGCTACTTAAACCGTAACTGATAGTGATGACAGAGTAGGTGCCTTCATTATTCAAATAGTCTTTGTCCTATGAAGCAAACTAAGCTTAGTTGAGTTCTGTATCTCTTCGCTAATCGGATCTCCTTACACGACGCGTTCATATTAATTCCTTCCAGGACAAGATTAATACGGTTCATTGTGCAGCCACTCTCGTGCCTGAAACACAATAGGGAACACTATCCCTTGTTTAGTACGAAAACATTTATTAAGGTTTCTTTGGTAGCATCTTCTAAGATTAACGTCTTAGTATGTAGGCAATTTGAAGCTTAATTGCAGGATTTTCGTATTTAATATTCATATTAGAAAAGAAAAGATGTGGGTTAACGAGAAAGGTAAAACATAGATTGGCAAATATGGATTAAATAAGAAAAAAAATCCACTCAATTTTGCCAGGACGTTGAAAGACAGAGTATATCGAAGGTTTTTAGTTGACCATCTTTGTAGGGAATGCTGTATACGCCTGTAAATAAATTCACTAGTTTCGTATGAGTTGACCATTCTACTCTGGAGCCACTTTTCGACTTATGTGACTTATGCTTGGTCGTTGGAGACTGAATATAAGATGATGTGAAAGATGGCACGACTGTTATCTTTGTGGTATCCTCGAAAAAACAACTGTTTGTATTTTCCTTATTTTATTGTTACGATTTATATAATATGACATCAAATATGTTCATTGTATTAAAGTAGGCACTCCAAACGTCGTCGTCGGAAATTGTATTGTAATATATTGAGAACATGAATACAGGAATAATGTACACGTCTATATTGTGGCATGGTTCTCTCCACCCAATAACCAACTATATTGATTACCCAACGATGATGTACTCCTGTTCTCAGGTAAATGAGCCGACAATGCATGCAGTCTATTGGGTTCATTGACTAAAACTAATTACTCGTATAATTATGAAACAACTAGCCGTCTGCCCGATGGGATGTCCCATCATAATTCCACATACTTTAATCCTTTATTATTTAAACATCTTAATTCACTGGCAACTAAAACAAAATCGTCATTCAAGAACTCGCGACTGCATTTTGAATTTAGTAATATGCCGGCTCCAACTGCCTTGTAAATCCCGCTACAAAAAAAGTCAAGATTCGAATTTACAATAATAATAAAATCGATCAAGCCCTTTACCGTTTTGTTTTTTAAATTTTACACATTTTTAACCCACTTAGAGGACGAATTTAAAAAATACCTACATATAGTAGGGTTACCTTAAAAATAAAACATGCTTTTAGATCCACCGGTGGTGTAGGCCGAGCGTATTTTAGTTGTCAATCCGAGATGGAGATCATGTATTTTTTTCAATTTTAATCGTGAATTAAACCCACTTAAAGGACGAATTAAAAAAAACCTCTCTTATTGCATATCTACGAGGGCTGATTGATAAGTTTCCGAAACGACAAAAAAAAACTTTAAAAATCTATTTAAAATAAATTTATTTCTCAACGTAGTTTCCTTCTACCTCGATGCATTTAGTCCAGCGCTTCTCCAATGCCGTTACACCAGTTTGATAAAATGTTTTCTCCAACCCCTCAAAATACTCGTCCACGGCAACAATGACTTCTTCATTTGATGAAAATCTCTGGCCACCTAACCATTTCTTCAGGTTTGGGAATAAGTGGAAGTCACACGGGGCCAGATCCGGGGAATAGGGTGGATGCGGTAGCAATTCGAACCGCAATTCATGGAGTTTGGCGACTGCAACCATTGACGTGTGTGCAGGTGCGTTGTCATGGTGGAACAAAACTTTTTTCTTGGCCAAATGTGGTCGTTTTTTCTGGATTTCATCACTTAATTTTTGCAGCAAGCTTGCGTAGTACTCTCCATTTATTGTTTTTCCTTTTTGCAGATAATCCACTAAAATAATCCCTCGAGCATCCCAAAAAACAGTCGCCATCACTTTGCCGGCCGACAAAACCGTTTTTGCTTTCTTCGGCGCAGGTCTTCCGCTCTCAGTCCACTGCTTAGATTGTTCTTTTGTCTCGGGAGTATAATGATGTATCCAGGTTTCATCGACTGTTACATAACGCCGCGAAAACTCGTTAGGATCTCGGTTAAACAGCGCCAAACACTCCGATGAATCGTCCACTCGACGTTGCTTTTGGTCAACAGTGAGCAAACGCGGCACCCATCGCGCGCAAAGCTTTTTCATTCCCAAATGTTGGTGCAAAATATTAAAAACGCGTTCAGATGAAATGCTCACCATCTCTGCTATCTCTCGCAACTTCAAGCGCCGATCATTCAATACAATATTGTGAATTTTTTTGATCATGTTGTGATGGCCCAATGCCGAGCCTGAAGTCTCAGGCTGTCAGTTATGCTGTGATATATTTGTTATAATTTATAATGTGATCGTCTAGTAATTATTTTCTTGGTGGATAATTCAGTAATACTTGATTTTACTTTTTGTCCTTGCTAAACATAATAAGCAAACGAAAAGGGTTCAAAGAAAGTTTCTGTGTCGAGCTCTACCACAGCGACTTCCTGTGAATGAAGTTTTATGTAACCCCAAGAAAATGAGTTTCCGCGCAAGGCCCTCCCCCCTCGTGCTTCTGGAATGCAGAGATACCTGTCCCAGCCGCGACATACAAGGCCTTACGAAGCGGGCTATACGACAGCGACTCCTCTTGAAGGTTAAAGTGTTAGCTCTCTGTAAACTTGAGTATTGCTGTGCACCCGACTGCGCCTTCTGGAACGCACGTGATTCCAGCCGACTACGTAAGCAGCCCTCTGGGTTGTGCCAAGGATAGTGAGACTCGCAGTATTGTTGTTTTATGTTACGTAACTTTTATTTTTGTTATCTGTATCTCGTAGTCAGACCCGAGAACAGTAGCTGCCTCTTTATATTTTAGAATGCATTCATTTAGTTGGTTTGTGTTTTATTTGTGTGTGTGAGTGGCCACTCGTGAGGTCAGCTATAGCGCTTTTGTTTGTTTGCAGAGCTCATTTCTCAATGACACCGCGCAGTGTATACTAAAGTATTAGCAGAGTCTTTTTGGCAAAATTTAATATTTTATAACTTCTCTTTATCATGTAATGTTTGCAAGGATTAGGTATTTGAAGCAACTTTATTGAGTAAATTATAGTTGCTTTAACCTAGATCTTGATAATGTCTTTAATTCAAAATTAAGGTTATTATTAAATGCAAGTGAATTTGTAATTTAGAGTAAGGCTTAAGATGAATTTAAGGGCAGATTTACTTATTTATGAAAAATTATAGATTATTTTATTTAGAGGAGAGATGAGGAAAACACAAGATAAATTAAATTATAAACTTTAGTTTATTATTCTTTTCTTTACTTTTAATTTAATCTGATTTAAATCGAGGAATCCGAAGAACGGTATTCCTTGACCCTCTGTTCGATTTCTAGGCCAAAAGTATTCTAATGAAGGGGAAAAACGAACAGAAAAAGGAAAAAACCCCTTAGGCCAATTATTATCACTACTGCTATAATATTTATTTGTGATTCAAATTATGATTAAGTGCTAAGAAGTTTTATAGTAATAATAGCTCTATCTGAGTATAGTTTATGTCAATATCGAAGCGTAAAATACAGCGAAGAAAATAGGAATAGAGAAATAAGATTATCTTTGGGCTTTAAAATATAATTTAGTATGATATGCAGCTTTAGATTTAAAGTTCAAGTAATATTATTAATATTGATTAGAATTGGAACTTTTATTGAACTATTTATTTATGTAGTTTTAAGTTTTAAAACCCAAAGTTCTTTGTACTCCCTGTCACTGACTCGATGATTAATCAACACTTAGAAATACACTGCACTATCGCTTCGACGCTCCCGGCTTGGTCTCCCGCTCTGCGTTGACTATCCCTATCCTAGTTCCCCTACCCTATCTCTAACATCTAATCTCCGCCTACAACCCTAACCCTAAATCTTAACATCTAATTGGTCAGCTAAGTTCAGCCGCTCTCCATTGGTCGATCCGTCGATCTTGATTGGCCGGCTGCTCCCGCGCATCGACGATGCGACGCTTCTCCTTGCGAGCTCTCCTGTTGCCATGCGCGCCATCGTCAACTTCGCCTCAATGAAAGCCCTGCTGACGTCACTCAGGCTTCAGCGTTTCACATGACTTCATAGCCGCTGCTATGCTTAGGACTTCATGTAGACAGCCTGGAATTTAGAAGCAAAATCCTTTGCGTAATCCATTTCTATTGTACATACACATCTTGTTAATATTATGTCATTTGTTATACACAGTGTTACACCGTAGGTCATCATCATTGATAAAGTCATATCAATTAGGGTTTTGTTTATATGAATAATATAGTTATGAAACCCGGTAAACATAAGACATAGTTGAGTTTTGTCTTAGGACTTAGAGTCGTACTTTGCATAGCAAACCATGGTGGCAGTTTCACCCTTTTTATCTTAATATTATTTTGTCTTGTCTGACATCTGTTTGGTGTAAAAGTTTTGGGTCGATAAGGATTTCTCTATCTTCCTACACGTGCTACAGCAAAACCATTGAACTTTATCTGCCTATTGTTTGGTGGTAATTTATATTTCTTCAAACCGTCTGTCTTGTGATGCCGCTTCCCGGGGTGTTTAAATATTTCCGTTTAAAAATATCGGTTTATTACTTACTGACAAAAGACCTCTGGCAGTTTTAATTTTTATTGTTGCCAAATGTGCATTTCTCGAAGCAATACTACTAACCATTACTTGTCTTTCTCACGCTTATCTTAATGGCGCGTTCGGTACCATCACAATGTCCGGATTCGTGACTTCATTTGGACGGCCAGACCTGTGGGCGTCTTCGCAGCTCTGTCTTCCACGTTTAAAATCAGTTACCCAGGTGTGAATTGTACTCAATGCAGGAGCAGAATTACCTAAAACACTGTCTAGCTTGGTTTTAATCTGGGTTGCTGTTTTCTGTTTTAAACCTAAAACTTTATCACCGCACGAATTTCGTTTCTTTCCATTGTTAAGAAAATTTACGACAGAGAAAGTTCTACGTCCTATCAAACAAATTCCACCAGTTCGATTAAATTCAAATTTGGCGTTCTATTTTCAAAAAGATGCCAAAATATAATGTAATATTTTTTTTTTGCGTATCATTTTTTTAAGTTCGTCGTTTCGGCCAGTTATCAATCAGCCCAGGTACACTATGTCCCTACATATGCCTTGTAAAAAAATCGTGCTTCTGCATCCGCTGGTGTAGGCTGGGCGTTGTCTTGTTTTTATTCACGACCTCAATAGTATGGAGATTTAGGTATTCTAAATTTTAAACACGATTTGAATTTATATACAGGGCGAATTTTTTAAAAAGTATGTAGGAATACCTTACGGTGGTGTAGGCTGGGCGTTGTCTAGTGTCATTTTGGGCTTCAATTAGTATGGATATTGTGTTCTTTTTCAATTTTAAACGCGAATTAAATCCTTTTTAAGGACGAATTTAAAGAAAACTTCTCTAAGTGCATATCTACACTACGTAGGAAAGTCTTGTAAAAAAATCCATGCTTCTAGACCCAACGGTGTAGGTAGGGCATTATCTAGAGTTGTCATTCTGGGTTTCAATTAGTATAGAAATTTTATATTTTTCAATTTTAAAACGCAAGTTTTACTTAGAGGACGAATTTAAAAAACCTCGCTTAGTGCATACCAACGTTTAATAAAGAACATCTGTTCTAAATTCCACATTTCTGGGTTCATCGGTGTAGTCAGTGCGTTGGTTACCTATCTTATATAAGAAATTTTTAAAAACCGAATATTTTTTTACCAAAAACGATTTTCATTTTTTTCACCTTATTAATTATTTTTTATGTCATTTCCCAGATGTTTGTTTCATTTTTTATTTAATTGACCTTTGTTTTGATTTACCACAAAGATGGATCTCCGAAGTAACGTTTTCCAGATAATTCAGAATTCCACATAATTATTTTCCCGAATGATCACCTTACCATAAATAAGTTTTCCAAAAGTTTAAAATACAGATGTATTATTATTTACCTAGTAATATTGAATGCCTGCAAGTAGTCACAAGACAACTTAACCCCGAAGGGTATGGCGGAGGGAGTTGAGCTCGCTTCTAACCTAATGTCGTCGGGGTGCCCCGAACTCCCGTGCTCACTACGCGCGCACCCACCCTGATTTTGAGCGTTAGTTAATTCTAGTTTTAACAAAGGCAAATAACAAATAATATTTCTTTACATCATGCAAGTGTTTTTATTTTTAATTTTAAATCAGAAATGATGAAACGTTGAATCTGGAAAATATAATTTAGGACATGTAAACTTATGGAAATAGTAACTTCGGTTATTTAAACTTATGGAAAACGAAAATATATGGAATGATACAGATAAGAATATGGTTATAGTTTGGAGTTATTCTGGGATATAATACTTCTGGTTAATGTATTTATAGGATTATGATGTTCTGGAAAATAATACAAATGGGAGCTAAATGTTCTGTGAAACGTTTTCGACCTATTAAAATTCGGGTAAAAACTATTCGGAAGTATGAAAGGTTACCGAGCGAATGATATTATTTTGAATGAATGATAACCTAAAATAAAGGTGTAGCTGTTAGATTAAGAGATTTTTAAGTCGCATGGTTTTAAGTGTAATATGAGAATGGCCATCTCATGTCCCTTTTTAATCTTTTAAAGTCGAAAAAGATGGACATACTTAAATTAAGCGTGACAGTGAAAATTAGCCTCAATGGTGTGTATGTGACAAAAGATCAATTGGAACACAATCACTTTGGTTGTAATGTAAGGTCAATGACCGACCTGAAACGCCATGCGAAAAGAATTTGATTCAAAAGTTAGATGCGTACCTAAGTGCATTTATATTAAATCTTGTACAACTCTGATTCTTGATTTAAAATACCTAGTACAACAATTATAGTCGGGTTATTATAGGATGAGTTCTGACAGCTTCAAAATTTTTGATACGACGCGACGACGTTAACAACTTTTTTTATAATATTCAGTTTAAAAACAATAATAGCTAAAATATAAAAAAAAAGTAACTTCACCTCTTATTATATCATTAAACAGTATGTAATTTACTTAATAAATAAACGAAATAATATTAAAAAGTAATCTGTCAGAGCTCATCCTATAGTAACCCAAGTATAGTGTACCTGTCCGGAGTTCCAAGCACAGAGACATGAGTTGAAGAAAATAATATACTTAAATCTTAATTTTGATGCAAAACGTTATTAAAATACCAAATCGTTTTCTCGACATATTATTTGTATGTAAGAACGTCTCAAGAGCAATTTCCGCTGTAGCAATAGGTCTGGATATTAAAGGTAAATAACGTATAATGTATGTTTATTCCAATACATGTAAATATGATATTATTTACTCGCACAAGGGCATGATGGAAATAGGGTAAACAATATTAAATTTATTTGTTTTGTAGATTGAATGTCAGAGTTAAATAAAATCTTTTAAAGTAGGTATTGACAGTTTGCAGCACTCAAACAACAACAGCTCATAAACATCTCCACTAAAAGGGCTTCAGTAGTCTCAGGCCTTAGTCGACCACGCTGGCCCAGTGCGGGTTGGTTGACTTCATACACGAAGAAATTTTAACTCACGATGTATGTCTTTAGCGTAATGGCTGGTTTAAACGTATTAAGTTGTCAAGTTGTTAACAAAATTTTAACTTAATTTTAAGCCACTTAATGCGTGTACACAACGAATTTAGTAATAAGTTGCTAGTTAAAATTTAGCGTGCAAGTAGATTAGAACTTTTTCTATTTTTCAAGTAAGTTGGTGGGCGTGACTTGTCACTTCACACCTTTTAAACGGTTCGGTTTAGTTAATATTTAGTTAAGGCGGTGGATCTTAGGATAACTTAAGAGCTTGACTTGTATTAAGTGCATTAGACGTGTAAACACTTACTTAAAATTAAGTTAAAATTTAGTTACAGCTTGACAACCTAATACGTGTAAACCAGCGAAAAAATGCAAACAAACCGAATGAAAAAATGCTCGCGCTAGTAAATTCGTCTGAAAAGAGCGTCGAATAAACGTCTTAAATCTAAAAATACATTAGCACGAGTACGTTGTGGGACCCGTAGCTGCTGAATGAACTAAAATATTAAAATGCCAAGATAATAACATGACGCAATCAACTGAAATCTAAAAAAAGTACCTATCTTCTTTTAACCCATTATGAACTGAGTTTTTACAGGGATGGGGATTCGCGGGATTTTCACATATTTCATAAATATGGGTCTCTTAACAACAAAACCACCGCTATTTAGATGTTTCAAATTTTGCGCCCTCAACCGAAACACATAGTTGAATGTGATTAGTTTATGTCAGAATTGGCAGCTTATTGGTCAGTCTTTGATAACATGTTAGAATTAGCCAATAAGAAGCAAGCATTTTGTTTCAACGCTACCTTAAACTTTAGTGTCAAAAATGGATATTACTTTCAAGTAAGTATTAATAATTTTAAAATAAATTATGTTTTAGCATGTTTGGTTGTACTATAGTATTGTTCTTGCATAATCTGACAATATGGCATATGATTTAAATTCAAATTACTTTTGGTATCGGTAATACAACGAGGTAATTCTCGTGGTTGCCGTATAATATCTTCATTTTCTGAAAACTAGTAACTAATTAACAGTTTTCTAGTAGATTATTGTTTAGTTCAGTAAAATAAAATAAAATAAATCTTGGTGAAAATAAATGGTTTTCTTTATGATCTTAAAAATGCCCGAAGCCACAATTTACGTATGTCCTGTGTATTCGCCAAGCAATTTCCTATGCCCAACAATATATTCCTTTGGTTTATTCCAAACTTCCCTACTTCCCTTTTGAAAATATATTTGTATCGTATATAACAATTTCAAGAGCAAATATGTTCTAATCATGTTCCTTCTTCCACCTAAATTGTAACGTTTTCATGGTTAATCTACTTTACCGATTTTAATGAAATTTGGTGCAAAGATAGTTTA
Organism: Carpatolechia fugitivella; assembly: GCA_951230895.1. Taxonomy (NCBI): domain Eukaryota; kingdom Metazoa; phylum Arthropoda; class Insecta; order Lepidoptera; family Gelechiidae; genus Carpatolechia; species Carpatolechia fugitivella. The sequence continues at coordinate 9,030,878 of OX579660.1, forward strand.
ACATCCAAGGCCAGTTTAAAAGTACTCACAAAAAACGACTAAACAAATTTTTGTGTTTTGTGGGATGAGAAAATCAACAAAAAAACTACGTTCTGAAAGCTAGTTTGATGTCTTAGCAATCTACAAAATTAAGTCTTATGGCATTCCAAATTAAAATGTATTTCAAAAGAAGCAAATCTTAGGTTGGGATTTACAGAATAACCCAGTAGGGATTTTCAGAATAAGCTAGCATTTTCTTGAAAAAGATTCCTCTTCATTTTGTAAGTGGCGGCTTTTAGTGTGGGTGTTTACCCGCGGGCTGGTGTTGCGTTTCGCCGCATCCGGCGTGTGACACGCCCTTTACATTAGCCCAGCCAGGCCGGGTCTACTCGTGTAAAATGTATGTGCTTTGCTTCAAGAGAACATTTGAGTAAAGAACCTTACTAGCAAAAAGTAGCTTGTATTTTACCCTCGTTTAGATAATATGATTTAACGATAAAACGTGGTTCAATATTGAATGTTGTAAAAATGATATTAAAGTTTTTTTAGGCTAGACTTAGAATCGTTAATACGTATATTTTATAAAATAATATTTACAAAGTATAATCTGTTAAGAATTTAATTCGTTATATTTTTTCATGGTATTGATTTAATCTGCTTTATCATCGTATCGGTTGTAAGATCAACAACTACTGACTTCACAAACCTTTCAATTAAAATATCAAATAAACTCATATAATTTACAAATCCTATCTCCTTTTTTGGGGATAAGACTTCTTATAATAATGTGTATGACATGTATGTACAACCCCTATAAAATCTAAAACAGAGCTTATCTTGTGAAAAGAAGAAATTTCTGAATATTTTACCTAGGTACATGACATGTATGTTATTTGCCACTCACTTTATCTACGACGCCGGCGAGGGTGGCAGTATGTGAATAGCTAGGTGAGAGAAGCAATGTCATAAAACGCTCTACCTACGTTTGCAATGCACTTTGGAATTTGTATGCGTTTTATAAAATCTGTACTTTTACAGCAATGCTAAAAAATGGATTAGTACTGTGATTTTTGTCCTTTGTCCACTTTTTTGTTTAAGAATATAAAATACTAGCGGTCTGCCCATGTAAAAAGCATCCTATGTGTTTATCCAGGTTACAAACTTCTCAATAGGTGTTGTAATACCAAATTTCTTACTTGTACTAGAACATTTTATAAGTATAATAAAACAATAATACAGTTACACTTTCAATTAAAAACAAAATATCGTCGACAAAAAACAATAATATAAAAATATTATTGACAGTCAAGAGCTACTCGAAAAGTCCACCCCGGGTCATTCCCGGCCCAAAAGTCCCCATCACACTAGCAGCGTTTCCGCGCTGTAAGGCGATGGACAGAAACGAACCGGAGCGGGGATCAAGCCCTCTCTCCCTCAGCCGACGCCCTATCTCCCGGACAAAATTCCATGCCTCCCCACACCAACTCCCCGCCGTCTCAACCGCCAAAGGCAAAAAAACATATTTTTGGGTGAGATTGGCGTATTTTGTTTTCTTTTTAAGAGCTACGGCTTCGGCAGCTGCCCCCGCTGCCCGGACTGTCTGGCCGAGATGGCAAGCAGCAAAAGTACTTACGCAGGTGGCGTCCCATATTAAGCACCTGCCTTTTTGCCACGGGACGAGTGTCAGCCCGTCCGGTCTCTTGCCATCTGTGCGGCTCAGTCCAGGTGGTTCCAACACACAAGGAATGTTTGCCGAAACCAGAGCTCTTCGGACGATGTCATTGAGAGCGTGATGGCGATGACCATTCGCCTCGACTAATGCACCGCAGATGCAGCGATGAGGCTCGCATACATCACAGCCGAGGCGAAGGGCTACCGCCACACGAGCGAGTCGTTGTCTAAGTGCGTGCCCAGGTTAGGGGAAGGGAGCGCGTGCAACCACGCTCCGGATTCTGACCGTGACACCGCCCGCAATCTTGCCACATCACACTCTACAGCCTTGTCCATAAGCCGGGCTGCTAAATCTTTTGAGCCAACCTCGTCCCAGGAGCGCTGAAATCATGGGCTCGAAGGGAGACTCACACCAGGATTCCGAGATGACCAAACTGCCAACGCCTCAGACGCATGGGGAATGCTGACACTGTCACCGTTTGGGAGGATAGTAGTGACCAGTTCCGCAACCCCATGCACCGAAGCCAGAAACGCCGGAAGACACATATCCCCAACGCGCCGAATACTGAGGCCGCCGTACCTAAGAGGCAATGCCTGATCCCACTGCCCATCGTCTAAAGCCACGTTTAAAATTGTCTCCACTGACTGCTTAAGCACCCCATCAAAAGAAGCGAGGTCAGCGGAGTAAAACCAAGTTGGGGTGGTTCTAAGAAGGTACATCAATTTGGGGTTACAAACTATCTCCATTCATAATTTTATTCAAACCCATTCAGTAGTTTAGGCGTGAAAGTGGAACAAACATCCAAACATCTAACATCCAAATATATTTTCACATTTATAATATTAGTGTGGTTTAAGTTAATGTAAAATAAAGAGGACGTAGTGTTTAGGTAGAAAACTGTCTGATTCCAAGCTCATATTAGCTTAGCTCAGTGTATGTATCTAGTCTTAGCTCATATAAAGCTATTTATTTAATTTTTATACATAAACCAAGCTGCAATAAATATGGCATATTGGCATAGAAAACGTTCAACCAGAGGCGTGAAACTACGACCTAAAGCTGCTGTATTTTATGACGCAGAAGAGTTTTCATATTCAAGTGTACAGTAAGACTCTTATACTCAGCTTCGAAGCAAATCGATTTTTTTCTTTTTAAAATTCTCTACTCTATTTACATTAAATAATGTAAAAAATGATCAAGCAAATAAACGTCTTTGGTAGGAAAAGCGATTAAAACCGTTAAAGCAAATAACCGAAAGAATTTGAGCGCGTTTTTTACTTGAAGATGAAGGAGTTCAACATAGTAAGTCTTTTCTTTGACTCTGCATCAGTGTGAATTGAGCCTAAAGATTCCTTATTGAAACTGAATTTATATTTTTAAATGCTGGCAGAAAAAAATAAAGAATGATTCTCTTTACTACGTACAACGCAACATAGCAAGTTTTAAAGTGTAAATATTACTATCTAAACTTAAATTAAAGATATAAATCAAAGTGGTGACAGATAGATGCTATTCGTTTGAACATTGAACGAATTATCAAACTTGTAAAAAGGTAAAGCTAGTAATTACTTATCCAGTTTAATATAAATGCTAAGTTGTCACGTTCGTGCAGCTCATCATGAATACCTTATTCGGATATTGACGTGAGAAACCCCATTACGTCTTCCGGTATAGGTGTTGAAGATCAATTTCAGAGGATAGCAGAATTTGAATTGCTTCCAATGACCTTGGTAGACTTGAAGTATATTTTGAGTCAAACTCAAGGTCGCTTGAATATTTAACCGCCTACATTTACTCTATTCAGGATTTTGTTAAGAATTTAAATAAAAGGATATTTACACTACGTAAACAACTAAGCAAAGAATGAATGAATGTCGGTGGTAGTGGTTAGGGCGGTTTCGTGGCTGTTTCCCATCTAGGAAACGTCGGTTTAATTTCCGCGTTCGAATGTGTTTTTGAACTTCACGACGCTCTTAAGGTGAATGGAAAACATCGTGACTCCTGTAATACACCTGCGAATGCGCATTTTAATTAGTGGGGTTTGATAGTTGCCTCCGTGATTTGAAACTTCCATAAAGAGAGTCTACCAGTATGTACACATCCCTGCACCACTCCGCTCCCCCCCTAATGCAAAATAAATAAATATATAATCATTTTTATCTGCTTCATAATTAAATAATTTATCCAGGAGCTGTCAAACCTTCCAAGTCAAGCATCTAAGTTATCTAATTGAAATACCAGCTTTCTTAGCATTATCTCCTTTACTTCCAATTCAGCTAAGTGTCATTAGGTAAGAAAACCAGCCTTACACATAAAATGTACTGCCTTTTGCGACGACGCCTTAGTTTTTTTTTAGGTAACAATAGCTGTTTTTCTAATGAATTACTATGATAGCTTTATTTTAATTTTATGTGTCACATATATTAATAGACCTTGGTTTTAAACAAAAACAGTATCTGCTAATATGCATTACACAAATAGCTATTTGTCGACAAAGTTTTGGGACAACGCTAAACATGCGATTGGCAAAAAAAAATGAGGAATGCTGATAAAATTAATTGTTTTTCATTGGTATGGAGTATCACAATTTATAAATAAGACTGATTGTTAAGAATGAAGACTGATACGTTTGTATATTAAACAAACTATTTCTTAAATAAATAATATAAATTAAATAAATAAATATTTCATAGCGTTGACTTTTTACTTCATAAATCATACTTTATTCAATTCAATAAGTATTTATAAATAATGGCTTCTGTGATCCTTCGAATAACTGATAGTTGTCGATTCTTCTAGCTTTTTCATTATATCAATGAATGTACAAATATGTGTGTAAATTGAAGTCGTAAACTGAATAGTACATTCATAATGAAGAAGTGCTTTAATTACGCCAGGAATGAGGTTTTCATTGAACTCAATAATCACACTATCAGATTATTATTTATTCTGTGAATTTTCATGTTTGGATATATGTTCCGCTTTTACGTTTAAACTACTGAACGGGTTTGGATAAAATTGTAATAAAGATAGTTTGGACCCTGGATTAACACATAGAATACAATTTACGGGAAAAAGTCTTGTTCCCACGGGAAAAATCTTACACAACTCGAGTGTAGCCGTGGGTGGACTGGCTGGCACCGACTCCAAAAGGAAGTACAAAATTATAAATATTTACTTAATACACTACCTATCTACTTAATTGAGGATATTGGCAATATTTTTTTTCATGTTCCATCTGAAATGTTATTTTATTTGTTACTTTTTAGTGGAGATAACCATATAAGGTAATTTGAAGGAGGTTTCTATTTTTTTGTTAAAATTATTTTTATTTTATGATTTTCAGTGTTTCATTCAATATATTTTATGTAAGTAATTAATCCTAACCTCGACACATTTCCTATTATTTTTTTTCATTATCCAAAGCTAGGTAAGCAATGTCCCAACTAAACTGGAGAAAGTCTCACAAGGACATTTTCGTTTAAGAGTGTCTTAACCGAGATTCGAACCCGAAACCTCCGTAAAGAGAGTAAAGCACTCGACCACTCGGCCCTATGGCCGAGCCTAAGCTAAATTATTTGTTATTTCCAATACAATATCCGAAGATTTCCGAGGAGGTTCTTGTCCTGTCATAGTTGCCAAAAATGTTATAAAATCGAATAATATAATTTTGGAACAAGGGATACGTAGATTTTCAGCAAACTGACAAAACAAATTTATTTCGTTGCCTAGCAACCATTCCACCACAAACTACAATACAACAACGGTATCGCGATGCATGTTGCTATTACCAGTTGAGGAGTTTCCGCTTTTATTTGCTATTTCATCATCAGATTTTAACAAAATTGGTATGGATCTATCCCTAAAGCACGTTCTATCGAATGAAAAAAGAATCATCGAAATCGGTTGAAAACTGACTGAGATATGACTAAAAGAATAGACGAATAACGATGCGAATGCTACATTCCGTTGAGGAATTTCCAAGTTTTACCTCATGTTCCACCATCACATCTTGACGAAATTAATATGGGACCACCTCGAGAGTAAATCCTATCGAATGAAAAAATAATTAAATAAAATCGGTTAACAATTGGCGGAGATATCTAATAACATACATAAAAAAAAATACAGACGAATTGAGAACCTCCTCCTTTTTTGAAGTCGGTTAAAAAGACAAGAACTATACTAACTTATCTATATATATATATATAAATGAATCACCGAAATGCCGAGTACGCGTATAACCTCTAAACGACTGCAACAAATTGGATAAATCTTCTTTTTATGTGTTCGTTATTGTCAGGAGGAGGTTTGTATAAAAATAAAAATTATAATAATCGTAGTAGGTGTTGGGTAGGTGTAGATGTAGGGGTAGGTTAGATGTTGGGAAAAATGGCAAGACAACGTCTGCCGGGTCAGCTAGTTTATTATATTTATGTCATTATGGCGAAACATCAAATCATATTTGTACAGCAGAGTAAATGCAAAGATGATTAACAAGAAAATTTCGAACAGATTCTTAAATAGCTCTACTTATAGGAATGTTCTCAGTAGACGGTATTTCCGTGTTGTCCCTACAAACACAGCTACAAATTAAAGTTGGAAATATAAAGTTGCTGCGAGGGTTTCAAGTCACGTTTTAAGCGATGCAATTTCGTTTTAAATTTCTCGAGTCGCCACTACAACTCAGTCAAGAAATTTATACTACATTCAAGCAGTTAATCTATTAAAATATAAGCTCAGTTCAAGTTTTAAGGAACATGTAGAGTGATTTAATATTGACTTTATTTTCCAAGTTCTTAAATAGCTGGAAGATGATAGATTCTCGTAAACTATTTCACTACCAAAACGGTAGCGGCGAAGCAAAAGTAAGTTACTTAATTTTCATAGGTTGTACCTTTTATCTTTAGCAGAAGTTTATTTACATAAATGATATCTAATAATTTAATCAGCGGTGTTTATAAATTGAGAAAAGATTACCTGAATAGAGGTAGCTATGTGTTTAGTACACGTTTCTGCACTTCTTTTCCTATAACAAAGCTCACGGAATTTAGAAGCCGAGAATTTTATGGCGCTCACAATTATTCTCCAGAAACTCCCACTTGGCTTTAAAACTTTCAGCAGCTAATTCCTAGTGAGTATTTTTGAGGTGAAAGAGAGTGACCCATATTTTTATGTTTTCCTCTTTCTTTCTTGTAGTCAGCTTCAACACTTCTGTTAATTGTGATGTAAGGTTCGCAATGCGCTTTCGGTCAGATTGTGTTTCAAATCGCGAGAGTTTAAAATGTTATGTTATATTGTAAAGTAGTCAATATGTTGCATTGAAAACATGCCCATGCCCTTGTTCACTTGAATAAAGATTACTAATAAAACCATCAAGTTTTTGAAATTACATCCAATTTGTTTTAGATACTATGTAATTACCATAAAGTAATCGCCTCTTTCAAAGATTTTTTTCATTTAACGGAATCCGGGCCAAAACCATTTTATCACGTCACATTGGCAGTAAACTGAGCAGAAATAAGTAAAAACAGCACCGGTCCATCAGTGGGGCTGCTCGTAAATATTTGGGGAAATCTGACGGTGTGGTGTAGCCGATCCTTTGGGAGCAGACGTGACCGAGGATTATTACTGGCACGAGGGCGGTAAGTCCATCATTTGGCTTGTGGTGATAATGTTTGCCTCCACCTCTGCACTTCAAAATTACGTGGGCAATAGGAGAATAGTATAGTAGTAAGAACACTACACAATGAACGTAGAATTCAATCTTGTTCTAATAATTTTTTACGTTTAATACAAATTCAAAAATAAATAGACAAAAATGTCTTACAAAGTTGATACACGAGAGCAGTAAATTATGTGAGTAACAAATAGAGAGATCTTCACATTTGAAGTTATTCAATTATTACTTAGCCTCTCAGTGGGGACCTATATGAGCTGTTGAGGATATCACATTAATTATTACACATAGTATTTAGATGTTTATTCAGCTTTCACGCTTAAACTACTGAACGTATTTGGATGAAATTTAGAATGGAGATAGTTATAGTCATCTCCATTTTAAATCGAGATAGACACACGATAGATGGATTAACACATAAGATACTTTTAATACAAGTCTAATTCCCTTAAAATCTTACACAACGTGAGCGTAGAAGCGCGGGCGAGCAGCCAGTTTGTAAAAAAAAACCCTACCCCCCTACCCTGTTTATAATGTAAAACCTTCTAGACTTTTTCTGTTGTAATATAGTAAGCGTGATGCTATTTTATTCTGATTACAGAGTTGAAGAGAAGATATGAGGTGATAACGCTGATGAGATTGGGGCCTCCACGGAGTAAGGTTGAATCATTCAAGTTTCAGATTCTATGCAGCCTCGTGGTATACCCTACCTTTTCTTATTTAGATAAGGATCTTACTTCAAATATTAATAATTTATTAATTAATGTCCTTAATATCTTACAGCATACGTAATACAAAAAGAAAGCACAAAACCTTCTGTTTTTAAATCCATATTCTGCTTCACTCTTTATCCATATTTTATGATAATGCCCAACCACTTTATATGTTTTGAATGAATGAATTTATAATACTGTTAACTCATGGTGAGACAGTACATTGTAAATTGTTAAGACCATTAATATTATCAATGTCAAATTATTGATTTAAAGTCAGACAGATTAGCCAGAGTAAAAGCTTTATTAAATTTATATAATTTGCGTGAATGTACCGAAAGATTTAATAATAGAAAAACCTAACGAAAATATACGCCTTATTGCTCACGGCTCTCTCTCTCGGCGACCGATACTGTTGTTTACAAACAAAATTACTACAGTAAAATATTAAAACATCCAGTCAATAAGGAAAATCACCCTAATTTGATTAAAATAATATTGGAAGCAAAATATTTGTACGTAAAATTAAGTCAAACATCAACGCAATTTCGATCAGCAAATCCAAATTATAAACTTTCGGATTGGTTCTGATATTTTTTTACATTTAAATTCGCTTGCTTTCTCATAACATAACACGCCTTGGGCATAGATAAACTAATAGTGGAAGTTTATCAGACAATAAACACCGTATCACACTAATATTATTAATGTGAAAATATACATTAAAAAAAAATTTTAAAAAATTTGGGTTTGGAAATAAAAAGAAAAAATGGAATCGAGATAGTTTGTTCCCTGGATTAATACATAGGATACTTTTTACGGGAAAAAGACTTATTTCCACGGGAAAATCTTACACAACGCGAGCGTAGCCGGGGGCAGACCGCTAGTTTCAGTATAAAACAGAATACTTAAAACGATTGAAGAATAAAAAAAACTGGGTAGGTTCAATTTCGTATTTATTTGCATAACATTAAATTTTTCAAAACATTTCGTTCCTTTCACATGATTTGTGTATGTATAATCCATTTCATTTTCATTTTATGTTTCAATAAAACTCATAACTGGCTGGTGCGGCCATTGATTATGATGCTACACTCCATTATCACAAATTGAATTCTCTTGCGCTTCGGGAGATTTATGAAATTCACACAGTTTAGAAAATAAACATTCAGGAATAGAAAGCTAATGAAACTGAAGGATAGAATGGTTACGAAAATGAAACAATTCTTTGGAAGAGACACACAATAACTCAATAAATACAAAAAGATAACTAAAGTAAACAGGACGACTCAAAATTATAAAGTTATTATATCATCATCATCATCATCGTGTGGGTTGTAAGGTCGATCGGTCGTTGAAGTTATTAGTCTTCTTCTTATCGAGTCGATTCGGTGACTATATGGTGGAGGACCAGTACTCCGCCATAGACACGGCTGCGTCAGTAGCATTGTACAGGTCCTCGCGTGTGCAGGTGCTAGGACACGCTGGGCAGGAGTAAAAGGCTGGCAATGATGATGATGATGAAGCTCACTTTTGGTCTGAAGGAGAGTAAGCAGACTTATCAATCACACAGATCCCGAATGGAACAGATAGCTAGTTTGAGCTGGCTGGAAGCACACTGAATGTTTATTGGAGAGGCATTGCCCAACGATAGGAAAAATTATACTATATATTTTTAAATATATCACTACGACAAATACTCAAAGGTACGAGTATAATAATATCACGATTACTAAAACTAAAATGAACTAAGCATTCATTTTTAATTTTTACATTGTTCAGTTTTCCAGTTCTTGCGTCATTTCTGCTCTGATTACATAAATATAATGTTTGTGAGCACAACATTACGGACATTAAGGTGAAATTGTTTGAAAGGCAATAAGTGGGTGCTTTCCGCTCTCGAGAAACGATTTAAAAAGGGCCTTCCTTTTATTTCACTTCTCCCGGCTTTTACTCCGTTTTAATAAAAAACTTGGAGTTACATAATCGACGCGTTAATTTCTTTTATTGTTTTCCCCTAACTTCGTACAATTCAGGCCGAAAGCTTCCCTTTATTGGGAATAATAAATCAGTTTTTGTTGGGAAAAGGGAAAATGGTAATCTAATAAAGTTTAATGACAGCAACTCGCACCTAATTTAGCGATTGCCAAGTGTTCTGGATCATCTAAAATCGGGACCAAAAATATGGAATGCTCCTCCAGAAATATGTTATGTTCCCGTTCAAGAAAAAAATAAATTAAAGTGAGTAAGTAATCTTGTTCAGAAAACGCAATTAAACTGTCAAAGAAACGTTGAGAACCAGATGATTCTGCATAATTTTTCGACGTAAAAGCTTAAGATGAAAATATATGATCTTAACGCCTAAACATGCAAAGCGAATTTATATTCCCGTGCTTTATAAGAATTCCGCTGTCAAACTTGGTCCAAACGAGTTTTGGTACAGAGCCAGCCATGTTTTACAAAACTTCTATTTTTTCCTGGTATTCTAGGGTTATTCCTAAATAACTGCCTTTTTTATCCCTATAATATACTTACCCTACACGTTTGCGCACTTTAAAATATCCTGCGTATCTGACCACTTTCGTCCATTATTATCACATATATTGTTCAAAGCACAAACAAAAGAAACCTTTAGTTTTAAATGATAGATAGTGCATTCAATTAAATATTTTATAGATCCGTTTAGATATCTGGTCGTTCGAGGGAACCGGACGTTCGCGGAAACGTTCAATGGGGTACGATAAAAAAATATCGATAATTTATACTTTTTTTAAGAAACTGATTTGACTGTTTTATTGTTTAGATCATTTATCATTTTTAGGGTTCCGTAGTCAAAAGAAACCCTTATAGTTTCGCCATGTCCGTCTGTCTGTCCGTCCGCGGCTTAGCTCAAAGACTTTTAGTACTAGAAGGCTGTAATTTGGCGTGGAGATACATAATGTTGACAATGCTGAAGAATTTTTAGGGTTCCTCTGGTACACGTGAAGTGGGGGTTATTTTTTTTATTCACGGTTACCTTATAGTGTGAGATATCGTTGGATAAGTTTTTTAAAAATAGTAGGGGTTTGCTAAAACCATTTTTCGATGCTAGTGAACGTTTCAGAAATATTTTAACCAAAGAAACCGTTGTGTATTTTGGAAATGTGAAAAAATCACGGCAGTAGCGTACATGATGAATTTAAAAGGAAATCTTTCAACTACAAGTAGGCTTTACAAGTTATCGAATAATAGACCAACTTATAAAATTTACTTGTACCTACAAATATCATATCATAGAAAGAAAGTACCTACAAATATCATAGAAAAATATTTTGATGAAGGTTTACGGTCTTAAACAGGTGCCTATGTAGTATTGCACAACTACGGAACCCTACACTTTGCGACACGTGCTTGGCTGGTTTTTATATAATGGTTTTAAATTTAAATTTTTGAACATGTGATGTCATTACGAGCGACGATGGAGAACTATACTAACGACAAAAATACGAAATATTACCCTTTCTAATATCAAATCGTCAAACGTGAACAAAGCTTACTTTGTACAAGCATTTTGTTAATAAGAAGAACTTAGATTTGTTAATAAGATGATATAAGATGACGTCGATGAAAGTCGTTTGGTTTTTTGGATTTTTTAACGTAATCTTTAACTTTTTTCCGTTTATAGTACGAAAATATAATGCAAAACCATAACATCTCGAAATGGTTTTCGTATTTCTATATAGGTAGTTAAGAAATTTTAGCATACCCCATTCCACATTCAATACTTTAAAAAAGACAGAAAAGTATTCATAATAAACATACATACACACATAAATCACAACCACAATCACAATTCATACTTCTTTCACTTCACCCACATTCATCAAACGAACAAATTCACTGGAATTATCTGTTAAGTAGTCATTAATTTAAATCTAATTTAATCAAAATCAAAATCTGAGATCATCTTCCATGTTAGAAGCTCATCAATCAGCCTATTGCAGTCCACTGCTGGATAGGCCTCCCCAAGGATACGCCAAAGCGCACGATCACCCGTTTTCCTCATCCAGCCACCACCAGCGACCTTCTTCAGGTCCTCAGTCCACCTGACAGGGGGGCGTCCCACACTACGTTTCCCGAGACGCGGTCTCCATTCGGGAACCCGCCTGCTCCAACGCACTGCCACTTCAGCTTGCTACATTTCTGGACAATATCCACCACCTTGGTCCTCTGCCGGATGATTTCGTTTCGGATTTTATCCCGTAGCGAAATACCAAGCATAGATCTTTCCATAGCTCGCTGAGTGACATGTAGCCGGTGGGCCAGCTTCACCGTCATGTTCCACGTCTCGGCTCCGTATCTCAAAATGTTATGTATGTATGTTTGAAGCTACTTCGTTTTTAATTTCACCTTTCAAGAAAAAAAGGAAACCTTTTGAAGGGTTATTCTTTCTACCGAGGTTTTTCTTTGATGAAGTGATTAAAATTTCATTGTATGTTTTATCAAAATCTGTTTAGTAGTGTATCCGTGAAAGAGTAACAGACGTACAGGCAGACGGACAGAGTTACTTTCGCATTTATAATATTATTAGTTAAAACACTGAGCTGAATGCCAATATTTTTTGTGTATAACCCTAAACACAACGTTTGTTTGTAAGCATGTTTAGTTTAGTTTCATTTATTAACTCGATTTGCCAATTAAATTACATTTTAAACCTAAAACTATAAAAAGATTCGCAAAGAGCACACCGCAAGGAACACCGTGGGGATTTTTAGAATGGACCGAATGTTTTTTTCTATTTTTCATTGGAGAGGAAGTTTAAACCGCATCTTTCTCGTTGTTTATTCGGGACTTTATTAGCATATGCACCGCCTTTTAGTGGGTTCCTGTTGACTTTAACTTGGACGAATAAAGCTCGCGTAACTCTCGTTTAGGGAGTTTGTAAAAAGGTTCCCCGCGGTCCCTTTGGGTGTTTAACTTCGGAAAATGTTTTGTGAACATGTTGAGAAAGTACAAGTGACTCTTAGGGAGCCTTTTATTGTTTAAATTTTTAAACAAGAAGGAAAGTTTGCAGTGCTTTTGGATTGGCTCGGCAATTAACTGAATTTATTATTCAATATTTTCTTCGTCATTTCTCATTGATGAATTTTGAAGAGAATCTACAATGTTACCAGCTGTTAACTCATTGATATTATTAGTTAACTTACAACTTCTACAAACCTTTTACGAAGACCAATTTCCGTTTTCTAAAAGCATTATCAAACAGAAAATTCAAATAAAAATTTATTACAGCTTTTAGAGACCCGTTCAGCGGAGGCAATTTGTTCTAAAACGTTGCTTTAATATATGCTAGTATTAGCAGAATCACCAAAGTTAGGCAATAACAAAGAACAAGCTAAATAATTTCAAATTATAGCATCAAGTTGGGAACCAGGGCCCCACGGGGCGGTCTTTGATAAAGTGTTTATAACTCCAAATTCTGAGTTGGGATAACTTTATGAATACGTAAGCGTGCTGACCAAATACCTCGTCTAACTTGTCGATCTATTGGGTGTTCTTCCGGTCTTTGAGGTTGTTGCCTTGGAACTTGTGGAGCACTCACTGTTGGCAAGAGAGCGAGACATAAACAGTAACCTCACAAGCAAAATGTTTGGTGATGCTAAAGATAATTTTATTTATTTTAAAAGTTCATCAATTGCCTTTATGAACATTGAAGAATTTTTCATAAACCGTTTTTACCAAAATCAGTTTCGAGTACATCCAAAAGGCTTTGAAAATTTCAATTATTTTCTATATCAAAAACAGAATTTGCACGGTAATCACAGTAATGTTTCTAAATTTAAGCTTAAAGCAAATTGAAAACCGTTAAGTTTCGGCGAAAAAATAAGTTCTTCAAAAACTGTAGCTGTAACGCTGTAAGTATAGTGTAGGCCACCCTTGTAAGCTTATATCGAAAAATTCATCTCCCAGGAAACCGACCCCGTACAGACAGAGGCTTTTCGCCCCACGGGTCAGCCTTGTATGTAAGTAATTGTGCATATCGGGTTAGAAGATTGAAATGTCCCTTGAACCATAGACCATTTGGGTTACCAGGTCACTGGGCGGAGTAAAAAGATTTGTAGTACAAGTGTAGGTACTGCATTTCGGCCGTGCTATTCCTAAAACCTCGTCATTTTAAGTAAAGCGCACGTAAAACAGCGACTGCATCCCATATTCTTAAGACATTATTAGCGGAGTATTATCACAAATGTTAAAATCATATAATTTTAGCTCGAATAAATTAAAATCGTGATTGAAATCCATACTCAATTTTAGGTATTTGGCGACTTGATAGGTATTATGTGCTGATGACCAAGCGAATACAAAAATCAGTCTCATCACAAGATAAGACAAACTTACATCATAAAATTTATTAATGTGACATAAAATATTATAATGGAGTATAGATATTTTTACCGTTCTCTATCCCTTGGAAAGGTCGGTTGGGTTAGCTCTTTATGTAGTTTCCAATAGAAAGCAGGAGATGTTCTCAAACAAGATCGCTTGTGTGCGATAACTCGGGCTTTCACGAGATAAGGGAAGTATTTTTAGATACGTATAATGTATCTTTAGATACGTATAATATATTTGTAAGATTATGCAAGTTGAGGTTTTATTGGTAAAATTTTTATATAGTAAATATTGCTGAATCGTAAATATTCCTTCAGCCAATCTTTGTCGCAACATGAGAATTATATAAGACATGATTATAATACATTTATACACACATTGACATGTCGACATACTGAAAAATTTCATTTCATAGACACCAATATTTGTATTGGAAAATATTTTTATTTGACTAAGGATAGGTATTACCTATCTAGATTTTATACAAAACAGATAGCAGAGTTGCTATCTTATTTTATTTTGAACTCAGTCAATTGTTTGACTAATGAAACGCCTGCTTTTATTGAGCAGAGTAATAATAATGACATATACCCCTTGGAATCTGTTCCAAGTTCTTTAAATTAACCCATAGGACAACAGAGAGTAACTCTGGCAGTAGCCCTAATATTTGTATAAATATACCTTCATCTTGCCCATTAAATCAAGTTACTAGTAATAAATGTAAAAGCAAGAATATTTTAAACGTGGTTCATCAAAATATACAGGGCATATTAAGCAAGGAATTAGAAGTTGAGTTGTTCATGAACTGTAATAATATTGATATTTTATGTATTACAGAGCACTTTTTAAAAAGTTATCAGTTCATGTTCAGCTTTAATAACCACCACGTAGCTAGTTCGTTCAACAGAAAAAAAGCAGAACGCGGTGGCTCCTTAATACTTGTTAATAATAGTTTTAAATATAAGGAACGAGTTGACATAGTGAGCCTGTCTGTTGAGCGTACTATTGAAATAGCCTGTATTGAACTTGAACAACTTATTGTAATGAGCGTATACAGACCACCAGATTCATCTTTTGATTTATTCGAAAAGATAATGGATGAAGCGTTGACTAAAATCAGCGATAAAAACAAAATTTTTATAATTTGTGGTGATTTTAATGTTAATCTGTTAGAGGATAATAATACTTGTACTAGATTTAAATCTTTATTTTTATGTCACAACATGAACTATCTTTTTTTGGAGCCTACTAGAATTACTGTAACATCTGCTACTTGCATTGATAATATATTTTCTAACATTACGCCTACTTACAAATCGGTCATCAATAAATTAACCTCTGATCACTCTGGTCAGATAGGTATATTCAATATTAAAATAAAAAAGGACCAAAAAGAGAATATTACATGTGTCCCCATTAGTGACACTCGGCTAGAACACTATAGGAATAATATTTTAGATAAATTATCGGAAATACCATACAGTGACGATCCAAATTTATTGTATAACTCAGTATTTAACTTTGTCAAAAATGAATATGATACGGTATTTAAATCAAAAACTATAAAAGTTAATAACAAAGCTTTGTTTAGTGATTGGGCGACAGCGGGAATTCATAGGAGCAGACGAAAATTATATGAACTCTATGAAGAGAAATCATATAACAAAAGTACGGCCTTTCTAGATTATGTTCGTAGTTATTCAAAAATGTTTAAACGCGTTTGTGCCGTAGCTAAATCCAATTTCATTAAAAACAAAATTGAATCTAGTAGCAATGTAATGAAAACGACATGGAAAATTATAAATAGCGAGACTGGAAAGGCCAAAGCTACACATAATAACTTCAAGCTTAAAATAGATAATCAATTGTTAAGTACAGACCTAGAAGTAGCAAAAGCCTTTGAAAATTTCTTTACGGACATTCCAGTTTCAACAACCAAGTCTTTAAATTCATCTCCCGCTGCTGCTGAATCTATACTTAAGCAGAACTTTGAGGAATGTAAAACAGATTTTAAATTTAGGCACGTAAATAATGAGGACATTGTAAAAGCGTTTAAATCCCTGGAAATGAAAAAGACGGCTGACGTCCATGGTCTATCTGTAAAAATTATAAGTTCCATTATAGATTATATCGCACCTCACCTTTGTTGCATATTTAATCAATGTATAGATAATGGTGTGTTTCCTGACTTGATGAAACTAAGTAAAGTGATACCTTTATTCAAAGCCGGTAGTACATCAGACCCCACAAATTTTAGACCTATATCGATACTACCAACTCTTAGCAAAATATTTGAAAAACTCATACTTAATCAATTGCAGAGTCATTTTTATGTCAATAATTTAATTCATGTTGCTCAGTTTGGTTTCACAAGGGGTCGTTCAACAGCCGACGCTGGTGTTGAGCTAATTGACAATGTTTTTGGTGCCTGGGAAGACGCAATGGATGCAATAGGTGTATTCTGCGATCTATCCAAGGCTTTTGATTGCGTCCATCATGACATTCTTGTCAGGAAGCTACGCCATTATGGTGTAAAAGATCAGGCTCTTGGCCTTCTGGAGTCATATCTAACAGATAGGGTTCAGATGGTCGATGTTAATGGGAAAAGATCACCCGGATCTTCAATAAGTATGGGCGTCCCGCAGGGTTCAATTCTTGGACCTTTCTTGTTTTTAGTATATATTAATGATTTACCTTATCTTGTTAAAGCAAAACATGGGTTAGTATTGTTTGCCGATGATACTTCTTTGATATTTAAAGTTAAAAGACAACAATCAAACTATGACGACGTAAACAATGCTATCTCTAGTATAGTGAATTGGTTTACTGTTAATAATCTATTACTTAATTAAAAGAAAACTAAATGTATTAAATTCGTATTACCCAATGTGAAACCGGTAACTACAGATATATTTATAAAAGGACAGAAATTGGACCTTGTAGATTCGACTGTCTTTTTGGGCATTACTTTAGATGCCAAACTACAATGGGATTCTCATATAAATAAATTGTCGAACCGACTGAGTTCAGCAGCGTTCGCAGTTAAAAAAATTAGAGCCCTTACCGACGTAGACACCGCTAGACTAGTCTACTTCAGTTACTTTCATAGTCTAATGACCTATGGTATTTTATTGTGGGGTCACGCTGCGAATGCTAATAGTATATTTATTTTGCAGAAACGGGCTGTTCGTGCAATTTATAGATTAGGGCCTAGAGTGTCACTGAGGGAAAAATTTAAAGAAATCAATATTCTGACATTTGTGTCTCAATATATCTATGACAATCTTGTGTATATAAAACGAAATATAAGTAATTTTCAGAAGCACAGTGATATACACAATTTTAATACTAGAAATAAAGACAAGTTGGTTGCTTATGTCAGCCGACTACATAAAATTAGTAATTCTTTTAAAGGCAATTGTATACGCTATTACAATAAGGTCCCTACTGATATTAAAAACTTGCCTTTAGACAAGTTTAAAATAATTATAAAACAGAAATTGTATAAAAAAGGTTACTATAGGATATCTGATTACTTAGAAGATAGGTGTCCATGGGAATAGATTGTTTGAGTAGCAGGCTTTTTCGATATGTAATAAGCATTAATTTTGTAATTGACAATATTTTATTAAAAAAGGAAACGCAAAAGATGCGACGACTGTGGAGTTTCTTCGGTGAGCTCTTCTCCACAGATTCCGCCATTGTGTTAGTGAACTCACCCAAAAAAAATGTAATGACGGATCTAAGTGATGTAATAACATCCTATGGAAATAAATTATTTTGACTTTGACTTTGACTTTGACTCTGACCTGTGTTTTTGTTTTACCACCAAACATGGACAGTTCGAAACTTTGAGAAGCGTTAAATTACAAATTACATGTTTATTATTATGAGCAATTAATCTTGTATCAATAATGTGTGTATTCTCCATTAGCTTCCCATACCTCATTGCAGTGTTTCAATTTCATCGCGTGTCCTTTCATTTCGGTTATCCCACCGTCGCACCATAAATCCCCAGAGGTTCTCTATCGGATTTAGATCTGGTGATCTTGAAGGCCATGGTGAAGCGGTCTAATGCGCAGGAGTATGAACTGATGTCGTTGAAACCAGTCGCGGGTCACTCTAGCAGTATGTAATCGGCAGTTGTCTTATAAATATTCAAATTCACGCCGCTCATTTTCCGGGTACACATTTCGAACAGTCGGTAGCATAAAATTTTCTAAAATTTATACATAATTTAGAGCGTTTGCTCTTGACCAGATCCCCTACTCTATCAGCCGACATCCAGCCCCAAAGGTTTGCACCAATTCGACCGGATTCCATATTTGGCACTATATGGTTTTCACTATATCTTGTATTGTTATATCGCCAGAGAGTTAATCGACCATGTAGGCTAGACTTGAAAGTTTTTTCATCTGTGAATATCGTGCTGGCCCAATTAAAATTTAAAAACTCTTGCAAAATTCAAGCGTGCTGTTTTATGGGTTTCGGTCAAGTACTCTTTTAGCGTGTCGCCTGTAGTGCAAACCCATGCTGTGCAAGTGCTTCCACACCGTCTCAGTACAGACATCGAACTCTTCAGCGTAATAAGCCGTACGTGTGAAACCATTTTCTTCGTAAGCCCGTTTCATGGTTTCTCTTTGCATGTTCATTATCGCAGAAGGACGACCACTCCGCCTGCGATCTTGAAGATTGCCTTCCTCGCCTTCTCGTGTAATCCAGAAACGTACGGTATGCCGCGATATATTTAAGTTTCTCGAAATTTGGCTAATGGTTTGTCTCAAACGGAATAAACTGATAATTTCTGCCCTTTCGGGAATAGTTAAATTGCGTGACATGTTTACTTGATAAATTGGTATGACTTATCGTCTATCTTTCAAAAAAGAAAATAATCTTCTAAAAAAGATCACAATATAGAAAATCACAGCTATAGAGATTATATTCAGAGTATTTCAAAGTTAGAATGTCTATGACTTCAAGAGACAGATTTACTGGTAGAACACAATAATACCTATGTGATAGATAACAAAGGTTAAAATGAAAAAAAAAAAAAAATGAAAAAAGGTTTATTTGGTATCAGAATTAACTGTCATGAAAATCTATCCTATATTATGATTAGCTTAGCGACGACCAATTACGTTACGTCCTTCAAATCTAAGCCTTAGCAAAATTTTAAATGAATGGGAAATGTTATCGAAACTGATAAAGCACTTTCTTGGCCGACTTTACCTACTGAAATGATAAAATAATGTTGTTAAGTAACTCAGTAGGTTATGCTATATTAATAAAAGTCATCTCCAAAAAATAAGATAAATATTAACTGAATTGTGTTTTTGACGGAAATAAATGTTTAGGTACCAACATTTTTATTAGTAAATTTCACGATGATACAAGTTATAATTTGAATTTCATGATCTTTTTAATGATTTTTGATTAATGAGTTTAAACTATTCTAAGTGAAAGGTCACTTAGAATAGTTTAAACATTCTATTGATAATGTGCGCCCAAAATGGTATATAGTTTTTTTAATAAAAAGCTTAGAACTAGTATGATTGAGTGAATCTTAACACCTACTGATATTTAGATAAACTAAAGTGGTAACACAGTGTCATACGAACTTTTCGTAAATATTATTAGTAGATATAAAATGGTTTTGATGAAAAAGCTGACAAGCAATTTTGTTTGTTTGCAACCTATGTTTGTAGTAGCGTTCAAAATATTCTATTTCCTTTTTTGTTCATCCACAATAGAATGGCGGCGTGCAAAATATTTTACCAAGTATTTTTCAATTTTAGCGTTGAAGCGCTGGTTTTGTGTCACTGCGTTTTGTAGATGAAAAGCTTTGTTTTTACCGGAAAAGTGTTTAAAAAATAGAATAGAATAGAATAAATTTTATTCAGTGTACCTACTAATACAAAACACAAGATCCACAATAGGAATAAGTAAACTTATACAAAAATTATGCATTTTTTGAACTGTAAGAGGTTGAGCGCTGAGTTATTGTTTTGTACTACAAAATTTTAGCCTTGTTATATAACAAAACATAATTTTTCGGAATCATTTTCATTAACTTTTTTCTATGTTCAAGACATTCAACTAAAAAACTCAAAGGCTAAAATTGAATTTGCTTGTTTGTTTTCTACTTTGAGTAACGTTTACCACAAGTATCTTCAAGAGTACAGAGAGCAGGTTACATTTCCACGAAGCAACCTCCCACGTCGATGTACCGGTAACCAAGCGATAACATCACAAGACACGTCACTTTATGGAGGAAGCTTCACTTGTCGTGTTTGCGTAGCAAATAGCTTGTTTATCTGTATTTTGCTGTTGCTATGTACATACACGTATTTTGCTTCAATGGGGCTAATTTTCGATATCACGCTCTAACCCAAACTAAAGTTCAGCTTTACTTTTTTTTATAGCTGTAGTTGTGTGTTTTGTTTTTATTTATATGGCTGTGATTTCTGTTCTGTAGATAGAGAAGACATGAACGAATGATATTATTTTGAATGGATGATAATCTAAAATAACGGCGTAGTTGTCAAAACTTATATTTTTAAGTCGGATGCGAAATCGACGCGTCCATAACCTTTCATCTGTGTGGCATCGTTTTTCCCAATATGGCGGATGTGTGTATAGAAACACAGGCAGGGTTGTGGAAGGGCAGTATTTCATTAAAATGACGAATTTCTCCGATTTTACAAGGAAATCTGTTTATTCCCATCATTATTATGTAAATACATTACCTACTGCTTCTATCATTTAGTAAATTGTTGCAAAATAGGTATATAATTACAGTAATATCCGGACTTTTATTATAGGGTACCCTAGACTACTGTATTTTGAGAATAAAATAAAAATAAGACACTAAAGAAACCTTTTATTTTGTTTTTTTTTATCCCTTTTTTGTTCTACCAAGTAATAAAAATAAAACATCAAAAAGAAAAAACACCAAAAACCCACAGAAACGCGTTCAACAACACACCGTCACTGCTTGTTTTTCGACTGACGCGATTTTCATTTTTTTACATCAAACGTGCGGCAATATGCGATTCAATGGCTAGCTTTGTTCTTCATGATCATGTTTGTGTAAGTTAGAAAGGGATAAATACAACAAAACCGTTGCTATAAGCGCGCGAGATCGGCTACTGGCGTTGACAGTGGGACTGTCATGACACAGATACGGGAAAAAAACTTTATCCGTGGGACGGAATTTTCACAGACGAAAGGATAAGCTTTAAGTTACATGTTTGACAGCTTATCTTTATAAATATAAAAGGTGAAAAGGACGGATGAACAAAATCAAGGATTCATGGGCGCCGGCAGGATTACTTTCAGGGAGGTGCGTCTCCAGCTACACATACATACACACACACTATACATTAATGATTTAACTAGATGGCAGTGATTGGGGAACTGACTAGGCAGATATAGATTAGAATTAACCATCTGAAAATATAGTTTTTTTTAGAATACCTGTCTTTATTCCTCATTTACAATTTATCATTTCTTTTATTCAAACAGTAATTTAAAAATATGTGGGTATTTTCTTCCTTTTCCGGCGCCCATGCAAGGATTTGAGCGTAACTTCGCAATTTAGCCCCAATACCTAGACCTACTATGTTGTATGTATGTATGTACGTTGTATCAGTAATGAAAGTAGTTGTGTTGACCTCGACGTACGAATTCCGCCCAAGTGGAGCGAGCATCATTATTGGATTACAGAGATAGTTCGGATATCCTCGTGACACCCAGCTGCCTTATTTGGGCCCCAGATCTTGTTGGGGGATAAGTTACACTTAGCAAACTAGAAAATTGGATTGCTGACAGGAAGGAAATGATTTTCGGTCACAGTAATTTTGCTAGTTGTATAATGTTACGATTATGAGTCCTTTTTCCACATGTGGCTTTACCATACTTTTTTTTTTTCTAACGCGTGGACTTGAACTTTACTATATCATATTTGTATACTTTGCTTAACAGCTCCCGCTGTCGAGTGGTCGAGCGTTCGACTGCCATCAAGGAGGTTCCGGGTTCCATAGAAAATGTTTTTATTAAGAATAACAAAATAGTTATTAAATAAAAACATAATACTTAAAAAAATAATTAAATAGATTTTCAGCAAAATTAAAAATTTACTTAACTCTGTGTGCAGATCATGTTTAGATTAGATAGTAAAACGGATGCTGCTTGATTATTCTAACATAGTAATAGCTTGTTCAATATTGTCTGAAACTTGGTCTTACAAGGTTTAACTAAGTTTTAGTAAGGGTTTTAGGCGTGTTATGAAAGTAATAGGACCCTGAATACTTTTTTGGTAAGTATTATCTGACTTACAATCTGCTAGAGCATGCCGGTTTCAATTTTCTTTAAATTACTCTTCTGCCTGGCCAAAAGGTTAAAAAATGACTTTTATACAGGAATTTTTTTAAATTAAATGAGTAAAGAACTTTCGCCGTGTGGTGACGGCAGAGTAGAATACATTTGTCACCAACCCCTACTCTTCCCGTGGGTGTCGTAAGAGGCGACTTAGGGACTACACATTGAACAGGGAACGGGCAGCAGCGCTCTCTGATACAGTAACCTTTTAATTTGCGATCTCCAACCCGCCTGCCAAGCGTGGAGATTATGGCAAAACCCTCCACTTAAGTGGAGGAGGCTCATAGTCCAGCAGTGGACTGTAACGGGCCGTTGATGATGATGAAGAACTTTGACGAACGGTTATAAAAATATTAAAATTTAATTAAATGTATATGTTATTATAACTTTACGATACTTTACTATGTAACTTATGTTACGAGTACTAACAACGTTGTGACGTTATGTCTTTTTAACCGCTTTACAGCTCTTTTGAGCCAGGACACGAAATTTAATGTGGTCATAACTGCATCACTGCATGGTCTCTTTTATTCTAAGGACGCGTTTATATGACACGGAAATTTTCGTGAGCAGCCGTGTGGTCTCTGCACGGCGCGGCGGCGGCGGCGGCCAGGCTGCAAGATTCAAATTGCTCACGAAAGTTTCGTCTAACTGCAGCCTAAGGACCTATACGCCTATATCTAAACCATACGTCTTTCGCGTCGGCTGTAAAACGCGGTATTTTATATCATTTATACACCACACATCACGATTTCTACCTGCGGGCGATCTGACTGCATTCGTAGCCATATTATTATAGTAGTCACATGCAATAGAGCTGTATTCAGATCGGGCGCGTACAATATAAATGGAAATAAAAATAAAAATATTTTATTCCAATTATAACAAATGAATTTTTTGACGTCAAACTCAAACTCAAACTCAAACATTTTTATTTGCTTTAGACATGGTAGTTGCAAAAGTTTTCACAATTTTAGCATCAAGATCAGTGTCACATATCTAGCCTAACAAAATAGAAGCATGCAAACATTTTACAAATTAAAACTTATTCTACCTTAATTCTAATGTGTAATTTTAATATAAGTCTTTACAATAACTACAAATTTTATGTTGGTGCTCTAAGAAATCTTTTGTTGAGTAAAACATATGTTTCAATAGCCATTCACGCAATATGAACTCGCAACTTGAACTTTCTTATAGTATTATTTTTGAACACTCTTGGTAATTTATTGTATACTGCTTTGCACATTGCATAACAATTTTTTCAGAATTTTGCATTTTTCGGTACAACATCATAGACTATCATATCCTAACCTAGCCTAGCATATTATACTAAGGACAAGGAAAGCCTCGTAAACGATTTAAATAAAGTACTTAGAAGTAATCTTCAATGTTTCGAGCTGTGTGGGTGACGCGACTTTGCTTGTTTTCATCACTAAATAATTTGATCTCGAAAACCAATTAATTACACTTAATAAATATTTCGTCATTTCCAATTTCTGTTAATTAACAAAATTTGTAGGAAGTTAATTTGATAATTTAACTTTCATGACCTTCCTTTTAATGTCCCTAAATTAGGGTAGGCATCTAGGCATGCATAACGAGCTCATAACAACATTCTCTATAATACAACAACATCTCTATAGATACTTAAAATTAAGTCTGTGTACATTTAATCCAAAAACACAATATAAAAGTACAAAAAATAAGAACAGCCAATCGACCTAAAAAAGGAATGGATGGAACACAATGATATTTTAAGAAAGATACGCCATATTCATACTACACGCGTACACGCACAACATTCCGCGTTCCGCGACAAATATACTAACATTGTATATCTAAACACACGTTAGAAGTGCGAAAGGAAATAGGCAAAGCGTTAGAGTGAAAGAGACAGCTATTTGTAATCAGTACAGAAAAATAACTTTGAACGATTTATAACATCTTTTTAAAGCTTTGAGCACAATTTGATCCCGGCGGTATAGACACTTTGATATGGATATTTGTCTCATTGGTTCATCTTTTAACCCTTATTACTTCATAGAACCAAACGATTAGATTTATGCCCTAAAATTCCAACTATATGAAATTATGAACGAAGTACGATCACATTGATGCAGGCCAATGGCACATAATTAACCATCGTTGGTGAAGAACCTTGTAACTTTGATCGATAAGCGAATTACTGGTAGTGTTGTTGCGATAGCGTTAGTATAAGGATAGTATCGCGATCAAGACCTACTATAGTATCTGTGAAGTGGCCAAAATTTTAACTAAAGCCATTACTGTCGAAATGTAAAGCTTCAGAACTCTATTGTGATAGGTTAAAATACAATTTATATGTCTACTAGCGCCGCCTTTTTTTTTTACAGATAAGTTGGTAGGTCTGTACTATCGTGCATGGCTTTAGTAATCAGTCGTTCTAACCATAGTAGGTAATATCCGGCCGGGCAAATGATCTTGCTATCGATTGTTAAAAATAAGCAAAACTATTCTATCCATCGATTGTTGGGATCAAATACTATTGATCCTTAGCACTTATTATTGTATTACTATAATTACTTATTTTTACAATTGAAGAGCGCCATTAGTTTGGATATATCTATCGAAACTATCGATGTTTTTCAAGGTCCACTATCGATAGCCTTTTGCAGTCGATAGCAACATCACTAATTACTGGTGCATTCAGTAGTCTAACTTAATTACTCTGGCGTAGGTGAAACTGATTACTCTGTAGAAACTGATTACTCTGTACAATGGTGGAACTATCCAACCCGGAAGGAACCTTGCTACAGTAATTTTGAGACGTAGGCACCGTCAATATTCAATTTGCTGATGTGAATAGCTGCACTGTGCACTGCCCTCAAGACTGCCTTGGAACATATTCGAGAGCACAGTACAAGCTCTGTTTAGTGCTAAAGTCATTGTAAATAATATATATATATTTTTGGATTTTTCATACAAATTTACTCGATCAGCTGATAATGAGTTTGTATAAACTTTATTTATTTTTCAATACACCCTGCTCGAAAATTGAACTTACGAAGGCAGTAAACTGTGCGGTAAATGCGTTTTACTGCACTAGTGCGATTTTATTACTATTTTTTTTAATTCCTACGGTCTTCAAAATTATTATTCAGCCAGGATCATTTTGACACAAAAAAATATTTAAATCGATTCTTAAAAAGAGAAAAGTATTTTATATTTTTTTATTTTAACAAATTGTATCAAAAATATTATCAGTCAGTAATATTTTAATTATAAAAATAAAATTATCTCGGTTTAACAAAGAACCAATTCGTAGAGGCTGAATGTTCGCCAGAGCCTTTTCTTCGTAATTATGCTTATAAAAAAGAAACATAATATCGATTTGTGGTTAGCGCCAATTTTGTGAAATTTTCATTTAATTGTTTTACATTTTACATTTGAGTGATTAAGTGTCGATATTTAGTGATAAATGTGAATAGTAAGGATGCTCAAACTGCGCACGATATGATAAAGGTTAGTTTTTACAACTTCTACACGATCAATTTTACCTGTAGTATTATTTACCATCAGTTTTCTCACAAGTGTATTGAAAAACATCGTACAACACACGGATCTTTGGTTTTATAACAAACTCGTGACATTATAATCCCTCGCTTGCGGCTCGGGCTTACAAAAGTCACCTCGTTTGTAATAAGCCACCTACGAACTATGATCCTTGTATCGTAATGTACTATTTTGCGAATTTTAAAATGTTGTGGAATAAAATTTGTTCAGTTTCATGGGCTTACACCCGAGAGGTTTTGCGTTATTTTGCAACCACGCTGTATTTTAAAGTTCAGGCATCTCTTTTTTTGGTAGAAAGGTGAACTTCAGCATCAGAGTCGAAGAAAGCATAGTAAGTAATGAAGAAGAAAAAGAAGTATCCAGTCCGTTCCGCTTTAGTCTGCTGTAGTGTAAGTAAACAGCGCAATTTCCCTTATCCAATCACCTTTGCCCTATGAATAAGCGTCCTTATTCGTAGCCTTTGCCTTTGGAGTTGAAAATCCCTTTGTAAAATAACAAAGAAAGTTCTTTGCAAGTGCATAACCTTCAAATAAACGCTATTTGCTGTGACTGTGACTTTTAGCACAAAACGGTCAATTTAACTTTTGCGCAAATTTCGAGATCTCTATTAAAAATACAGTCTTATATAAAAACCAAGTTAAAACAGGAAAACCGAAAAACAACATGTGGTGCGTTGAATTTGCTACTATCACTGACGCCAAGTGGATTCGGAAATACTGACGATAAGGCTACTTATGGGCTGCCTTAGACTTAACCATTTATCCAGAGCTTTTTGATTAGAAAATATTCATTTTCTTATACACTAAATACTTAACTTAGACGCAATTTGAATAAAAACATTCACAGTTCCCCAAAAGGATTGTAAGGATTTACCGAATAAGCCAACACTTTCTTGAAAAAGATTCTTTCATTTTGTAAGCCTTTGTCTGTGTCCACTTCTTCAATCCGGCGACACTTAACTAAGAAAAAGCAAAAGCGTCGCCGTCGCCGGGTAGTCCAAGGAGAACTAATGGAGCTCTGTGTGCTGAATTAATCCAATTTGTTCTTCGTAATAGCCTGAATAAAAAATAAAACTGTATTGGAAATGTAGTCAGTTATGCAGAGTTGTGCACAAACGCTGCCGTACGACATGGTTTGATGTTTTTTTTTATTGCATGAGTTACAAATTCATGCGTAACCGAACTTGCGGGGGAGCCGAAAACTTGCATCTTTAGACATAGAAGAAATAGATCTAGCCTCAATACCCTAGGGCACAGACATTGAGGGGCGGTAGGGGGAAGCACGAAATTAATATAGTTAGTAGAGGTTTAGTAAACAAACTTCTCTTTTATAGATTAAAAGAAACGGGAATAAACTGCATACGTACTAAGTTATTAAATATTGATGCTGTTACGAGTGAACAGGGTCCAGGGATTGAAGAATTTGTTTACAAGGAATATGTCCTTTATTACACACATATAGTACACAAGCCAACGTCACAAACTGTACTTAATCGCGCACGGGTAGCACTACACCGAAATTATCACTTTCACTGCACTTTGACACTGGCACTTTGCACTTTTATTTACTTCGGCTCTTGGACTACTGCACTGAACTCACTAAGAACTCCCCGACTGGACGGTCGCGGTCCTTATATACCCCTATGAGAAAGTTCCTATTTCGACCTTCATTTTGTTATTCAACCTCTTTGAGTAGCGACCTTTCTCGAACAGAGGTTCTAGAGTCTTCTGTCCAATATTGACAGTCAGCTGTTTCGAGTAGCAAATACTTCTTGAATGACAGCTGTCTCGAACTTTCTGGTCGGTTGTCGAGAATCACTGACGTCTGGCATCTTCTGGACAGTTCTTTGGTACAGTCCACCATACCCATCCGTAACAATACAAATGGCCAATATTCCAAAAAAGAAAAGCAGCCATACGAAGAAACTTGTATAGTTACAATTAAATTTATCCCGGGTGACAATGGAAACTCTGGGCAGTCTGGGCTGGTGCGTTTTGTTTCGTATACGTACTATACATCCGGCGGGTAACACGCTCTTTACATTAGCCACCGAAGCGACTTGGGGATTTGCCCTCCATTGATGCTCTTTCTGTCTGTCTGGAGATTTAAGCTGTTTTAATTGAGTTTTCGGTATATTTTCTTTTGAAACCCAAACGCTAGTGATAGTGGCGGTGCTTTTAAAAGACGCATTAGCCAGTTACCCAGACGTGCGCATGTCTCTGTAAAATCTGAGCGAATGCAGCCATGCAAGTTGTACCTAAGCGCAAGTGCACAGAATTGCACGCTCATACTTCGCACAACCATTTTACTTTGTTCAACCATTTTGAAAAGTGCATACTACCACGAGCAATATGAAATGTAATTTTATAAAATATTAATACTTTAAGTCTGTATGTTCGATTTCCATGAATTTTTATCGAAACAAAGATATAGATATAGATACAGGCTATGAAAATATATTATTTCGAATTTAAATTAATGCAGGCGAAGCCGCGGTGAATCCTTTAATTATCTTCCAGAAAGTTGGCAAAGGGAAACACGCATCTGTGTGTGAGGAAAGAAGTTGAAAGAGAATTTCTTCGTTCAACTTTTTTATCATTGTCACAACATGAATCAATTTACAATATGAATGAAACGTAACCTTTCGTTCGACTCAAAACAATTTTGTGATTGAAAAGCTCTTACCAGATTGTTCGTTTGTACAATTTGCTATAATGACCAGTTTCTATTTTCGCTAAAGAATTTAGTTCTCAAACTTACAATGCGTATTACAACTTTTTCCAATAGTGTGTTCATTCATAGATCCGGACGTAATTAAAAGTTATAAGATGGGTACCTATTTACTTCTTCGTTCGATCGTCGTGCGTCGACTCTTATAGCCACATGATAAATAAAAAACAGACTTGTTTGTATTATAAACCTTATTGAAATGTTCAAGTTTCATTCATTAAACTGAACAATCTGATCTGATTATTCTTATAATATTAAAAACCCCGTGATATTAAAACAAAAGTAGAGAAACATTCTAAACAAATGATTTTGTATTTGTACATTGAAAGTAAAACGTAGAGAAAGTATATTCGATGAAATAATTTGATTTCTTACCTTTTAAAAACGTACCTTTTCCCGTTGGGATTATCTGTAAGCAGCAATATCGCAAAACGCTGATACCGTAGCAATGCACTTTCATATTGTTTGCCCTTTATAACGGTCGTGCTTGAGATCTACAGCACAACACAATATAAAATTATCTGTGTCCTTTTTATTGCGGGTCCGTACCGATTCGGAAAACCGTTTTTGCAAACCTGCAATGTCACTGTCCTGGTCCTGTTAGGTCACTTTGTTTTCGCAAATCAATGATATTGGAAGGGACACTTCTTTGTTGCAAATCAATATTTTGACTTGAAAACCTAATCTTTATTTCCTATAGAAAAAAAGAGTTTCATTGTCTAAAATGACATTTTAAATTAAAACAAACAACTAAGTCGAAGAAGAATAATTGGGAATGAAATATATGCAAAACACGTGAATACTATCAATATTTGGTTGTAGAGATTACAACATAGCTAGAACTATCCGCTCAGATTATAAGCCGTACCGCAAATTATGTCAGCGCGATATATTTTTAAGCCGCAGCGTGTGAAAATGAAACAATGTTGAATGCGTTATGAAATTTTCATCCGTGAACACCTGGTGCCGTTTCACCAGACGGAGATGAATGGTGGATATCCCTGTTTGTATTTGTATATTCGCGCTTGCTGCCTTGTTTGCAGTTTTTGCCGAAAACAAGCGAATAAAGTTATCATTGCGTAACACTTACATCCATTGTTGAGCTGCGAGCTTGCTTGCTCCGGAAATAAAGAGGTATCGGATTATGTCGCTGTCGTGTTGTTTCAGGCTGGTATTGTTAAATTGCTTGTACCACCCTGAATACTCTGTGAATTATATTTATTTACTTCTATACCAGGTTTACGTGTTCGTTATCTATCTGCCCGTAGGTGTATTTTTCCAGCCGAGAGTTTGACCTTACCCTAAATTAGGGCGTTTAGGCTATAATGACTTTATAGTAACAGCCATTATAAAAAAGTGTGCAACATACGTTTTGAGGTTTAAATAGGAGCATTGGTGAGTATCAATGAGAACCTGAACCATCACAATCTATAATGAATCTATAATTATATAATATATAATTAATTATATAAAATATAATTATATAATAATAGTCTTGTCTGAACTGGTTTGAACCACGACGGATTTGAACATAGTTTTAGCGTGAAACTCTTAAGAAACTGTTCCTTGAAGAGTTTCGCCGGACAGACAGAATTTCCTTTGTTTTCCTATTTAAGGATCACCGTCATCATCATCATCATCATAGTATAAAAAGATCATGAAAGCAGCGTGGCGGTGCGGCGGTGGCGGGGTGCTGATTAAATTCGCTATTTTGCAAACAAAATGTCGAGGGTTCAAATCAAATCAAAATATTTAATTGTAAGTTTTTATTATCTATGCTGGACTGACTAAATGTTTTATTACTTTAATTTAGGGTAGATTCAAGCCAATTGTTGGGGACAATTATTAAAAGCGCTGATGATGTTATTATCCGAAGTTTAAGTCTATAACGAAATAAAAAGTTAAGAACTTCCAGTTTGGATAGCAAAGTAGTCAATACTATGCTGGCTAAAATAATTCCTAAAGATAAGTTCCCTTAAATCTTAAGAGAGGATTTATCATTTTGCTTTAGCTACCCCTATTTTTCTTTTAGAGCGAGGCGAGGGAAATAATTTAATCAAGGAATTTTCCGGTAAACCGGCTATTTGTATTCACTTTCAAGAAAAGAAATCAAGATCCCGAGTAAGTATTTTCTATTTTGTGTACGGTATGTGCTATAATAATAACTTTATCTTTAGCGGGTAGTAGGTGTTCTATTTTACTTAGAGTGAGAAAACAGTTCAGTGTTTTCAAACAATTTTATTTTAATAATTCAGTATCTATTTAAAAAACTAACTCGAAAGTTAATTGGTTTGGTAGTTATATAGTATATTTGACTTTCAAAAGCAAGTCCAATGGTCCTTTGAAATCTGTTTTATAAAACAGCAAAATTATTTATTAAGGCAATTAAGGTTTCTTATTTCAGTCCTCAACTTACTGCTGCTATTCATTTTTAGTGCTCCAATCATGAATTCATGAGCAATTAGTTAGTAACTATGTCAAGCAATATCAATTAATTTTAAACTAAATTAATAATACTCGTAGTTACTAAGGTTAGTGCTTACATAATCAAGCCAGGTATTAGCCTAGGCGCCGCCGCCGCGTAATGACTTTTATCAACTTTTTGTAAAATAGCATAGTCAAATTAATTACAGAAAGGAAAGTGGGCAGAAATCAAAGGACCTCAAAATTAACTCTACTGCCAAATGGCTGCATCCTTAAGTTTATGTAAAATCTAAATTGAAATCTAGACTTGAGTTTGTGAACTATGGCACAAACAATAAAATGTTTTCTTCGCGATTTTGGAAGAGAACATGTAAAATTTAAACAAGAGGTTTTAAATAACATTTATCTCAATTTTATAGGTACCTACGTTTTTTTTGGTCTCATGAAACTAACGTTACATTTTTAACATTCTTTCAAATGCGGCATTGTGTCTACTCTGGGGGTAGACTTTACATTTTTGGACCAATTTGCCCACTGTCCTTTATGCAATGCTTTTTTTTCTTATTTTATAAGCTTTTTAGTCTCACCGAAACAGAATATTGCCAGTATTTCAGAGAACATAGGAAAGTTATGAGGGTGCTTGAAAACTGCAGCAGTTGGTCAGGCCACTAATCTGACAAAATGCCTGCCAGCTTGCACTGCTACGTTGTGAAGGAAGCCTAGACTTTATACTTATTGCACGAACCGCCATTTTTCAATGCATTCAACGCCTAAAGTTTCATGTTTCTAGAGTTTATTTCGGGTATTTAACTAAAGTAATCCAGATTGCCAAGCACGGATGCAAAGCTTTTGTTTTTGTCAAGCAGTAGACGTGCTTACCTACATATTTTCACCACTTTTACAACTTTAACCAATCATGAACTGAAAACAGATGATGCTCATGGTTAAAAATAAAAACCTTAATTCGGACATAAAAATAACCTGCACCTGTTCGCCATTTTCCATTTTAAATCTCTTCCACCCTGTACAGTGGGTTTATGTATGCGGTAGGTTCGATCTGGGCTGAGCGTTTCCGATGCTAATACGGCATTTTATTGCCGCATTAGAATATCGAGAACACCTCCCGTGCCAAAACATAGAAGGCGAAAGAAGTGAAAATAAAAATGTTAAAAAACTATTATTTAAAAAAAAAAGCGATTATTTACCGTTACGGAAGGGGTGTTTAGGGAAGGAAAGAGAAGGAAAGCGTGACAGGAAGATTAGCATGGTCGGTCACCCCCTACAAGGTGGAAAGACGCTCTGGCACAGGTCGCAAGTAGCCAATGGATGCTGGCAGCAGGCCCGGTTTCCACCAAAGCGGAGAGGAGGGGAGATGTGTTTGAATAACCAATCAGATTTCGTTATTGAAGCTAAGCGGAGAGGAGATGTGGAAATAACGAAATCTGATTGTTTATTCAAACACATCTCCTCTCCACTCCGCTTTGGTGGAAACCGGGCCTAGGGCGTCACAGACGGTTAAGATACGATATTATAGTACGAGGCAGCCAGCTCTCTCGTCGCCATTCACTTTATGTGCAAAGCGGGGGTCAAGCAGAACGGCCGGTCACTGATTGATTCGCCAGTTTGTTTGACCCCCGCTTTGCATAAAATGTGAATGGCGACGAGAGAGCTGGCTGCCTCATGCTATAATATAGTATCTTAAACGTCTGTGGTGGAGATCCTTGGGGTAGCTTCTTCGATTCTTTGATCGATGTCTGACAGTGGACGTTTCTCAGCTGTAATTATGGTAATGTGATTCTCATGATTTAAAAAAAGAACAAGGTGTCGAAGTGATTGCCATGACCAAAAAGGTCGGAAAGATCATCATCATCATCATGTTTATTTATGTCATAACACTATTATCATCGTGAGGAAGACGTGAAAAGGGCCGAGAGCAAATTGTTTAATAACTCTCCTTTTTGGGGTCGTCGTGCTGCTGTAAGTAGTGTAACATTCTTTTGACGACGATGCTAGATTAAAGAATTACCTAGGTAGGAGTGGTAAAAAGAGGTGCAAGGAAAGAAACTTCAAATTAACAATTATAAATTTATATATTTTCCTTCCAGCTTCCGGTAAATTTCCAATAACAGGTTTTATTAAGTAAAAGTTGGGCGCCTTGCCTGCAAAAGCAGACTTAATAATGTTGGAAAACTAATTCAAAATATATCTCAGGTACATGGGTACATAAGGCCTACACCTCACTCCGTGCGACCATAAAACGAAAGTTTTCAAAATATAATTTAATTGAAAAGTATTTAAATTGAATTTAAGTTATTAAATCTAAGTTCAAAGTAGATTTAGAAAACTACTAAGCGTTCAATTATAAAAAAAACTTGGAGAAAGAAGTACGTCACCAAATCCAGCGGCCACCGCAGACTCGAAGCGGACCCGGAGAAGTTGAGTAAGGGGATAAAAAGGTAGGGGTAACGTGGCACCTCCTGCCAACAAACATCTCATTATAGAAACTAAATGGGCAGTGATGTATGAACTAACCATCAATAATTAATCAGAACTTACCGATGGAGGTAAAATTATATACTTGGGCCTGGGCAGCAAGCTCCCGCTAGACCCCGCTGCTTAACTCTGCTGGAAGCCAACACGAAGACTTTCTGGAATAATCCGGAACAACACTTAGTCGTGTGATAAACTTTTCTCAACCCACCTACACTCAAAATATAAATGAACCCGAACTGGCCATAAATCATGATGAATTTACTCAAAGAAATACTTGAAATAATATGAATAATATAGAAGAGGAACTTATCAAGAAGGAAAATGAATTCTGCTTGGAGAGAACCAATCAAATGTAGTGACTAGCGACTGCTACCCACAATAATAGGTTGGTCTTCAAGCACACCATACTGAAAAGAACGTACAATTTAGAAATCTAAACACCAGCGTAATCCCTGGCACAATATAAATGCAATACTCACCAGCCAAGACAATGGGAAATACTTAAGGTACTTTTTCCCAATTTCGATTGGACAAATCACACCACCCGTCTGTAAAGAAATAAATAACTAAGCAAGACAATATCGGGATTATGATAAAATCATATTTCAAACTCAAAACTAAATCTTTCTCACCAAACACAGTGAAATAAAGTTTACTCGATGGCTCCCAGCAGCGAAAAGATCGAATCCTCCACTCGAACAAAGACATCAATAATGATACCCTCGCAGTCTAAAATAACGATTGTCGGCAGCTCCGAAGCTAACAAAACCCGACAAAGATTGAAACCACTCGCATCTGAAAATGTTTCTCATAGACAAAATCTCAACAACTGACGAAACTACATCATATTATAAACCAACTTCTTCTTTATATCGCAAATCTAAATTAAGAAAATCATTAGAAACTCCATCCATATTCCCTTGTCAGAAAGAGCGTCGAACAGGCAACTTCGCAAATGGCAACATCGGCCGATGACAGACGTGACGTAAAGTCTGTTCCGAAACCTGATTTTAGCACCATCCGACTAGAGAAATTTAAGTTTTAAATTAATTAAAATAGCCAAAAATACTTCTAAATATTCAGTTTAAAACCCTGAACATAAGTACTGTTAATAAATGTCATGATGCATCAATCTACCATAAATGAAAAGAAAGTTTGTTAAAAACCGTAATTTTGAGCCAACATAGTTTGTGAACGCACAACAACAGCTGATTTCTATTTGTCAAATGATCGTAAACAAGTTTCTGTGCAGTGTTGATTAAAATATAAAAAACCGTTTAATAATGCAAAACAACAGCGTTACAGTAGTCTTTAAATTAATGAACCACGCCATTAGTTTATGTCAGTATTTCAAGTAGTTTATATTTTTTAATTTAAAATTATACTGACCTGAAATTGTAGTTGAATGTAAAGGAATTTCTATTGCGTATCTGTGGTAGTCAGTCAAAGGCATTCAGCAGGTGATGCGAAGCACAATGCCGGTCTCATTACCATCTCATTTGTATCCGAAATTCGGCTTTGTGTATTTGGCTAAACAAAACAATTTAGTGTTTGTATAAATTAACCGAGCGCTGCCATGATTGTTTTAAACCTGATTCGGGTAAGTTTTAATTCAAATCAATAATTATACTTTCGTTGGTGAATATTGAATATTTTTGAAACATCAATAATTTTGAAATCTCATATTTAATTAACTGTCGTGTATTATAGAGTTATAGTGACTATGTTCATAATTAAAAAATGCTAACTAAAAAGAAAACTTTCCGCTACAGAAAGTACGAAATGGTGTTTCTCGACCTGAAGGTTGCAACCCTAGCCAATGACAACGTCTCTCGTACAAGTTACTAAAGGATTTTTTTCTACATTAAGAAAGTGATGACAAGTGAAGTATTGCCTACTTTAAAACATATTTAATTTTAATTGAAGTAGGTACAGTTGTTCATGGTTTAAGCTCTGTAACTTGCAAGCGAGCAAGCGAGAGTAATTTTACAGCACCTACATTTTCATAGAAGAACTGGCAAGTTTGTCGCATAAAATATTTTATTCTTAAGCACACAAAACGTTTTTTGTTTTTAATAAAAATTCTTTTGCCTCTCTAGGTGGTCGCTCTCAGTGTTTACAGCGGTCCAGCTAAGCCAAGTCAAGCTGGCTTTAAAAGGCGGTTGGAGCGGTATTAGACACGCCTTCCACATTAGCCCACGCTATTGTGGCGGCATGAAGCGAGCTGTCTCAGCTAATTGCGCTCAGACGCGGCCAGAATAATGTTTCTTTTTCTTTATTTATTTCTAACTCGGTATTTTATTTTTCTTTTAAGTCTCGTAACTCGATCGAGAGGATTTACTATTGGTTTTCTTAGCGAGCTCTGTTAGGAATGGAAGATGTTTACGCAAATGCAAACGTTACAAATTTTATTCGTAAGGATTGTTCTTTTGTGTTCTTTATGTCAGTAACTGAGTGCATTGTACAGAAAGTACCAGTTGCAATTCATTAAAAAAAAGCAAGAAGGATTAACTGATAGGCATACTTGGTATGAGAAGGTCCAAACTAACCTAACCTTGAATATGTCATTGTCACCACAAATTACGTATAGCCGCGGCGCGCGCCGTTGTCACTATATTTTTACCCGACTACTTTAGAAGGAGGGTTATGTTTTTCGAGTGTATGTATGTATGTATGTATGTATATTTCTTTGGCACGCTCTACTACGTTGATGGATTTTAGCTAAAGAGGTATCGTTAGATTCGTCTTACTGGTGAGAGTGACACTGGGTACATCAAATTTATAAAAAAACCAAGATGGCCTATTTTTGGCGCCAAAAGTTTTAAATTTTTCATGCAGTCGGGTTTTTTGTTTTTTTAATAATAGTGGTTATTGTCTTGATTATTTTTTCCTAAGTGTCCATGAGCTCTTTCAGCAAGCAAGAGCTCTGCTGAGCCGTGGTCTGTGGAGTCGATCCACACTCGCACCAAAGGTCAATCTTGTCTGAGAAACAGTCTGAAACGATTTCCCTCAAATAGATCTGGGTACGGAGTCTGTTTTAAAAAGATTTACCTACTTGTAGCATTTGAAAGTTTACAAATTTCTAAAAGTGGAACTACCTACCTGAACAGGCAGTGAGCTTTACGCCCGCCATTTAACCAAAAGACGGATGTCTACTGAATAAATAACACATGGAACCAAGGATCTTTTCAATAAATCTTGGCATTAATTATGTACCCTTCTAATGAAATCCTTGCATATTTAATTACTGAAATGTCTATCGGAATGTCTACCAAAGATATCTCAAAGTATCGAATTACTAAGTTATCAATTTATTAGACGGCAACAAAATCTGACAGTTTGAAGGGTAGAACTTAATAAAATGTAATACTTTAACTTATAGTTTTTGAACAAGGTTGATAAAGTAAGCATTTTAAAAGGTTATTTTTACTCAACCACAACTAAGTTAGTTAAGGGGCATCCAGCCAACTTTCAGCAGCCAGTATTAACGATGTCGCTGTGAATATTCATGGTGAGACGAAAAGAGTTGCGTCAGAAGTTTCTAATGATGCCGCCGTTGCCGCCGTAGTTCAACTTTGCCTTATTGTAAATCTTTGTAAGCTCGGCCCGCGCAGTTTCGTAGCCTATGGACAGAATACAACATCAGTTTTAAACTCGAGGCTGTCAGTGCCGGTCTCAAATGAAATTAAGACAAGACTGTTTTATTTTTCTATTTAATTTATCTTATAACCATTTTTACGAAAATACTTAAACAAATAAACAATTGGACCTAACCGGGGCGCGCTTGCTCCTCCTGTAGAATCTTCTTGGTAGAATGTTTTTTTTTGCGAGCCCCTACCGGAATATGCAATGCAAGTTGTGTGTCAACAATTTACTCGAAAACTTTTGGTAAGTAACAATATTTTCAATATCCAGAAGTTGTCAAGTTGGAATTGAAGTCCGTTCCACTGAATATCAAGTATTTCTGATGGTTACTGTTTTGAAATACCTTACTACTGTTCATTTTACTTGAAAACAAAGGTAGATCTACTCGTAGCTGAGAAATAATTTCTACTCACAAGTACAATCTCATTAATATTATTTGTTAATTTTTTGTTTGTTTCGCTTTCTTTCACTCCTAAACTTGGGATTTGGATAAATATTGTGCACTGGATTATCTTAAAGAAAAAATACTGCGAAAAAAAAAATGTTATTGAAGAAAATTTAAACAACCTGTTTCGCGGGCGGACGGCTAGTATAAATTTTATTGATTTCTAGATAAGCGTCACATTACTAAGGTTTCTAGACTACATCGCATTATACAAACCTAGTTAAGAGCACCTGTGAGCCAAAATTATTATCATGCAGCGCATAATACGTGCATATCTGACAAACAGTTGGTTCAAGTCGTTACACAGTGCAGTAATTACTACAGGGACTTCGTCTAATTCTCTCGTGCTAGCGCGGAGTGCTAGTTTTAGTTATCTTATTATGCTGTCAGTGTAATGTAAACCTTAGTTAGATTATACGTAAAAGAGGGTACGAATCTGAAGCTTTGATGCCGGTAAAGCCAGGGCCACGACTTGAGTTTTGAAGTTACGAGGCCGCCCGTTGTAC
This sequence comes from Carpatolechia fugitivella, assembly GCA_951230895.1. NCBI lineage: Eukaryota > Metazoa > Arthropoda > Insecta > Lepidoptera > Gelechiidae > Carpatolechia > Carpatolechia fugitivella. The sequence goes on from OX579660.1 coordinate 9,069,468, forward strand.
TTGTACCATTGGCCAGTCAATACCATTACTCGCACTGATTGATGTTGATAGTACAAAATTACGGATGGATTAATACCGTATTGGCTTTATGGCTAGCGTAACTAGTTTTAAGTTTTTATATATCCAAATGGCTATGTAGCGGCGATGACTTTTTTGCGGTACTAGTCGGAACATAACCTGCGGGACGCTTGGTCAGACTTACCGTTATACCGTGGTTCCACAAGCACTCGGAGAATCAAATCAAAGCAATCAAATCAATGGCCCGTTACAGTCCACTGCTAGACTATGAGCCTCCTCCACTTAAGTGGAGGGTTTTGCCATAATCTCTACGCTTGGCAGGCGGGTTGGAGATCGCAGATTAAAAGGTTACTGTATCAGAGAGCGCTGCTGCCCTTTCCCTTTCAATGTGTAGTCCCTAAGTCGCCTCTTATGACACCCACGGGAAGAGTAGGGGTTGATGACAAATGTATTCTACTCTGCCGTCACCACACGGCGGATAAAGCTCATAATTCACAAAGGAAACAAAGATACAGTGAGTAATCCAATTAAATATCTAGCAACTGCTGATGAGAGATCGACGACGTATTGAAAGCTTGAAATCTCACAGCAAATATCACGTCGTTTAAAAAAGTATAGTTAAAGGAGCCAGCATATGCAGCTAGACATTTGAGTTACGAATACCGCCCCAACTGCTACGGGATAAAAACGTTCGTCACAAGTGTCCAGCCGCATGTGCTGGCCACTGTACGTAACATAATTTTTACAACAACAAAAAGAGTGAATAACTTCGCTGAACTTATCCGGTTCTTTTAGAGTGCATTGTTTAGTCATGAATTTTGAAATAAGTCTTCTATTGAACTACTTTTCCTTTCCATTATTTTAATGTTGTAAAGTAGGTAGGTAGGTATATCTAAAATTTCAGTCCACAATACTGGATCAGTATATAGTCGATTAAGATCAGATTCCACTTATTAAAGGCTTTGAGCCATAATTCGTTGCTTTGAGCTTCTCGTAGCGATGAATTAATATGATCTGACTTACCGACTAATACTAATTTGATCTGATAAGCGCGTATAAATATTAATTATGTTTAGGTATAGACTAGCCAAAATAAACTAGGTTCCTGGTATAGTGTTTGACTTTTAAGTGTAACCCAGTGGTTACATAACTCGTATTCCTCGAGCTCGGTTTATGACATTACACAATTATATTTTTGTTCTATCTGTATACAAAATTGATCTTTTAAAGTAGGAAAGGGATGATGACTACTTTATTTTTCTTTGTCTATCAGGGAGATTATTAAAACAATTTGGACACGTATTTTTTATTGTTTTCTATTATGGAGATATATAAAGTTGAAAAAGCGTATGACGTCACGCTTGAGTCGATTTTATACCTAGTTGTGACGTAGCCCCCACTCTCCAACTTTAATGCGGTTTAACTAAGTGTTAACAAAACAAAAAATACTCGTCTAATATTTTTGAATTACTTGACTGACGGACAAAATAGAATTTCGTTTTCATTACCCAGGCATCATCCCTAATATAACTCGAAGCATAGTTGAAGTTCGAGAGCGTTCTAGAAAGTTCTCGGGTGTCGAAAAAGCGCAAGGATCCAGCAGTTCAAGTGTTAACCTTTGTGCAAACTCCTGAAGGTGATGAATGGGAACGGGAACAGTTTTTGCCGAGCGCGGTGCCATCTGGAAAACTTGCGCACATTAATTTTACTTACGAAACAATATTTGGTTTTTATCAGTGTTCACGGAATATTTGGAAACAATTTCATGGTTGAGATAAAATATACTTTTTGATCCAAGCTATTAAAGATTATTCAAATCAAATCAGACATTTTTTATTGGAATTGAGATTTTTACGGGTTACAAATCATTTTTCGACGTCAAAGCTAGCAAATACCAAGGACAAAAAAAATATTCATGGTTGGCACTTGCATGTTCACTTTTAGTGTACGCTCACTGTAATCCTACTAATATTATAAATGCGAAAGTTTGGATGTTTGGATATTTGGATGTTTGGATGTTTGTTGCCGAATCACGCTTGAACCACTAGACGGATCGGGATGAAACTTGACACTCACTTAGGTTAGGCCCTGGAATAGGACATAGGATAATTTTTATCCCGAAAAAACATCTCATTCCTACGGGAACCGGAAAAATAATCGAATTTGCTTACAACGATGGCGCCACCTTGTATAGAATTTTCTATAATTAATTTTGTACCGGTCTACGGTAGACTCCAACGAAATGCACATCAAATTGAAGAGCGTAAAAAAATAGTCAATCTGAGTCGACAACTTATAGGCGGAAAATTCGGATTATCGAGTATGTAAAAAAATAAATAAAAAAATTTGCTTATAATGGCGTTGCGAAGTCTCATCAATGTGGCGTTGGTGTCACTTCATCACCTGTCACAGGTTTGTATTCCGTTCTCCAAGAAGTATCGATATAAATTATATCGTTACGCTACTAATATTATAAAGAAATAAAGATTGTTTGTTTTTTTTTTTTGGCACTAGAATGACTTTGTGCCAGTGTCAAGTTTTTTATTGTTAAAGCTAGGGAAACTTATCTACGCGAAAAAAAGTAAAGGATAGGCAAGAAAAAAGGAAAGTTAGGTTAATTATAAAGTAGATATCAATAAAAACATATAATGATTTTTATTTTGTTTGCAGGTGTAGGGTAGGTGGGTGAATTTCAACAAGCGATATTTTTTTATCATTTCGTTGAGATTTTTTATTTTTATGTTTTTCTACGCAGTTTCGATGACAAATAAAACTTTATTCTATTTTATTTCGTGTGTGTGAATGGGCATCGAATATTATAAAAACTTACTGAGATATTTAAGGTTGAATTTTTTTTAGGCTACTGAAATGAAAAGTGTCAACCGAAATGATAAAAGTGTGCACCGTTGTGATAATTAGTCCACCGAGATGATATAACTGTACACCGTAATTAATTTAGCCCACTTAAATGATACGGCCAAGGAAAGTTATATAGCGTAATCAGGGTTCAGTCTGTGTTAGGACTGTCTTTTTATCCATATCAAACGTCTTTCTTTCTTAAATATATAACGTTTGCTTATTCTGTAGTTGACTAAAGCGGAATAAAATAAAAATAAAAACTTAAATAAGTTATGAAATAAATTTTGATTGTATAAAATTCTAAAATAATTTCTAAGATGCCATCTAATAAGTAGGATAAAGATTCTTTCCACATTCTTAATTATTTGGCCATTAGCCGTAACATAAATAGAAACGTAAACAAAAATAAAATTATAACCCTTTGACTCAATATTTCACACAAGGAACTCTAAGACTTATGGTTGTTTTCATTTCGGTGACATATTTAATTTCCATGGACTGTTACCGGTATTTAAGTCCACCGAATCCTCTGAAATGATAACACTGAGATGATAAAATTTTAAGTTAATTGCATATAAACTCCGAAATAAAATCTGTATTTTATATAATACTGGTTAAATAAAAGAATACTTAAAGAGAAAGCAAAATACGAATTAAAGAAGAAATCGAATGAATATAACACGAGTTATAACGGCTACCGAAATTAAAATATTTTTGTCTCCTATACCACTGAAATGATGAACTTACCTTTTTGGCGGGAAACCACGACACGTTGTGACCGGTGTGTTCACGCCGAGCGCTCGAGCGGGACTGGTCGAAGGTGGCGCAGGGTAAGGGGGGCACACAGATTCAATGCTAACGGAGGTATCTTACCAAATATAACTCCCCACTGGAATGAATACTTTTCTCCGGACAAAAGTTGATTGCCTGTCAAATTTATTCTTACGTAATTAAACAATTAGAAATGATTTCCATTGATGGCTTAGTTATCTATTAATATATTTTAAGTACATCTGAATTGATTTAATAAGTAACATTTCCGATACAAGGCATTATATGAGCAGAGATAGGTCCAGGACAAGTCACCGACATGATAAAATGGCACTTCAATATTTTTTTATATATGTAATAGGGTACGTACCTTAATAAAATTTATTGCACAAGTAGAGGGCTATGTATTCTGCCCAGAAGAAATATAATGAACCATATAGAAAGACATTGCACTACCGTTCTCAGCTCCGCCGTGGTTTTTTTAAGCTTGGGCAATTCACTCAGGTGTATGATAGGTGTAGGTGTAGGGTAGGTGTAGGGTGGGTTAGGAATAACACATAGGATACGGGAAAAAGTCTTATTCCACGGGAACATCTTACACAACGCAAGCGTAGCCGCGGGCGGACCGTCTCATTACAAATAAATAGCCCATACAAAAATTACTAAATCTTTAGCGCGGCGTATACTGGTTCAGCCTATCTATGGCTTAGCAAACAGACAACTGTCGTGGCGCATGAGACAGAAGTGAAATAATGTCACCGCCCAACGTGAAACTCAAGCGCAAAGACGGTGTACGCGGGGAAAACAAAACTGTGACGCCATTAATTAAAAAAAAAAAAAAAAAAAAGCTTACCTTACCCGCACGCATATTTCGTACTATTGCTTAAAATCAAACAGTCGTCATAGTTCAAAATAGTGTTTTCTTAACTTCGGAACGTATGTCATTGGTCCCGTGTATTTATTTTATTGACGTGAATTATTTTATATAAAAGAAGACACTGACTGACTGACATATCAACGCACAGCCCAAACCGCTGAAACTAGATCCAAAGGAAATCTTCAGAAATCGTATGGAAGGTGGTATTTTAATATTTGATATTTTTAGCAGCAAACTGAAGTATATAGGCTGAAAGAGTATATTATTAACTACGAGTCTGAATTAGAAAATGTTTTTTATGTACCACCATTACTTTGCAATAATTATTTTAATATATTGGTAGTAGGAAACAAAAAAGTATCTGGCAGCACCATTGAAGCGGGTGCATATAATGTGCGGTGAATAACGTGCAGCAAATAATACGCAACAAATAATCTGCAGCAAATAATTCAGGTTTTTAGCTCAAATTATTGGACTGCAGGTTATTTAATGCGTAATATTAAGAACGCCCATTTTTTTTTAAGTCTGCAAGTACATTATGTGACAAGCTCTTGGCATGCCTGCAAGCAGGCATGGGGGTCACAAGATAACCTAACTCCAAAGGGTATCGCCTAGCTCCCGTCCGAAATCTAACCTAATCTAACCGAGTCGGGGTGCTCCAAACTCCCGTGCTCGCTTCGCTCGCACCCGCCCTGACTTGGCATTCATTGTGGATTGGCTTCGTTTTATCAGGCTGTACATTGGTTGGGCGAAATGTTTTCGAAATTGATTCGACATACAGCTGATAAATCGGTCTGAAATGTGTCTACTCTCTAGAGGTGTCCGTCCATGACCCTGACCTGTATTATTGCCTGCATGTTATTGAGTGCGCATTGTTGCAGCTCACCAAGAACTGGGGTTTGTTCTGTCCTGTACGTTTTTGTTCCTTGCATTTTATTCAAGCACTTCAACAAAATGCAGTAAATAATTCACAACAAATAAAGTAAACATTTTTTGACGCTTCAATTATTCAGTGCATATTATTTGGCGCGCTTTTTTTGACCTCAATTATTTGGTGCACATTATTTGGCGCATTTTATTGTCATCCAAACAAACGTCAGAATCTGACAGCCTGTTACACAGATTGACAATTATCTTTTTTGTGTGTGTGGCCAGCCACAAGTCATGTGACACGGAAAGTCATGAAACTATTTTTTATTCCCGAAATAAGTCATTTATTTAGAAATAAAATCTTTAAAATAATAATAAAAGAAGATGAACAGTTATTTTATTTATTTTATATTATAGTTCTACTTAATTATTATTATATTTTGGTAAATACAGCAAAGTTACTATTAATTGTCTGTTCGTTTCATGAAATAATATAAGAATTTAGCGGATTTTTTAATAAATTATTTAAATTAAATGGAGGTAATATAAATTCTGGTAATAGGTTTAATGTAAAATTCATAGAAAGGGCTTTCAAAGAAACTACATTTTGTTAGTGCTAAAATTTCCTCTGAATAAAATACCGCTTCTGAAAATTTCCTTTGGCACGTACGTTCCTTTAGAGGTTTAGGGATGCAATAACAAAGGAATTTTAAAAATTCACCTCATAAAGGGGTGAAATGAGGGTGCAAAGTTTGTTTGGGGAAACTAGATTAGTTACACTATTTTATTCGAAACTTCACAGGAGTTTTCCTATCAATAAATGAGTAAATACATGTTTCAGGTTTTTTCAGATTTCAACCCTTAAAAGGGGGAAATGGGGTGAAAAAGTCTGAAAATCAACATAAGCATCGTTTGTATAGTTTATCGGGTTGTTGATTACGAAAACTATAACGATTTTAAAATCCTTCATGGCGGATGTGAAATACCATCATCGCCTATTGGGGCACAGTGGCGTTGAAATGTCTAAATATTAATATGGGTGTCGTTTTTATGGTTTTTGGGGACGTTAATTACGAAAATTACGCCGTGTGGTGACGGCAGAGTAGAATACATTTGTCACCAACCCATACTCTTCCCGTGGGTGTCGTAAGAGGCGACTCAGGGACTACACATTGGACAGGGAACGGGCAGCAGCGCTCTCTGATACAGTAACCTTTTAATCTGCGATCTCCAACCTGCCTGCCAAGCGTGGAGATTATGGCAAAACCCTCCACTTAAGTGGAGGAGGCTCATAGTCCAGCAGTGGACTGTAACGGGCCGTTGATTTTGATTGATTTTGAAGTGAAGCCATATTGCTGATTTACAACATTCTTATAAACCATTATCAACGTACAGTCCGTACGGGCCGTTGATGTTGAATTACGAAAATAGCATCGCTTTTGAAATCTAATGCAGTAGACATGAAAATTTTTGAAAGTATGTGGGCCGAATTGCAATTCAAGTTTCACGGTGTATACTTAAATAAACTACTAAATAATTATACTATAATATGTAAATTCATTTACTTTTTTACACCGGCCTTTTATTCATAATTAAATGATTTTCTTTTGCCTAATGGTTACTTGGAAGTAATCGCTTAGATCGATAAGGCCGCCTGTTGCCTTTCCTTAATTTATATTTGTACGAATGTTTGTTGATGTGCAATAAAGTATATTTGAATTGATTGCATTCAATCAGTTCCGTAGTTTCGGAGCAAATCGGCTGTAACAGACGTACGGCCATACAGCCATACAATTGAGGGTTCCATTTTTTCTTTTGAAGTATGGATTGAGACCCGCGTTATCGTAATAGGTTTTAAAATTTGTATTTGGTGCCATCTCGATCATTGTAGTTAATCGGTACCTAGGCGAGCGCGGGCAGCGGAGGCGGCACGGCGCGGCGGGGCGTGGCGGGACGGAGGAAAACTTTATGCATTACTACAATACCACAGAATAACATAGTACTTAAAGAATTAGCACAGTTCAAGGTGCTGCGAAATGGTTCGGGCGGTTTTACATGAGGTTATGTTAAGAAGGTACTAGGGCAGCATGCGTGAGCAGGGTATGTTAGTTGCCTTAGTTCGGTCGTCGCGGGCAAAAACTATTTCCACGTGAACGAAGTTGCGGGCAACAGCTAGTTTCTTAAAAATGTCAACAGCTTTTTCATAACCAGTCTAAACAGTATACATTATTTTTCGTTTCTGACAGTTTTTCGATTAGACCATCCGCCCGTCTAAGACCGATATCATCAAAGATTCTGGTGTTTTTCTTCATGATATTTGGAAAGAACACGCTCTCGTGATCTCATAAAGCTGACCGCGCCGCCGCGCAGCAGTTTTTATGGAGGAGAGAAAATCGCCAAAAATGCTCGTTATCATTCATGTCTGGTGAAAGATTTTGCTATTAATGTGTCGTTCTCGATGGACTGAGTATCGTGTATATCGTTAAGACGAAGATAGGGACCAATGAAGCGACGCTTAGATGCCTTCTTCGAATGCTTCTACCGTTTTTGAATACATTACCATCGCACGTAGACATACGAATGCATTTTTTTTTCTTGTAATGCAGTGATTTATAGACTATATGCAAAGGCAACTAGATTTTCAATTTCACATTCCTTTGATATGAGAGTAAACACAAAAATTGCTTACTGCTTCACAGAGGAACTATGTACAAAATATTTCAGGGGAAACTATTTGTGGCCTCGCGTCCCGTTTTGCCGTCGGCTTTGTTATATTTATCATAAAAATTACACTACTTCGCAATAATATACGGCCTTACAGGAAAAGGGTAAAGTACACAACATTGGATACATTACTACAACAGAAAATGTACTTTTATAATGTAAAAATGTAATGTAATGTTGTTGGTTGTTTTTGTATGTGTTCATATGTTTATTTATGTGTTTTTTTTTTAATTATATAATGTACTTTTATTTTACTAGCTGTCAGCCCGAGGCTACGCTCGCGTTATGTAAGATTTTCCCGTGGGAATAAACAAATATCGCGTAATAAGTATTCTATGTGGTAATCTAGGTTACGCACTATCTCCCTCCATTCCATATTTATTACTTTATTATTTACTTTAAGCATGAAGGCGGAACACACATCCAAATATATTTTCGCATTTATAATAAGTTCAAAGAACTAACGTAATTGCTATAATAAAACAATGATTGGATTTTCGTTATTTGTTTGTTATTTTTATTCCGTAAGTATTTGTTGAAATATTTTTTGGCGGGAATGATTAATGATGATGATGTTTTCACTTTAGCGAAACGGAAAGGCAAAGGAACCAAGCCATACAGCCTCATCTGTAGTAGGGAATGATTAAACTCTGACACTCACTTTTTATCATCAGATTACACATCGAAAGGTACTTTAAACGTAGGCCAACTGAAGTCATGTTGCCTCACAAAGGGTAAGTAAGGCGCAACCTTTATGTAAATTTCTTTTGAGGTGATATCCCGGCCTCGACTCAACTCGCAAAATGTACCGAATTGAGTTAGTACAGTTTTCACAACTTGAACAGCCAGTTCAAATTTTATTTGTATCGAAGTTTGAGTGCCCACGTTTAGGTACTTACTTACCTGTAAAGTTCGAGAAAGTTCTCCGCAAAGTTTTTAAAGAGTTTAATAGTGTTTGGTGGCAGAGCACGAGATTTAAATTTGTGTAAGCGGATAAACAGTCAAAGACAAGATCAAATTAGTCTATTACTCTACTAAATTCTTGTTCTATCCCTATTTTCTATTATATTCAATAAAGATAAAAACTTAATAGGTAAAATAGACCTTGCTGAATAATAATACTGATAGTGGCGTGTGTCAGCTTATACTGGACAATGAACCGACGCTGATGTGGTCTGTACGTATCAAAAAGTGTACATAATTCCTTTTAAATTTTAGTAATAGGTACAAGAATAAACACAAACAACACACACACAACAACAATAACACTACCTTCATCAGTAACTGTTACAAAACGTATAAATTTATGATTTTTATGGTATCTAATCTTCTTCTTCTTTAGCCTTTCTCTACCAATTTGGCGTAGGCCTCCTTCAACTGCTTTCACTCATCACGGCATTGGGCCACTTGTACGATAGATCATCAACGGCCCGTTACAGTCTACAGCTTGTATAATAGATAAAAAAAAGTAAAAATATCTTTCTTTTTTTCTTCTTTTTTAGTTACAGTAAGTTTTCATTGAACTTTACCAAAATATATGCATTTATGAGACATAATTTAAGAGACTTACAACTCAGTCGCGGTCAAGTGGCTCGTACGATGTAGAGTGTAATTTAAAGGAATTTGAGAACCTAAGTCGGTCTAACCTATAAATTTTCACTCAACAAACACGCCAGTTTCAGGAAGTCTCAATAATAATAATAATAATTCTCCACATATAGTCTTATAAATATACATTGAGAGAGGTGTTCAGGGAGGTAAGCACGTTTTGTGGAGACTGGTGCCTGAAATAGGCAAGGCCTGTGTTTCAGGGTCACCAGAGCACATACCAGTTGTACTGCCCGGGTATCTGAAGGAGATTGAGAGTTTTATGAGGAGAATTAGTTATTAAATGGGTAAGAAGCTTGGTAGTGGATGTGGTATATACACAAGGGGTGTGTTGGGTGTGTGTTGTGTGTTGTGTGTTGCATGTTGTGTTGTGTGTGCGTGTTTATGTGAGGAAGTGTGTACCTGCCTTAATAGGTGTCAATAAATAACATTCCAAAGATGATCATACGTTTGGAGGTTAAATGTAGTACTTTTATATATTCGGTGGTTAAATGGCTGCGTTATAGCTATCTCTGTTTAACATACGACATATTTCAATGTGTTAGAGCGCCATCATTACATTCACCGCTGTTTATTTGCGATTTGAAAATACCCGGAAGTATGTAATTAGCAATCGGCCGTTTGCCGGACTAGGTGTTATATCGCGCGACCGAATATAAACCCAGCTGGATCAGTGGATAACCATTTATTTACAGACACTTTATTGAATAGACCTTTGACTAGAACAGAACACACGTCATGAATAACTAAATTGCAAATACCTTTCCATCTCAGTGCGTGCTTAAAATTATTTTAATTTAAACATCTCATCTGACAGGACTGCTGAATTGATAACGCTTTCAAAGTTATACGCTATTCGATCATATTCGTCTCTTACGTATTTATGCGTAGCAACCCACGCTTAATAAAAGCTGATTGTCCGTATTCGGTGTTTCCTGGAGGAAGTAGGTACCTAGTACGAGTAAATAATTCCAAACTCATCATTATAATTTGTACCCTAGCATGAACTAGTTTATGCACATAAATACTATCACTTTACAGAACTAAGCTGTAATTTAGCAACATACTAACACAACCTACACTGGACTATAAAATATAGGTAGTGTGTCGCCACTAGATGTCGCTTCCTGCAAATTTGTCGAGTAATTAGAGCAAACTTATTATAAAATTAGGTACTAATGGAACTCTAGTAGCATATGGTTTAGCAATTTTGTGTAAATGCTTCTAGTTAAGTAATATTTAGTTGATATGAATTTAATACGCAATATGTAGTACAAAGTATGATACGAGGAGGGATCAAAAAGTAGTGAGAACGACATACTCCTTGGTAAGAAAAAAAATACTGGCAGGCATAGCTCAGATACATACTTGTAATATTAATAAAGAAAAAAAATCTTCGATTCGCTTTTGTTTTTTTCAGAATGTAGTAATTTGTTTGCTTCGTTTCTCGAAAGTGGAGAAAACGAAGTGCGAACCGTTATTAAATACCTCTGTTTAAAAAAGTTAACGACTCAAGAGATTCATTGCGATTTGGAGGCAACATAAGGAGAGTCTGCTCCGCCGTATTCTACTGTCGCAAGGTGGGCTTCTCAATTTCGAGTAGGGAGAACGAGCACGGAAGACGAACATCGTTGCGGCCGTCCATCGACGTCAGTCACCTAAGAAAATGTTGCGAAAGTCGAGAAAATTGTATTGAGCGATCGAAGAGTTACCATCCGATACTTAATTCAAGAAACGGAAATTTCATATGGAAGTATTCAATCCATATTGAAATAATCTTTGAATATGAGAAAAGTTTCCGCAAGATGGGTGCCGAGAATGTTAACCGACAGTCAGAAACAAAGTCGACTTGACATTTCGAAGATATTGTTGGACAAGTTTCAAGAAGATTCTGAGAACTTTTTGTCTCGTTTCGTAACAATGGACGAAACATGGGTCCATCATTTTGATCCTGAGAAAAAACAGCAATCTTCGCAATGGAAACGGACATCATCACCGACCCCGAAGAAGTTTCGTGCCGTGGCATCGGCTGGCAAGGTTATGGCCTCAATATTTTGGGACTCAGAAGGGATATTGTTGATTGATTACCTGGAGCGTGGAACCACTATTACAGGCCAATATTATGCAGCTTTAATTCCCAAGTTGAGGAATGCCATCAAAGAGAAAAGGAGAGGGAAACTTCGAAGGGGCGCGCTGTTTCATCACGACAACGCACCCGCGCACAGGTCGGCAGTTGCGATGGCTGCCATTCAGCAAGCTGGCTTCGAACTGGTTGACCACCCCCCTTATTCACCAGATCTGGCGCCTAGCGATTTTTATCTGTTCCCCAAATTGAAAGAATATTTAAGGGGAAACAGGTACGAAGACGATAACGAGGTGATGGATGCCGTGGAGAGCTTTTTGCAGGACCAAAACAAAACTTTTTTTTTTTAAGGGATTGAAGCCTTGGAAAAGCGCTGGACTCGGTGTGTAGAGAGACTTGGAGACTATGTAGAAAAATAAATTATTGAGTTATCAATAGTCATTATATTCTATTTCATTCTCACTATTTTTTGATCCCTCCTCGTATTGTTGTTTTAGCTTTTTGACAGCTTGCCGAAAATCTGGCATATTTTGACAGCTACTTATCACTTGCCGAGTTTAGTTGAAGTATATAGATAGGTATATGGGTCTTTGAAAAATAAAGTAGGGAAGTGATCTTTACAGATTTCTATTGGGTAAATCTACAATTCTACATATCTGTTCAGCAACTGTGTAGTGCCAGTACACAAGAGCGCGGATTGACTAGTTTTACTGCCATAATGTGTGAGAAATAGGTGAGAAACCTCTTAATTTTATTCCTTACAAAATTTTCCCAAAATGATACTTTAGTGCCAATATAGGATCACTAGCCCATGGCTACGATAGCGTTGTGTAAGAAAGTTTTTTTCCATGGGAATAATACTTTCCCGTAAAAAGTATCCTATGTGGTAATCCAGAGTACAAACTATCTACATTCTAAATTTCATCCCAATCCGTTGAGTAGTTTAGGCATGAAAGCGTAAACACCTAAACATACTTTCACATTTTATAATATTAGTATGAGGTGATTTTGTTAATACTTCTCGATTTTCAAAATAAATAACGCACAAACAGCAATTTATCAGAGTGTTTGATTGAATTTGAATTTGTTCTGATATAGTGGAAAAGCTCTGTGTCCACAAGAGGCATTTTGCATGCAAAACTGTTGATAGATTTAGCAATTCATTGTTTTAATTTCACTAAACAAAATCGAATAATCTGTGTGAAATTCTATAATTTAATTGTAATTTTTTGTTTCCGAATTTGCACAAGGAATTTTCACATATAAAGTTTTGCTTTTACATTTAACTTGGGCAGCAAATAAAATTCTTGCTCATATTTCCGGAGTTGAACGTAGAAGTTCATTTGGTGGGAATTCTTTTAGTTTTAAACAGTCGTTATGAACGTCGTCTTTATTTTTACAGGTTGGCGCTTTATGTATGTGCCATCCATGATAGCTTTGTCGTCGAAAAATAATTTGTAAAAATCTTAATTCGAATAAAATGATTTTGATTTGATTTGATTTTGATGTATATTTTAGTTTGTTAGACGTACACCGAGGACGAGGACTATCCAGTATTTTAATAATATTAATATCCATAATATTGCCTTTTTCAATATTTGATATAAATAAACTAAAATAAACTTAAACATTTATCTGTAAAAAACAAAACAATACTACAGTCACCTACTGTTTAGTGACGAAAAGATAAATAAATAAATAAATAAATAAATAAGCGCTTTATTTATCAACAATACAAGTATCAAGTAATGCTACGTAACAAATAAGTAGTACAAATTGCTGATAAAAGGGCAAGAGTCTCAGCATGATTGCTGCTTTTCAGAATCTCCCCATCTTCGCTACACTGGAAAATGCTCCACGCAGTTAATACCTTCAGCTCCAGACATACGAAAACTGTAACCCGAAAATGAACCTCTTAAAGTGGCTTAAATTAATAAAACAGGCAGACGACTTAAACGAATTGGAGTGTTTATGTTCATAAACGTAAAACAGCACTTATACAAATTGATCTTCGGTACTGTTCAACATAAATAAATACACACAAGAAAACTATAATTTATATGTATAATAACAACGAAAACTTCAGGAAATAAGGAGCTGTTGATCATATGTTTCACCTAATAAAAGTAGATAAACAAGTAAACAATTTCATAAATAGTCGCTTAATAAGTAAAAACGTATTGAGTGAGTACCTTGAGTACCTTCATTATTAATAAAAAAGGTCAAAGAATAGTTCAATAACGGTTCTTTCTATATGCCTTCTACCTTCTGAAAAGACGAGGGAAAAAAGAAAGGCAAAGTAAATGTTTAATTAAGAGCCCGCTCAATCAGGACTGCAAGGGAGGGAGTCAATATTGCTGACCTGCATGAAAGACTTGTGGCTGTGGTGCAAGTTACACAAGATTAGCCTGCCTGCTTGTGCTGCTCTTCTAGTTTTTCAGATGACCGTAAAATAATAAAATTGTATGCCTGTGTTATTCCAAGTTACAAACTATCTCCATTCCAATAATCCAAATCCGTTGAGTATTTTAAACGGGAAGGCGGAACAAACATCCAAATTTATTTACACATTTATAATATTAGTGTGATTACCAAACCATCCTGGGTGGCATGATTTGGAAAGTGTTTTTTTTCTGTATGTGTCGACAACTGACCTCATAAACTTTTCTGGCCCCTGACAACTAATTCCGTGGAATAGCACCCAGGACCCACGGTTACACGTGCTTTCCGAAGCACGGAATCATCTTTCTTTTCGGAAAAAAATAAAAAATCTGTTCAAACTGCAAAAAAAGTAGGAATATATTTTTGTTTGAATTGTCAAACTGTCCTCACCGGGATTCGAAACCGGAACCTCTGTTGTGGGAGTCACTCGACCGCTTGGCCACGGAGGGTGTTAATGGGAGAGCAAATATAGTAAACAAGCTCTGCGTGTCGTCCGGTAAAAAAATGTAATGACGGATCTAAGTGATGTAATAACATTCTATGGAAAAAAAATATTTTTGATTTGATTGACCGGTCATTTAGTTGGTAAAAATTCAGTATCTAGTAGTCAGAAGTCAGTAGTGTGTAGTATTGGTATCTTTTTTCGCGATGCAATTAGTGGCCGTATTCCGGGCTGCATCAATATTTTAACTTGCTGTATAACTAAAATTTAGAGCAAAACCGTGTATCAACAGCTCATATACGTCCCCACCGAGGGGCTCGAGCCTACCCTGAATTAGGGCGTGGAAACAAATAATGATTAAAAGAAAACTCAATATTATAGTGCAGTTGAATGAAGTTAAAACTACGAATTCAGTCCGTAGTACTAGACTTGGCTGTCTGCGCTCCGACGACGTTACAAATCCAACTTCACTCAAACGTCTTTCTAAGTACTTATAAATTATTTCGCCTGAAATTTGCCCGGATCCCGTAAATTACACTGGCTACAGAGTATCACCTCAGGCTCTCAGAACGTGACCACCGCACGTCTCAACAGGCTCCTACGTTTCAACACACGTATTTTTTACACGTACCAGGTATTTATTATGTAGCTGATGGCTAGGCCTCTCGCCCAAGCCCGAGGCTAACATAAAATGCCCACTTAGCTAGTTTTATGGCCGCAAAGGATCGTGAACGAAGCTTTTCATGAGCCAGAAACATAATCATTTAGGAAGGATTTGTTGTTATAAACTGGGTCTGACATTTACTGGTTTTGGGGGTAACGTAGTATAAGGTTGACTTTTTAAAAATTAAATATCCTATTGTATAGGTTTTTTTCTAATTTCAAGCTAATGTTCGTCTAACTTTAATCTACTAACTACGATTAAGACTGGTAAATCCTCTTAGACTTGAACAGGATCAGGGCATAAAGAGGCTTTCGTTACAAACGTCTACCAAGGCCTTTTTCGCTTGTTATTTTCGTTAAAGGCGAAAATCTCACTAAACAAACAACTATTGCTTCCAGTTTACTTCAAAGTCGTAGCTTTTTCGTTGACTAGCAAAATTTAATTTAATATAACTCTTTTGTATTGACTTCGTCTAAGTTTTGACTGTTGTAATTTACCTAGTAATAAGAAGTAAATTTAGTATAAAGATTTTCTTTAAGTGTATATTATTTAGTGATGACTTGAAAATAATCACTCCAGTTGTGCCCTAGACCCAGCTGACTTTTAGACCAAAATTTACAGACCAGAATAACACTGTTCATGGTCATATCTATTTATCATGTGGCTATGACTGAACTAACAAAACCTGATGTTCAAAAAGTCCAGATTGCCACATAATAGCAATTAGGTCAGTCAGGGAAAAACCTGACATCAGTCAGAGATATTAAGCCATCAAACTTCCGTATCTTCCGTTCCGAAGATCGCAACTGCACAAACAAGGTCGAAGTAATCGCAACTGATTACGAAACAGTTTCAATGGCGGACGAACGGATATCGACCAAAGGTTTCAATTGTCACGAAGCTCGGAATCATTAGAATTTTCAATCAAACTAAGATAAACTTAAGGCAGGGTTATGCCAAAAATTAGCAACTCAACGCGCTTTAGTTAAAAGTTCAACCGATGCATTACTGAAATAACGTTCATATTAGCGTGGGATGCTTCACGGTGGTTACTGCGCGGGAATCGTACGAAAAACTAGTGTTTCTTTAATTCTTTAGCTTACAGAAAACGGCTGAGTTTATAAAACATGTAATCGATTTTAAATCTAAGTCAATAATAGGAAAGTTATATTAACGAAAAAAAAAACTATGGTTATCGTTAGTTACGAGATCAAGGACGTCAAAAAATATTTTTACTGCTTTATTTAAAAAACTTGTGCTTATTATTGCTAAAATTATTATAATGTATTTTAAAATTCTACTCGATTTAAAATTTAATTAAGGATATATTCTTTAGCATGTTTTTTTATGTTTATAGCATCAGTAGAAGTGGTAGTATTTTGATCGTCAAAGTAGCCATATGGGCGGTATTTCCGCATAATCTACTTTTCGAGCAGCTCCCCAATTCGTAAATTTTACCGATTTTTGATTTTACGTGTCATATTGGTTGTATCCGAGAATTTAAATCTTCGAATGCTGGTCTAACTGGCTGGCGGCCGGCGCGAAATTGAATTTGATGATTTACTGCGCTTTGGCTGTGTGGTTGCAGCACTGCAAACCGCACACTCCGTATTCTGGTTGCTCAAAGCTTCTGAACGGAAATAGGTGCTGATTGAAGGTCGGAGAATATTCGAGAGGATTGCAAATATACGTCCGTTTGAGATAGTAACTAGGATTCACATGGACTAGTAAAGGTTTTAAATTTGCACCACATGTATTTTTTCTTCAGCATTGAGTTTTTTTTTATTTTTTAATGCTTGAATCAAAATAAGTTCAAAATCATAGAAATATTTTTTATAATCATACTATTATTTAATTCTTTTTTCATTCATTTTAAATTAAGTATAAAGTGATTTTCAAATAGATATTTGAGTATCAGAATTAACCTGTTACAGTGAACAATCTGGTGTGGTTTCCGTAACTTGAACGGATCTTGTCATATTAAATAGAAACCGGTGACTTTAGAAATTGATGCTATGATTTCAACTTGTCCACAGTTTGGGATTATGTCGATGATTACAACATTTTTTGAGCGCTTACATAAATGCCAAAGGTACAACGTTTTGTACAACTGTTCGAAATTAGCAAACGAATATAAAGAGAGTATAAAGTATCTAATAAAACTAAGTTCGTGTAAAACACAACATTAAAAAAAAGACCTTGTTCACAACATCGTAAAGTCGACCAGTCGACTACCGCATACTAAAGAAAAACTAAAAGCAGCGTGAAAAATCCCGTCCATTCTAATCTAGGTCAGCACTAAAGAAGCTAAGAGCTGAGAGCCACTGTTTAAAACATGCATGAGGACATAAATTAGTGACACCGGTCGGTGGGCGCCCATTTGGTCCCTGTTGAACCACTCGTTTGATGACCGAAGCTTGGAAGTATGAGAACATTCTTATTACGTATTTGAGCGATGATACACATTTTGTAGAAGTCTGAACTGACAGTGTTATAGTTTAAAAAAGTTAGGCAACTGCTTTCTTCGTGCGGGTGGGGAATACCATGCAATTTCGTCGAATGAATAAATATAGTGGAAGTAACAACAACAAGAGATGTACAGTTAGGCAGCCTTATTGCTTCATAGCAATTTCTTTCAGTTAATCTTAAGATTCGTTAGGCGCATTTAAGATTGTATATTCTGAGTAATTCTTTTCTATTAACTACTATTATGTTATAGCGCGAAACGTAGGTAAATGTGTTGTCATTCGAAAATCTAACCCGAATAAAAAAACGGTAAAAGTTTGTCAAACTTTCTGCATACGAGCCTTAGAAATGCGAGTACAAAAGAGATTTTTCATATAAAGATTAATAAAAGTAATATCACAGACGTCAATTGTCGTTGTTTTCTACATTTGTTTCATCCAAAGCTCTTAGTAAGCACAGCGTCTTATAGGAAAATTACAAATTTCCGAAGTTACAATATTAAATCACTCAATTGTATTCAAAATTTGCGCTTTCAGTAGGAAATAGGTATGCAAATGGAACAGACATTATTGTTTATATTGTTGTTTGGATAACTTCGGTAATACCATTAAATTTATATTTTATGAAGTTGAGTTTATAAACGAATTGAATGACAGTGGTTAAGTAAACAGAATTATAACTCATACAAGATGAATAACAATCAATCAATAACCCACAACGATCCTAGTAGATAAATTATTCAATTAAGTAAATACCATAATACTAGTGGCTCTGTGAGCCTTCGTCTTTTTAACCCCTTTACGTCCCCACTTGTCATGGCATCTTAATAAGAATAACAAAAAGTTAGGGGCTAAAATATGTGAAAGAAATATGACTATCAAACCTGCTCACAGTTGAGAAATGCGACCGCCTCCCTCCTCCGGACATGCGAAAGCATTTTTTCCCAAGCTGAAACGGAGACGCTCGTTCAATTAAAAACTTTTGATATTTTTAAGCTATCATTAGAATGCAAGGTCTGCTGTAAGACATTTCTTTAGAAATAAGCAGTGCCTGTTGTGTTGTTTTTCTATGTGATTGTTAACTTTATTGTGTACAATATATTATAATAAAAAAAAAATAAAAAAATTCAGACACATTTTGGTTAGTAACACAAAATAACGGGTCCGGCCGATAGGCACCTATTCCGGTACGCCCCTGGCCGGCACGCTCCCACAGTTGCATGTAAGCTCAAAGCAATGGATTTCCATAATGTTATATTCTTAAACTTTCTTTTTTATTAAGTGGCAAAGTCATAGACCGTGACTTTGGTCTGGCTGCGAAGTCTTGGTTTCACTGGATGAATATAAACGCGCCCACTAAATGAGTCCGACATTTAATTCAAAGGACTACGTGAAAAACAATGTCCTCGAGTTGTTTTTAGAAGGAAAATGCGTTTGATAAGCACTCGCTTCCTAGGGATAATAAAAGAGGACGCTCTGGCGTTATGTAAATACATTGTAGTCAGAACATGGCATACTCAGTTTTTTTTGTCATTAGCATTAATAACAACAATTTGACAAACGGGCCTATACGTGTTGGCTTTGACACCACGGCACGCCTTTGAAAGGTTTAGGACACATTTGTCCCGAGATAATGGTACGTTGAACATGATAACAATAATAATAATAAAACGGGAGCATTAGCCTGAAGGGCACTGAGCTTATGCACTAAGTAATAAAGAAGAACGATTGTATACTTTATGATAATGAGTTTATTTTGTATTTTTCTTCAAATTAGTTTTTCTATTAAAACAACGTGTTGACTCGAGCATGTTAGCATCGAGACTCTCAAACAAAAAAAAATAACAATTCGTTATTCAAAATATTTAAAACGTTTAGAGTAAAATAAAGAATCGAACCAACAGCCAGTAACCCCAAAGGAGGCCGCTCTTCTTTATTATGACATTTTTTAATCTGCGACCCATAGCATTAACAAAAAAATCATAAAAAATAAAATAAACCTCAAGCAGTAACTATTATTATATAAAAATGTCATTCTTCTTTATCCTAAGAGTATCATCGTTAGCATGGTGCATCTTTGATCTTGCATTTATTTAGAGGAATTAAAATGTTCAAAGAATAAAAACATTCAAACTTTTAATAAAAATTTCCAGTGAAGATTCCAGACGTAATAACACCTAAATTATATTACTCTAAAAGAATGAAATGGAGTATAATGTATGTGTAATATTATATCCCCCAGAATTTCTGAGAGCCATTTAGGTGGCTTGTTTTATGTGTCAGGATGAGCAATGCGTTTGCAAGTCTCTATAGATGTTACAGCGTGCACATGTGGTTCTAATTGTAACTGCACGTCTTCTATAATATTTTGAGGCGATTACCAAACCACCACCCCGCGCCTCATCGCGTCGTGTCGTCGTCATTGACGTCATTGTCGCGTAGCGCGGGAATCATATAGAACATTCAAAATAATCGTCAAGGAACGAAAGTCGGCAAACGTCTATTACATCATTTTAACATTGTTTGCAAATATGTCAGTTTGTATAGAAAATACAACTATACAATGTGTTAAAAAAAAATTACCAAAGGCGTTTAATCAAAATGCCATCCATTATAGCTTTGACGTCGAAAAATTATTTGTAAAAATCTTAATTCGAGTAAAATATTTTTGATTTTGATTTTGTCAGCTATGTATCTAGGCCGCCTAGGAAATCCTTCAAGCTGAGGGCAAGCAACCAAGTATTTTTGTGATCTAGACAGCTAGATCTATAAATAGTGTGATTTTCATCTTGGTATCCGATGACGTAAATGGGCCTATTTTTATGACCTTTAAAATTTACCGCCACTAAAAAGCTCCAAGGTACGACAAGACAAACTAGTATTTTTTTATGCTCCTCGATGAGCTTTATCTAATGTGTCAGGTCCAAAGATTTCTGATGCGTGTCGCCAGGGAGCGAAGCGATCGTCTTTTGTTCCTTGGAGGTCAGGTCTCAATCTGGTATTCAATGACGTAAAAAGTACAAAAAAACAACACCTCTTTTGCTCTTTTCTACATAAAACGGCCCAGGATTTGCTCAGGCAAACTTATTGATCTAAGAAGCCAATCCTGTTCTGAACCTCCGCAAATGGGTCCTATCTTGGTATCCTATTACGTAAGCTATTTCTGTTATGCATAATACTAATTTTTTATTTTAGTTTTTTCCATAGAATAATAAACTATTTATTTTATCTATTGTATTTTCCGCGATTCCGCTATTTTATCTAGAAATGTCTGCTTAGTTATTGTCTTTTCGAAATTATACAGGATGGTCAATTTAGATAGAAGTCATAAACAGTCAATGTTACCTAAAATGGTTAACATTGATTGTATTAAACTTGTTTTTCCTATTGATTTATTTCTCCAATATGAACGAGTTCGATATCCAAACTGAGTATGAGATTTTTTTTAAATCTATGAATGCAGTTTTTCTTGTCACTAAAATCGACGACCTGGTTCCTTAGAACAGATCCTTCTATATCTTCTCATATATAGTCTCAGAGTTACCCATAGTGACCCATCTAAATAAGCCATCCTGTATAGGTAGACTGTCCCTATAGACTAAATAAATGTATCTTGGAGTTTCTAAATAATTTGCGGCTCTTACAGAGAGTGACACCAAACATAATTAATGCACATTTTTCAAATCATTTACTGTAGAAACCTAAGAAACATTTCATGATTTCTGTGGCCACAACTAGGCACTTACTTACACATTAAAGAAATAAGAAAATACTTGCGGAATGGTGGCGTGGGCGCAGAAAAAATGTCGTAAATAACTCGGCGGTCCCGGAAGCTTAAGCTCTGGCAGAAAATTATACCGGAGAAAGAACTATGTATTTTAAAGATTTATACCACCCACTTTGCACTGGAATATAAATTTGATATAATATAGTACGCCTGGTAATATTTTACCATAAAAAGTGCACAAAATTGCAATAGAGGCAACAGTTAAAATACTAGTTGCTTGCTGCATTACTATATAGTAGCCAGCTAGAAGCTATTTTATTAACGCGCTTCGCACATGCGCGGTGGAAGTTAGCGGACAAGGAAAAGTGGAAAAAATTGCTTATTTTATTCAACTGAAATGTGGTTTTTACTCATTAGCTCTTGATCAAGATGCTTGGTGACGGCGAGGGCGGCTCCTTGCTTAACTTTAGGATAAAGACCAAACTATTTATTTTCTGGGTTCTGTAGTCAACAAGGAGCCTTATAGTTTTGCCATGTCTGTCTGTCTTTCCGTCAGTCTATCTGCGGCTTAACTCAAAGACTCTTTTTTAATTTTTTTATTAGGGTTATCAAACGGTTGTTACTTATTCTAACTTACAAGCTAAACCGAGTTTATTGTGCAACCTGCACCGGCAACCACATATTACACTATTAGTACTAAAAGGCTGTAATTTTGGTGCGTGGATACCATTTTCGATTATAGCGCACGTTTGAGAAATATTTAGTTTTAAAGTACCTACTCATTTATGTAATAGTCAAGTGTGTGTCCCCACCTACCAGCGAAACCGTTGTATCTGGAAATGTGAAAAAAATATGGTAAAATTATTATAATGAGAGAGGAAATTAATTTATCATGATCATGTAGGCTTTGCAGGTTAACGAGTAATAAACTTACTTGTAAAATGTAATTGTATTAGTAAAAAATTCGATACGAAATTTAACATATTTATCATAGCAAATTACTACGATGAACGTTAACTGTGTGTGCACACATGGAACATCCGACGATTTGTGTGTGGGTAGCTACATATTTCAAGATTATAATTGCGATAATTATTTCAAATAGCATGATTATTCACTACTCACTCGCACAAGATTTATAACTTAAATAATCCCATTAATTTTATGGCTGCATGAAAATAATTTTGTTAAATTACTTAGCCGAATGTAGGAGTGTGATGTGGGGGTGTAATGCGTGTAAATAAAATATACGAATCTACCCTTATTTATTAACAAAGGTCAGGTATCACGCGGTGAATTCTACAGTTTTGTTGCGGCGAAACACGTGCGTGAAATATGTTTTACTAGCTACAAAATAACCACATTTGGAAAATTGGGTTAGGTACTGTATTTTTAATTAGCTTATTATGTCATTCGCTATGCCATCTAACTCATTAAAAAAATATGTTAAGTAGGTAAGTAGGTTGTAGAGCCTTATTTTTGTCTAAAATAAATAATCTGATACCTATTCATTCAATCAAATATTGTCTTTTACGCTGTCATACATTTTAAATCTGTGCTGTATAATATGATTATCTGTATTGAATATTTGCAAATACACATAGACGTGGTCTAAGGGGAAACTCCCACTAACCTTGCCTACAACGTCTTTGCCATTGGTGAGGCTAAAGTTAAACGTAAACCCATCCGTTCACCATAAAAAAATCGAACGCTGATATGCAAAAGACATCGCTTTACCTTCAAAACAAATAAAAAATATGTTATTCAAATTGAGATTTTTAAAATAATTTTTCGACGTAAATCAAATACCAAGGATAAGGAAAGTTTGTTCATGGTTAGCGCGTCCACTATTAGCATTGCAATTTTTTATATTCTCATAAGCAAGAAAAATAACTACGAAATAACGTGGTATCTGCCTACCCCTCCGAAAAAGAGACGTGAGTTTACAAAAGAAAATCGAACTGAACTGATTTTGCATAGATAAGAGGACAATTTATGCACAAGTATGCATGATTAGAATTTTCTTATAAAAAACAGTAAAACAGAGTAATCTCCTTTAAACCTTAATCCTGGGAGTAAAATCACTTAATCGTCAGCAAACTCTAAGCACAATAAACCCGTGTCCCAACACACGAACAAGCATTATACTTTACGCAGGCTATAAATGAGCCGAGCAGACAAATGAAATAAAAGCTTTTATGAACATCGTAAAAATATAAATTACCGATCTGCGACGAAACAGCCCACGAACGAAGCTGACAAACATACTACCGATCCGGCTATATGTGGAAATCACATCTTTCCGATCTAGGGACTTAGTGCAAAGAAATATGCACGTTTTTTTTTGTAGCAGACACAGAGGTTTTTAGACATAAGATGCGCGTGGCGTAGACTAATTTATTATGTACTTTACTCCCTTTAGAAATTTTTTGATTATGTAGATTTTGATTTTGCTTAGGTAATAGCAACATGATGTTTTTAAACGTATTTTCCACTATTATATTTGATCAAACAAAAGCAACAGTAAATATATATTATTTAACGAAATTGTATGTAAATACTTATTTCAATAAAAAGTAAGAGATGATTGCCTCGGAGAAATGTCAATCAAACTTTCAGGTCATAAAAGCTCGTATTTTTTTAAAATGATAATATATATATATATAAAAAAAAAACAGATATTGAGTTAAAGCTTATGTAACTGATTATTTAGGAAGTACCAAAAATATTCTTGCTGATTTTTTAAGGAAAACAAATTAAACAATTTGTACAAAAGTACTTGGGAATCATTACAACTTCTGTGTGTTCCCAAAAGTGTTTGACTTTCCAAAACCGAGTTTGAGTATTTTTCACTCTAACATCGTACTTATTTCTAAAGTTCAGAGCTCAAGCTGCAGCTATCTACCGGACTAACTCGGATGGAATACAGACAAACCGCCATAAACAATTTGGCTCTTTGCTAGACCAGCAAACATCAATTCGATATGCTTTCTATCATCCACAACCCCAGTTCAGGTATTTACTTCTATAAGCAGGATTGTTATTCAATATGATTGTTGATTGATGATAAGCAGTTTTCTGTACATAAAAATTATTACAGTGCATAATTGACTTTGCTCTTCAGAATTCATAGCAGGAGATGAATCTATTCGAAGATCACATGAATAATGACAAATATAGAGAAAGATAGGACTAATCTATAAAGTTTATTTAGTATATTTTGCAAACACAGAAAAAATAAACATAGCAATAAACAACAGTATCAATTTCTATCAGGCTTTTTTGCTAGGCAGTAGTTGCTTCCAGGCAACCAACGCTAACAAAAAAAAACATTAAATAAAAAAATAAAAAAACACTTTAAATGAGCATTTTCAAATGTAACATTTTTCGTCTTTTTAAAAATATTAATTGTATGCCATGATACAAAAAATAAAGATGTTTTCATATTCGTTATTTAGTCACAATATCCTGGGGAATTTAAACTCGTAAAATTTTCCGTCGTGATCGAACGTAAACAAATAGACAAGGTTTTATTCCGAGTATGCTTGTCTCGTGTATGGATCATAAAAATGGATTGCATCTGCGGACGTGCGCAGAATGCTATACTACATACCCGTACAACGGATGTGCGAGTATTGATTACGTACTCTATTGGATGAGTAAATGTTAAGCTGCTTTTTGTTCCCCTACCGGCGAAGCAAAGCAAGAGCAAAATACATTGGCGTGTTTGCAGAGCGCGGTTCGTCTAGTCTAGCTTCATTTTAAATCAGTGTACCGTGTGCCAAGAAACAAAAAACTAATAGATGCAAAAAAATACAAAAGTATATTGTATAAACTATTTCCTCCATGATCTTTGTATTATTCAACATGTGAAAGTACTTTTATTTCGTAGCACGGTTAAGAGCGGCTTTTAGCCAGGATAATGAATATGGTACTCAAACGTTCGCAGAAGCTGTTGTCACTTTGTACTCATTTATTCAGTTTATTGAGTGTGCTCTTTCTAAACTAATTTTAGGTTATTTGTTGCCCGGAATATATTATATGAAGGACGTTTTGTTATTTAAAAAAAATAACTTGGTTCATATGATAAGAAGAGGGACAGATTGTAAACCATCTTATTTAATTTTATGAATTAGTAAGTGCAGGTTCGCAAAAGAAAAAGGCGACGACGACGCACCAGTGTGTTATATTTAGAAGATTTGATCTCAGGATCCCGAAGTGCCTTGACCGTTTCCTTCTGGTATCACTCTGAAGAGATTTGCTCTCATCCAGATGATGACAGCCCGATCTCTTCCCAGGGGCCTATTTAATATTTACAATTACAATTCAAAGTACATTGCGTAGCCAATCAACCAAAATTATAAACTTTTATCTGCTTGGTATATCGGCTACGCAATGTACTTCGAATTGTAATTGTAATTGTTAGTTTTATAAATATTGTTGAGCTTTGGACTTGGACCTTAAAGCGGGCTTTATTTGGATATTTAGCTCCAAACATTTACTCGAAGTTCCAGGCACGTTTGCCGTGTAAATTGGACACCGCCCTGTAGAAGGGTCAGAGTTAACTTTTTAAGTACACACTGAGGCTAATTCTCCCTGTCATGCTCTAATCCTTAATTTAAGTTCGTCCGTCTTTTTCACCTTTTAAAGAATGAAAAGGGACAGGAGATGGCCATCCTTATATTAGAGCTGTCAAACGTCGAATTTAAACCTTATGGCCGTATCATTTGCACAATTTTAGAGAGCACTTAAAACATGCGACTTAAAAATCACTTAATCTGACAGCTATGCTCTTATGTTAGGTTATCATTTGTTCAAATTAACATCATTCGTTCATCTGAATTCATCACCTCCCTTTCATTGGTCATAAAAATGAAAGAGATAGCTGGATTATAAAATTAGAATTAGAGTATGACTTCCCGAATCGGGACCACTGTCTTTGTACGACTTCGTCAATAGTTTGAGACAACAGCACCTTGACACATCTGCAGAGAGGCATTGCTAGTGCTTAAAGCAGTCACCCTAATAGTGTGAATACTCCATGAAACAGCTTTGTGTGAAAATAGCACGTTTATCTTGAATCGTTTTGTTCGATATTTGTATTTAGAAAATCAACTAGAAGAAAAATTAAACACGGGCGTAGCCATAGACGAAATTTTTGTAACACACTGGGCGTAGCCGCAAGTGGTCGGGTAGTTTTTTATAAATCGAAGCTATTTAAAAAACAATCATCGTCAACAGCTCATACACGTCCCCACCGAAGCAATGAATAAATAAAATATAACCATCATCAACTTTAGAACTCGGACAATATTATTTTATCGAAAAAACTTACATGTTTTTAAAATCTACCTACAATACTATGTTTACAAATATTTTAAAAACGTCCCACAAACTATAAAAAATCTTTGTGTTCAACAAACAAGGGCGTTGTTACATTATTCAGCACTCCCACGTTCGTTGACAGTGCGCAGCCAATTTTTATTCCTTGCATAGACATGTCACATTCCGTTGCGGGTGACGTATGACATGACAATTCCATCCAACCGTGCGAAAACCGTTGAATAAGCCTTTTTTATTATCAAATTCAGTTCGCCTCGCGACCGACAGCTGTCAATCGAAGGATCCACAGAAACCTACTTACCAGACCACATATAAAAATGTGTATACTTCATTTCAAATAACGAAGGAAAAAAGACCAAAAATATGTATGGAATAAAAAAGGTTATTCGTGATTCATACTAGTCAGCTAATCGAGATTGACATGTGTCTGGAAATGTATCCTATGAAAGATTTTTCCAATGTTATCTGAAACAGGGTATAGTCGTGTCGTATGTGAGGATGACGTTTCTGTTTCGAAAAATAAAACAATAAAACTGTTTTGTTGTTATCAGCTCCTATATGTCTTCACCGAGAGACTTAATCCTAAAATTAATTAGGGTGATTAGACCTTAGTGGACTGTGTTGGCTCAGTGTGTGTTGGTCGAGTTCACTCGCACACAACCTTTAAATTTTATGGCAGGCATGTGCAAGTTTCCACATAATGTTTTCCTTCACAGTGAGAGTGTTGAATAAAACTTCATTGTGGATTTGAAACTCGTTAACTTAGTACCTAAAAAAATGTAATGACGAAACTAAAAGACGTTACACCCAAAAGTTAATAAACAATTCATTGCATTTCATTTGCTTCCCGGACAGAAAATACTGGCACTAATCACTACACAATAGACCCTTTCGCATCGCATGATGGTTTTAGAGAAATTTAAAAAGAACCACATACACTTACACTTCCATACGTCTCTCTTCCATATTATAATATGGTACTAAATATTAGACAACGAAAAGTGAATAATTAAAACACATGCTGAATAGCAAGATTTCCCTTTGTGATATATAATTCAGTCAATTTGTACTTTAAACACAATTTTACAGAATTAATAAACAGAAAACGAATGTCGAAAGAAATCACGTCTCACGTAAAAACCGAGTGAGGATACTGCCGAATATGGAAACTTGAACTCACTTGTGGAAAATTTCTTCTTCTAAAAAATTTCAGTGAGTAGCTCCTTTAAAGGGGCTCAATTTCATCCCTACTTTGAATATGTGTTGTTTTGAATCCAAGTTTAAAAAAATGATAATATTTAATATTTTAGTCCAATTTTACATAATAATTATTATGTATAACGTTACCAAGATAAGCATATTTTACTTTTAATAGATGGAACATCTTTCTGCCAGATGTATAGGTATAGCCAAATAATAAATAGTTCTTCAGATTCAACCCGAATTCGTCAGCGTCATAAAATATATCGTGTAGCAAAAGGCTACGTGTCGTAGTAGTTTCGTAGCGTCGTAGCAAGTAGTTTAGCTGAGTCGGAAATACTCGGAAATCCAGTTAAAGTCAAAGTCAAAATTTTTTATTCGAATTAAGATTTTTACAAATCATTTTTCGACGTCAAAGCTATCATGGATGGCACGTTCACTACCAGTGTACGCCCTCTGTGGAGAAGAACGGCCAGAAGAAACTCCACAGGAATTGTATCTTTTGTACTTTTCTTTTAAATATATAAAGAATCATACATGAGTCATAATTTCAATCTACTCCGCTGATTTGGAACAACAGTTGACCAGACGTTTTTATCATCTAAGTAATCATTTATCGTATAATAGGCCTTAGAACATAAAATAGTTTTAATTTTAGCTTTAAATTGGCTATCGGACAGATTTACAATATCATCTGGTATTTTATTATAGAAGCGAATACAGTTCTCCATGAATGAATTATTAACTGTACACAGTCTAAACTTTGGGTGCGCTATTTTATTTTTATTTCTAGTATTTATATTATGTATATCAGAATTCTTAGGAATGGAATGATTCTGTTGGAATTTTTATTCTTGTGTTCTTCCGGACATACAAGATGTTTTCAAATATGTACTGTGAGGATACTGTGAGGATATCAATTTCTTTAAACAATTCCCTTAGGGAATCGCGACCACGCAATTCATATATGGAACGTATCGCCCTCTTCTGTAACACAAAGATGTTATTTATGTTAGCAGCTTGACCCCACAATAAAATTCCGTAGGACATAATGCTGTGAAAATAGCTGAAATATACAAGTCTGGCGGTAGCAACGTCAGTCAGTTGACGAATCTTTCTGACTGCGTATGCCGCCGAGCTGAGCCTTGCGGATAACGCATTTAAATGAGGGTCCCATTGTAACCTTGCGTCGATAGTGATCCCCAAGAAAACTGTTTCATTTACATATTGAAAATTTTCGTTATTCAAGACAATAGCTAAGTTGTTATTTCTTACATTAGGCAATGAAAATTTTATACATTTTGTTTTCTTGGGATTCAACATTAAATTATTTGTCGTAAACCAATCATGGATCTGAGAAAGAGCGTCATTTACTTCGTCAATATCTTGATTATGTCTGCTAGCTTTGAAAATTAGAGAAGTATCATCAGCAAATAACACTATCCTAGATCGGTTTTGTACCATAAAAGGCAGGTCATTTATATATACTAAGAATAGGAACGGTCCAAGAATTGAGCCCTGTGGCACGCCGATTTTGACTTTAGATCCCAGTGACTTCGTGCTGTTTATTTGAACTCTTTGAATTCTATTTTCTACATAGGAACTGATCAAATTTAGGGCTCCGTCTCTAATAGTTCGGAATAGGTAAAGTTAATGTTACGATGCCCGTAAACATTTCATATTTAGAATTAACCTTTGATTAACATTGCAAAAAAAGAAACAAACTTTTAAAGGCAGGCGCTTCTTAATTCACTTAATTTCTAAATTTCTTGTCTAGATCATAATATGCTATTTTCCACCGAAGTATGGATATAGAGTAGACAGAAGCGATAAAAATTAACGTAAAAGAAGTAAAATACGCTTCCAAACAACGTTAAAATATCACGAACAACCCGAATAACATTTGCGCATATACCTTACTATGTTTGAGAAGGTATTTCCACTGTTTTTCAACGTTCAGTAAAGGAATTTGAACAGAAGTCAAAGTTAATAATATTTAGGAAGAAATTGCTGGCGCCGGCAAAGTCAATTTCAACCGAAGCCGGTAGGTAGCTTAGGCACATTCTCGTATTTATTCTTTTTTGAATTATAGAAAGCACGTCTGATTAATAATCACGTGATGATTGCCTAATTTGTAAGAACTTTCACTTACAATACCAAGTGTGTATTCTACAGAGAAGAAAAGTACTACTTAATTAATAAATACGGTCAACTCATGCGTCTTTTATGAAAGCTTTTACCATTTAAGTTACTGAATTATGAAAAACTGATGGTTAATTACGCAGGGTATTTTGTCTTCACATTGCTCAACATTATGTGGACTATTTATATTATGTTGTGTATTTAAATTAACACCCATAGAATTCGTTAACTGGTACCATTCTAGGAAAAAAGCTGTGGGTGCACATATCAATTGATAAAGTATTTGCCCTAAACAAATTTGATTCAACCAACCTATCAGTGTCAACTTATGCTGACATCGTTGAAATGCTCAAGGTAGGGTATAACAGCCAAGCGCCTTTTTGTCATTTGTTGTATATTTTGCATAAGTTAATTCAAAACAGTTGCAGAAATTATCAGGAGTCAATATCCTCGTAACGTAGGACAAATCTTTTTTGTCTATGGAGTAAAGCAAATAAAATCTGGTAATATAACATATCTAGTACCATGTTGTTTGAAAGAAGTATTTTGCCTTCGGGTGCTTTGCAGAGATGGTAAATATTACGGATAGTAAATAAATATGAGAATATGTTAAAATTACGTAATTCTAATTCTAATTTTGATTTAAGGCGTTTGTAGTATTTCGCCAGTATCAGGTTGTTTTGCTATGTAAGAGCATGCGATACACAGACAGCCCTAATCCTAAGACTAGGGTGCTGTGTACGGTGAAGGACTCCAGTAATATGATAGCAACATTACTGAAGCCACCACGTGGCCAGTGCAAGTTATCAATAAATGACGGCAAAATACAAGCGTTTCAATTGTCTTATTAAAGTTTATTGTTCCGAGTCATTCACTGGATAATACACTATCATTATACACTAAACACTCAAATAAATTAAAAAACAAAAATTAAAGAAGCCCGACCGCCATTGACGGATGCTAACAATCGACCCCTTAAAAGTAAGTTCCTATTTATATACCTGCCTTAAAGGCATTTTTTGTTCTTCCTATCTAATTCAGGCATTTCTTCTATGACCACAATATTGTCATCACACAAACACAGGCAGGTGGTCTGCCTACCAAGGAAGTTTCCTAGATCTAGATCCTAGTCTACGCTGCACTACGTATTAGCTTTGGTCCACCTGTCTCACCAACAAAGTACCTAAGTATTTTAATTACGCCAACCTTCTCTCTTTGAGTCGGAGGTTTTGAAGTTTTAACCGAGACATTATAGTCCTTTGATATGGTATTTTTTAATTTTCATCTACAGTATTGACTAGGTAAGTACAAACAAAATAGATTGTATAGGCTCGCGTTACGTGCTTTACATATCTTTGGTACAAACTCGAGCTGCAATTAAATCAAACTTCTTGACAAATATCAATGTTTTTGTTTTAATTATTAACTCTGTTTTACTATACATGTTAACGTTTTGTGTTCTGTGAATGATCCTGTGGAAGGTCACAACAACAAAATCGGATTTTATTTCCGCAGTCAGCCTAACATCGCGTAGGCCCATCTCTGTCACAAGTACGGTTAGGTAGGGCTGTCACAAAAATTATTTATTATCATAGTATTTTTGCAACATTGAATAACATATCCTGTCCTCATCAACATCATCATCAACGGCCCGTTACAGTCCACTGCTGGACTATGAGCCTCCTCCACTTAAGTGGAGGGTTTTGCCATAATCTCCACGCTTGGCAGGCGGGTTGGAGGTCGCAGATTAAAAGGTTACTGTATCAGAGAGCGCTGCTGCGCGTTCCCTGTTCAATGTGTACTCCCTAAGTCGCCTCTTACGACACCCACGGGAAGAGTAGGGGTTGGTGACAAATGTATTCTTTTCTGCCGTTAACACGGCGATATTCTGTCCGGCGATATCCTGTCCTACTCCTACTAAAAAAATATGAAAATATGTTTGGATGTTTATTAATCAATCGTTAGTTCCGCCTTCACGCGTAAAATACTTAACGGATATGGATGAAATTTGGAATGGAGATAGTTTGTAACGTGGTTTAACAAATAGTATACATTTTATGGGAAAAAGTCTTATTCCCATGGGAAAATCTTACACAACGCGAGACTTATTCGGACCGCATTATATAAAACAAATGCAATTTGTAATATCTGAAAAAGGTTGGTAAGATCGCTTGATGACCTTCAATTGTGCTTGGTTCTTACTGGTACTGGTACTTTGTCACTCTAGTATACTATTCTGTATTGTATTGTATTATTGTGTTAAAATGGTATACACCAATCATGTGGTTTACAACAAAAACTATAGATCTAATTGTTGCCAGTGGTTTTTTACAAACGTTACAGCTTCTGATCTAAGTTCTAATAATATAGTTAAAGTAACGTTTTAGTATAGGATCTAAATAACATTTAACATTTTTAGAGCGTTCGGTAGTCTAGTGGCTAGGGCCGCTGCCTCCCGTTCGGGAGACGCGGGTACGATCCTCACCACATACCAATGTGTTTTCGAATTTCGAATTCATATGTACGTTTATTTTCGACGCTCTTACGGGCCAGGAAAACGTCGATAAGAAACCAGCACACTCCTGCGAAGAAAATCAAAGGTTGTGTGTGAAATCGACCAACCCGTACTGGGCCAGCGTCAACTAAGGCCTAATCGCCCTAATTCAGGGTAGGCTCGAGTGCTCGAGCCCCTCGGTGGGAACGTATATGAGCTGTTGATGAATATTATTTAGCAATACTATTAAATCTTACTTTACCAAAAATATAGCTCGTTTTCTTTTCATTTGCATAATGACGCAAAATAAAAATATTTACGAAGATAACATTCTAGAAAATGTTAGTCTACCCAGAGTATACCCAATCTAAATATAACACTGTTTAATATCGACCACCCCTACCTACACGTACGGCTATACGACTATACAGCAAAACGACACTGTAAAAATCTGAGTACGTGTCGACGAGTATACCCAGCTATGACGTCACTCCTTAGGGACAGTTCTCACGAGGTACGGCGATTCACGCCGACATCAAATTCAATATCAAAACGTTACAGGAAGCAGGTGATTCTAGCATTGCTCGAATATGGATGAATAGCAAGAATTTATCCTTCTGTGCTCTTACTATATCTACCTATACCTTATAAGATAGAAATTGACGACACAACTTAGCAAATACGATTTTGTGTGTACATGAACGAATGTATGACGACAAAAATTTCAATACAAAATTATTTCAAAGAAAAAAAAACTTATTTCAACTTCAATACTGTAAAAATAGAGTAGAGATAATAATTACAATACTAATATTACTTTTACAAAACACCTTTTAGCAAATGACTAAAATAAAAAAAAACTAAATACTTTTCGTATATTACTTTAAAACTTAACCTTGTACACAAATGCTGCACTTTTTCCTGAACACTCTTATTTTTACCAAGGTTTTGAGAAAAGATGTCACACCTTATAATGTTCAGGTAAACAAAATCATTCCACTCTCCTAAAGTGGTGTATAAGCAGGAAAAAAGAACTCATTATGATTATAGCACTGACTGTTTCCTCCATTGATTTACAACAGGAAGCGCGCGTCATACAAAAATCAAAAATACACTACAAACAAACATGTCACCTATTTGACAGTACGGCGGCGGGATTAAATAGTGACATGTGTATTTTATTAATTGTAACCTTATTGTCTACCATTATACTAGTATTTTTATTGCCATGTACTGCGGTAATGTAGTGCTTGAGCACCGCTTTGCCGGCCCATTTTTTGAGCCTTCATGTTCTATCTAGGCCTGTCGTAAATCAATGGTTTCCTCAGCCTTTTAAAGTGTGCAACTACGCTTTGTAGCCTTCCCTCAAACAGCGTTCACTGTCGGACGACCAGGCACTCGCGTTATCCAGTTCATGCTTCATTGAGCCGACTCAATGGGAAACATTCCTATTGTGAAACAGACAGATATGGTGTTTGGAGTTCGTAATAACGCCTGGACGCTTTGTAGGATTCCAGGGATATAGGTGTTATTAGTAGCAAATTACTTGTGTAGTGAAAGCGGAAGAAGATTTTCGTTTATTTGTGTAAGGTTACGTTTGTTGTACTTATAGTATAAGTACAACTGCACAGCAAAGATTGATGATTTGGGTTTGTTGTGTTGTGAAAGTTATTTATTTAAGGAATGCGTTGGGATTATAGGTACTCGTAGGTACTTGGTTTGCCAAATTGTGGATGTATTGCGCTCTATCCAACATATACAATAAACAAATTAGGAGCGGTGTTTTATTATTTGAATAATTACTATACAACTTGTTAATTGCATTTATACAAAACGACCACAAATATAATACACTAGCAGTTCGCCCGTGACTAGACCCGCATTGTTTTTGATTATGTAAAAATGACGATACTGTTCCGTCGCTGCGTGAAAGATGGATAAAAGCCACTTTTTTTAAAAGTAATATTATACTATTAGACCTATTTACAACGTAATAGCAAAATAACGCAAAACCTCTCGGGTGGTAGGGCACCCATGAAACTGAACAACTTTTTTTTTACGTAGCCTGTAATGTATCCCACTGCTGGAAAAAGGCCTCCCCAATATTTTTCCATCGTTCACAATCTTTAGCTGCCACCTGCCACTCTGTCAGAAACGTCGCCAACGTCGCCCATCTATTAGGACGCATACTAGCTACATGCCCTGACCAGTCCCACTTCAGCCGGGCGGACTTCATCCCGAAAAAATTGTAATATATAATAAAAAAACCTGAAAATTGACAATCGAAATTTGTAAATCTTTGGCACGTCCCTATCTGACGCAAAATTATTTAACTTTGGCACATTCGTTTTCTGGTGGTTTTCTGTATACTTTTTTTTTTCAAGAAGTTTGTTTTGATAGTTTTTTTAACCATCAAAACTATTAACCTTATATTATATACACACAGAGGGATTATAGAGAATACTGTACAGAAAAGAAAGAATATTTGTATTCCTGCGAAAACGAATCGGGAGCCACTTGAGTTGCGCACGGAAGTGTGAGACATGATCGTACTTGCGCAATCCGAAAATAAATCGGATGCAGAGATTTTGAAGGCACTCAAGCTTGTTTAAAAGCTCCTCTGTAGCGTCCAAATAGCAGGTATCGGCGTAACCAAAAATATGAAAGAGAAGAGTATGAACTAAAGAGATCTTGGTTTTTAGGGGCAAAAATCTTTGAAGGCTCGAGCGTATGGAAGGAGTAATGAACCTTTCTACTCACCTCGTTGACATGATAAGTCCAGAAAAGGATGCAGTCCACCATCACTCCAAGATTTTTAGCGGTCTTGGTCAGTGCAATAGTAGTACCATTGTAACGTATAGCTGGAATGGTAGCATGATCCAGCTAGCGTCACATATAAGGGCTACCGATCAGCATGGCTTGCGATTTCCCGGGGATTACCAGGAGACCAAAAGACTCAGCCCAGTCAGCGATCCACCCAAGGTCTTTGATGATATAATCAAAGGCGCTGTCAATATCAGTGACATCAAAATGATGATAGAGCAGCAAGTCATCTGCATAGAGATGGAAGTTGGACTTGAGAACGGAGGTAACAGTGTTGATAAAAATTGAAAAGAGAAGAGGTGAGAGGACACCAATCTGTGGAACGCCCGCAACTAGGTCACACCAATCAGAGGAAGCCTAATCAGAGCGGATCCACTGCGAACGACCACGTAGATTCAAACCAATGTATAGCCGAAGGTGAGATGTTAAATGAGTAAAACATGTAAGAATTGTCAAGGACTTGTTATCCATCGTTAAACGGATATCCTCGGTAACTTTTAAAAGCGCTGTCACAGTACTGTGGCCCGCGCGGAAACTAAATTGGAATGGAGAGAGTAGACTATTTAATTTTGATGATATGTAATCAGCTAATTGTTTGTGAACAACGTGTTCTAGTGCTTTGGAAAGAAAAGGCAGAATGGAGATGGGCCTAAAATGGCAAAAGGATGTGGGATTAGCAATTTTAGAAAAAGGAATGACATTCGCACGCTTCCATGCTGAAGGAAAAATCTCTTGACCAGGGACTGATTGAAAATATAAGTAAGTATAGGCAAGAGTTCGGGAAGAATAAGAGATATCATTCGGGAACCCAGGTTATCATTGCCCACAGCTGAAGAAGTTATAGAAAGAACGTCTTATTTAACATGTCCTTTGGAAACAGTGGTAAAACAGAATGGAAAACATGCTGGCAGAGTTTGGCACTGAAGAAAAACATATAATTATAATGTATGTCTGTCTGCCCACGGCTACCCTCGCGTTGTGTAAGATTTTTCTAGTGGGAATAAGACTTTTTCCCGTAAAAAGAATCATAATGTGTAAATCCACTATCTCACACACTATCTCCATTCCAAATTTCATAGGTAAAGATCAATTCGGTAGTTTAGGCATGTAAGCGCAACTATTCAAACATCAAATATACTTTTACAATGTAAAAGTACTAAAAGGCAATCAACCAATGGTTTTAGTTGTTGACCAAACGATAGCTCTTAATTAGTTTCATAATTTACCAAACACCACAAAACCATATGTGCCGGAAACTAAACAGCAAGTGATTATTTTATATAGGTTGATATTTCCTGCGCTGCGGTTATGATCAAGTTAAACTATTTGTGCTAATTTTAATGATAATTCATAATAATTCAATAAAACTTTACCACTATTCTTGCGTCAACTAATAAAACATTGTTGAAGTATTTTTTTTAGGTTTACTTTGATTATGCCAGTCGATGAGTATTATTAAAACTCGTAATAGTAGTAGTATTATATTCCTACGAAGACATTGCTTCAGAGCAGAAAAATTGCAACTTATTCTAAAAAGTACATGAAAGGAAAGACATATTTTGCATTTGTAAAAGATAAAGATATATTTATTTAAAAAAATAATCTTTCGACGTCAAAGCTAGCTACGAGTAATAATACGAAGGACAAAAGAAGTTTTTCCCTAGTTAGCTGAATTGTGTACGTAAGCTATCTGAATTTACTGTTATTATTAATTGGGTTAACTTAGCTCCTCCGTGCCTTAGCCTGGATAAAGTAATACTTACCATACTTAAACGTACATGATACCTTCTATTTTAGAAATACGTTTACAGTGACGCAACGGTCTACTCATATAAATGTCTACTATAAGCAGAAAGATTCGTTTGCAAAAATTCTATATTTTTCTCTTAGTCAATGCTTTTAACTTTAATTATTGCTATAAAAAATATTTCCTTCAAAAGCTCTACAAAACTCCCTTTATCTTCAGAACACCTTTTCCAAGAAATGTTTCCTTTTACCGTGTCGTCGTCCCAACAACAGAAATGTCCAATAAATATCTTAGTGCACAAGAGACTTCAGGAAAATAAAAATAAGAGCTAGCTACTGCAATGGCGACAAAATGAATATTCATAGATCCTGGTGCCACTACGCTTTTTCATACATTTGCATAACACTGAGTGGCTCAGACGCTGAATAAGATTTTTGCCAGAGCCGTTTAGCTAGCGTAGTGAAACAGGCTAATCATGAGCTTCATATTTTTGCCCTGACAGGATATTGGATTTTATAAAGTGACTTTTAATCATTGGCGTTAAATTGCTTTTATTAAAGTGCAATAATGAGTCGGTATTTGTCAAAATCATCAGTGTAATGTCCTGAATACACTGGGAACTATCTCAAAAAATGTTTTTTTGTTTTTATTGTATCCGCACTGGGAATATCACTCAGAGCCCAATATTCCAACTGCTGGAGTACCTAAATAAAGGGTATTCATCATCATCAGTACGGTGTTTCATCATATTAATATTTCATATACGTATCCACTGTGCGGCTCGAGCCTTCCTGAAATAGGGCGATCAGGCTTTTGTCAACCACGCCGGCCCAGTAGTGTGGCAAGTCAACCAAGAATTTTCATAAATCCTTTAAATTTATTTAAACATTTTTGCAGATTTTGAATCCATCAACAAACGTCACCTTCACAGTAACGCTTTTTTAATACGCTTTTATTAGGTTCACTTGTAAGTAAATAACTAACTAATGCCATCAAAAACATAACTTGTAAAAAAACCAAGTCTCGCACGCAACTTAGTCTACCGTAAAAAGTTGTGAGATCCATGTAATACCAAGTCGGTTAATTTATTCAGTCCCTACTTAAGAGTCCTTCTGTCTTAAGTTATTACGTAATTAGCTCACCTAACAACATCTTATAGTGACCAGATCAATATTAAAAATCTCTTATGTTTTAAATAAATACATAGATTGACCTGGCAATCGCATGAAAACACAATGTATCTCACAAGTAATACATTATTATATTAAATTTGATTGTTTAGTGCGATTGCCAAGTCAAACTATGTATTTATCGCATGAAAACACAATGTATCTCACAATTAATACATTATTATATTAAATTTGATTGTTTAGTGCGATTGCCAAGTCAATCTATGTATTTATTTAAAACATAAGAGATTTTTAATATTGATCTGGTCACTATAAGATGTTGTTAGGTGAGCTAATTACGTAATAACTTAAGACAGAAGGACTCTTAAGTAGGGACTAAATAAATTAACCGACTTGGTTATACATGGATCTCACAACTTTTTACGGTAGACTAAGTTGCGTGCGAGACTTGGTTTTTTACAAGTTATGTTTTTGATGGCATCTCATTTCTTTTTGTAGATCGCATGAAAACACAATGTAAAAATGCACACCTACGCTCCACCTACCTTACACCTACCTTACACCTACCCTACACCTACCCTACACCTACCCTACACCTACCCTACACCTACCTTACACCTACCCTACACCTACCCTACACCTACCCTACACCTACCCTACACCTACCCTACACCTACCCTACACCTACCCTACACCTACCCTATACCTACCCTACACCTACCCTACACCTACCCTACACCTACCCTATACCTACCCTACACCTACCCTACACCTAACCTACACCTACCCTACACCTACCCTACACCTACCCTACACCTACCCTACAACTACCCTACAACTACCCTACACCTACCCTACACCTACCCTACACCTACCCTACACCTACCTACACCTACCCTACACCTACCCTACACCTACCCTACACCTACCCTGCACCTCTTATTCAATTATATTCCATTATACAGGTACACTGATTCATTTACTGCAAATGTAACTTTGTAATCCTATATAATGCCCCAAGATTTATATGGGATTACAAAGTTATCTAGCAAATGATGTATCTAGAAAACTGGGCCGATATTGCAAAATGTTTTAGTTTTTCCTTGGTTTATACACTAAACACTAATTCCATTCTAAATTTGAAGCTTCTATGTCTGCTAGAAGTGCCTTAGAGTTTTGATGATCGGTCAGTCAGTCAGTGAGTGACAAAATTAAGAAACTTTGACTAGTTATAATTCATAAACTACTAGTTCAAATTGATTGAAATTTGAAATATACCGTATTTATACAATGCCTGCTTGGTTACTGAAAACTCAGGCTTCTAGTTTTATCCACAACGAAGTTATAGGGGGGTCGAAAATGGCCTGAACTGCTTCGAGAAAAGTATGGTACGGCCGTGCCGCTTTTTTGCTCGACTTGGCGGGGGCACTGTCGTGCCCCCAGAGTAACAATGTAAACAAATCAAAAGTAAATTTTAACCTGCGATGCCAACTCCAAGTGTTGCTGAACCAAGAGACTAGATGATGTTGTTGCTTGTTTTGCAGCTAACTAAATGAAAGCGTACGTACAGACTAAAGGTATAAGTTCGAAGCGAGCTGCAACTGCCAACTACCGACTGTACGCGCAGCGACTACCGGCAGTCGGCCGCGGCGGCATGACTGGTTCGTATGTGTTTGTATGAAATGATTTACGAGCGCTGCTGCAGCTGTATGTGCAGTTGGCGGCGACTGCAGGACTGCAGGTGCAAACAGCAGTCGGCAATCGGCGGTGACAGCAGACCAGTGTTGCAGCGACTGCATGTCAAATTGATAGAGACGCCAAAGAAATGTCGAAAAAAAATGCCACTTTTTTGACATTATGACAGTTGTGTAAAGCAAAACTGTCTCGCCGCAGTGTGTAGTTGTTGCACGTGCCATCACCCTCGCAAGCGACGACGTTGCAACTGCAGGTGCAGTCAGCAGAAGGCAATCGGCGATGACTGCATACCAGTGGTGCAGCGACTGCATGTCAAATTGATAGAGACGCAAAAGGAACGTCGAAAAAAATGGCGCTTCTTTTTACATAATGACGGTTGTGCAGCGACGGCTGACTGCAACTGCCGGCAGTTGGCAGTTGCGGTTGCCTACTAACTTGTACCTTTACAGTAGCTAACAGTATATGCAGTGTTGCAGCCTTGCTTGGTAGATAATAATTATTAAAAAAATCTACACTCGTAGAGAAAATATTTTTGTATTATAAATAACAAAAACAGATTTTACTAATACATTTACATTGTTAAGCACCGTAGGTAAAAAGCAAAGATAAAAAAAAAAACATTAGTTACGTACTTGTTAGAAATCATTTTGTTGTTGATCCGTTGTTGTATCATTGAATATTTATTTTTTAGTTAATAACAAACTGTTTTACACATAAAATACAATTTAAAAAAATAATAAGTAATATTTATTGTTATATAATATTATTTGCAATATAAATAGGTAGTTGTTAAAAAATGCCGCATCTTGGGCAGGCCGGGACTCTTAAAAACCTTCTGCACTTCATAATTG
Organism: Carpatolechia fugitivella; assembly: GCA_951230895.1. Taxonomy (NCBI): domain Eukaryota; kingdom Metazoa; phylum Arthropoda; class Insecta; order Lepidoptera; family Gelechiidae; genus Carpatolechia; species Carpatolechia fugitivella. Next base: position 9,110,443 of record OX579660.1, read on the forward strand.
CATTATCAAGAAAATTGCCACGCCATTACAGCGCGGCGTGGATTGCCACTTCACTTTCAATTAAGTCTATAAAGAATTGGTAAATTGCAATAAAAAAATCTTAGGTACCTAATTCAATTCAATACATTTCTTTATAGATTTTTGAAGCACGTCGTCGTCACCTTGCGCCCTTCTTTTGTGCATCTGAGCACTTATTGATAAAATCATAGGGTGATATTTGACATGTCAAATGCTTATTAGTGCCCAGCATCAGATATTATTTAAAATAATCTTCATAAATATTGTGATTGTCTAAAAATTAGTTTTAAATTCTTAAAAAAAATAACATAAAAATTGAACATTATCGTATAAGTCTTCCGTTGGTCCGCGTTGTTTTACGATGATTGAAAGTAAGCAATTATAGAATGTGTAAAGTGATATAACGCAAAACCTCTCGGGTGGTAACTCAGCCAATAAAACTGAACAACTTTTGATGTCTGGAACAATACCGAAATCGAAAAAAAAAATACTTTTCATACAAATCCATCAGCTAGTTGAGTCAATTTGAATGACTCGTAAAAAAAATGCGATTTCGGAAAAGTTCCAGAACAAAACTTGTTCAGTATAATGGGCCGAGTTAACACGCTATACGATATATTTAAAAACAAGTTAGAAAGATGTTTATCCTGTAAAGACCCTTCGGCTGTTCCTCTTTACAAAAGAGAACATATTTCGCACAATTCATACTGATACACGGAGAGAAAATTCTGGTTGCATTTACGAGAATTCTCGTTCTATGAGCTAAAATTTCTTATTGTTAACGACACAACAAGAATCGTTGGTAGGTATAGCTAAAAAGAATTCTTTTTAATTTCAACAAGAATTATGTTTCAACCAATTAATTTTTAGTATACTGCACAGCATGATAAAATTGAAATTTACTAGTTATTTAATATTACGTCATGTCTATTTGCTTGTTATTACTTTATTTAAGGTGAAGAATACCAAACTCAGTTGTAGTTAACACAGCTTAAATTGTTAATATTATAATACTTGATTGTAAATATGACAAAACTAATTGTTGAGATAATGCAACTGATGACGTTGCGCTTATTAAGGATTTAGTAACCTGTACTATGCGATTTTGTTGGTATTACTTCATTTATTGGTATTATTTTACCCCAGTCTCTGAGCCATCAATTTTTTTCAAAATTTATGATAACACATTACATTATACATATACTATAAAGTGCCTTATACATAATAGACCACGATGGCAATGATTCCAGAATCTTAGTGTTAGGTACATTATGTGTAAAGCACTATATAGTATTAGTATTATTGTATTATGTAAAAAAAAGAGTTATCACAAGTTTGGGAAGGAGATGGCTCAGATTGTGCTGTGAAAGTTTTTTGTATAAATAATATAACACTCACAAGATCGTACAATACCAAAATATGGTGGCATTGGGATGGAAAGAAAATTAAATACAATAATATTGAAAATCACAGTAGAGTATTTATTTGAATGAAATCAGAAACATGATAACTAATGCAGTGATGACAGAAATATTTTCAAAACGCAGTTTCTTACATCTTCATTCATTGCACTGTTTTCCCCTCACTTAAATCTGTGTTATGTGCATTGTGCACTGTTTTAAATATTTTTAAAATCACTGGTTTTGTGCGCCCGGCCCGAGCAAACAATTCAATTAAATTTTTGTATTTATGGCGTTTCACTTGTAGTATTTCGCCAGTATCAAGTGGTTTTGCTAAGTAAGTAGCATGAGATACACAGACAGCCCTTATCCTAAGACTAGGGTGATGTGTACGGTGAAGGACTCCAGTAATATGATAGCAGCATTACTGAAGCCACCACGTGGCCGCTGCAAGTCATCAATAAATGACGGCTAAATGCAAGCGTTTCAATTGTCCTATTAAAGTTTATTGTTCAGAGTCATTCACTGGATAACACACTATCAAAATTATACACTTAACACACTCGAATAAAACTAAAAAACGAAAATTAAAACGAAAGTCCGTCCGCCATTGACGGATGCTAACAATCGACCCCCGAGCAAACAGCGACGCGAACAAAAAATGGAGTGACAGACAGAAAACCAGCCAATGAGCCAAATGACAAGACGAATGGCGGTTATATTGACATAAGTGATAATGCGTTTTGTTTTCGCAACGAGTCTCGTCTTACCCTCAACTTACCAGCTAGTGACTAAAATATTAAAATTAATATTGTTGATCAGATATTTAAGTTTGATCAAATAAATAGTTAGTTCGTAGACATGATTACATAAAATAGTATTCTAAACTTTAAGTTTCGTACAATTTACTAGAATGGTTTATATTTTCTGTACAAGTGTAATAACGTTAACAGGTACTTGATACCGATTAGTTTCGAAAGCAAGATAAATGTACTCGGAACCAAATGTACTATATATACCAAAAACTATTTTTATAGTACTTATTAGATTTCAGTGTAATAAGTATATGCTACTGCATTAAAATTGCACTCTAAACTGTTTTGATGAATAAAGTTTACGAAACTTTCTAGTAATTTTCTCGATTTTGTACACTATACATAATGAATGATACAAAATACGGATCTGGCATTGTTGTACATAACTAAAGGATTCTTGTAGGATTACAGAGTGTGCACTTTGCGAAACGAAGTGCATATCGGACCATGTGTTAGTACCAAATATCAGAATAATGCAGTATACACTAATCAAATGTTAACTGAACGAGAATTCTCGTAATTATAAATTACTATTCGAGTCTAGTAATTCCTCTGGGCTCAGATTTTTGTCCGTGTACGTGCTTGTTTTATCCTAACTTTCTTTTCACTTGAAATTTTAATAAGAGAGTGAGCAATACTTGTAATTAATCTAAAGAAGATTTTAAACTATTTTAAACCCATGAAAAACTTGTTCAGTGTAATGGGCCGAGTTAACACGCTATACAATATACTTAAAAACAAGTTAGAAAGATGTTTATTCTGTAAAGACCCTTCGGCTGTTCCTCTTTACAAAAGAGAACATATTTCGCACAATTCAAACTTGTGATTGTTTCATCCTAACTTTCTTTTCACTTGAAATTTTAATAAGAGAGTGAGCAATACTTCTAATTAATCTAAAGAAGATTTTAAGCTACAGATTAAAACTGTTAATTTAAGTAATTGCTAAACTGTAATGTCTCCAAAAACATGGAAATGCAAACAACTAATGAAGTTCACCACAGAAGTTGCTAACTGACTTGTTAAACTACAATTTGTATGAGAAGGGTAGAAGATTGTATTGCTGCATTAGATTAATTGGACTTGACTGTTAGTGATTGATTAACAGAGGTAGATTGGAAAAATTCCCCCATTCACGTTCGCATTGCTGAATTAGGTAAATAGTCGTCGGTACTGTGGCGTGCGGCCTCCATGGCCCACCCGCTGATTTCCTGTACGGCGTTACTGGCCATTGTTTTGTCGCGCCTTTTATGAAACTAATATTCCTTAATTTGGAAGAGATTTGACGGAGTCGGGCATAGACAAAATTTTTTTTTTCACTACTCATACTCTGAAAGTAGTTCAGAAGTTGCCTGAGGAGCGGATTGAAGGTAATACTTTTTAGCCCGGAGGGAGAATCACTTTCAACTGACAATGGAAAATAAAAATAATGACTCAAAAGCTGGCCGGAACGGCCACAGCAAAAAAATAAAATAGGCGGGAAAGCAACTATCGGATTATCATCTGTTTCTCGAGTTGTAGGGTTTTGTTTACAATGAGTTCATCTGATTCAGATATGGAAGTCACTCATTTTTTCTTTAGCTAATTCGTGTTTTTTTACTTTCCTTGTATTCGTAATGAAAAGCACAGTGTTTATCTCTGGTTAAAGACTTATTTAGTGCCTCGAACTATTAGGGCCCTCGCTACGCTCAGGCCCCAAACCCCGTCTCGGCGCTAAATAAGTTACTTTCACCCCTCGTATAACAATGTACACACTGAGACGGCGCGCGCTCTGGTTCTCTACCACTAGCTAGAATAATAGTATTAGTGAAAATCCCCAACTATATTCCGTTGTGTCATTCCTCATAGAGTTGGCTCCACCATCGTCATAGTACCTATCGTTAGTAATTTACAGTAACATTCAGAAAATACACAAAAAAAAAACAAAAAAAAAAAAAACTTTTCATAAGATTAGACAATATAGCTAAAAATTAAATTTTGTTAACAATAACCTACGGGCTACTTGTAAGATCTTACGCGTAGACAATAATAACACAAATACAATTGATAAATGCGACTTAACACATCGAACGTGGTATAAATTTAGCCTTATGAAGATGGTATATTGGTCGAACACGGTCGGGAAAATACATACAAAATTTTTGAAGGAGGTAGACTCTGCCTATATCTTAAATTCGATGTGGGATAAGTTTACCACTAACATTTTTGAAAGGGGTAAACTCTGCCCACATCTTAAATTCGATGTGGGACGCGTTTACCACTAACAACATTTTTGAAGGGGTAAACTCTGCCTTCATCTTAAATTCGACGTGGGATGAGTTTACCACTAACAACATTTTTGAAAGGGTAAACTCTGCCCACATCTTAAATTCGATGTGGGACGAGTTTACCACATTTTTTTATAGGATATCTCGTCCCTGATCCAACTTCAACGCGGACGAGCTTCCTTCCAACCAATAAATATGATTATATAACGTAGAATAAGTACAAGTGGCTACGAATATCACAAATGTATCTCAAAATATTCGATCCTAGACATCTAGAAAGATTTCAAATTAAAGTCTAACCACCTAATATAAGTACATAAATCTTTATTATCTCACTACATCACACAGGAAAACAGACGCAAGAAAAAAGTGGACGCAAAAAAGATTTTGAACGTTTTATGAAACAGTCCTTATTTTTTTTACTCTTTGGCAATCAATTGGCAATATTTTACCTGGAATTGCAGTTCTCTATTAAAAACTTTGATTTTGCTGTGGTACTTTAAATAAAATAAAATAAATATACCTGTTTGGTTCTATTTGAGATAGTACTTTCATAAACAAGCAAAATATAGCTAAAGTTAAGTAAATAAATATTTTCCGCCCTGTCTTTGTATTAAAACTATCTATACTTGTACCTATTACCTATATATACGTCAAAACATAAAAGTTTTTTTTTTAATTGGAGCATTAGGTATATCCATTTATTAATTTTGTTTTTGGTTAGAAGACTTATTTAAGGTTATCTGAATGCCCATTCTTGACACAAAAGTTTTAAACTCTGTTACTGACTGTTATAAGACTGTTAATTAAATTGATGTTCGTAAGATTTTAGAATCAGTCATTACACCACATAAATGCCCCATATGAGTTCTCTAAGCTGTCAATACATCCTGCAACTTTTAACTTCTGCTCTTGTACTGCGAGAAGGAGTAAGAAGTTGCAAGACAAGTGATCGGCAAAGGAAGTAAGTCGTAGGAACCAGTCCTTTTGTGTACAACTTCACTGCAATAACTTTATCAAATAATAATAATTTCTTCTATACCAGGGTTGGACAATGAGACCAATACAATGGTAGGTAAGCGATTGATCCATTAGTGACAAATGTTTGCTGCAATCAGACGCGGCTGTGCATGCCACTATTAATCAATACACGCATTCATCGAACAGAAACAAGAAATCAGCATTAGATGTGTCATTGAATCAGTTTTAAGTAGTAACTAGCCGTTTTCCCTGACGGTTTGTATCCGGCGTAAACTTTTTTTTGTATAATAAAAAAAAATAACTACCCTTCTAGGCGGCGGCATTCCAAGAAAACCAGCATCAGTTTTTAGCTTTGATCTCCAGCAATATAAATTTGAGGATTGTTTGTTTGTCTGGCTGTAGATGTTTGTACATGTATCACGAAAGAACTACAGTACAGTAACTGTGAGAACCGCTTCGAACAATTAAAGAATCCAAAAGAGCCCCTCAATTTTTTTTATGTAATTGCATCGGCCAGTTACAATACAATTTTATGATATGACATGTATAAACACATTCGTAATATATACGTTATTTACGTAATCACACTAATTAAAAAATATGATAATACCTAGCGATCTGCCCGCGGCTACGCTGGCGTTATGTTAGATTTTCCCGTGGGAATAGGACTTTTTTCTATGTTATTCCAGGTTACAAACTATCTTCATTCCAAATTTCATACAAATCCGTTGAGTACGTTAAGCGTGAAGGCGGTACAAACATCCAAACATCTATAAACGGTCAGATCGTCTATATTATTTAGTACCTACTTTATGTAGGTACTTCGCAAGGAATGTCAAGTTGTTAATAGTGTCTAAAAATAGTAATAATGAATTAGATCTTTTATTCAGACCAGTCTGTTAATAATAAACTATTTTATTGAGTTAAGACAGCGTGTAACCAACCCGCACTGGGCCAGCGTGATCGACTTAGGTCTAACCACACTAATATAGGGTGGGGTCGAGCCCCTTGGTGGGGACGCATATGATATGAGCTGTAGATAAGAAGACAGCATTATGTAATGTTGTCAGAAAATCACGTCAGACGTTTGGATATTCCATCTTCTAACGTCTATATAGATTTCCAATATCTAGTGCGGTACATTTGGCATTGTCGTCGTATATTGGCGGGTAGATAGAGAGCGATTTACGAGCCACGCTGCAGTGGTTCTATTGGGGGTGTATAAAAGGCGTTTTATAGGAGAGCAAAACTATTATCTATGATTAAGTTAAGTAAACAGTAAACTACTATAACTTTGACCTGTGACTTTGACTATTAAGGTCAACCTTACAATCTATACAAAGCTAAAATGTGCGCCAGCTGTTTTTTCTTTCAAGACATGTCTCGAAAACTTAAGTAATGCATATACCAAATACCTCTATAATTATTATGGTAAATAAAATAATACTTCTATTTAAGCCAATGAGTTGGTACAGTCTGCAAACTGGTTGAAATCGGTTATTTATTTATGTTTAATTGTGCAGATAAAAATATTTTATTTTTATTCAACATCATGTTAGTTCAGAGTGCAGATTGTTGAACTGTAAAAGTATAGGTATGAAATTTCACGTAAAAAAAAAGAAATCCGGAAAAACTTTGTCGAATTTAAGCCATCCAGCCTGACTGTCTTTTCGCCGACTGTACTTGCTATGTCGTCTATGTAAACTAATTATTCTATGAACTGAAGTTACTGAAGTCGACGAACCTTTAACTGCTTGTTTGTAAAGGTTCTCTCCTATGCGACCATGGGCGGAACGTGGAAGATGCAAGTAGCGCAGAACCGTTCACGTTGAAAACCCTGGAAGAGCAGTGAACGTCTTCCAGCTGAGATGATGATGATAACTGAAGTTAACTTCACAACGTCAGGGATAAAGGCAGATCATACTGCAAATTTCGTAAAAAAAAGTTATTAGCTAAATATCAATAAATTTAAGTCCTGTGCTTTTTCATTCTCATATTATATGTAGGGTTTAGTTCTCGGGCTCCCGTTCCCGGGAATTCCCGGGAAATTTTTCATTTCCGATCCCGGGAAATATGCGCCCGAGATCCCGGGAATGTCGGGAATTTAAATTACGTTTAAAAAGTTGAAATAACTATTTTATGAACTGCGTTTTATATTAAAACAAGCAAATATCAATGACACAGTGACTGTAAATTGTTACAGAGCGAATAAAACATAGCTTTTTAGAGCGTTTTCATTATTCGAACAGGTAAAAACAAAAGATTGCCAATTGAGGTGGCCACAAACAAACAGTCAGAATAAACTTTTATAATCAAAATGACTTGAAATTCTTAATTCGAATTCTAAATTTAACAACTTACTTAGCTTTACATTTAAATTTATAGTTTTTAGTTTAGGTTATATACAGCATGAAATTTACACCGTTTTGTTACCGCCATGTAGTGAGTGATAGTACTCGTCAAACTGAACAACTTTAAGCGAGAAAAAAATCCTGCGACAAAAAAATTTTTGGTCTCCATAAAAAGTGAGACCCCCGACCGACCCATTTTGTATGGAGGGCACAAAAATATTTTTGTGGCAGAATTTTTTTTTTGTGAAAATTTGTTTAGTTTGACGGGTACTATCATTACACGGCGGGAACAAAACGATGTAAATTTCATGCTGTATCCTAAATTAAAAACTATAAATTTAAATGTAAAGCTAAGTAAGTTGTTAAATTTAGAATTTGAATTAAGAATTTCAAGTCATTTTGATTATAAAAGTGTATTCTGACTGAAAAGATGCTGTTACGATGTAATTAAAAATTAAGACTATTTTACGAATAATGAAAATGACTCTTTTTAAATTATTGCTCCCTTATATAAAAAAATAACAAAATTTCCCGATCCCGAGAATTCCCGGGAATTATAGATATTTTTTCTCGGGTCCCGGGAATGTGAAAAACCCGGGAATTCCGAAACCCTAATTATATGTATAAAAATATGGTGATTTACTATATAAGTATAATAGATTTATAAACCAATTTATAGTTATTTTGTAACACACCTATTAAATTCTACCTATACCTCATACATTATACAGCCTGTCCACTACTAGAGACAAATAACTTGGACAACGGGAATAGACCAAAGTTATTATTATTAAACATAGCTTACATTATCTTATCTACCTCCAAATTACAAAAAAAAAATACTCTACCCAAATATCCTACCCCTACATACATTTTCTTTCTTTCGGTAATGCATATAGTCGCTGTGAACACATCCGATGGGCTGTTGGTCGGTCGTCCCTATGGTGGAGTTGCGATTCTTTGGCGGAAGAGTGCGTTTGTAAATGTGTCTGTGATTCAGTGTTTAAGTGATCGTCTTGTTGCTATTAAGGCTGTGACGCCTTCGCAATGTGAAATTATAATTGTGTGTGTATATATGCCATGGCAAAAGCGAGAAAATTTGCCATTTTTCTCTCAGTGTTTAGGTGAATTAAATGCAATAATTGAGAGTAATAATGTAGAAGTTGTATATGTGTTGGGGGATTTTAATGCCCACCCAACTACCTCCTTTTATGAGGAATTAAATAATTTTTGTAATGAGAGTGAATTATTGTGTGCTGATGTTATCAAGTTGGGTATGTCTTCAAATACATATACTTTTGTTAGCGATGCCAATGGTAGTAGATCTTGGCTTGATCACTGTGTGGTGACTAAGTCAGCTATGGATACTGTGACAGATGTTAGTGTTTTGTATGATGTTTTCTGGTCGGATCATTTTCCCCTGCAGGTAAAGTGTAACCTAGGCATAATTAATTCTAAGCATTTAGTTAAAGAAAATGCACCAAATAAAATTATATAGGGGGTTCGATCTTTGGAGGAGATAGATAAATATAGTACATTGTGTAATATCAAGTTGAGATGTATAGATTTCCCACAGGAACTGAGTCAATGTGCTGATGGAATGTGTAGTAACCCTGAGCATAAAGCTGTCATTGATGAGTTTTACAATAAAATTGTTACTGCTTTGTGTGAAGCTTCTATGGAAAGTCGTATTGACAGGAAACCTGTAAAAGGGAAACCTATATTAGGTTGGAATAAACATGTGTCAGAGGCCCACAAACAGGCTCGTCTGGATTATGAGGTGTATGTATTGTATGGTAAGCCTCGTAGTGGTGCTATTTATGAGAAAATGTGTAACAGTCGTAAATATTTTAAGTCCAGGTTAAAATACTGTATTAAAAATCAGGAGCAATTAAAAATGGAAATATTCGCCAAACAGCACTCAAATAAAAAGTTTTGTAATTTTTGGAAGAACATTAAAAAGATGGAGGGTAAAGTTAGCATACCTTTGAATGTAGATGGTGTTTGTGAGCAAAAAAATATTGCAAATATTTTTAAAGAGCACTTTAAAGTTAAAGTTGGTAATACTGGGTTGATCAATTCTGAGTCCGGTCATGTTCAGGAGCCCATGAGAATAACAAATAAGCAGGTTCAAAGAAGCATCAAGCAAGTGAACAGGGGAAAATCTCCTGGACATGACGGACTCAGTGTTGAGCATCTGAAATTTGCCGGCCCCCATATAAATAGACTGTTATCTATGTTGTACACTTTCTGTATCAGACATACATACCTGCCATCGGATTTGACTAGAACTGTGGTTATACCAATTCCGAAGAACCGTACTGGGGATCTAGCAGATAAGACTAATTATAGACCCATTGCTCTTGCTACAGTTATGGCTAAGGTTTTCGATTGCATACTTGACAATTGCATAAGTGAACATTTAGAACTGCAGGATAATCAGTTTGGTTTTCGGGAGGGCCTTTCTACAGAGACTGCAATTTTAGCATTAAAACACACTGTAACTTATTATGTGAAAAGGAAAACGCCTGTTTACGCCTGCTTCTTAGACTTGTCCAAAGCTTTTGATCTGGTGCGTTATGATCTCTTATGGGACAAGTTAAGAGAGGCAGGCGTACCGGCGGAGGTGGTAAGGATTTTTTCTTACTGGTATGACAACCAAATAAATGTAGTTAAATGGGGTAATAAATATTCTGATGAGTATATTTTGAAGTGTGGTGTCAGACAGGGAGGCCTGTCCTCACCAAGACTTTTTAACGTGTATGTCAATAAACTGATTGAGGGACTCAACAGCATGCATGTCGGATGCCATATAGATAATGTTTGTGTAAATAACATCAGTTACGCTGACGACATGGTGCTGTTGAGTCCATCAATTAGTGGTCTTAGAAAATTGCTTAAATTTTGTACTACTTATGCCGAGGAACACGGTCTGAGGTATAATGAAAAGAAAAGTGAATACATGGTATTTAGAGGCAATTTGAAAGGACCAAGTATAGTGCCATCACTTTTTCTCAATAGTGCACCTCTTGAACGTGTTTATCAGTTTAAGTACTTAGGACACATAGTCACTGATACACTTAAAGATGATCAGGACATTGAGCGGGAGAGGAGGGCTCTGTCAGCTCGTGGGAACATGTTGGCACATAGGTTTGCCAGGTGTTCAGTTGAAGTAAAGCTTACCTTGTTTAAAGCTTTTTGTCAAAATTTCTACACTGGCAGCCTATGGGTCAATTACACACAAAGGACATACAGGGCTCTCCGGGTCCTCTATAACAATGTCTTTAGGGCCCTAGTGAGGCTTCCCCGCTACTGCAGTGCCTCGGGGATGTTTGCCGACGCTAGAATTGATGACTTCTTTGCAGTCATGAGAAAGAAATCTACATCCCTGGTGAGCAGGGTGCGGGCAAGCTCCAATAGGATTTTGAAAATGGTTGGGGGAAGATTGGATTCTTTGTTAATGGAAAGATTTACTTTTTTACATGTAACTCGTGTAGGGGTTGGCTGATTAACAGCTGTCTGTCACAGTATGCGGTCTGTCACAGTTCTCTCTCCTAATATTAACTTAGGCTTAAGCACTACTAACACAATTATGGATTGAAAAGTCTGAAATAAAAACATTTTTTTTTTTTTTTTTTTTTATATAGCAAACCGCCAAACAAATCTTCCAATTAAATTTGCAATACAACAAACCAGATTAAATCGGAACAATATCGTTCATTCCAGCTCTCGACAGGATAGCTGATATTGACAGAAATTGAATTTCGGTGTTGAAACCTTTTGCAGCTGCGGTATGTGCTTCACATTGAATATTACCATTCATTTTCGCAATACGATTTTTGATACAATATTTATCAATGTAAAATTTACTCATTTATTATTATATGAATATGTCATTGTATATAACCAAAGAATGTTTGTTTATTACTATTTGTTATCCATCTTTTTCCTTTTCCCGCTTTTGCCTTTCCTGCTGTATATAACCGTGTACTTAAATACTGTGATATTAAACTTTCCACAGTTTCACAGGCAAAGTCCACAATCCATAAATGGCTTCAGGCATTGGATTATGATTCTACAGAAAACTTATTACCACACTATAGGTAGATTACTATTTCATATTATTAAGAAAATTGTAGTTTATTATATTATTTATTAAGTAAGCTGATTGTAGTTTCTTACCACAGCACACATTGAACCACTTTTAAAATTTTCACAAAAGAAATAATCTACTCGGATCAGTTCTGATATTTCTATGTACTTTGGTTTCCCAAGATACAGGCTGTGCCTAGTTTGGGGACCCCTGCTCCTACTAATACAAATTTCTTAGACGATAAGTTACATATATGGTAATTAAGTAAACTTCGTGTATTATTAGTCTAAGTGTTCAGCTATAATAAAATGTTTTTTAATTTTTTTTTCATCTAAACGTTTTTGCGAAGCATTTTATGCATTATAATACGTACATACATATACACATAAGTTTGCATTTTATTTGTACGTATGAATGTAATCTAAATTTTTTAGCTTGTTTTTGTATGTCACGCTACAGTGCAGGCTATTGTAATAAAAGGCTAAAACGACCTATCATTCAACCAAACAAGCAGACACGTTTTTATTTAAATTATGTTATTATCGCCTTCAAACTGTAATGAAAAGAGGTTAAATTATCATGAAATCTTCGTTAGTATCTAAAAATGAAATATCCGGAAGACGCAGCGTGGGTAGGTCCTTCATAAGGTGGACCGACTATCCGGTGAAAGTCGCGGGAAGCCAGGATAGGTCATGTATTGCAAAGATCCTTCGGGGAGGACTTTCTCCAGCAATAGACGTCTTTTGGTGAAAAATGATGATGAAATTCAGTGTCTTTTCAAAATATTTCTATAGTTACATTCGCAAAAGTTTTATCAATTACTTTCGAATCTACTAAATTTATACAGTGACATAAATACAATATTGATACCTTGAGAGGGCGGGTATACCATAACATCTTCACATTCTTGTTATCTGTTCTATGAGTCCGTGCAAAATGCATGCAATTTGCAGTAAAGTTGGAACTGAAAATGCTTATAGCACCATTATCAATACGGATATTAATAAACAGGTCATCATGTGTAGTTTATCGCACGTAAAATTATAATATTTTGACCTTTAAAATGCCTTTACCTTTGGTTTAACTGTACCTATTCTTTCTTTTGTTTCGCTACTGTCATAGGTGGCTAATTTACAGAAAAGACAATATTTTTTTTAATTATTATTATTAGTTTTTGGTTAGTAATAAATTATGACCAAACAGAATATTTCGCATTAATACATTTTTCTTTTCACTTGTCACATTTAAATATTTAGTCACAAACAGAAAAATTTTCTTTATTTCTTTTCATCAACATCAACATCAACGGCTCAGTCTACAGTCCACTGCTGGACTAATGAGCCTCCTCCACTTTAGTGGAGTGTTTTGCCATAATCTCCACGCTCGGCAGGCGGGTTGGAGATCGCAGATTAAAATTTTACTGTATCAGAGAGCGCTGCTGCCCGTTCCCTGTTCAATGTGTAGTCCCTAAGTCGCCTCTTACGACACCTACGGGAAGAGTAGAGGTTGGTGACAAATGCATTTTTCTCTTTCGTCACCACATGTCGTTTCTTTATTTCTTTTACTGTTAAAAAAATAAAAATCCCAATTAGGTACGTATTAACAACTGTAATTGTAACATGTACTTACCTAACACTAAAAACGGTACAAAAGCACATATTTTAGACGGTTGTAGTAATAAATTCGGATGATGGACGGACACTTTCAATTTAGAAGACCCAGGTTTACTGACCTCAAGTATATCTGCACCCTGGACTGAATAAACATTGATAAAAATCTTAGCCCACGAAACCACGAAATCTTAACCTTACCGTCGTAATAACACGACGACGACGTTATTATAATTGCACCAAAATAATGTTCTAAATCATCATCATCTACTCAGCCCGAAGACGTTCAGCAGAACATAGGCCTCCCCCAAAGGTTTCCACCGTGAATGGTGTAGGTATGTATAAATAAGCACGCTCAATTAGAAAATTCAACGGTATTTTGTGTTTTTTAATGCCTCTTTATTTTGTTTTGTGACAATATTTAGTCCAGAGTACTGGTAGGTATAGAAGTAGGTCATTGTCTGAACACCAACAGATCCGCGTGGATGCTGGAGCCCGCGGGGAACGATCAAACCTTTCCATCCAACCCTTTTTTTCTTTCTATCTCAAATAACTTGAAATGTAATAAAAGCTTCGTGTAAAAGCCGCAAAAAGAGGTCTCTGAAAAAAAAGTTTTTTCGTCAGTCTATCGCTACAAGCCTTCAACATTTTTGATTAACCCGCACACACTACCGAAATCATAGATAGCAGCAAAAAAAAAATTTAAGTCTATGACCGAAATACATAATTAATTTAATATTTTTCTTTATATATAATAATAATAATAAACAAAAACAATATACAGCATGAAATTTACATCGTTTTGTTCCCGCCGTGTAGTGATAGTACCCGTCAAACTGAACAACTCATCATGAAAAAAAAAATCCTGCGACAAAAAAATTTTTGGTCTCCATACAAAATGGGTCGGTCGGGAGTCTCACTTTGTATGGAGAGACCAAAAATTTTTTTGTCGCAGGAATTTTTTTTTTCGTAAAAAGTTGTTCAGTTTGACGGGTACTATCACTACACGGCGGGAACAAAACGATGTAAATTTCACGGTGTATAAATAAATAACTGCTCAGTTGTTTTGCATTCTATAACAATTTCCTTGGACTTATTCATGAAAAAAGAAGGAAATAAAATTCTTTCAGGAACTAATAAAATTAAACGCGGATAAAAAAAGAAGCAGGCAAAATCGTTCTTGCCCACGCTTACAAGACGGTTCGTAGAAGGTTTCTTGATGCTGATTTTGCTAGTTTTATCTCAATTTTTATATTAAATTAATTATAATGTTCATTCAATTGAATATTGTAATGTTATCATTTGGTGATATTACCCAATTTCAATTTAAATAACAATAACGAACTATTTTATATACTTTATTGAATCTATCTCGGGTCGCAGTGGTCATTGGGCCGATCCCTTCTACCAAAATCATAATGGCTTGATACAGAGAAAGGGCTGTTTTACTGACTTTTATAATTATTATTTGTGTTTGAATTTTTAGAGTCTTCTATGATATGGAAGAGTCTTCTTTGAGGCAGGCGATTATTCTTGAACAATAACTGTGCTAGAAGTAACATAAGAAAGTGAAGTAATTACCAAGTTAGGTTTTAGGTAAAAAAATATATTTGAAATATTTTATTATAAAGCTGTATTTAATTTTTTTTAATTCGTGTACCTTTGGGGTGATTACGAAAAGTAAGTAATATACTAGACTAGAAGGTCCATTTGAAGGGACATTTTATTCCTTATCAAACTTCATGGACATTAGAAATACAGCGACCCTTATTCTCCGAATCCAGGCTTCCAGTCCTTTTCTGCCTTAGGGCCTCTTTATAGACCGTCTCGTTGTTAAATAATTTGAAAAAAATAACAAAATTATTAAATATTAAAACTGACGTTACAGGTACAATTACGAAAAAATGGTATGGGTTTTATGGAGATAAATTATGACTTCCTTATTGAGGCATTCGGTTTAGTTTTAATATGGATCTTAAGGTACTTACATTTACAGCCTCCTTGGCGTTTTCTGTTCTGGATTCGAGTCCTAGTAGGGACTCGGCATTGCAGGGTTAATCATCTGATGGTCCGAAAAGAAAGATGCACCTTAAGCCGTGGGTTTCTGCTGCTATCTACGGAAGTAGTTGTTAGATGAGCCAAGTCATTGGCGGTAACACCTGGGTTTATGAGGTCAGTTCAACCAACATGATGAGGAAGAAGATGATCGATCTTTGTGCCATAGAGAACTTCGCAGCGCAATACAGCTGGAATTAATAAAGATTTTTTTATCCAGGCAACAAAACTTTCCTTATCACCAAAAATTGTTATTATTTAATAATATTTGCATTTCTTGTTTTTCAATTAAATATTCTTTGGCAAACAAGAACTTACAGAGTTATAAGAACTGTTATCCTCAGAGCGAAGTTGAATGCTTGCAGGTGGCATTTCAAATAAACAATGAAATACGTTTGGTATTTCAACTCCAGGTTCAATTGCTGATTTTGAACATTGAATAAATTTTCTCAATATTCTTAGAAGTTTGCAAGTTACAAATATAAGTGATAGGTAAATAAAGAACAAAAAGTGAAGGATTGACTAGTATTTTGATTTCTAAACTCCGTTTCAGTTAAGAAAAAAATTGAAGAACCTTCTAGACTTCTTGACTGGCTGCTATTTATTTTATCTTTTTTCGATTATGATTTGAAATGAAACATAGATAAGTGGGTAACAACAGGCATAATTTTTATATAAAAAACAAACCAAAAAATTGTAAGCATTGAAATACGTCGTACAGACTGATACAATACCATTCATAAATAAGTAAGTGCGTATTAGAATAACTCTGTGCTTGCCATGCCAAAGTTTCAATGAAATTGCGTCTGCCGAACAAGTTCAAGGACCAAGACATAAATTCACAGAGCGCCCAAGTATTATTAGATTCGGCACCAAGACAGAAGCAAGAGACGATATTAGAATTCCTATGTAGATAGATAGCCCGCCCCTAAAAAGATTTATTATTTCCAAACTACGTTTTCCTCCCGGAACACATACTGCCTTATTTTTGACAAATAGACGAGCGATCTCTTCATAAATCATTTACCTAGACGTAGAACATGAAGGTAATCAAATATTTATGAAGACAGTAACTCGATCGAATTGATCGAAAGATCGTCATGTGCCACTCTTAGCGTACATTATATACGTATTAGTGTAGTGTCACTTACACTAAATAAAATTGAATAATTTACGAGTATGTTTTACCGCTGGATGTCACGAGAGCGGTGATGCGAGATATCAAATTATAAGAGGTTTGCACATGCGCAGAGTGAGTCGGCGATCGCGAGTAAGCCAGTCTGCTCGGCGCGCTTTCGGAACGACACGCGCAATGCCGAAATTCAAATTGCGAATTTCGAATGTCGGAACGCGGTAAAACGGCCAGGATTGTGTGAATAAAAAGTTGAATTGGGATTTTAAAAATCGAACAGCTAAGTAAGTTGTGTAATTTTAGTGAAAAAAATAAACTTAGTGACTACTTTCTTGTACAAAATACTCTCGTAGTAGCACGCTTAAGTAAGTTTTGTGTAGTTATATTAATGAGACTCTCTTCATCTTATAATAATAAATAATTTGGAAAAGTATAAATAAAATGTGAAATAATTAGGAAAAGTATACAAGTACCGTTAACTTGAAACTTGGAATCCCACTTGGTAAGAACAAATTATTTAAATAGCTACTGAAACTTTTGGAGACAGCAATTTGTCGAGACTTTTTCGTATGAAAGCTGAAAAGTTTCTTTCTATTTCTTTGCGTTTGTCTTATTGTTTTATCTCATTTTAAGGAATCAAGCTTTACGGGACCTTTACGGGACCTTTACGGGACCGTATGAAAAACCGGGTGTAAAAAACGGAGCTATTGAAGTTTATCTGAGGAACCCTAATAAAATTTTATCATTATACCCGTTATATTTCTCGTTTATTACCCATGTTCACTTTTTGTTAGAACCCTTTATGTAAAAAAGTCTAGCCTTAAGTGAGCTTCTTCATGAAACTGAAATTTTCTCTCACTAATGTGTTCTAATGAACAAGTAAAAATATTAAAATTTAGCTGTCTCAAAGAGATAGTTTATAGCGATAAATTCATATATTTTTGTACATTCATTTATAAAGTTAGTGTTGCTTATTTATACTTTTATTAATCTCGTTTTTTATGAAAATACTTTTGGCTATTTGTTTTCTAGTAAAATATGGACCACCATAAGATACTTGACCAGTTAAATGACATATTAGCTATATTGATTATCACCTAGTATATACAGAACATAAATGACTTCAAGCCTGCTACGGTGTGGCTACGGCGTAGCATAGTGCTACGAAATAATACAAGTACTGGTAAACGTCGCGAAACGAGTCGTGAGCGATGACCTTGAGTTTGACAGTATCTGGCCATCCCCCACTACATCGATCGAGCACTCATTAGCCGTTGCGGGGACTGTAGTTAGTTTAAATTTGTTTAATACACTGATACAAGTAACATAGAGAAGTTATTTTATTTTAATGTTAATGCGTTTTTTTAGCCCAGATTATATATCCACCACCTATTACTTATATGAACCTCATGCCACTTGTTTTTTTTATTACAACAATTGTAATTAAATTCCCTTAAGTGCTTCTTGGAAGCATTCAGAAAGAAAGGAAAATAATCCTTTGTCAACTTTATGTTTCTGAAGAAACAATGTCTATTGAAGAGAGGAGCAATATTTAAATTGCTTCCCAGTGGTTGGTTTATTTATTACTATATATATAATGATAAATAGCACTAAGAGTCAATATAGGAAAAGCTCAAAAAGGAATGACACAAAAAAAAACATTAAATCACAAATACTAACTGATTAACCAATTATATTATTATTGTATTTGATTAAGAACAGAATAAAGCAGCTGCTCCTAAGTAAGGGCTACCCCATACATGTTCGTGAGCTTTGTTAAAACCCGGCGACTAAGGGCGACATTCATAGGCGAAAACTACTAAGATTTTTCTTAGAAATGTCGAATGGCGTACTTAAATTCTTCTAAGCTGACTCCAAGTCATATTAGACAGTAATTGCACACAATACTTTTGTTGCTAAACCCTTGCAAGACTGATTTTTATTTATCATTCTTTTTTCTCCACTTTGACGTATTTCCTTCCTGGTTCTCTCTTACTTTACAATCTACTACTACTAGCTAAATTATTTATGTTTGACATTATCATATTTATTTGTCTTTTCGGACTGGAAAACATTAAATAGTAAATTTATTACAATAAATAGGTACCTATTACGTGCAAATCCACCAAGACTGATTGGTTTTTATGAAAAATAAGTGAGTAGTTATATACCTATATACAGGTATTTAGTTAAAAATCATTTCAAAAACATATTTTGTTCTAATAATGAAAGTACATACAGTAATATTTTCTAAATCCAATACATTATTCAAAAGCCTCGAATCTCTTCACCCCACCACGAAGTAAAAGTAAAAAAATCTTTGACGTTTCCTTTTTCATTTCCTTTGGAATATCTTACCTTAGGGCTTGTTTACACCGCAGTTGTAAACCGTTGTACAAGAACTGATTTCAAAGTCAAAGTCAAAGATACAATATCAGAAAACAGCCATCATTTAGATTTAGACAGAAACAGCACATTATAGTTATAGAAGCAAACATCTGGCCCAGTGGTAGAGCGTTTCGCTCTGGATAAAGGTTCAGGGTTCGAATTCTGCAAAAACAAAAATCACTTTGTGAAACTGTAGTTGAATTACCTAATTGTCCGAATAATCAGGAAAGTTTATGCTTCGAAAGGCACGTTAAATTGCTTTATAGCTCTCAATGAACCATGTCAAAGCCCTTAGGTGACTTGATAGTTCTGACACTATATATATGATACGAACCTAATCCGGCTTACGTGACCACTTTTTGGATCTCCTTTTGGATAGGTTCTACTGGCCTGCCTTTTCATGAGCTCGCTGGTGGCTGGCATAGGTAATCTTAGCGAGAAACGTGCGATCTCACTTGGGGCAGGTGAGTTCTGACACTAAGTTTAGGGTTAATTATCGGATGCTACTGGTCATTGCTGTATTTGGAAAACTAATATTACCGGTAAATTATAACCCAAACATAGCAATGCAATTTGAATTGCTCATTTGATCAAGACAAATATAATCTCTATGGAAGTAGGCGTGGAATAGTTGGTTTTCAAGAGAAATCGACCTAACGTAGGCTTCATACTATTTAACGCAAGATGTAATACCTTAGCTCTATGCTTTACAGGTCAATTACAAAACACTGCACTATATGCAAAATGTTATTTAAAAACGCAAAATCTCTCAGGTACATGAATCTGAACAGTTTTTGTTGCACAACTTATCTAAATTCAGTGATATTTTTTTTCATACAAATACTTGACTCGCTAATCTAAGCTAATCAGTTTGTATAAAAAATATATATTTTTATATATATTTTGGTCAAATTCTAGAACAAAAGTTGTTCAGTGTCACGAACTGAACAACTCGAGAGATTTTGTGTTATTTAGTTAGTGTAAACAAGGCTTTATACAGACATTCACGAACGGAACGGATTTAAAATTTGGTGGAATCTTTTGAAACCGCTAATAGGATTTGAGCACAATGCCTGCCGGCTTAGCCCAGTTCTGCACAATCCGCTTCCGATTGTGCAAACGATTTTTTTTTTGAGCGGAAAAATTCAGTCTATAGTGGTGTATGCTGTAGGTGATTTCAGTATTTATGACATGTCGTTAGGTTTGTTACTTTTACATCTGAATGTAGGCAAACCTTACGCTAATACTCCGTAAAAAATATTTGTACAATTTTTTCTATGCAAATGTGTTGAATGGTTTCAATCCTTTAAATACAATATTACAAACTAAATGTTGCAGTTTTTACGTTTGTGACTCAAAAACAATGAAATTAATTCCGAGTGTTTAGCTACACATATTTTTTTTATCTAAGAAAAGCAATACGGTTGTAGCCGTGACCAAACAACAAGTAAGTAAAAAATAACTAAAGAAATAGTAAATAAACCATAAACTAAATAAACAACCTTTCAAATTCCCGCTCTATCTTGAACAAGTTGACAACGCCGCCGCCTGCACGGTGGTAAAAAGAAATCGCCCGGAACAATCTCAACTCATCGACAAAATAATAGTCTATTTGCAGGCATGATGTTGACACCTACGACGTTAATCGGCCGTAGAATTTTATACCTATCACTTGACAAGGCGAGAAGTACGCCCGTAGATAGGTGCTTCTTTGTAACAGGCTTTCTCCTTTGAGTATGGAAATACTCTAGTCATTACTGCTATGTTTTGAAGCTGTTGCAGCAGCAGTTGCTGTTGTTCTTTGTGTTCAAAGCAGCTGAAAATACTGTTATTAGGGTAAAGCGCACTGTTTTAGATATTGGGTAAGATAAACCTTTACGTAGGTAATTAACTAATAATTAATGCGACTAGAGTTAATTACTAACCACGAACCAGTTGTCGGTACTATATACCTATAAACTAAGAACAACATGAGTAAGTGCACAAAAGATCACGACGTTACAATACGTGTCGTATTGTGTTATTTAATAGAATAACAATCGATCGATTTTCGTGTATGAATATTCACATCACTAGTAGAGTGTAAATTGTATACCCACCACTCGGGGATGCGCAAAGAGCGAAGGTTTAAAAAAAAGAAGCGTCAACCCGATTCTCGGATTCCTCGAATTTTTTATCTATAAAATCTCTTTGCAGAGAAACCGAGCTTGTAATGAATGGTGCAACGTTTATGCAAGTTTTGTTTTAAAGAAGATTGCTTTCGAATCGTCCTTTGTGCAATTGCACCTTTTTTAATAATTTCTCGTTATTTAAATGGGATTTTAAATAGTTGTTTCTTTTTGTTGAATTCGTATACCAGAATAGAAAGGATTTGTGTTTTTTCTTCTTTGCTCTTTTGCCTTCAGGAGCTTTTACAGCACAATTGATTTATAATTCAAAATAATATTGCTTGTAAATTTTACTTGAATTACATAAAAATATTCGCCTCAATTGCTCAATTTTGTAACTTTGAAACTTTAAAGTCAAAAACGTTTACAAATTGTCTTCACATTTTTGTCTCTAACTTGCCAACGTTGGAAACATTTTCAGTATTTCCAGCAGTTTTTAAGTCTACCGAAAGTTTTCTTTATACAACGGCACAATCAGAACAACTTCTGGACAAGTACTAGCAACGAAACGTCTCTTGGTGGATTCAAGTTCGGCGTGAAGGAAATTTTGCCAAATATATTCCCTTGTGATTTTGCTACCATAAAAAGTTTATATACGCCGCTTAAGGTGTCTCTTTGAGTGCTTTATGGGTAATGTTACAGATATTTAGAGGTTATCACGTTGGATTTCTAGCTTAAATATCAGCTATAATAGCTATGTCGATCACGTTCTTAGAAGATAAAATTGATAGGTTATTGCTTAAGGTAGAGAAAAAAAATCATATGCCGCTATTTATGGCTGCAGACAATTTCAGAATTGATTGTCTATTTCCTGTAGGAAACCCATGCTGTGTTAAGTGTAGTTTTATATGGTTTTATTCACAAGTTGTTTTCCCTGTGTTGGCAGGTGAGGTGTCTGTTAGTTGTTTTTATGGTAATGTGTTTGTTTGTTAGTGTTTGTTTGTTTGTTGTTTTGGTGATTGTTTGTTTGTGAAAGCGACGCTGACGTTTAGAAGCGGTGATTCTCAATGATATTTTAAGAAAGAAAAAAGATAAAGACGTCACGTTCATACTGCACGCACAACATAAATTGTTCCGTGACACAGACACGCTATAAGTACGACAGGAAATAGGTAAAGCTTAAGAGTGAAAGAGACAGCGATCACAACTTGACTGACTGCAATGGTCACAATTAGGACCAATTCACGGCACGCGTTTGGTGCGTTGGTGGCGTATCTACCTCTTGTATGTATATAATATCATTGGTGATTCTACCCTCGCAATAATCTTGGCGTCACCACTGGATGCGAAGCATTCTCGTTTTAATTCTCAATGAAGTCGTCTAAATAAAGAAAATAATTGTGGGTGTTACACAAAAACAAAAAGTGTAAACCTCTTGAACCAAAATACAATATATGTAGTTCTACTTTAACCTACGGATCTTTAAAAATGTACTACATAAAGGGTTCCGCATCGATCACATAAACTCCCCTCGTCTCTGCCATGATACCGATTTCCCCCGCTGATTGCACAAGCGTGTGCCCACAAACATGATGTGATCAAAGGGATATTTTTTCTCACTTTAAAAATGAGTGTGTATTTTGTATATTGTAAAACCAGAGTTATGTTATCGGTACCTATCTTCAGTAACAAAACAATCCCAAATTATATACATCGGACTATTTTTTTATCTGTTTGCATACTACAGCACTTTGTGTACCTGATACTTTATAAATTCTTGACAGGTACCTTCTCTCTACCCTTTCATTCTCTAAACTTTTGCCAATGTCCGAAACTCGTGACCTGAATTTATCTTTCTTCTGTAAATTAGCTTCGAGATGTAAAAAACTTCAGCGTGAAATAAAATACTCTTTCTCACTCTGGACGATGAATTAGTCGCCATGGACGTTTTTTAAGACGAAGATAGATAACATAATTTGTAAAGTAAGCAACGTTTCTGAACCAAAACTATTTTTTTTACTTATCTTTAACTTTTTTTTAGCTTACAATCCAATTAGTCTTTTTCACCTAACTATAAAATAATGGGTCTAAAATTCTAATTCTTTCTAATAGTAAACAAAGTATTGTAATCGTTTTCACTGTTGAACACAGTTTTCTTTTTGTCATCTGTGTACAAAATTCTGTCTACAAAAGGGCATAAAATAATCAAAGTAATAGGAAATTGCTGAATGGAATCAATAAGAAAATAAATACAGCCAGAGTTCGGAAAATAAACAACATTGCGTCCAGATTTTCACAAGTGAATAAAGGTAGAATACACCGACCTTAAAAATACCGGGCAAAAGCGGAAATTCTGGTTACTTACTATCTGTTAACGAACCAAACATTAAATATTAGCTCAATTGCACTTTATCTTCAAAATAGACCTATAAACTTGTATAAGCCTAATACACATTTTTTAACCACGAAAACCTAAAATATTCTTAGATGATCGATCGTTTATTCAGAACGTCGTTAATTTTTTTCATTATTTTCAGAAGCAATCAAATGTGCTTTTGCTATAAATTATTTATTCTGAAAAACAAAAGTGAAAACTTCTATAAAATATTTCACAGTTGAACGAAATAAAAGCGCTGACATACGAGTAAGTCATTCAGCTCTGGTGGATGCTTTAACTAGCCTTCAATTTGCAACAACAACGCGCAACTACCTACATAACCACTTGCAGAAACTAATGGTCAGACCATTTAACGGTTTCCGAGGGTACTGTTCACTCCAGAACAGGATCAAAGTATCCCCATTAAAGCGGTTAGCGAACCATCGGAACTGTTGGGTCCCATTCGATACTCGCTCAGATTGTTATAACTTCGTGTAATCATTGTCAAAGAGAAATCAGGTCTGGCGTGACTAGGCGTGTTAGGTATTTCTTATGAGTTCAAATGGGCTAGAATTAAGCGTAACGACCGCAATGTCCATGATAATAATGATAATTTATTTATTTGCAAGAACATGGTAATATATGGTCTTACATTTAAGGTTTGGGGTTTCCTATGTTCTACCTTCTTTGTTAGGTATGCAAATGATAGTGACCTAGACTTGCGGATCTTCATACACTATGTTTAATTAGAGGTGTAAGGGGACAGCCTGCCATCTTTATATCCCAGCTAACTTCATTAGCACGTGGTGCACCCTGCCAAACAGCAAATGAGGCTTTAGTGACCATACCGACGATGGCGGTCTAACCATCTAGTAGGCTGAGTATAAGTTCCGCACTTCTTGCTGGCATTTTGGTATGTACCTATCTATCTATATTTTTGTTAATTACGTTGTCATATCTTTGATTCACTTTTGCTAGTTCTTTTAAAAACATCGTTTTAGTAATATAACAATATTTTCATCAAAATTTATGCTTTTTCATTTAGTAGGACTACGTTAAATGGTGGAGGGGCATGCGTGTTAATTCGCAGAGATATATGAAGTAGGAAATATGTGATACTGATGACTTTTTAGAAGTTTTTATCAAAATAAATTAAATTTTTGACAATCTCCAATGCGTTGCAATAACGTTGTTTGTTTGACTGCTTGAGACCTATTTGATTACAGTTTATAAGATTTTTATTGACAAAATCAAAATCAAAAATTATTGATTTCCATATGATGTTATTACATCACTTAGATCCGTCATTCCATTTTTTTGGGTGAGTTCACTAACACAATGGTGGAATGCTAATAATGATATATCGAAAGAACCTGCTACTCAAACAATCTATTCTTGTTAGTTTTTTTTGTCTGTGGTATGTGATTCCTGTCCTGTGATTGGCGAACAATTGCTTGCTTCACTGTAAATGTTAAATATATATTATTTTTTAATTAACCTGTTCGGTATCCTAATAAATAAAAAAATAGAATAGTTTCGTAATCATTTTAATTTTTATAATTGAATATCATTTAAGTTTTAAAATAAATCGTGATTCCAGATATGAATCATGTAACGACCATCACGTGATTGGGTTTCATTATAAACTTTAATAGATAAAAAATAATATTATGTGGTAAAAGGTTTAATAGGTATTGGAACAGCTCCAAAATCGATATTCAGTTAATCGACTTATAACCTCTCACATAAATCGAATTAGTCGATGTTATAGTACTAACTTTATATATAGGTGTAATTAGGGGCCGAAAAACCGGGTAGTCACTGATTAGATCCAATATGTTTAATAAGATAAGATTGTGACAATTTTAGTGCGGTTAGGCCGTATGAAAGGTTAACCTTTATGCAATGTGATTTAATTCGTATAATACGGTTGATTAGGATAGAACATTTGAAATGTTTTTGAATAGTTTTTTGCTTTCTTTCTTTGACATACGAAACAAATGGTTAACCAGCACCGCCGGGTGTTGTACAGTTTCCCATTATAACACATAGGTATTTGTTCATTTAAATAAGGTACATTTTGTATATTTGTGTAGATTTAATATTGGAATTATAGTCTGCAGTTATAGTAGTTATATTTTCAGGGCTCACGGAAAACCAGTGCCATAGCTTCTTTGGGCTGCGGCTTTTGCTGAGTGAGGCCCTTTTTGTCTGGGTGTTGTGTTGCAGACGGATCGTAATACAACGTATTTTATTTATATATTTTTCTATGTTCTATATTGTGATGTGCCACAAATAAATATTTCTGATTTGTTTTCTCATTTGTGATGTTATAAAGGCTAATTATACGTTCAGGTTTTTCAGCGGAATCATTTCAAAAATCAGTAACTGAATCCTTACCCAACCTTATGGTCCCTGATTATAGGTAGTGTCACATCGAGGTATATAAATGAACTGCAATGTTCAAGCATATCTTACTTGGGCGTATAACAGCGTAGACAGTATAACAGTTAGGGTGCTATCAGACAGAGAGCGGTCACGCCTTCAAGCGTTCGGCGTTCGCGTTCTGCGTTCGTTGTGTTGTATTACGTTGCATAGACGTAACCACACAGGAGGCATTCTGACTGCGTCAACTAGAACGGACGCGTTCACGCGTTCTCACCAAACAGTGGTGACTAAATTGTCAAATAACATGGTGACCGCGTAGACTGTCCAACAGTGGGGTTTGTGAGCAACTGAACGCTCGAACGCAGAACGCGAACGCTGAACGCGCGTGACCGCTTTCTGTTAGCACCCTTACGGAGTCTGGCTTGTTAAATGAATTTACTCTTACAAGAGAAAATAGTTGACAGCACAACTTTACCTCATATTCCGGGAAAAAAGAGAATATTGGTACGGTGATCTATGTACTAGTTACTATACGCTACAAATTATAATAAAGATTTACACTGCTATACTAAGGGAGCACTAACAGTATTCTTAACATGATAGCGAGCAGGCTAGACTGCAAGTACTTAAGTCACTGTTGCGTAATATCCACTGGTTTGCCTAGCAGTGACACATTAGTGCTTTATTATTTTTATATTATTGTACTTTCCAAATACTTCTAATAACATAGAATAAGATTTACTGTACTAACAAAATGAGTCATTCATTTTTACTTGATTTTTTAAATAAATTATTGTTATTACTAAGCCATGACAAAATTAATGGTCTGGTTAGATGCATCGATTTTTTTAATAATGTAGTAAATAATTTATTATTAAAACGGGTTACAGAGGTTGTCGTTACAAAAATTATAAATTACCATACGATTGAGCATATGATTGAGAGTGATAACCAGATTTATTTGTCTTTGTGGTACCTCACCACAGCACTTTTTTCTAGACAAAAAGGTCGTAAGTTTTTATATTTTCTTTTCATACGATTTTAGTTTTTTCTAATAGTTCGGTTGGTTGATTAGATTAAATTTCATGAAAATTGTATTTTTTCTCTAATTTTAACTGCGAAGTTTTATTGTATTTATATATTATTATGCGTTTTATTTTGTTATCAAAAATCATTATGTAGTTGCACTGGTTATAATGATAAATTGAGTAAGTATCAAAAGTTCCCCAACGACTGTACTGTAAGAAATAAGTTTTCCAAAGTTTCACTAACGATGAATAAGGACTTGGTCTTTCACAGGATGTTCCTTTTTCTTTTCTTTTCGATGGTTCATTTATTTGCAGAAAAGAATATGTTTTGTTTGGGAATTGTCTCTGTTCCTTTGTCTAACTAAAAGGTCAACTCATAGAATGTCAGCGGCGAAATAAGTTCGGTAAACATCTCACAATACCGCGCTTTAAGTCTATGAGCAACAGTAGAATCAAAGTTATCTTTTTCGTTTCTATGCGAAAAAAATAAATGTGTAAATACCGTACACACGAAAGAAGCAAAAAGTTTACGTTTTGATCGCTAAAAATATTAATTTCAAAGTTACTTTAATATCATTGTCATGCCACAGGGTATGTTATCTATTTGCTGCTTCACTTATTTTATTTCCGGTCGGCTCCGTAGCCCAGGTGGTAGTGTATCTGCCTCCGACGCACAGGGTCGCGGGTTCGAACCCCGTCCAGGGCAAACATTGAGCACTTGTGTTTGCCTTGTGTCTGGTTGTTGTTTATCTATATAAGTATATATTTATCTGGGGTGAAATAGTTCTTCAAACAGAGCAGGTCACCCGTCTGCGCTCTGTCGCAGGCGTCCCCCATCAGACATTCAGACATACATATATTTATTTATTTATGTAATGTATATCAGCTGTCTGGTACCCATAGTACAAGCTCTGCTTAGTTTGGGATCAGATGGCCATGTGTGAAGATGTCCCCACATGTAATGAATTAATATGAATATATTTGAAAACAATAACTAGGCTAGATCCACCTTACTACTACTGGCACATACATACATACATAAATACTGATCATAGCCTGTATTGACTGACACCGTATTTATCAGGCGTGACATTTATACCGTGGTTGATAGCCCCAAATAACCTCTGATTGCAAGGAAATTGATACACAGTATTGTTCAAAGTATCTATTTATTGTAGAGCACTACCTACAATATTATTGACTGGACAACAATCTAATTAAATTATTGATCCATTTTATTGAAATAAATCTGAAGTATTTTTATAACCTTCTTTTTTGTAAGTGTTCGTGGTAGTTCTGTGTTGTATTTCTTGTGTGCAATGTAGTAATCAGGCTTCGTCGTTGGGATTTTATAAATAAACTGTTAAAAACTTTTTGAAAATTTTAATGTGTTTTTGTTTGTTTCAGAAACTGAACAAGACGACTGCGTAAAGAGAGTTAAAAATAAAACTGTGATGATTCAAAACTCTCAACTTAAAGTGAACTAATGTGTAATAAAAAGTGTATCTGTTAATAAGTTTGTGATGTGAAAAGACAATCGTGATGTGGTTCCCGGCGCTACTGTGTTTGTTCTTTTATTTAGGTAAGTAGGTGTTATCACACTAATACTAATCACACTAATAATATAAATGTGAATGTGATTTTAATATTCTTTGTGTGTTAGTCTGTATGTGTTTTTTTTATTTGGTACCGAAATAAAAATGACTTTAATGTGAAAGTATGTTTGTATATTTGGATGTTTAGATGTTTGTATGTTTGTTTCGCTTTCACGCCTGACACTTAAAGAATACAATTTAATTGATTACATTTAGCAAGACAATACAATTATAAAGCACTGTTTGAATGGACCAAGTGTTTGAGGCTCTTGTGTTTAGTCTTGTATTTAGGTGAACCTGTTTGTGTTGTGAAATACTCAAAGTTTTGAGTTATGGTTGTTTACTGCTACTTTACGTTGCCATGCTACAGTTTAGGATAACACATTTTAATAGTAATAAATGATACTATTTTGGCAACAGTAGTGTACACGATCAGATTTTGGAAGCTTTATATACCTATATTTAACAAGTTGATCAATTCTAAAAGTTAAAGCTTAATTACAACAGATTCTGAATAAGTATGATATTTGCTGGATCAGATTCGCTATAGGTTAGATTTGCGAAAGAGATTTTCTAATAACACAAGAGGCCAGTTAAAAAACGCTCAATAAAAATTATTCGTCCCTAAAAAGTTCTAAACCCTATAACAATAATAAATTTATAGATTATTATTGTTACTGATTACGCCTGCGAAATATCTAATAGTTATTAAGCAGAAAATGAAAAAAGATCCAAGATCGACAAAATTTTTCATTTTCTTCTTTATAATTATTAAATTTAAAGAGTTTACAATACTTATGACTTAAATATTAATAAATATATAGGTACAATTAAACCTAAGAGGACGAAAATACTAATATTAAATTTAATATATTAGTTTTTTTGTTGTAGATATTTCTACCTAGTAGTAATATATATTTTTGGAAATAATCAAGCCTGTTATATCGTTTTTCTTTGTGTTAGTTATTATAATTTTCTGTACAACAAATGGTTTAGTAAATAAATAAAATAAATATTTATAAGTTTTTAAATCAAAGATAGAAGATTGGATAAAATTACTGTAAATCTAAAAACTGATTTACACTTTACTAAGTAGTAAGTTACCTTACCACTATCCCAGTCAAGTGTAACAAATTAAAATAAAATCCTGGTTTATTTTGACAGCTACTTACCGAGTTTAGTTAACGGATAAAGTTAACTCGCCGTGCAAGTAGTATAAATCCAACCGATCCTGGAAATAGCAGATGTCTAGAAATGGGTAATAACTAGGCAAATCACCTTGTAAAGTGATTAGGTAGCAATATGACGAGGTGATTACTGGATACCGGCCCAAATTGAATAATCTAAATCCGATATGGTTTACTTGACTATAGGTATACACTGATGATGTAGGCACATTAATAGGTAATCTACAGAGCTATGCTAGCATTACGGCGTAACCGTATCGTACTATTCAATGTTTGGGTATTTGTGAAATCTGAGGATTTAGTTTAGTGTATCATATACTTATACATATACCTATATATCGGTATTTTTGTACGCTTGGGTAGTGCTAGTTACCTTACAGCAAATTAAAATTTCGAAAGAACATAGTTTGTATCCTGGAATAATACATAGGATACTTTTTGCGGGAAAAACGGGAATTATTTCCATACACAACGCAAGCGTAGCCCTATAAGGTTTGAAGGTATTTTTCCTATTTATTCCAGATGAGGCTTTAGTCGACCAAGCTACTGCACGCTGGCCCAGTGCGAGTTGGTCGACTTCACTTGACTTAGGCTTGTGCTAGACAAGAATGCTTTGACAAACATGTAAGCGCGAGCGAGTATTGAGCGTTTTGATATATTTGTTTTTTTTTTTTCAATTGGTATTGAATCCGTAGCGTAGACGTAGTCAAAGTCAACGTGTGTGTGGATGTAAGGCTAGATGAACAAAAACTCCAAGGAAATGTAAAAAAAAAACAACAATATTATCTTAGTTGCATCAATAATGCATTATTATCTTAGTAACTATTTATCCTTAGCTAACTGTATGTCATAAAAATCATACACCGTTCCCGAACATTCACAAAAAAGTATACAAAGATACCGTTCACTACACAGCCTTATCTTACAGCTACCTCGCCTCAAATCTACGACTACAGATACAGATGTCAGTACAAATTAAATTGCGAATAATCTTAAGCATTTCAAACATTGCTGACGCTGTGGAGTTGTCAGCTGGGTAATACGAGATAACACCGTGGCACCGGTTCATTCCAGTTTATTCCACTTTACTGCTAAAATGGCTCAATTACTTCTTGCTACGCCAGTGACGCTAGTTTCGCTTTGCTCTGCAATTACAAACAATCGCTCTGTCTTAGACAATTCAGCATTTGTGCTAAGTCTCGTTAAGTAACTGTCTTAAATAAATATGATTGTATATTAAAAATATATCAGCTGCCACCGAGGTAGATTAAAGCAGCATTTTTTATTAGATTTGGAGATTATGGCAAAACCCTGCACTTAATTGAAGGAGACTCATAGTCCAGCAGTGGACTGTAACGGGCCGTTGATGATGATGTTGATCAGCTGTAATAAAATACGAAACATATTATAAGGTAAAAATAAACATGAATGAACTGGCCACAATATTACATCTGAAAATAAAATATTTTTGCTAAAAATACAATTCTTGGGTAGATAAATAGGAGTTCAGCCTCACCAATTTTATGACAGAACTATCTTCAGGTCACTCGAGTGAATAAATAAGTACCTACTTACTAACTGCCTACAGAACCTACAGAATATAAACTTGACCTTTCTTTTCGATAATATACGATAAGAAAACTGACCATTTCGATAAATTAGGTCACATTCGAATCTTAGCTTTGATTGAATTGCAAAACAGTAGAAGCATAGATGCTTAAAATTTATATAATTGCATTTATTTACCCAACCTTCTTAATGAAAAACATTTATACTAAATAGTATTTACCAGATTGAAATGATCATGTCTTGAGTTTATAAATAATAATATGGTTTTCTCTTTTTACATAATTTTGACTACATTTAAAAATTTTCAAATTGATCCAGCCAGTCGCTTACCTACGAACAGCTTTTCATTAGTATTTTTAAGAGAAGATAGATATCTATCATAATCTATCCAATTTGATGCAAATAAAAGTATACGTGTAAAATGATAATTTATACAGGTAGAATCCATGCCGATTGCCGCTACACCTTTGTACTTGATATTTACGCAAGCTGGCACATCATCCATCATGATAAAAAGTTTCCTCATAAGACACAATACGCCCGCAAAATTTCTTGTTTAAATTGATTTACTCTGAGAAATGCACAGAACTCATATTAAACAAAACAAAGTTGTAATCGCCCAGATTTTCATCGTTTTCAGAAGTTTCGAAGATTAAAAAAGAAAATTCTAGTAATAAGATTTACATCGATTTTGTCCTTGTTCAGTCAAAGTTGCTTCGCAAAAAATATTTTAAGGGAAATGTATAGCTGAGACCCTTAAGGGTCATTAGATAATTATAAGATAGGAAATTATCCCGATATTGACCCAAATATACAATAAGTCAACGAGATAACATCGGTGAATATCAGTGAACGAGGAAAGAATAAAAAATAAAATGATAACGTTTAAAACCTTGAAGTTAATCTAAACAGAGATAAGCTCGCTCGCACTGCTCATGAAAAATAATTATGATAGTGAATGTTGAAAAGTTCAAAATTCATCATAGCGAAGAAAACTTTTACATTTCAACTAAAATCTACATTCATTCATTTCAAATATCGGAAATTGGTCGGGTTTTTTGGACGGAATTATTCTAATTGAACAGGATTTTCCTACAATGGCTTCATTCCAGCCAAAAGATAAATCACTAAAGTTTGGCTATAGATTATTCCATGAATTATCACTCCGCAATATCTGATATCCAATAATGCTAACGTGTCCATAACTTGTGTACGTAGTTTGAACGATGATAAAGTACTTAGTTATGCGTCAATTTTGCTAGCTCATCTATCTGAAAAGAGCTACCATCTTAGTTAGAGGCTAAAATTATCACATGTAATTACAAAGAGATGAAGCAAGGCGTCAATTTCGTTAGGATATTGCCGGTTTACTTATACCTTCTGTCCCCTTCAAATACCACGAAACGTATAACACAAATTGTTTGGAAGTATTTTATTTTGACTGGCAGGCGAGATGAAGCTAAATATAGAGCCAAAGAGTTTGAGTTACTAAATCTATGTGTAGAGCAAACTAGCCAAAAAAATGTTGTCGTGTTTACCAATGTGTTTTTAGATTCCGAATTTATAGGTATACATATGTTTATTCGACGCCTTTACGGTGAAGGAAAACATCGTGATGAATTCTGCATATACCTGCGAAAAAATTCAAAGATTGTGTGTGAAGTCAACCAAACCACACTGGGCCAGCGTGGTCGACTAAGGCCTAATCGTCTTAGTTCAGGGTAGGCTCGAGCCCCTCAGTGAGTAAGAGGCATTTATTTTTGACTGCTGTTCTCGACATGAATTTAATACGTCGCGTAAATAATAAGTGACGTGACGTACATCTCTACAAAAAAAAAACTCTACTACAAAACAGCCATAGTTTAATACGAGTAACAGAAAATCAACATAGGCGCTCACTAATAAATAACCCAGGAAAGCGTGCAGGTATTCTTTTTTTTTCAAAAGTAAAAAAGCGAATAGTTTAATCAGAAAATTAAACAACACAATTGATTCGTCCAGAACACAACACAGTCCACTAAATTAGGCAATTCTACATCCAGCAAACACACTCATACTCGTACTAATGGAATGCCAACATTCGAGTCAAGTGATTTAGTGGTAAAGTAAATTATCCTCGAAATGATCACTTTTCCGTCCCAAGTCCCAACCATATTGCTGACTTAATAACTAAATTAAATCAGAAGCTATGTAGTATCAGGCATTCATTTGTTTGATTCAATTTTAATCTGAGAACGTTGAGCTATTTCTTCGAATTAATGAAGAACACAATCTTTACGGGAATAGCTCAAAATAAATTAATCAGTAAATGTTTAATTTCTCGTAATAACATTTTATTTTCTTCTGTAATTAAATTTGATCGACTATTACATAGTAAATGTTATTCCCACCAGAATTATTAAGGTGAGATGTTTTTAATCAATCACACACTGCTTTATAACAATTTATATTATGGGTGATATGCTGTGTATGTGTAGCTGAAACTCTGAAAAGTGGCGAGGGTCAAAGTGTAGCGAGGTCAGACTCATTAAAAATTTACCGTACCTAGACGTAAATGTACCCTCGCTGTCCCAGTTGTGGTTTGACGGCTTAAGAAAGTGCTTTCTATGCTCTTTAATGACTCAAGCCTTCTTACTCGATTAAATCTATAGAATAATTTATCTGAGAAATACCTAGAAGCTTAAGAAAATCTAACCTAATAACTTGTTAGCAGCTCAACAACTCTAAGAAATAACTAGAAGGTAGATTTTTTTTAGCATGGCATTATTTCTTACTTTCCCACCAAAGGGCTCGAGTCCTTAGGTACTTTATGCGAATTAGTTGGCTTCATACACACACGAACACGACCTTTCAGTGTCGTGCGAGATTTCTGACAATAAATTCCTTCACTGAGAGCGCGGAATTCACTTACTGTCACACGTTCATAAGTAGATATTTTTTTTTGCAAGATGTCCAATTTGTATGATTTTCTTTTCCTTTGTTTGTTCATCTTTACGATATTTGTATTGACTTTCTTAAAAAAATAATCTACTTACAAAATATACCTGCGTACCTTGTAGTGTACGTACACATTACGCAAAATTGTATATTTATTGAAACTTCTATCTCTACCTATCCCTATTTTTTATGAAAAATAAGTTACAAATTTTTTCATTTCTGTAACCGTCAGTATCATATTTAAAAAAATACGAAACATTTTTTTTTTAATAATATTCAACCACAAATTCTAGTACTCGAGACCCCAGCGAAATCGGCGTACGTGTGGCGCTTAAACCCATACTTAAAATGACAGTCGCACACTCGCTAGGGATTCGCAATGTAATGTTGTGACAGGGCTGTAATAATAGCAAATGGGTGTTGAGAACTCCAGCGGCTGTGTGGTGCAAGGGAAAAGATATTCCTTAACATTATTGCGTGTTTATTTATGTACAAAACTAGGACGAGATAAGAATTAGCTTGAATTGACGGCTCGCTCCGTAGCCCAGGTGGTAGTTTATCTGCCTCCGATGCACAGGGTCGCGGGTTCGAATCCCGCCCAGGGCACACATTTGTGTGATGAGCACTTGTGTTTGCCTTGTGTCTGGTTGTTGTTTATAAGTATGTATTTATCTATTCAAGTAATGTATATCAGCTGTCTGGTACCTATAGTACAAGCTCTGCTTAGTTTGGGATCAGATGGCCAGGCCATGTGTGAAGATGTCCTAGCATATTTATTAGCTTATAAAATATAGGTAATTAACAGACCAGAAATATTTATCTGCTATAGAATATACTCGGATGCAGCCATGTGAAGTTTGTTCATAATGTAAAGGTAGATTTCCAATGGTTGCGACAGACGTGACAGCAACTAACGATGGGGCTGGTGCGATGCGACAAGGCTAATGTATGTATGTAACCGTTTATTCAATTTTATAATACATATTTTCTCTTAATTTACTTTTTTGCCAAACTGCACAGCAGTTTATTGGTAGACTACGAAAATGTAATGAAAAACTATGAAAATGTATTTTGGACCTTATGGCCAAAGTCAACGACAGAATTAGATAGTTTGTACTGCAGAGACGTCTGTCGCCCCCCGCAACCATTTCGTTTGTATCAAGACAAATATTTTTCGTTTAGCTTAATAAAAATTATGTTGTTACCTTTATAATTCAATGCTAGGGTGTAAGATATTTGACCGCGTGTATTTCCCCCTAGCAATCTTCCCTCAGATACAATGTTAATGGAAATGTTTATTTTATGTGTTTTACGCTGTATACCGATGGGGGCTCAAATAATACAGAATATATTTTGTGGTCCCTAGTGGTTTGGTTCTAAAAGCTATAGTTCTCGGTCTATCTAAAAAAACATCAAAACGTAATTTTAATATGTTTGTGTGTATTTTTTTATCTTAGTAACTTAGATAATATCTTTTTTTCTATCAATACCTTTTTTTTAAACTTAAATCTGTTTTCTTAAAATTAAAAGATGAACTAAGATTATATTATTTTGTCTTCTACAGCCTGATAAGCATCTGACAATATTATCATTGCATAGGTCGTTACTTAGATGCCGCCATTCGCTTTAATTATCTGCTGTCACGAGTCCCACAGGCATTATATGGCTCATAAAACTAATATCTGAAATAATAACAGCTCAGATACCAATATTAACATGGGGATAATATTTTATGATTACCAAACTTTGGTATTAACATTAGGTAATAATTAGTTATCAAGTGTATGACACTAAAATATATTTCTATCCAAAATGACCTCTTAACTTCGATCTCTTGCTTGATTTACTTCTTATATAAAAAAAAAAGTTTGGGTTTTATTGGTAACCTACTTTACTAATAGAGCCTTAAATTTATATTTTGTGGAGATATTTTACAGAAAGGTACGAGTATATAATTAGGTAGCTAAAAATACTGTAATTTATTCAAATACTCTCATTGCACTCAAAAGTTTATAAAATTTAATGCGAATTAAAGCGGGCTGTCCCCTTGTTCATGTTTATTTACTAATGTATTTTCTTTGCAAATGTTTACGGTTTATTGGTAAGGGTGGCCATGGCAGATAAGGTGATTATAATGATAAATATGCTAACAAGCTTAGGGGACAAATTTTAGCCCATTGCATTGCGAGCCGGAGCACAGCATCCCCATTATAAGCAAATGTTTTATGTCACCCGGACATTAAAAGGAAAACAACATAATTTATAACTTTTCTATAACTCTAAAGATTTATGAAAACTTTGTTTAAATGAGAACTGATTAATTTCATACTTGTTTCACATATTATTGAATCCAATTTCGGGGAACTCAATAATCGTAGCTGCTATTTAGAATATAAGTGATACGTAAGTTTTAAAATGCATAATTTTGGAAAAGTCCTGTACTGTAAGAAACTTTTACCCTTTTTTTTTTCACTCATATTGATCCATACCTTTCTTATTTCGGAAACACTAGAAATTTGATCGTCACGTTATTTTTGTCCAAAGATGATTCAGAAAGAAGAAAAAAACTAATTCTTGTTTTACTTTACGATCTACCACAATTTTGAAATTCGCTTGCTTTGTGTACTCAATTTGTAGCTATTTTTCGAGATAGTTTCAATATTAATTTTGTAAACTACCCTCTTATCAGTAAAGTCGTCCTGCAAAAGCCCACGAGGTTCGCCCTAGGGCACCCGCGCGGCCCATCTCCTGATCTTTGCCCGCGCCTTCGAATTTCTAATTACCCTCGGCCTCGCCGGGGGGACAATTTGACCTAAAAACTCTTGTTCGGGTATAGTATTGTTTCCATGTAGGCTATTTGGAGTGTGCACCTGTACGTACTATTGTAATTTTACGTTCATGTACCTTTATGAACTACGTGTAAGCTCTAGCTAGATTATTACCGACAATGTAAGAAAAAATGTAGGACCAAAGTAACATATTAATGTTACTTCAAACATTATTTTGAAATAACGTTATCAAAAAGACAAGATAAAATTTATTTTAATTATGTTTACCGCACTATATTAAAACAGACATCATCATAGGACGTAGCTCGTAGTATATTATATGCACACACGTGGTAGTACTCAATAAAGACATGAAATATATTGAAAGGCGTTAAGGGAAGTTATGTTAAGTTAGTTGTTGGACGTTGGTAGAATTATTTCTTAGGTTACTTTTAATTTAGATTATTATTGTTACAGATAACGTCTGTTAACGAAATATCTGATAATTATAAAGCGGAAAATTAAAAATTTTGTCGATCTTGGACAGAACTCGAACCTGAATCTCCTTGGCTATGCGGGCCAGAAACAGGCGAATTACAAATTATGCTTTTTTTCATTTTCTGCTTTATAACTATTACTTTTAATTTGTCGCCGTATCTTCTCCCTCAAACCGTTTCACTCACAAGTTGCAGGTACCAGATAACTCAATTTCCGCGAGGTGTGATCGATCATTGCCTAATGCCTCCAAGCCTAATGCATCACACGCGCTCATCTCGACGTCGCCGCCGCAAACGCTCGCTTCATTTCCGATGCCTGAATATTTAGGACTACCCCCATCTGATCCTATCTGAGCATCAGAACGACAAACACGCTAATTATATTATTATAAACGGACGAATACACAAACGACATACTATAGTCCAGTTATTATAGGAAGAACTCTGACAGCTTAAAAATTTTCCATTCGACGCAAACGACTTTTTACAAGCTTTTATTTAACTTGTATGTTTTTGTATGTTTGAGCGAAATCTTGCAACTCAATTTTGAAGCACTTGCTGCCATTGGATTTTGTTGAAATTTGCTACACTTATGTAACCGCGATGACAATGCAATATTATGGTACCATGGAGCTGGTCTGATGATGGAGACGGAAGGTGGCCATAGGAACTCCTCTAATACACAACACAACCTAGTCGTGTTTGGGCTCGTTGGATTTGTCTTAACAAGATTTTTAGTCATACGTGATGTCCAGGGACTCATGATGGAGCCGGAAGGTGGCCATAGGAACTTCTTAAATACACACTACAACCTAGTCGTGTTTGGGCTTGCTGGATTTGTCTTAACAAGGATACTCCATTCCACGGCTTTAAAAGCTTGTTTAAAAAGGATTTCTAATTAAGTTTATTTGTAATATCCAGCTTATGAACAATAATTGCTATAAACTTGAAAAAAGTAATTTCACCTTTTATTTTATATATATATATATATATATACAGTAATATTTATATTTTGAAATAATATTTTAAAATATATTCTGACATTAGGCGTGCTGGAACGCAAATAGTGATATGTTCAATTCGTAATATTACGAGAAATCTAGAATCCTTAAAATTAATCAAAATTAAAAATACATATTTAAATGTACTAAAAGCTGTATCGTATAAAATACGTAAATTTCGTTTTAATAATATAAGCCGTACTCAAATTGATTTGAACTCCATGTGTATACATTATGTGAATTATGTGACGAAGAATAAAAATTAATAAACTTAACTGACAACAAATTGTTTTATTTTTCGTACATTTCCATTTCTAACACATTTATTATAGTTTAGGCAGGCGTTTATAAACCAAGTATTCCAACTTAAATAATATTTTTTTTAATATTATAAAATCGATACATTTTGTTAGCAATAAAAATAGATATTAAAAAAAAATTGTAATCAATTAACAACTTCCCAGTATATTAGTTTTTCTGTCAGAGCTCTTCCTATAATAACTCGAGTATACTCCTATAATATGATATGTAGCGAAACGGGTCAGTGACAGACGCCGATTTGTAGAGGATACTGATATTATAGTTTTGTTGAGCGTTTATGAAAATATATGCGATTTTCCAACAATAAATGTTGAAATCGTATGAATTGACAGGTTTTTTTTTTATGCCGTGTAGTTTTATAAAAGTAGGAAAGTATATTTATCTTTCCTTTTCATGAGACCATGAGGATTGGCGTGAGGTTGGTTGGGATTGGTGAGGGTTTCTAACCGACAATGAATTCTGCAAATAAGTACAACGATAATATAACTGATGTAACTTGCCAATAATGAAAATAGTATCGAACAAACTAAAGCGTTATTGACACAAAACTTTCCCATCCCTTCATTGGCTGTCTGCTTCAGAATCGGTGCATTAATCAACGAGATACTCAGCTAAAACGGCTGTTAGCTCCAAACGGTACTCAAACACCTCTAAACTGATGAATAAAACATAATATGCATAATTTTACTGGCCCCTTTCATATTAAACATCCACAGGGGCTAAAAGCAAAACATTTTAACAGCAAATAACAAAACAATTTTTTTACAAGAACTACAATTTTATGAGTGTTATATTTATTAGAGCATGTATATGTATAAGTTTCGTAAAAACATTAAACAGGCAATTTATTGGCAATTACTGTGGGCAATTTCGGACCAAAGAACCGCAAACGAGAGGCTAATTCTTATTTATGTAGCAAGTAAATCAAAATTAGCCACAAGCCCAATTAGTTCGCTTGAGTTCCTCCATCAAAGTAGATTAATTAATTTATTGTTAAGTACACTAGAAAAGCCGCAACAGATGTTTCTGGCAGAAAAATATTTGATCAAAGCCCAGGGGAAATGATTGAGTAACTTGAGAAAGTCAAGGAGGCTTCAGTAATGAAATATTTTATTGAAAATGCTATTGTAAAATATATTGTTGTAACATAACACAGCCCCAAACTCAATATCATTCACAAGTAACATACATACATAATATATTTCAGTGCTGTTAAAATTACATTAAGTCGAGGTGCACCTGGCATTATACAATCACCGTTTTAAAATATTTCATATAAATTAAGGCAACAGTGAAGCCTTTTTGGTCCAATAGAACTTAAACTTTAGAATTATTAAATAACTGTGTATTTATTAATAAATATACATATTTACGGACATTTCAGCTGTCTGATGGCTGATAATTATATGTACTTAAATAAATACTTATATATAGGTACATAAGCAATATCCAGACACAAAGCAAACACAAGTGTTGATCAGACGAATGTTTGCCGTGGTTCGGGAATAGAAACCGCAACCCTGTGCTTCGAAGGCAGGTGTACTACCAACTAGGCTACGGAGCCGTCGAAGATTTGTGGCTTTGATTTCTCCCTGCGGAGTGGTTTGTTGAAAACTCGTTGATGTTTACTAACATTAAGTAAACTGGAATATCTGTTAAGTCATCTTCATTGATTTCGTCGAATCAAGAAATTCATTTGTCAGATCCTGTTCCATTTTATATAAAAAATTTAAGAGCAGAATTAATTTTATCTACGTCTACCAGCTATTTTAAATGCATTTGGTTTTACATTTTGCAACCTGTAATAGAAAATTGCAAGAAACTTGATATTACATATTATGTGATGCTATGGGAGTGACCATAGATTTCTTTTGTCTGTGGCAGTGACGACGTTGTAACTCGAAGCTTAATTGTGTAGACCCCTCGCGTAATACCTCTACTTTTATTGCACCTACCCAACAATCTAACATTTTCATTACAGCAGTTCAGCAACGTTGTAAACATATTTTAATAATAATAATAATAATAGTTTATTTATTTGATTCTCCACATATAGTCTTATAAATAAACATTAAGAGAGGTGTTCAGGGAGGTAAGCACTTGTGGAGACTGGTGCCTGAAATAGGCAAGGCCTGTGCTTCAGGGTCACCAGAGCCCAGTTGTACTGCCCGGGTATCTGAAGGAGATTGGGAGTTTTAGGAGGAGAATTTGTTATTAAATGGGTAAGGAGATTGGTAGTGGATGTGGTATATACACAGTGTATGTTGAACGCATGAATTATATAAAATGTGTTCTCTCAGAAGTCTGTCCTATTTAAATAAGGCGAAAGTAAGGATCTTTAAAATAAATAAAAATAATTATAACAAATCCGACTTCATAAAATCTTTCATGGTATTCTTATGATAAGAATTAATTCGTTTTATTGAATAGTCGACACATAATGCAGTGTTACCTTAACACTCCAAAAGTTAGGAAGTGGCTGTACATTAAAACACAGAAACTATTTAAAACATACCATACACTAACATTTATGAGACATTCTTTTTTTTTTGAGAAAAAAAAAACCGTGACCGCGAACCCGCGAAAGTTTAAAATTATGTATGTCACCGTAA
Organism: Carpatolechia fugitivella; assembly: GCA_951230895.1. Classification (NCBI taxonomy): domain Eukaryota; kingdom Metazoa; phylum Arthropoda; class Insecta; order Lepidoptera; family Gelechiidae; genus Carpatolechia; species Carpatolechia fugitivella. The sequence goes on from OX579660.1 coordinate 9,151,938, forward strand.
GATTGTGAACGCCGTTAGTTTATAATCTTACTTGCGATATTATAAACTTACGGAAAATTGTAAACTGAAACCAACCATTTACAATTGTACGTATTATTTATCGTTAGTTTATAATCTTACGATGTCAAACCGTAAAATTGTAAACAAAGGTGCAGAGTTCATAATCTGTCGGGTTTACGGCGTTCACAATCTTACGGTGACATATTATATACCATACACTTGTGCTCTATACCCTCTTTTTGTCTTCATGCTTGGAGCAAAAATGATGCGATGATAAAATATATACTGATATAAATTCCTACACAAAGAATCTATGTCATTTTACCGTAGGCATTTTATTGCTCAGTAAATATAATGGAGGAATGGAAAGACGACATCTTTCCTCCCGATACTTATCTCCAATCGAGTTTTTTGTACTCGTTTCAAAAGAATTTGAGATGTAAAATAAAGAAACCACAGAAATATTAATATAATTGCGTGATTCAAAGGAAATAAGACGAGACGAAACGAGGCGAAACATCAAAAAAATTATTTCCTCAGTTAGTAACAGAACAGGTATTATTACCAGCCTCTTTTGTATCTTTACGATTACACAAGTATAATTTTCACAATAAACGTGTTCCAAATGTATTCAATTTACATAATATTTATAATTTATTGTAGAAAGTTACCTACCAATGGAAAACTAAGCTTAACAGGTTTAGTTGGTCTTCTTCATCGTGTAGGTTTTAAGGGCGACAAGTGACGTCACAAACCCTGACATCAGTACTATAGAGCTGCCAAAGGCCACTGACATACCTTTGTTAGCAAAGCACTATTCACTGCAAAAACATTACTTGTAATAGTACTTAACTCGTCAAATTAAATCTATTTATCTAGTAACGTATTAAGTTACTAAGTAGTAAGTAGTATTTATCTAGCATATAGTAAGACTTACTATACCTATATACTAGATCCATGACCCTTATTGAGCTAAGTACTTACAAGTAAATTTTTCAGTTTACTAATTTCTTAGGACCTTGACTAAAAGATATTTACAGCGAGAGCCTTATTTCGTCAGTAATCCTCGTAATTTAGAAAATTCAATTAGCAGACGAAAACCCTTTAAGACGATAATCCTGCTGCATAATGGGCTCAGGATAACTTGCTTATCTGTACGTACTCCTTTTAGCGATTATAATATATTTTTACGTAAATTCAATTGGCTCGTTCTTATAACACAATATTCTTCTTTGAACAAGAAGCTTATAACTTCTAAGATGATTTAATTTAAGAGAGCTATTTCTTTTCTCCATTACTCTTGTACTTTACTAACATTTTCAAAACAATTGAACTGTTAGCTTTTTTATAACCTTTCAGTAGGGATAGTCAAACCATGGTGATCAAGCCGTGTGGTTCCCGGCATTCGAATAGAATCAATCCGTCTTACCATTGGTGTTGTAAAAGTCGACTAAGAAAAGAGCCACCGTGTGGTTCCCGGCATTCGAATAGAATCAATCCGTCTTACCATTGGTGTTGTAAAAGTCGACTAAGAAAAGAGCCACCGTGTGGTTCCCGGCATTCGAATAGAATCAATCCGTCTTACCATTGGTGTTGTAAAAGTCGACTAAGAAAAGAGCCACCGTGTGGTTCCCGGCATTCGAATAGAATCAATCCGTCTTACCATTGGTGTTGTAAAAGTCGACTAAGAAAAGAGCCACCGTGTGGTTCCCGGCATTCGAATAGAATCAATCCGTCTTACCATTGGTGTTGTAAAAGTCGACTAAGAAAAGAGCCACCGTGTGGTTCCCGGCATTCGAATAGAATCAATCCGTCTTACCATTGGTGTTGTAAAAGTCGACTAAGAAAAGAGCCACCGTGTGGTTCCCGGCATTCGAATAGAATCAATCCGTCTTACCATTGGTGTTGTAAAAGTCGACTAAGAAAAGAGCCACCGTGTGGTTCCCGGCATTCGAATAGAATCAATCCGTCTTACCATTGCTGTTGTAAAAGTCGACTAAGAAAAGAGCCACCGTGTGGTTCCCGGCATTCGAATAGGATCAATCCGTCTTACCATTGGTGTTGTAAAAGTCGACTAAGAAAAGAGCCACCGTGTGGTTCCCGGCATTCAAATAGGATCAATCCGTCTTACCATTGCTGTTGTAAAAGTCGACTAAGAAAAGAGCCACCGTGTGGTTCCCGGCATTCGAATAGAATTAATCCGTCTTACCATTGGTGTTGTAAAAGTCGACTAAGAAAAGAGCCACCGTGTGGTTCCCGGCATTCGAATAGGATCAATCCGTCTTACCAATGGTGTTGTTAAAGTCGACTAAGAAAAGAGCCACCGTGTGGTTCCCGGCATTCGAATAGGATCAATCCGTCTTACCATTGGTGTTGTAAAAGTCGACTAAGAAAAGAGCCACCGTGTGGTTCCCAGCATTCGATTAATACCAACACGTTTTCTCAAGGAGGGTGTAAAATTCGATTAAGGGACTTACTGCTACTACCAGTGCGTTTCATTTAAACTTATCACAAAACGCGCTAAAAACGTGAAGATCGGTGTATGCACCTGCATTAAGGTGCATTTATGCCGAATCTTAACTCAAAATTTTTGCTAACCACTGGCTTACGTGTGTGCTCCTTGAGAACCAACCAAAGTTCTGTTCACCCCATCGGGGATAGGAGCGTGACCTTCTGTTTGTACGTAGACAAACAATTTTGAATCTAGATCAGTCAATATTTGTAAAACTAAATTTAATTCCCCTCAAGTGTACGAGTTACTTACAGATATTGGTAGATATTTATCTACAAATATTTATATGCAAAGTAAATTTTAATCGTACATTTTTAGAATTATTTACTTCTAATATGTCGTTGAATTCGAAAAGAATGAGTTCATTGCTTAAAAATCTTCATCATCATCATCATTTTAGGTTAGGCAGAAGCTCGTCCGCCTCGTCCTCGGGTCAGAGACCAACTCACATAATTGGTTATCTTCGTATCAGATAATCGGCGTTTCTTGTACTTTGCGTCTAAAGGTGTACAACGACCAGCCATGCGTTGCGCAGGTAGATGTTTAACAGCGGTTAAACATGGAAATACTGCAAAATAAAAATATAAAAAAGAAAAAATTGACAAGCTTGTGATTTAACTCGAACAATGGTGGATAGAAAGAAATTACTAAACATCGTGAGACGCTGGTCAATAGGTAGTAAAAGCCATTGACAATTTAATCTAATCAGATTGGCCGTAGAAAGGCGGAGAAATGGAAAGCAGTGACCGTTAAAGCCTTATTAACGTTGATACGGGCACTTACCTTGATGGTATAGTCTGAGGAATTGCTAACATTCTATTATAAAGTATCGTAGAACAGAAATTTTTAAAGTAGTTTTATGAAAACTGAAAATAAGTATTTTAACGTGACACCTGTTTTTGAAATATTACAGAAATAAAAACAAATATTAATTACTTACTGAAAAAAAGCAGAATGTACACTTAAGTTGAAACATGATGTAAATTAGCCAACAAAATTTAACAAATTTAAATTATAATATTAGAAAAATGAGACCCTTTGAAAATAATTGAAATTGCTAAAAAATAAATCATGAAAACATTATGTTATGTATACGACAAAGTTAAAACCTAATCTATTGATTTTAATTTTACCGCGGTAAGCGGACTCTAACGGGCCGTTGATGTTGAAGCGGTAAAATGTCTAATTAGAGAAGTACCTTACTGCAGTAAAATTACTTAAACTAACATCGTTATCTAGATAGCTCTTTTAGAGCTCGGGACGATAATATTAATAAATGTGCGCTTTCCTCCGCGTTTTGCAGATGGCGCTGTGACAATCTACAAACAATGCGGGCGTAACCGCGTGTCTGTCCAGCCAGTAACAAATAAAGAAGAAAAACTTTAACTAAATTGACTTTCCATGAACAACATAGTTTGCAGTATTAAATTAGGTTCTGAATTCAGAATTGCTAAAAAGTCGACCAATTGAATTGTAATTACCTATTTGTACCTGAATTATTAATAACTGCTAAAACATGTGATTGAAATACTTGTAGGAATTTTGCTTGTAGGTAAATTATGGCATACGAAAAGCTGAAAGACACACGTCAAAGATAAAGCAATGGCACTTTTGTTGGTTTTGTTACGACACTGATAAATAAATAAAGTATAAGCTTTTGTTAGGGAGGTTATCATCAACTTCATTATGGTATAATGTTTTGTGAATCCACAAAATATAAAATCGATAGCCAACAAAGATTTTTGACGCGCGTCGGCGAAGCGATCGTTTTTTGTTCCTCTGAGATAGCCAACCTCACAATCCCTGGTGTCAGACCTGCCAAAGTCCTCAGAATAAAATAATGCCCAGCCTTTCCGCCAATAGGCTTTTTTTTGTGTAGTGGTGGCATTTAAAGCGTGGTGGTTGTATGGAGTGGCCAAGGTGTGCTTTAACTCTTGGTTAGCTATGAGCAGCGGCAGATGGCTGACCGCGGGAGCATGAAAATGTATGGCACCATATTCATATGGTCGTTGGCTTGCTGTCGTCAGCCATTATCATTCTATCATAGACGTCACCCGTCAGACATCAGTCACTGCTTATAGATCTCTGAATAATTCCAACTCTAATTAGAGGAGGTTCTCAATTCGGTTGTATTTTTCATTTTTTAGGAGCATGACGAAGACATTTCATCCCAGCCGCCATTTTACGTTTTTCTCAGAGAGTGAAGACCAATCCCATTCGCTTCTGATTTGATTTCTTTCCCACAGTAGACGCCTCAAAAGGGACCAGCAAACGTAAGTAATTGGATTTTCGTGTTCGTTTTCCACTTACTCTCTTAATTAGTGACGAGTTTCTCCGTACCACGAAGTTAGATGTCTAAATTATATATAAGTGTAGTAGATGGGCGCGTGCGGTCGATTGAGTCGCTTATTTTGTGATGATTAAAATATTTGTTTTGCAAATATAATTCTAATCTGTGTTGTTTTTGATTTTTCTCAAGAATAACATTTTTAGCTTATTTTTACCAATATCTTGCACATAATTTATCATCTCGTCTAAGTTGCTCTGAAGCAAAATAAAATATCAATAAATTTCTGCATTTAGTACAGTAGATAATTCAATGTAGAGAAACTACTTAGGCGTAGTTCGGTAGGGTAAACAGTCTTAAATTTTATTAAAATTGTCTTACTTAACAATAATATAATATAAATTATGTTTTTTTTTTCAATATTGTGAGCCAAGCCAAGCTTCAAAGAGATGATGAATAAATATGAAATCATCTTAAAAATTTTAAAATTGTGAAAGTTTGTATCACGCAGCAAAAAATGCTGCATATTATACAAGACAAACATACGTTTAAACATTTATATGCTTGTTTCACAATCACGCCGCAAAAGCAGTTGTGAAACTTAGTTGCGATCGCGTCCGGAGGGAAGTGGTTGAATGCATTTGGATAAAATTTGGCACACATATATGTAATAATCTTTTATTTATAAAAAGGTAACTTTAACGGGAAAACGTCTTATTATTACGGGAAAAGTCTTACAAAACAGCTAGTTTTAAAATTGGAAAAACAAATTGGAAAATAGTCCTTTGTAGACTACAGTCTCGTATCACTGGTACCTCAGGTCTCTTTGAACTAAGTAATAATTATGCTTTCACACAATTTTTCTTTGACAGATAACTAAAAATACTTTACAGAAAATAATGTTTTTCACATACCTACATTTATTTTGTAATTTGTCTTGCATTCAATAATATATCAACTTCGGTTCGAACAGAAAAAGATACAAACTACAAAAAAATAACGCCTTTTTTCATCAAAGGCCTTAGTTTTTGACACTTAAGCTAACTTTTCACGTCAAATAAATAATACTTGATTATTTATAATTATGTTATTGAACCTATTCGACACCTTAAGCTGTCTTATCTTAAGAAAGCCTACGTAAAGTGCTTTGACATTTACCTAGGCCTGACAAATCCCCTTGCGATTCCTGGAGGATTTGGAAACTCATTACCTTAACGCATTCCTATTACTTTCCTGCTCCCCTGGTACCCTGGTAGCTATCTTCATTTCTGGAAGCCTTCGATAACGGTTAAATCTGCTTTCTTCTCTATTTATCTCTAGAAAGCTTGATTTCGGGCATACTGAAAGTATCTGGATCTGGCCACTTACAATAAAAGAATGAAAAAACAATTATGAAATTCGAAATTTAAGCTCATTGGGAACATGGTACTTTTTAATTTGCGAGACTGTCATTTGTTTTTTCATTGTGACGTCCTTTCAAAAATGTGTGTCGCTATTAGAATGAATTTAACTCGTGAACATTTTCGTTCAATGAGTTTTTTATTTTATTTTAGTTGTGGCTTAAGTCAACAAAAGAGTTGCCAGAGACTCTAATTGAAGTCTTTGGCAACTGATCAAGCACCATGTCGCAGCTCTGCTCATGATAGATACCAATAGAGAAAAAGTTTTTTGCGACCAAGAATCTTAACTCAAGATTAATGTGTTTTGAAGAGTATCAACATTTATCTTGTAGACTATAAGGCTGTCAATAACAAAATACCATATTTTTTCTTTTCCTCATAAAGTTTAGGGCACAGAGTTTAGGACTTCTAGATGTAGTTGTACTTGTGGAGCGACGCGGTAAGTTTTTCTGTCTTTTGTAAGGATCTTCGTGCTGTCCACGTTAATCATTGACTATGTAAATCATTGGCTTATTGATGATCCCATTGTCCACATCAACGAGGATAAAATCATGTGTACAACAGGAATAGAGCGGAATAAGTAATATCAGTGGCCATATCAATGCGTTAAAAACGTGTTATGTAATTAGTTTTTTACAAATACACAATGCTTACATAGTGTTTTTTTTTATGAAATTCCACCGATTTGATTGTGATGTATGTAATAACAAATATCACAATCAAATCGGTAGCATTTTTTTATGTTTAACGGCACTAGTGATAATAACAATGTTTTTACTTAATAATATCGAGTTCCTTAAGAAACCACAACGAAGCATATTTTATTTTGTAAATAGAGAAGTAAAACTTAAACAAGAAATATGCCGGTCCAAAGTAAATTCTTCTACGACCCCAGCATCCAGGCATTCCTGAAATGATGAACGAAGCACCATGTTATGAAAGAAAATTACTGAAATAGCTGTAGACCCTACAAATATTAAATTGAACCACTTGCGAATAAGCCTTCCTATTTATCAAAGGTTTTATATTTCCTTTCAAGAACATGTGAATATGTGTTTAGACTTAATGCTGTAAACTTCAGTTTCACTATAAAATAAATAAATAAATAAATAAAAAGGACGCATTTACCAGAGACTTTTTGCACCTACCAGAGGCAGGTAATGGCCCCGATTCACATTGTCACGCTCTAACTGAAATTAAATTAGTCTGTCATTTTTACCTTTTAAAGACTGAAAAGGGACAAGAGATGGCCATTCTAATATTAGAGCTGTCAAACATCGAATTTGAACCTTATGGCCGTGTCGATTGCTCAATTTTAGAGAGCACTTAAAACATGCGACTTAAAAATCTCTTAAACTACAGCTTTGCCCTTATTTTAGGTTATAATTCGTTCAAATAATATCATTCGTTCATCGCTTCTCTTTTATTGGTCATAAAAATGAAAAGGATAGCTGGATTTTAGAATTAGAGCATGACATCCCGAATCGAGAGCAATGTGTAAAAATCTTTATATTATAAACTAGCGGCCCGCCCGCGGCTACGCTTACATTATGAATGATTTTCTCGTGGAAATAAGACTTTTTCCCAGGTTGCAAACTATCTCCATTCCAAGTTTCATCCAATTCCGTTGAGTACTTTAAGCGTGAAGGCAGAACAAACATCCAAACATCTAAATTTAGTTTCACATTTATAAAATTAGTGTGGTACAAAAGTAACGTACTTTGTCTGTTACATGTTCACGGCTAAACTAATGATCTGATTTTTGTCTATTATCATCCGGCAGAGGACCAAGGTAGTAGATATCGTCCAGGATAGAGCTTAGGTCCAGAAGTGTAGCAAGCTGATGTAGCAGTGGGCTGGTCACGTCTGTCGTGGAATGAGCGTTAGAGCAGATGGATTCTCGAATAGAGACCACGTCTCCTGCCAGGAAGGTCGCTGGTGGTAGCTGGATGAGGAAAGCGGGTGTGGGGAGGCCTACGTTCAGCAGTGAACTGCAATAGGCTGATTGATTGATTGATTTACCGCAAGAAATGTTTTATTTCCTCACCCCAGTAGAATTACTAAAACTAACAGCGCTCTCTGTCGTAATCGGTCGTCGTTTAAAGATAGCGTTGTTAGTTTTAGTAAAAGGGACAATCCACAAGAAACGCAGCCGTAGCCGCGGGCGGACAGCTAGTTTCTAATAATTAGTCATTATGACATTATGTCATTATGTTTTTGATACAAATCACATATTATCACATCTTAGTATGATGCATAAAACTATATCAAAAATGCTGGAATAAAATAAGTTTCAAAGTGAGTAAAGGACATAGGTATATTACAAAATGAATACGTATGTAATGTCGCTGTATAATACACTGCCTCGGGCCGAGCATGTCTGGGGCGATATATTTTTTTCATAAGTTTACTAAAAATTGTCTCAAATTTTCCAGCTTTTTCTGAGCTCCCTCTCTCTCTTTTAGTAGTTGTAATTTGTAACATAGCAAAAATTCTGTGTTCAATATTGTATTATTCATCTGAAAAAAAGCTTGTATTTATTGCGAAATAGTTATGGGCTCACTACGTCCATTATAAATTTATTTTTACATTTAATCATCGACTATGCGATTACTGCAGTTTCTTTCCTAATTTTATAATCATGATGAGCGTCTATTTTTTTTTAACAAAATTACCTCAGTTTAATAATTTTATAAGTAATTATTTATAATTATAACTTGTATAACCCATAAGCAACACAAAGGTCATAATCCTTCTGTGGTCAAATTATATTGCGACTCGAAAAAACTTTCTAAAATCCTTTACCTAAACCTTCAGAACATTGCTTAAACAAGCAAAAAGCTAGCGTCCTATTTAATTGAACTACGTCCAACAACCATCTATCTATCATCAACAGCTCATATACGTCCCCACCGAGGGACTCGAGCCTATAACAGGGCTAGAATAGGGCTATTAGACCTTAGTTGGACCACGCTGGCCTAGTGCGGGTTGGTTGACTTCACCTCTTAAATTCTTCGCAAGAGTGTGCAGATTTCATCACAAAGTTTTCCTTCACCGTAAGAGCGCGAAAAAACGCACATATACGCATCAAAAAAAAATTGCGATAAGTTTGCGATCACTTTGAAAAATCGAAATCTTTAAAATTCCTGTTACAAAATTTTTGTTAATAAAAAATAGTACATAGTAATAGTAGTTTTAATTTTTAAATTTAAGCAGGGTGTTTTTATTGAAAAAAAAAACACACTAGTTAGAATTTTTCTTGATAAAGTTAAATTTAAAAATTATATTAGCTTATGCTAGTGATTACTAACTTTTTTGTAATATGTAATGTGTGTATAAATTCGAAATTTAAAAACACATTGGTACGTGGTGGGAATCGAACTCGCGTCTCCCGGGCGGAAGACAGCTGCCCTAACCACTAGACTACCGATGCTCTCCATAAAAAATAAATCATTCTATAAATAGAAAAAAAAATAAGGTACTAATTTCTGCAGTAACTTTCTTCTAACTATTTGTTGCTGTACTTAGGTTCTGAACGTAAAAAAAACCCTTCTGTCATTATATTCATCTTATCTCTATTGGAGAATTAAAATTTTAGGCTTAAATATTTTCCTGTTACGAGGGCTGCTATTTATGTATCCGGAATAACAAAAAAATAACAAACATCTATAACCAAATATACTTTTATTGCTTTTCAAAATATTCCAGTGATGATCGATGCATTTTTCATACGTTGAAACCAACTTTCGTAGCATTTTTTCCATTCTGTATCGGGTATCTCCAAAACGTGCATTTTGAAAGCATCAACGGCTTCTTCCCGGGTCGAAAATCGGTGTCCACGTAATTTGTTCTTCACGCTTGGGAATAAATAAAAGTCGTTGGGTGCCAAGTCGGGACTGTACGGCGGATGACCCATCAATTCGATCATTTGACTATTTAAATACTCCGTTGTTGCGGCCGAGGTGTGACAGCTGGCGTTATCGTGGTGAAGGATTATTCTTCGCTGTCGATTGTTCTTGCGTATTTCTCCAAAGACTTCTGGCAAGCAAATGGTGGTGTACCATTCAGAATCAAATCCATGGTGATGATAGACAATGAATTTTAACAATGAATGGCGCCACAATGTAAAAACAATTGACAGATGAATGAAACAAACTTTATTTTACAGCCAAAGAGTTCTATTTTTAAATGTTATAATTTCTTTTTAAATATGGTTTATGTAAGTGGCCAGTTCCGGATACATAAATAGCAGCCCTTGTAAATTTAGAGTTTGAATAGCTCCCAACGAAATACTGAATTTAATAAAATTACCACATTAGATTTGAGGATTTTTTTAGTAAACATAAATTATTTTATGATCTATTTGGAATGATGCTAAAATTGTTTGGAAGAAATTTCTATAAAATCAATAAGACCCTATACTTCCACTAAACTTCTTTCTAATTTATGCAGTTAAATAATTCTCTTGTATGTTTGGTGTAAATAATAATGATAATAATTCTTTGTCAGAAATGCAACACATGTTGCAAACCTCTTTTTCGTATGGGAAGATAAATGTGGAGACATAGTTTGATTGTACTACAAATGGGAAACTGTCCAAGTCGTCTCTTTCAAAAGAGTTTTTCCCGGATAGAAAAAAAAATATCACAAATGAAAATAACATTTCGTTCCTTTGAACGAGCCACTAAGTAGCGTGTGGGCGAGAGAAAGAGCCTAAATGGCTTAAGGTGTTTTTATATACTTTCAAGATAATTTCAGAGCTCTTCTTTGTAATAACAGGTGAACAAGTTTTTTATTAAATTTTGCTTAGACACAGGAATTTTGATGATAATCGACCACGTAAATATAATATGTCTGGGACAAAAACCGTAGGGCCTGTGACATCAATTCTGGAGTGTTGTATTCGCCTCTTAGAATACGAACAATGGTGATTAGAAGTTGGTGATTTCTCCGAGTTTCAAGTGAATTGAAACCTAATGACCCTAGAAGAAATTTTGTAGGATACAAAAATGGATAGTATCCATAATTCCTTTTATTAAAAAAACGCAGGAAAGCTTTTTGCTCTTTATCTAAAAGTAATTTTGCTACTTATTTATTCGTTGAAGGATACGTCAGTTTTTTACGGTAAAATTGAGACTCGATAATAGTGACTGTGCTACTGGGCCGCGATAAGATGGCGCTTGATTTTGGCATGCAATTGGGACAGACGTAGATGAAGGCGTAGTACCGCGTTAACTAATGGCGGCTTTAGCTTGTAAAGCATAATAAACAAAGCTGTAGAGACTAATTTAACAAAGTGGACTTGGACTTGTAGAAAATAGTAGGGAAAGTGAAGCATATTTTAGTCTTTTATTTATTTATTTTTTACTTTAAATCAAATTACGTAAGTACATATCAGTCGCCTTTAAAAATAAATAATTTTTTTGATTTAATTAAGTATAATGAAATCAAAATTAAACAATTAATTAAAATTAATTCTTGAATAAGACTTGGTAAAACGCCTTTCATTAAAGAATTTCTTAAGCTTCAAAGTCGAAGAGAGGTAGCTGAACGGACCGCATGTAATGAACTCATATTATTAACAGTCTGCTCACACAAAGCTCTATACCTATAGGTAGATACGTAAAGGTACGTATATATATGTTTAATAACAAATTACTTTACTTATATTAAAAAATATGGCTATGAATTTTCTAAATAAAAAAGACAGGGATGAAATATAGGAGCGTGGTCAGTTTGAACGTAATAGTAATACTTAATATACTTATATAATTTTTTTTTACCGGACCTATTTGCTATTTCTATCAAAGTGGTAATATAGCGGGCGTGGACTTGTATAAAAACAAAAGTTCAGTTCAGTTTATTTATTTCGCAAACAAAATTATTTGTATTCGAAAGTTTGTAAAAAAAGAATAAAATACAATTCAAATAAAATAACATTCAAATAAAGTAAATCATAAAATCATAGTACTAATAATAAGGTAATCAATAAACATAAATGTCAATATTTTTTAAAATCTATCAAAAATCAGTTAATAACAATTAAATCATATCAAAAATTCTCCTATAATTTAAAAAGATCTGACTACCTAATAATAATACATAATTCGCAACAAAATTGCAGTAAGTGCAGTCAAAGACTAATCATCCTTCTTCGCATAGTAACTGATAGCATACGAAACGCATTATAATATTATTTATTGCGTTATTCATATTCTTATCCGATTAAACGCATGAGGTTTTTTTTTTTTTTTTAACCATTTATCGTACACATTAAACAAGAAAATGACAATAAAACAACGAAAAACGACACAACAGGCGTAATAACTAGTTATTTCTAAAGAAATATCTTCCAGCAGACCTACATCAGATCTTAGTTCTTCTTTCTGAATAGATATATTTTTACCATCACTATCATCTCACGATATCTTTATTTAATCATTTCAATCATAATATATTAATTTTACCTAAACAGATACCTAGTATTTTTCAGTGATTTGTACATCAATAATACTTTTAATTGTTGTCATTGCGTATCAGCAAGAGAGAGTTAAAAGGATAATTACGTTACATGAACAACGTAAACGTAATATGATACGAGGAACACATATTACAGAGACAACTTGTTTACTTGTTATTTACATTTGATAAAAAAAAATATACTTCAGGGCAGTATAAAATGTTTTTAAGCAGTAACTGGTTAGTTTTAGTCTTTGATAAAATCTAAAACATGAAGAAACGCCACTCTTTTTTACACGTTTTTGAGGTTCCGTAGTCAAAAAGGAACCCTTATAGTTTCGCCATGTCCGTCTGTCTGTCTGTCCGTCCGCAGCTTAGCTCAGAGACTCTTAGTACTAGAAGGCTGTAGTTTGGCATGTATATACCTATACATATTGATCATGTCCACAAAACTGAAGAATAAAATCTTTAAAAATATTTCCTCTGGTACACATGAAGTGAGGGTTATTTTTTTAATTCACGATTACCTTATAGTGTGAGGTATCGTTAGATATGTTTTTTTTAAATAAAAAAATAATGGGCGTTTGCTACATTTTTCGATGCTAAAGTATGTTTCAGAAATATTTCGTTTTAAAGTGCTTATTTTTGTTAAAGTCAAGTGCTCCCTCTACAAACGAAACCGTTGTATTTGGAAATGTGGAAATGTTTACAGGTAACAAAATAATAGACCAACTTATAAAGTGTACTTGTATAAGTAAGTTTGGTACAAATATCATGGAAAAATATTTTGATGAACGTTAACTGTCTTAAACAGCAACCTAAGTAGTATTGGACAACTACGGAACCTTACACTTTGCGTGGCCCGACACGTGCATGGCCGGTTATTATTATATAACCTTGAACTTCCAACCTTTTTGTCCGGCCACAAATTTGCCTAGTATGCTTTTTGCCTAGCGCAATTAAAACGAACTCGAGGCCTAGCAACAAGTTAAATATCATCTAGGTAATAATAAAGTTTTACTTATGTTCATTTAAAATATTGTACGTATTTAAGAATAGCCAAATCTAATTAGAATAATGGTCCGGAAAAGTTTATTAACACAGATTTCTTGTTCGCAGGCATGTCATTTGGAGGTGTCGGTGTAGGCACGACGAGTGACATTCTCTTTGCCTTCACTACTACGACTGCAAACACCTCATTCGGTGACGTCACAACCGAGTCACCAGAGAACCAGGGGCAGCCATATTTTGACAACAACACGAAAAGGGAATATACAGCGGCGGTGGGGCAGCCGGCTTACCTGCACTGTCGAGTGAAGAATCTAACAGACCGAGCGGTAAGTGACTTACTTCAGCTCATATACGTCCCCATCGAGGGGCTCAAGCCCGCACAAAAACAAAATTAAACAATATAGTATGGGTGTGGTCCTACTAGACTATAGAACGCGTGACCGAGCGTTTGGCTTTCGGTCAGAAGGTTTTGTATTTAAGTTCCGGTACACTGTCTCCAGACTCCAGTTTATCAAGGACATTCAATCAATCAATCAGCCTATTTCAGGCCACTTCTGGACGTAGGCCTTCCCAAGGGCACGCTTAAGCGCACGATCACCCGCTTTCCTCATCCAGCCACCACCAGCGACCTTCCTCACGTCATCAGTCCACCTGGCAGGGGGGCGTCCAACACTACGCTTCCCGAGACGCGGTCTCCATTCAAGAAGCCGTCTGCTCTAACGCTCATCGGTTTTGCGACTATTAAGGACATTACTTTTGGACAATTGTCCTAAAAGCAAAAGATTCTTTAACTCGACAGGCACATTGAACCGGTAGTTCTAGTTATTACTTATTCACGGAAGTAGTTGGTACATGAGTCATGTCAGAGACCTTTGGCGGTTCAATTATTCTGACACTTAGCATATTAATTTCGTGACTTGGCTGTGTGCGTAATATTTTGTGACTTGAACATTTAAATTGTACGAGTATGACGTCGGAACATAAAAGCTTTCACTCCAACGCAAAGATTACTTCAGGTGTAGCACTATAACAGTATAAATATTCCTTCTTGTATAATAAAATACACAGTTACATAGTTAATAATGTACTTGATCCATTATTTATAATTCTTCTTTCAATCAACAAAAAAAAAATCTTTAATCAAAATAGATAATTGGTTGGGCAGAAAAAAACAAGATTGCCTTGCACGTGACAAAATACGTGTGGTTTGTTTTTAAAATTTTGCAAACATAAAACTAGCGAATTATGTAGTGATCAAAATAAAAATTGTGGTCATTGAACTTACACGTTAAGTTGATGATAATGATCTATATTTTCTTTATTTATGTCCCTTCCGCCATTTTATACATTTTCTAAAAAAATCTCTACACAAAATAATATTTATCTTCTGAAACGCTAATTTCGAACTAACTAAAATATTCACTTTCCTTGAAACACATTATATCACTTTTCCTTTGCGTCGTCGTTATGAAAAAGGACTTCTTTACTTGACTATTAATTATAAACCGAGCCACTTTAAAGAAATTCATTATTAATGTTCAAAAATACACATTCTTAATACATTTATCTCTTTCTCTACGATATAGTACGTACTTTCATAATTTTTACGTATCTTTATAATTTTAAACTCCCTACATCTGTGTCCGGTTAAAGCACGGAATGGTCAAACTTTTCGGTTAAAGAGGAGCAATGTCCTTCCTTACAAAGTGATTTTATTTGACAGTGTCACCATGGGGCTTCGAACTTTAAACTTCCACCATGAGGACCAATCGCTTGAACTTCTAGAGCATGAACTTTGAAGACTTTCCATTGTATTTTCAGAAGTTAACTACTTATAAGCTCAGTCGAATTGCAGATTCAGGTCCTGTGTAAAGTCAACGTTTTAAATATTTTTTTAGATGCGGTTAAGTTATTGGATATCTTACTTACAAAATGCTTTAATTATTTTAAAATATGATTACATTCCGTAGCTTTCCAAATTGGCTTGTCAAAAAACATCGTTTATATGATGATTATATAGGTATAGAGCCTTTACTTTGAGCCGACAGGTTTAATGTTTTGTTAACGAAATTTTATAACTTATTGTCATGCTTCTGCATAATTTTTTAACGAGTTGACTGAGGGTTCTATATAATTAGGTTTCCCTTTTCATTTTACCATAAGATTTCCGTTATCAACTTATCAAATACGAATAGAAAAATAATATTTTTCGTTTGTGAATCTAATTTTGCTACCCTAGAAGAAAAGTAGCTACCCGTGATCTAAACCAGTTTACTTTATCATGGGTTTTAATGGTTAGGGATGCCATATTTCCATGGCATGCCATGGAAATAAATGTTCCAAGAATCGAACCCCATCTCTGCTTGTTATACTTGTCGCCAAAATATTAAGGCAATTTGTACCTTTACTCAGCTACAAAAAAAAAGTAATTTTGCTTTTTAATACAACGGTAAATAACAAAAAATTTGGAGGTCATACCAATTACTGGCAATAAAGATGGTGTAACTTTTAGAACCATTAACATCATTGTAATGGAAGAAGAGCTGCCAAATATTTTATTTTAATAAAGATCGAAACTTGGGAAATATCACCGAAAGACGTCAGCCTCGTGCCACGTTACCCGTTCTTTTTTCATCCATTAACAAAATTACGTGTTGTGCTCTTGCTGGGTAATTATTGTACGGCGTTCCAAATTATAATAAACTTAATAAAATATTTTACTACTTAAACTCAGCTTTTGTATAATTAAATGTAGGTACTAAAGGAACAGAGTTTGACTAGCATTAATTGAAATGTAGTAACATTTTCTCGCTAAAAATAAGACGTCTACGAGCTAAACATTTGTTTTAAATAGAAACGAAAACATGACGGTTATTTCCGTGATTGTTTTGAAATACCTAATTAAAACAATATATCAATGCTCTATGCCTCGTGTAACGGCTGGTGCCATCAATGCTTTAACTATATAATACAAAAGGTGAAAAAAACAAAGATCTTTAAATTATGTCAAAAAACTGAATATGTGCGTAATTTATGTAACATAACTGTTATTATTCGTTATCGCATTCTGAGAACAACATAAACTAGAATACTCGTAGCATGCGTAGCCTAAATTAGTGTGCTACGTAGCCGTTTCGTAGCACTTGGCTACGTCGTAGCGGTTACTGGGCTAAAAGGTTGAACCGTAGTTCAACCACGTAGTCAAATGTTAATACCGGGGTAACAAAGTTGAGGCCACTAATTAAGTTCAGACTCTGTAAAATGACATTTAAATTTACATTTAATATGTTAATTAGCAACGCAGACAAAATAGTGTTTTTTTATTAATTGAATATTAAAAGCAAGTTGGTCAATGTAGCTAAAGTTGAATGAATATAGGTATATTGATAGATAAAATAAACATACACACACTTTTTATAATACAGTATAAATTATCAATAAACCTACATGAAAATAGTAAATAGTATAATGTATTTAATATATCGAGCAATTCTCGTATATACCTGGGCTGATTGATAACTGGCCGAAACGACGAACTTAAAAAAATGATACGCAAAAAAAAAAATTACATTATATTTTGGCATCTTTTTGAAAATAGAACGCCAAATTTGAATTTAATCGAACTGGTGGAATTTGTTTGATAGGACGTAGAACATTCTCTGTCGTAAATTTTCTTAACAATGGAAAGAAACGAAATTCGTGCGGTGATAAAGTTTTACGTTTTAAAACAGAAAACAGCAACCCAGATTAAAACCAAGCTAGACAGTGTTTTAGGTAATTCTGTTCCTGCATTGAGTACAATTCACACCTGGGTAACTGATTTTAAACGTGGAAGACAGAGCTGCGAAGACGCCCACAGGTCTGGCCGTCCAAATGAAGTCACGAATCCGGTCATGATCAAAAAAATTCACAAAATTGTATTGAATGATCGGCGCTTGAAGTTGCGAGAGATAGCAGAGATGGTGAGTATTTCATCTGAACGCGTTTTTAATATTTTGCACCAACATTTGGGAATGAAAAAGCTTTGCGCGCGATGGGTGCCGCGTTTGCTCACTGTTGACCAAAAGCAACGTCGAGTGGACGATTCATCGGAGTGTTTGGCGCTGTTTAACCGAGATCCTAACGAGTTTTCGCGGCGTTATGTAACAGTCAATGAAACTTGGATACATCATTATACTCCCGAGACAAAAGAACAATCTAAGCAGTGGACTGAGAGCGGAAGACCTGCGCCGAAGAAAGCAAAAACGGTTTTGTCGGCCGGCAAAGTGATGGCGACTGTTTTTTGGGATGCTCGAGGGATTATTTTAGTGGATTATCTGCAAAAAGGAAAAACAATAAATGGAGAGTACTACGCAAGCTTGCTGCAAAAATTAAGTGAAGAAATCCAGAAAAAACGACCACATTTGGCCAAGAAAAAAGTTTTGTTCCACCATGACAACGCACCTGCACACACGTCAATGGTTGCAGCCGCCAAACTCCATGAATTGCGGTTCGAATTGCTACCGCATCCACCCTATTCCCCGGATCTGGCCCCGTGTGACTTCCACTTATTCCCAAACCTGAAGAAATGGTTAGGTGGCCAGAGATTTTCATCAAATGAAGAAGTCATTGTTGCCGTGGACGAGTATTTTGAGGGGTTGGAGAAAACATTTTATCAAACTGGTGTAACGGCATTGGAGAAGCGCTGGACTAAATGCATCGAGGTAGAAGGAAACTACGTTGAGAAATAAATTTATTTTAAATAGATTTTTAAAGTTTTTCTTTGTCGTTTCGGAAACTTACTCGTATATTTAAGAATTTTGGAAACGGCTGCAACAATTTCGATGAAATTTAGTATATAGGGGGTCTCGGGGGCGATAAATCGGTTTCATTCGTAATGAAACTAGTTTTCTCCGTGTCTTCAGGCATTAAAATATTGCTAAGCAATATCTTTAGAATGGATAGGTACGAGTAATTTCAACACCTTCGAGTACCTACGTAACATTAGCTCAGGCTATGGTCTTGGGTTCGAATCTTCAAGTATTCTTTTTTTTTATTTATTACTTCCTATTTATTTTTAATTAAGTTTTAAATATAAGAAATCGAAATTTCTATATATTTTTTTAGACCGAAAGTTCTCCAACAAATATATGGCACTTCAACTCACATAGAGGCGAAACGTTTATTTTTTACTTACTGTGAAAAAAATTAAGGGTTATGAGTTCAAAAACCGGATGTCACCCAGGTATTATAAAATATACAAGCAAGGATTATTTGCGTAAGAAAAGATGATGTTCTTTCACTCGTTTTTAGTATGAGCATCTCTTTTATATAGGTACGATACATTTGGTGCAATGCCACAAAAAATTTAACATAAAATATTATGTTTCTGCTGCCGTTGAACGTTTCTGCAAATCCGTTGGAACGTGCTTGAATATACAATGATATGATATGCCGTCAAGCTCTTCATCTACATACTAATCCCATGAAATTACACCGCCTGTTACCGGCACAACCGTACATATCAGAACAAAATAAATGGCAGAAATAGCATACCAAATCTGATTCTTATCAAACCGTCGAGATTCGTACCACTTTAGCGCAAAATAGCTGGAAAATATTTACAAAAAGTAATTACTAATATGTTTTAATTAAAGATTGTAATAGCACAGAAAAGAAAATAACAATTAAGATAGAATGGTCACTACTTTATTTCTACGAATCTGTTTCTTTGTCTTGACACTGTTTCAATCTGGCATCTTGGGATGATTCACTCGAAAGTATTTGTAAAATTGCTAACTAATAATAAATTACAATAAAATATAAATTATACATGAAGGTATATATTGCTTTTCTTCTAAGTAAGTAAGTAAAAACACGATGCGATGCGATTTCTATATATTTTTGCTCAGGGTCGTAAGTGTGGCAGTAGAAAACACAGATGCAAAGTTTTTGTTAATAGTAGGTTATTCGTTCGGTATAAGTATGACCATGGATGAATATATTCAATGGAGGTAAACATTTATATTCAATCTATTTTGTTTTCTGTGGCAACATTTTACAGTGAAGCGTGTACGTACCTCATTGGAATTCGCTTTATTTTCGGCTTCAATCTACCTAATCTATTCGTTTAATTGAGTTTTCCTTCTATTTGGCTCAGTGACGTGTGATTTAACACTGGATTAGCCATTTTATTTCTCATGTTGTTATATACCTACTTGTCTTTTGTTAGTTTCCTGTTTAAGACTTTTGCGGGTTTTTGCAATTAGTCAGGTAGCATATTTTTGAGTATTTCGAAGAACACGCGAAGATGAACTCTAAACAGAAATGTTATTTTTCTATTGACAATATTTGTCATTATGTAATTCCTTTCCTAGTAGAGTAACAAAAAGACTTCAAAGGAACAGCCAAAATAGCTAAAGCAGGAAAAGGGAGGTATACTTTTTCTTTGTTTTTTATAATAATAACATCACAATTTTTAACTGGCGCCAAAACACATTACAAAGTAAGCTGGTAAAAATTAGATTTATCTGAGAAAAAAATATGTGGTTAAACAATACAATACAATACAATTACAATACAATACAATACAATTTTGCGTACAATCGCTACTTAAAATATAGTGAATGTAGAGGGTACATTATTTTATCTCATACGCATCTCTCCAACATTTACCCATATGTCACCCGCACGAATGGGAAATATCACATAGGCCACAGACACACATAAACAAAGGAATACATGAATATCTTTATCCCCAGGACATACATACATAATACATGCATACATACAATCATGAAGTACCGTCGCAGATGTGTGACTCGTAAAAATATAACTTTAAGCCAATGTTGTGCCGTAGGTATGTATTTTTTGGAATATTTAATATTTTGGGGTCACATTTACATTTTTATTTCACTTTTTCCTGAAGCAAATTATTTTGAAGTTTGTTCTGTTATAAACCCGTAGATAAAATAATACAAGACAAGTATTATTTTAAAACTGAAAACCCCACATACATACCTGAATGCGGTTAATTATGAGAAATTCGACGCGTCGTCGTATAAACTATGAGAAAAGAGACAACGAAGTTTGTAAAATATTTAAAGGTTACTTAGTGAAGAGTAAAAAAAATATTTGAAAACTAGGCTCGTGTATAGGTTTTATCATATAATTCTGTACAAAATAATATGTTACTATGCTTAATGTTCTCATCACAATAGAAATTACATCCAACTTGGATATCACTAATTAATTCTTATGAAATAAATAGCGCTATTTGAAACCATGAATCGTTGTAAAGGGCTGTTCATATGCTAATTTGTAACACAAACCTGCAATTAATTTATAATAAGTTTGCAGATAGTGTAACATTGTGGATTTATTTTGTTTGTGTAAAGTTAAATTCAGTAGTCCAAAATAACCTAAAGTAATATCGTAGATAAAAATAAATAACGCACGGAATTAGTAGGTAAAAATACTAAAAAGATTGTTTTTCTTTTAAATATACCTACAAACGATGTTAAAGATTTTTGTATCCAGTTTGTTAAAGTCAAGCGAAGCAAAGTGAAATTTATTGAAACGTAAAAACGGTACCAATTTCGCCAGAAACCCTGAAAATTTTCAGCGACGACAAAAACTTTATCAATCAGGTCAACAATGTTGCTAAACTCTATTTGTTATTTATCAAAAATGTAAAGCTTTCTGAAGTATATTTTATTACGAATGACTGCTTTTTTTATTAAGTCTTTTTGATATCTCTCACAAAAATATTTTGTAGAGTAATATGAAGATTCAAATATGATATAAAGATGGCCCAAATCAGTCTGTGCTCCTTTCTAAAACAAGGTTATCTAGTTGCAGCGCGTAGTGAAAGCCTCTACAACTACATGAAATAAAATACTGGGTGTCCAAAAAGGGTGTTGGCAGTTTATATACGAAAATTATAAATGAAAAATATATCATTTCATAATTTTATTACTATTTGCAAAAAGTACATACAATGGAAAGTTTACGACGAAAAAATTATGTTGTCCAAATGACGTCCATTACGATTTTGACACTCTTTAAGTCGTGGCCGTAAATTGCCTAAGACACGTTCACATAAAACGTTAGTGATTTTTGTTATTTCACTTGCAATATTGTTTTTCAATTGGCTAAGAGTTGACGGCTTATTTATGTAAACCTTACTCTTTAGGTAACCCCATAATCAAGTGGACTTAAGTCCGGGCTCCTAGGGGGCCATTTAAGGTTCCCGTTTATTGAGATAACTCTTTCTGGGAATAATTCATTCAATGCTTCAATAGACCTTCTACTCGTGTGACATTCGGCACCGTCCTGCTGAAAAAAATGCTGCCGAATTGTAACCTCTAAATTCCTGTAAAGATGGTGCCAAATAACTTTCAATCATGTTACAATATCTGTCCGCGTTAACTGTAAGTGCATGTCCCCTACCGTCCCTAAAGAAATAGGGGCCGATTATGCCCTTGGCGGACATTGCTGCCCACACTACCACCTTAGGGCTGTAAGTGGACGCATATGCTTATAACGAGGATTTTTATCACACCAATAGCGACAGTTTTGTTTATTGACATGACCATTTAAGTGGAAATTTGCTTCATCGCTAAAGAAGACTTTGTTGAAGTTGGTAAAGCGCGCAAACATCTCCTGAACAAAATTTAGTCGCTGTTCATAATCTGTGGGTTTTAATTCTTGCACTAATTGAATCTTGTGAGCACGTAAATACAAATCCTTCTTTAAAATCAGGTGCAATGTTGATATTGCAAAGTTTACGGATTGACTTCGCTTTCGCAGTGATAATGAGGGATCTCGCCTTACCGACTCGTGAACTTCTTGAATAACTGCAGGTAGCCTTATTTCTCTCGGACGTCCGCAATCAAAGTTTTTTAAAGTTGACCCTGTAGCCTCAAATGTCTTAATCCATTTTTTAATGATATTCGCACTGGGAGATAAAGAAATGTCCCGTATATTGAATTGCGCGCGATATAAGCGGCGAGCTGTTATTATCGAATTATTGTTTTGATAATAAACTCGTACACAAAATGCACGCTGAGCTCCGGTATACGAATCCATTGCAACTAAATTTCCAATAAATTCCACGTATGACATTATATATTTTTTTGTTATCTACCCTCATTAAGACGATTTATTGATATGATATTTAAAAGTGCAAATACCCTTTCTGGACATCTTGTACTATAAAATCTGTTGCAGAACACTAAAGTGGCCACAAAAATGTTGGGAAACATAAATGTTAGTAAAGTACTTTTAGTGTGAGTGTCGAAAACAATTCCAGCGTAAGTTTTCCGTACAGTCGTAACTCTCTGTTAACGTTAACGTTACGTGTTACCGTAAACTAGAGGTGCCCGTAGCGGTAACGTAAACGGAAAGGTAAAATTTGGCAACACGCTGATAGTGTAAAGTCCACCCTATATTTTCAAGTTAGCAACTATTTGCTTTAAAGAGTAAAGTTTATGTTTCCAACCTTAATTATAGTGCTGTTATGTAAAATTTGTCTAATAAAATGACTAAGTAAAAATATTAATAACATTTTTTTTGGGATAAGCCAGTAGCCAGGAAATGTTTTGTATTACAGTTGAAGCATACTACGAAGCAGTAAATTAGCTTAGAAAACGAAGTAGAGTAAACAAAGGAACACACAAACGCAAGATTAGAATTCAAGATGAGGTAAATCTGATACCAGGGTTTTTGAGGTCACTTTTTATAACCCAATCGATATGATCTAATCAAGAACAGATTTAAACAGTTACAGACTTGAACATCATAATTAAATTGACCCCGCAAACGACCAATAACTGAAAACCGGAAAGACAATGAAACTGCAGAGTAATTAACAACAGCTTATATTACAACCTGGCTGTGTTCGTTCAGTGCAATGACATCTGCAATTCTGCAGTGTTTGCTTTAATTAGTGCCCTTGTCCAATCGATCAGTCGTCCTGCATCACAATTCCAAGAACTCTATAAAACCAGCCACTTCGAAGCAGCATATTGCAGAGATCATTACGTGCAGGGCCTGGCTCATTAATATGAATTTCGTATTCTGTCGTGTCTTTCGTAATTTTTTGCACAAATAAATCATTATTTATGATTGAAATAATAACGAATAAATAAAAATAATAGCGCCGATGATGTAACAGCTAGAGCGCTGTTTCCCACCCGGTAGATGCGGATTCGACCCCCACCAGGTATCAATGTCGAATTTCAAATTTGTACGTCTATTCGACTCTCTTACGGTGTAGGAAAACGTTGTGAGAAAACTCAAAGGTTGTGTATGAAATCGACCAATCTACACTGGGCCAGCGTGGTTCTGATAGTCCTAATTCAAGGTAGGCTCAAACCCGGCGGACGGATGGAACAAGTACGCTCCCGCTATATTACCACTTTGGTATAAATAGCGATTAGGTCCGACTTGAAAAAAAGGATATATGAAGCTGTGTAGGCGCTAAGTAAAACACATAACTCTTTTAAATAATGTGCGGACTGTATTTCGTATGTTTAATGGTTACATAAAGTAAGAAAAATCTATCGCGATGCCTGGCTAGCGAACAACTGCCCAGTTTTTAAATAATGTAAATCTACCTTACATACTAGATTTATTAGATATTTTGATGTATGAGTGGTCTCATACATATTGCGCAACACAACAAAAAAACACCAAAACATAAATTAAATATTTATGACATTATTTTATTTAACTTAATTTTGAAGTAAAATTTTCTTTTTAAAATATTACTAATAGTTCAAACTGGTAAAATAAGTACTTATGTCATGCAAGATAAGTTTGTAATATTAATTTATGTTTTGGAAACATACAGTACAAAGTAAGTACATACTTACTCAACTAATAAACTAACTCAACTGTTAACAAATAACAACTAAGAAAGCAAGTACATCTAATCAGTATCAATTGGCAAAATACAAATTTTATGAATACTAGTTTTTATAACAGAACCTTTAGAAGTCTTAATGGAAAGTGCTCTAACTTTACCATCAGCGCCGGGAAAAATGCCAACGACTCTAGCCATGGGCCAGCAGAGTGGAGATACATTATTATCTCTAATTATTACTAAACTACCAATTTTAACATTTTGACAGTCATTCCTCCATTTAGGTCTGTTTTGTAATTGGACAAGATATTGTTTGTGCCACTGGCGCCAAAATTGTTGCACCATCTGTGTACACTTCTGCCAAAATTTTAAACGATTGGTTGGTACAGTGGTACAATCACCCTCTGGATAGGACGTCAAAGGGGCACCTGTTAAAAAGTGACCAGGTGTCAAATATGGCATTTCATTTGAGTCAGTTGTAGGCAATGCCGTCAATGGCCTCGAATTCAAAATGCCTTCAATTTGCACTATAACTGTATATAATTCTTCATAGGTTAAAACAGTGTTACCTACAACTCTCTTCAAATGGTGTTTTGCGCTTTTGATTCCAGCCTCCCAAAGACCACCAAAAACTGGGGAATAACTCGGAATAAACTTAAATGTTATACCTAAATTAGCTGCACAATTTTGAACAGCGTTTGTGTGATCTGTGGCAGACTGCAATCGATACAAACAATTTAATTCATTATGTGCACCTTTAAAAGTGCTTGCATTGTCGCAATATATAATTAGAGGTCTATTTCTACGAAATATAAATCTTTTAAGTGCATTTAAAAAACTTTCGGTAGTTAAATCTGTGGAATTATACTATAAACTTTATTGACTAACTTGGCCATTAATAACGCACTATTTAATTCAAGGCGCGGTGTGCTCATTGCTTTGATCGGGTTGACGCGTGATTTTGAACATAATAAATTAACTGTTACCTTGTTATCAGCGTCTACCGTTCTCAAATACAATGCGCAACCGTATGCCTTATTTGAGGCATCTGAAAAACCGATAATATCGATACATTTTGAATTATAAGTATTTAAATCTCGTTTAACTACAATGTTCCTCATCAAATTCAACTTGCTAGAAAAATTTCTGAAATCCTCATTAAGCTGGTCAGGCAAAATAGAATCCCAACCGGTTTTTTCTAACCATGTTCTTTGCATTAATAATTTAGCAACAACAACGATTGGGCCAACCAGACCTAAGGGGTCAAAAATTTTGCTAATAAATGATAAAACATCACGCTTTGTATAGCGTTCAGAAAGTGTTTGTTCGGGTGCAGTAATAACAAGAACATCACTATCAACTTTACATGTCAATCCTAAATTTTTAATAACAGGACTCACTTTATCAGAAAATAATACATCACTTTTAGTTTGCTCATTAGCATTTATACCTTCCAACAATCTTATATCGTTTGAACACCACTTATGCAGCTTAAAGCTTCCCTTTTTAAGCAATTCAATTAACTGATTACGTGTTTCTAAAAGCTGTTCGAAACTGTTACTCGTTAAACATATATCGTCGATATAAGTTTGGTGCAAAAGCGCGTCAGCAGCCAGGCAATATTGGTCTTTGAACCTATTGGCTAATTCGACAAGACAACGAGTGGCAAGGAAGGATGAGCTCTTAAGTCCATAAGTGACTGTTAAAAGCTGAAGACACTGAATAGCAGCATCTGGAGAGGACCTCCACAAAATATTTTGCAGCGGGCAGTGTGATGGAGTAACATCAATACAACGAAACATTTTTTGTATGTCGCAGTTAATAACAAAGCGAAATAATCTAAATAAAATTAGAATGCTGAATAAATCATTTTGAACAACCGGTCCATTAAGTAAGACATCGTTAATTGAAATCTTGGATAAACTTGGCATGGAACCATCAAATACCACTCTAAGTTTAGTAGTAGGGCTGTTCTCATTAAAAACAGGATGATGAGGAAGGAAGAATACTGCCTGCTCATCTAAATTATACTCAGAAATGTCGACATATTTGGCATGCCCTAAGCTGACATATTCGTCTATGAATGATTTATATTTTTGGAATAATTCATTATTCTTTTTAAATCTTAATTCCAAATTTTTAAACCTTTTTAAGGCACCAGTAAGAGAATCTCCTAACTGTAAATTAGAAATGTCCTGCTTAAGAGGCAATGTAACTTCAAATTTATTATTTTTTAATGAGACCGTGTCTTGAAAAATAGTTTCAGCTAATTCCTGTTCAGAGTTTGATTCGGTATAGACCTCAGGAATAGTATCTAGTTGCCAGAATTGTGACACAGTTTGCTCTAATTGTTTACAAGGTGAATCATTGACAGAATCATAGTTATTAAATAAATTGCAATTTTGCTTACTGCATAGGTTAGAAACTTGGACTGTAGATGAAGACCCGGTGTGGTGAGGAACCTTGCCTGCTACCACAAACCCAAATCTTGTATTTTGTAATACCAGTTCTCCAACTGGCAGTTGCTCACGAAGGAGGACCTGGAAAAATGTATCACAACCTAATAAAATATAGATTTTTTGACAAATATTAAAGTCATCATCTGCCAACTTGACATATGAAGGTAACTGAATGTTATTTATAGGAATTTTAAATTGTGGCATATCAGATGTAATATTCTTTACCACAAGACATGTCACTGACATGCTAAAATCATTTACAGACGAATAAACATCCAGTGTGGCCTGCTGCGTGCATTGTATGGATCCATCACACACCCCAGTTATTATAGAATCGGCATGCTGTAACTTACAACCCATTTTTTTTACAACTTCTGGCAAAACAAAGGAAACTTGACTGCCAGTATCGAGTAAGGCACGAACATAAAAAGCTTGGCCAAATCTATCAAACAATTTTACCTTGATTGTAGGTAATAAAACATCATGTGAGACTCATGCAAATAAGCTGACCCTATCACTGCTTCCTTTAGGCTTAGACTCTTCATCCTGATGCAACAAAGAATTATGCTTTCCCTTGCAGACTGAACATTTAAAAGTAAAAATACATTTTTTATCTGGGTGCTCGTTCAAGCAAATATGACAAATATTATTTTTATTTACAAATTCTTTTCTTTGAACAGGCTCAGCAAGTTTAAATGTTGAACATTGGTGCAATCTATGAAAAAGCGAGTTGCAGTACTTACATTTTATAGATCTAGTACTATTTTTAGAAGAAACACTCAAACTGGACCGACGACGGCTGCTGGTGCCTGGGGCGCTCTCACCGAGAGACTCCAGGGCAGCCGCTCGAGTTTCTAGAAATTTCAAGAAACATTCTAATTTTGGAAGCTCAGTATTGTTTTTATTATTTTCTAAATGAAATGCTCGCAATGTGTATTGGTCTATTTTTCTCTGTAAAATGGCTATGAGAATTAAATCCCACTGCGTGACAGGCACACCAATATTTTTTAATGCACCAAGATGTTGCCTTGTAATCGATATTAAAGTACGCAGGGCCGAAGCAGAGGTCTTTTGCATTATTTGCATGTCTAAAATGGAACAAATATGATGATTAACAACTTGTACTTTATTATCGAAGCGCTGAGTTAAAAGTTCAACAGCAACTTCATAATTCTCAGACGTTAAAGGTAAATTTTTCACTAAATCGTGAGCTTCACCATCTAATAGGGACAGCAAATAATAAAATTTGTCACACGGTGACAAGGAAGAGTCTTTATCAATGACACTTTCAAAAATCGAAATAAAACTTTGGAATTCACCTACCTCGCCATTAAACTTCTTTATCTCAATACGAGGGAGCCGTTGAAATCCATGGGGAGGTTTACCACCACCCTTAGGAGAAGATTCCGCGTTACCATCAATCAACTTGGTAAAACCCGCGATGGTCTCAAAATACTTGGACTCAACCTCCTCAAGCCGCTCGTTGTCGTCGGGATCTAGGGTAAGAATCTCAGTATGAATATTCATGTAATCATTGAAAGCTTTACGTAAACAGTTTGCTTTTTCTTTAACTATAAAAGAATCCAAAGAAATAGTACCTGACAGCAATCCTTGCAAATAAGTATTTGCACGCGTCATACACGCTTTCAAGACGCCTCTTTCCACTTTAAGGCGTTTTAAGTCTTCCATGATTTTATGAAAATAAGTAGTAATAAAGACAGTAGGACAAATATCTTATGTACTTATAAAAGCGAATTCAATTTTCGACAAAATGGCGTCGATGGCGTTCTGTCTGTGTTCCCCACTAATAGTGTTCCCTCACTTTGGAATGTTCGTTCTCTCTCCTTCAAACCACGAACGAACGAATGCCACCGAAGACCACGTCCGTTCCGAGACGCGCCGAAATCGATTAAAGCACCCGCAATCGCGTTCCGAATTTGGTTCCGAATCACTGTCAGCTATCAAAACTCATACGTTCCTTCCTTTGCTTCTCCGATCGCTAACAGCGCTGAAAGTCTGATTCGGAATGCGCCCCGAGTATGTCGGCTAAAAGGCGAACACTACCGAATGCGCTAACGCAAGCGCGAGTGACAGAACTAAACGGCACTAGTTTTACGCACTGCACTTTTCACTACGCGAGAACGGGATAGCACAAAACGACGAGTCACGTTGACCGTTGACTTGACACTTGAATGAATAGTTCGCTCGACGACTATGACGAATCCTTACGATGAATCGGCAAAAATGACGTATTGTATTGTTCTTTAATAAAATGCGCAGGTAATTATTATGAATGATATTTCCAGGTGAATGATCCAATTATATGTTCTTTCTAGAAGAAACCAACTTCGTAAAAAGTCAAAACAAAACTTGTGCTCGTATAGCGAACAAAGGTCGCGGCGATCACTGAACACGCACAAAAAAAATGGTAGGTACATGTACTTCGTGTATGGGAAAAAAATCACGGCGTTGTTTGCGGGAGCACTGCACACCGCTACAAGCCACCGTGTTACCTCTATGCGGCTTGTCAAACCTTCCTCTGACCGACGGCGAGCGCACTGCGCCCAACTGCAACTTGCAGATCTTCACGCTCGGCAGGAACAGGGACCCAAATTTAGAGCACACCGTGCCCTCGACTGCAGCCTGCAGCCTCCGGAACCACAAAAAAAAGGCTTTGCAACTTGCAAAGCGTTAATATAGACGAGTTGAACGCCGTTAACTTAACGCGCCGAAGCTATGAGTGTCCAACACTGTTGCGCAAAACTCACTCGCGAGAGCCCTTCTTTCGACGGTTGAAGGACCAAAAAGAAATTATGTAGGCGCTAAGTAAAACACATAACTCTTTTAAATAATGTGCGGACTGTATTTCGTATGTTTAATGGTTACATAAAGTAAGAAAGGTCTATCGCGATGCCTGGCTAGCGAACAACTGCCCAGTTTTTAAATAATGTAAATCTACCTTACATACTAGATTTATTAGATATTTTGATGTATGAGTGGTCTCATACAAGCTGTTGATGATGTACAAATAAATATTTTCGTAAACATTTCTGTTATATTTGCATATTTATTTTAGACTTCTTTTGGTTTTTTTTTTTAGTTTCTTATCCTACTAAAACTGTATTATGTTTCGTTGTTATGTGAGTGAGTAACACGTCAGTTTCACTGTCAAGAGGATCTTAGCCTGTCTTGCGTCTCTAAGAAACGTATTTACACTTCAGCGACTAAAGCTCTCCATGTAATGGTATATCTTTGTAAAAGTGGCACAACGAGAAATAACAACATTGTGACGGCAGCTGCAGATCTCCAGTGACATAGTTTATATCTTTTCCTAGCATAAACGCGGCAGTAAAGTGTTTATTAGCTTATTTTCTACACCATTGCGGGGTAATGATCTTACTTTGTCGGCTGATCAAAGTTTTATGAGCAAAACTGAATTAAACGATAATTTAAACCAAGTTTTATGACTAAACAAACACATATGGCCCTATATGCATTGTGTCGTATTGCATTACAGGTTAACGCACTTTTATTTACGCGTGTTTAAATGAATATCAGATCAGATTTTATTAACATACCGTTAATATCATATCTAATTTTGATTTGACTCATATGTAACATTGTTCAACTTTAGTTTGACACCTGAGAATTTGGTATGTTATATTGATAATAATACGATGTTTGGTTGTTATAGCAGCTATGCCAAATCTATCATAATTATGACGTCATGTACAGACTATTTTTTTAGGATTGTGTTAATTTTTACTAATTATGATAATGATGTGTAATTTAAAAATTCTGAATTCTACCACGTTATATACACAGCATCGTCACTACAAAAAAATGAATATAATATTTTTACATATACCTCTACATTTATGGTAAAACAAACTACCGTGCAAATATTATGATAAAAAGTGGCGAATAGGAAGAGATTTTGGGAGTTTTATCAATATGCATATTATGGAAAAGCGCGGTATTTTGGCTCTTCTGTACAAGTATTTTTTATCAGTGCATTTACTTGAACATGGCATTTAAATAAAACAACTTTTCCCAAGGAACATGGGCCGAAACACGATATATGTTTTTAACCTTCTATTCAAATGATACACCATTTCTATAGGAGGTAAATTTGACTGAATCATCTTTCGATCTTTGTCATAGTATTACATTCTGTGCATCTGTGCTTTAGAAGAAGTTGTCTCATATATGATATATGACGTCATATATGATGGGCTTAACACCATATTTATCAAAACTAAGGCTGGTTTTCACGAGCGCCTAAGAATTTGTAGTAACGAGCTTGTGAAGAGCATATTTCACACAGTATACATGTATAACGTTAACTTTAATATGAGAAAATACCTACTAGGCAGATCATTGTAGTTATGAGGTTTGTAGTCATAAATTTATGACAATTTACCTGATACGAGTTTATTGAATCTTTTATGACGTATTTAATTTAATGAACTACATAACTAGATTTAAATTAGTCTAATTTACATAACGTGTTTCATTTGACTGAATTGAATTAATTATTATTTTGTTTTTATATTAATTGTATTTGCTATTCTATGGGACTTTGTATCTGAAAATAAATAAATTTATTATTATAAGACTCCTCGACCTGACACGAAACTATTTAATAAAAAAAAATGTATTTAAAACTCAACGTCACAACAGTAGCTACAAAATATCAATTCTGGCAAGCACCTACGTGTGAAACGAAATCAGATATCGTGCGTGATTAACAGGATTCCAAATTAATGTATGCCCGGGGGCAAATGACTGTTATTTATATTCCAGGGAGATCGTTTTATTTTATTGCATCCAAACAACATTCGAACAGAAAAGGTACGGTCTCATGGGTGAGGCCATTCATTTGCCTGTTGTAAAACACTAGATAATTCAAGTGAGTACCTATTTGCACATACATGAATAAAAGAGTTTTTTACGTTTTAATTGTTCTGTTGTCGCTGAATTCATAATGATCATAATTTTCAGCCCCCTACCACCCAGTTCTACTGATGTGTATAGGACTCTTCTCTATTGCGCCATTCTTGCATGATTTAACAGTTAAATAAACATAGAGTCAGACATGGATTAGGATGAAGATTGTTTTACATTATATTTTGATTCGGTTTGTTGTATCATGAAGGTAAAAAAAACATTTAAGGTTAGATAAATGAAAGGCTCGCGCGGCGATCGCCTAGATACCGCGCTATCTAAAAACAACAGTGTTTATGATAATTTAGAAGGATGCAAACGTGCGTGCGTGCAAAATTTAGCTCGGGTACGCCGAATTCGGCGTAGTATTTGTTGCCGCATTTTACAACTACGCCAGCGGTATCTAGGCGAACGCCGCGCGAGCCTTTCATTTATCTAAGCATTTAAGTTATTGTGTAGTTGACATTTTCGATGGAGAAACTCCATGTGTCACGCGCAAATCTCAATTTCATACATTTCGCACGCATACTCTACGTACACCTAGGAGTACGAGAAGGCCGCAGCTGAAACTTCCAATCCGTTTATTTCAATACAAAAAAAATCGATGTAAGTCGAAGTAAATGTTTGTTTGTTTTCATTCCTCGCCTTCTGAACAACTATGGCGTTATTACGACCTTTTTACGGCCCAAATAATTTCCCAATAAACACTACAATAGCCAAACGGAGGTAACGGAATCCACTACGTCATCGGTAACCGTTAATCTCGGTCGGCAAATCGTAACGTCAATAAAACGGGAGCCCGCGTTCTATTGCCGTCAGAGGTCGATTTACGGTACTAGCATTCCAACCGATGTGCTTAGTACGACTTGTTCACAAAGGAACTTAGTGGCAATAAAACTAGGTTCCGAATACAAACCTAAAAATACCAAGTGAAAGTTTACAATATGAGAATCGCAAAAGATTAGGCGTGGTTTGGAAAATGTGTAACAATAACAAATTATACTTTTTGTAAAATACATTGTAGGTATCGCTACATCTCAATTACTTTGTGGGTAATTGCATATTTAACTAAAGGTTCAAATTGTATAAATAGACGAACATTTTCCAGTTTACCGGTTGGGGGTAGCGTGTGTAGCTAGTTGGTCAGGGAGAGGGTTGAAATGATACAACATGTTGTTGCGAGTGAGATGCGTGCAGATCTGATTTATTATCAAAATGTTCGTCTATTTAAACAATTTGAACCTTTAGTTAAATATGCAATTACCCACAAAATAACTAAGATGTAGGAATACCTACAACATCATATCACACTAATCACACTCTTACTAATATTATAAATGTGAAAATATATTTCAATGTTTGGACATTTGTTTTGCCTTCACGCTTAAAGTACTCAACGGATTTGGATGTAATTTGGAATGGAGATAGTTGGTAACCTGGATTAACACATAGGATTTTTTAAAGGAAAATTTTACACAACAAGAGCGTAGCCACGGGTGAATTATAATAGACCGTGAAATTATAATATTGCCTTGACAACCTACTAGTCAGAAGTTGTCACGTTGGCCACAGCATAGATAAATAAGGGGGTATAGATTGTTCTTTTCATACTAAGAGTTTTGCTATTTAAGAAAACTGTACTAGATGGCGTTACTTGGCTTGTCGGAGGTAACATTTGTCTTAAATGGCCAAATTAAAGCATTTTTCATCTCGAGGATTTAATATTTATTTTTTATTACTATAATAACAATGTTTTTTCATTACTAGACACAATAAATCAACAATTACTCACTATTCAAATTAGCACTCAATTTATTGAACCATTAAACTAAAAACCTAAAACCTTTTCACGTTTGGTGAGCACGCAGTTATTCTGATTTTCAACAGATGGCGTGTTTTTAGAAATAGCGCTACAGAAATATTGCCAGATTTTAAAAATAAATATGTGTCTGATCTATACTTGGTTAATTTGGAAGAAATAATGTTTAATAACAAACATCAGCTGTCGCACATACAGAAAACATTTTCTAATTGATAAGTCTAAGACAACAATATTGATAGCTGCATAACCAAACTAAAATAAGTGCGTTCCGTTTCATTGTGAAAAATTATTATGAAGTATCTCGTTTTTTAACACTGCTGCTTAAGCCTGCTCCAGAATGTCCAGACTTAGCCCACGGATCGCTTGCTAAGTGTCATTCATGGAGCTGTTTTTTATTGTACTTCACGCTGTCTTTCCCAATTTTTTTCGGTTTTTTATCCCGCGGGTCTTTGCGAACATCCATACATCCGTCAGATACAAAGTTTCACATTTATAACATTAGTAAGAACAATGGACCTACGCTCGCGTTATGTAAGATTTTCCCGTAGGAATAAAACTTTCTCCCGTAAAAACTAGGTATAATGTTCAGGTTACAAACTATCTCCATTCCAAATTTTATCTAAATCCGTTGAGAACTTTAATCGTGAAGGTGGAACATACAAATATTATTTTCACATATTTTATAAGGATTAGTTAGTACAATAAATCTTAACACGTCTGGCAATCTAGTTGTCATGCGCGTGGTCATACCCTGCGTTCCGAAACGCGCTGAAATCGATTAAAGCACCCGTAATCGCGTTCCGAATTACTGTCAGCTGTCAAAATTCATACGTTTTTTTGCTTGTCTGATCGCTGACAGCGCTGAAAGTCTGAATCGGAATACGCCCATAGATAAATAAGGGCGTGGTGACTGGTGTTGTTTTGTTTTCGTGTTTGCGCTTAGCAACCGACTCGAGCGTTCATGGCAACAAAGGTTGCCAAACGCGATACTACGTTGTGCTGTGTGATTATCTTGCTGCTGCTGCTTTGCCAAACGCATGAAAAATTTGTGATTTATCATCTACTTTTAGTAAAAATTTATGATTTCTGTAAGTCACAAAAGAAAAATGTTTTAGAAAACAAAATCAATCCGAAATTAAAGATAATAAAAAACTTGTAGGTAATTAAATGATGGTCTTTTCCTTATTTCGCTGAACCCGATTTTTTCACAGGCATAGGTAATCCCTCACGGGTTAAGAAGATTTGGATAAGAAACATATTTTGCATAACATTTATCATCTGAATTCATCACCTCTCTTTTGTCACATCACACTAACATTTTTGTGAAAATATATTTGGATGTTTGCTCCGCTTTCACGCCTAAACTACTAAACGAATATGGATGAAAATTGGAATAGATATAGTTTGTACTCTGGATTAAAACAATCGAGACTTTAAAAAAATATATTTTTACCATGTCTTATTCCCACGGGAGAATTTTATATAACGCAAGCGTAGCCGCGGGTGGACCGCTAGTTGTTCATAAAAACGGAAAGGATGACTCGTTTTTAAAATTATAATTAGAGCGTGATTTCGGAATGCAATAATGGTGTTTATGACGTTATAATTGTATCTTGCTAGAATATAGTGTTACACCACTCATGTGTTGAAACTTTATATCTTTACGAGTGCTTACACCCAATAAACAGAATTTTGATATTTTGTGGGTTACGCCACTTTTGCACTTTTGCACCTTTTAACGTCAAACGGCTGACAATAATGTTAACATGATAATTTTGAAAAGTAAATATGGTCCTTCTAAAAAAATATATCTTTTTTTTTCAATTTTCCGCGCAACTTTTTTTATTTTATTAGAATCTTCTCGTGACAAAAACAAACTCAACAAAAAAATAATTAGCTAAATCGTTCTAGCCGTTCACGTGTGATGCCGTGGTGGTAACAAAGGCAAATAGGGATTCATTATTAGAACATAGTAAATATTAGCATAGAGAGTGAGTTTACCAATAAAGACGTAAACATAAATTCACAAATAGTACGGGCAAGCCAGTTCGGGGTCGCTCCACATTTGCGCCACCTGGCGACTAAAGGAAACCACGTTCAGTTAGAGATTTATTAATAGTTCGACAGATGTCACTTGATTAACACAGATAGGCTTAGAAAGTAGCGACATCTAATATAATAAGCAAAACTAAAAGGTACCGGCGACAATAATAAGTTTTACGCAGGTTGGGCATGCAAGTATGGAGTTAGCAATCTATACCCCCTTATTTATCTATGGCCACAGTTAGCTAACCCCATTTAAACACTAAAATTTACTCCTACAAACGCTTTGACTTCCTAAACTCTTTCCATGAAAAGGATTCTTTAAGTTGTTTCCAAGTCTGGTATTTAATTCTATTGATTTTTAAAGCCGCAAAACGTATTTTACGGAGCTGTTTTGTAAATTTACTTCGGTATTTTAATGAAATCCTTTGCATAACTTGGACAATGTTGGCAACTGTGACAAATGGTGTCGTTGTCGACATAACTTGCGTCGCAAAGTACTTTTTGGACAGCTAATTTTGGTTACAATTTCAGATTCTTTCTGTACAGTTCCATTTTTGTAATTTGCATAGTAACCTCTCATTATTTACTTTGTCAGACTAGCTTTCTTGGCATTTTATGAAAACAATATTTTTGTCTGGATC
Organism: Carpatolechia fugitivella; assembly: GCA_951230895.1. NCBI lineage: Eukaryota > Metazoa > Arthropoda > Insecta > Lepidoptera > Gelechiidae > Carpatolechia > Carpatolechia fugitivella. The sequence goes on from OX579660.1 coordinate 9,188,368, forward strand.
GTTTTGAACGTGACAGTTTTTGTAAGTGCAAGAAATAGGCGGTTAATTTCAGAGATACGTAAATAAAAAAAAAAATATAAGTTGAATAATTGTCTATTGATCATTCACGTTCCAGCACCTGTATTTTTGACCTAGATTCTTCTGCAGTGTTCAGCACCGTGTACAATGTTCGCTGGATTGCTGAGAATCGACTGGAAAAACCTAGTGCATTGAGTTCATTGGTTTCACTTCTTACGTAGGATTTGATTTGCCCGTCCAAGCTAGAGGGAAACTTCATGTGTACTACTGTCGGGGATAAAGCAAAGAGAATTAGGTCGAAGTGGTTGGAACCTCGCCAGGGGCTGGGCGTCCCATTTTATTCTGTAAAAATAATAAAAATCCAACAGCTACGAATGTCAGTGAGAAGGCGTATGCTAGTTCGTGTTTTTGTTTCTTCGAAACGCTATAAACTATGGCGCCAATCGCATTCATTAGTACGAAAATGTGTTCTACTTTTCTTTCTCAGACTTAGCTGTTTAAGATCACGAGAGCGTGTTCTTCCAAATATCATTAAAAGAAAACAGAAATTTTGATGACATCGGTCTTAGACGGGCAGATAGGCTATTACGTTGAGAAATAACGAGAAACTTTATATTTTCTTTGATTTTGACACGCAAAAGATGAACTCTGTACTTGAGAATATCGAGCATGTATGGTGGGGGACGTCTGCGAGGAGCGCAGACGGGTGATCTGCTCTATACAATATCGAGAATATAGAGCTGATCATCACTCCTTATTATTTTTTCTCCGATTTCATCCCATAACCTAAAAAACAAACGTACTACAGAGACAAAATATAATAACAGGTTAGTTAAATGCCAATGCAGCGGCAATGATTGACCTAAATCCATTAATTTTAAAACAATATAAAATAAATATTTATTAATGTTATTTGAATTACGCAGCACGTCACGTCTTTCCCGAGATTATTAAAAATGCCTCCCGTTTTATTCCCTTACCACACTCAGTCCACGTAGAGATTGTGGAGATAAAACATTTTTGGACATTTTCCTCTTTTTAACTCAGTCGGATAAAAATGTTCAAACGGCGTTAATGTTTCTTATTTTTTGTGTGAAAATTCGAGAAAAAAGAAACGCTTTAGGGTGCCACTCCAGGTGTTAATAAATAATTGGCCCGTCAGTTGATTTCACGCGTGCGTAGCTGCTGAATCATAATAAAAATGATCGAACATTGTATTTTTTTGTCATTCTCGAACAATTACTTTGATAAAAAGTAATGGATATAGTGAATATTTTATTAAAACTTGTCCTATTCGCTAGTAAAACCGACAGTTTATCAAACAATAAGTTATCCAGGATCATAGTTTTTTTTTAGTTTTTTTAACCAATTAATAAAACCAATTTTTTACTTTGACATCATCAATTACAGCTCAATTTCAATGTTATTTGTGTTCGTATATTTCTTTTCAATTGATATTCGTTTTCAATTTCATCTGAAATTATCCCTATTTTCTACCTATTCTCGTTCATTGCTGAATTTTGGATATCAGAGAGAAAACAAAAGTCATTTCAAATGTTCTATTCTATTCTCTCCCATTGATCAGCCACATTATACGGATTAAGCGGGATCACATAAAGGTTAACCCTTTATAGGGCTTGCTCGTAAGAAAAAGTTTTGGATCTTTACCGCTTTAACGACAATCCGGTTAATTGGTCACTGATTATATTTTAGACCGATGCGGTGGACTGTCAAAAGTTTTTCGTTTAACGTATTTGGCGACGTCTCCAGTAATACACCTTTCATTTCCTGGCGCAGTCAGAAAACAGCTACAACGAGTCATCACATTCCCTTTCTAGTACACGTTACTAATCACGTACGAGCGTCATTCGCCTCTCGACACTCATTTGTTCCACCTCTCGGCGCGCCGCTTTGTTCATTAATTACTGCGGTATTTGGAAATCCATTTGGAAACTCTGAAACATTCACAAACGCACAAGATTTGGAAAGCAAACAGCCGAATGTAAATCTAATTCGGATTTAGGCGCAAACTAATTTCCCGTGGGGCGAATTATATCGGTGTGTGAGGCGAGGCTGAGTAGATAAATCACGTCATTAGAACACCACGAGGATTCTGTGATATGCAGCAAACTAAGCTACAATGTTGACTCCTAAAACGATTTTAGAGACGAAAATGATCGTATTTTTTTTACGAGGGTCCCCGAATAGTTATGTTGATTTTTCTATAAGTTAAATATTGATACATATTATCATGACACATTAAAAAAACTGTACAACTATTTAGGCAGATAAATCAAATCCTTGAACAGAATCTTTTAGAAATATATAATAATATTATAGGTGTATTGCCCACTTCAACAAACTTCTTATGAAATTTTACTTTTAGACACTTAACCGACCTGTACCTAATATTCGTAGAAATAAAGCAGATTAATAAAGGATATTTGATTTGATTTTGGTTAATTTGATTAAATTATAAAGGGCAATTCAAACTGCTCGGTCAACCAAACAAACATGTAAGCCCTAATTTGCACCTGAACACGAACAAAAGCCAAATTCCACCCTCCGTAGTGTAACTGCAGCATCTGTCCACCGTCGCAACTGCAATCAAGTGACCTCGATCTGGTAATGTCACGGTCTCCGAAACCGGATCAAAGGTATGTGGCAAATATTGTGCAAGAATTTTCAAACATGCCTATGAATCTCGTGGTATTGAGTTCTTTATTTATTTATTTTTTTAATTCGTAAAATATCGTGTATCTATGAAAATTAATAATAAATTTTATTACAATGAATTCAAATCTAACATGTGGGTTATTCATCTTTACTATGGCGTAGCAGGACGTAGCAAATCGCAGATCTTTCTGCTACGACGACATAAACATGCCTTATTCAGTACAGGTTCATGAGTGCATCCATATCACGTGCGTATAATAACTCATCAACGGCCCGTTACAGTCCACTGCTGGACTAATGAGCCTCTTCCACTTAAGTGGAGGGTTTTGCCATAATCTCCACGCTTGGCAGGCGGGTTGGAGATCGCAGATTAAAAGGTATGTATCAGAGAGCGCTGCTGCCCGTTTCCTGTTCAATGTGTAGTCCCTAAGTCGCCTCTTACGACACCCACGGGAAGGGTAGGGGTAGGTGACAAATGTCTTTGCTGTTAGTGAAGTGTACGGGACTGTATCCACAAGGATAAAAAAACGAAACGGGCTACATCATTAAAAAGATATTTCAATGTATAGACGCACGTGATATGGACGGACTTATGAATTCGACTGTAAATGTTTTGTGGTTTCTACATAGAAATAATTAGAATAGTTCATAACGTTAATTAATAAATTTCCCTATAATAAATCACAATTTGAATAAGATATCGTGTCTAAAAAAATCCAAGCAATCATACATTTTGTAGCCATATAAATATCTCGCATCCAAGACATATTTCACCTAATCAACCCATATTTTAGACATCTGACAGGGCTAACTACCCGCCAGAGAGGTTATACTGTGGCCGTCACAGAGTTCCAAACTCCACCGGACATGTTTGACACATCGACAGTTTCCGAAACTGAGATATACCTACTATAGCTAAGCTAAGCTATAACTACGGGACGAAGTTAGCTTCACACGAGAGTTCGGCTTTTTAGAAATAGGTTAGTTCAAAAATAAACTTTCATGAAATGGACTCGAGTCTGATACTAGATTATTATTATAATTAAAAACTCATCAGGATATAGGATATAAGATGAAATAGCTTAAAATAAATAAGTGACGGCTCCGTAACCCAGGTGGTAGTGTATCTGCCTCCGACGCACAGGGTCGCGGGTTCGAATCCCGCCCAGGGCAAATTTGTGTGATGAACACTTGTGTTTGCCTTGTGTCTGGTTGTTGTTATCTATATAAGTATGTATTAGGTCCTTACATATGAAATTGGCGTTTTGTCGTACTGGCCACTTTGATCACAAATTTCTCCTATTTGGTTAGGAATTCGAAATTCAAATTTATACAGCTATTTCCACATGTAGTTGTGTTTCGTAAACCGTCATTCATTTGTTTTTTTACTTATCTTTTTTCTGTTTGCATCGCTCGATTTACAAAATGGAAAATTTGAAATATCGCGTTATTTACGAGTACGAGTTCCACCGTGGCACCAGTGCTGCGGAAACGGCTCGAAGGGTTAATGATGTGTATGGCGGTTGTGTCGCAAAAGAAAACACAGTGCGTTTTTGGTTCCAACGTTTTCGTTCTGAAAATTTCGACCTGCAAAACAAGCCCCGTGGACGGCCGGAGACCCAAGTTGATAATGAAGCATTGAAGGCTATTGTGGAAGCGGATCCATCGCAAACCACGTCCGAGTTAGCTGCAGGCTTCGGTGTTAGTGATAAAACTGTTTTAATCCACTTGAAGCAAATTGGGAAGATTAAAAAACTTGAAAGGTGGGTTCCTCACGAATTGAGTGAAGCAAACCGGCAAACGCGCGTCAACTGCTGCGTTACATTACTTGACCGGCACAATAACGAAGGGATTTTAAATCGAATCATTACCTGTGATGAAAAGTGGATTCTCTACGATAATCGGAAGCGCTCATCGCAATGGCTGGACCCTGGCAAGCCAGCCAAAGCCTGCTCCAAGCGAAAATTGACCAATAAAAAGTTACTTGTAAGCGTTTGGTGGACTAGCGCCGGTGTCGTTCATTACAGTTTTCTCAAATCTGGCCAGACGATTACGGCAGATGACTATTGTCAGCAATTGCAAACCATGATGGAAAAGCTAGCTGGTAAACAACCGAGGCTGGTCAATCGCTCTACGCCACTGCTGCTTCACGACAACGCTAGACCACACACTGCACAACAGACGGCTAGCAAATTAGAAGAGCTTCAATTGGAATGTCTAAGGCATCCACCGTACTCCCCGGACCTTGCTCCAACAGATTACCATTTTTTTCGAAATTTGGATAACTTCTTGCAAGGGAAAAAATTCAACTCAGATGGGGCAGTCCAAATCGCCTTCAAAGATTTTATTGATTCCCGTCCGAATGGTTTTTTTAGTAAAGGGATCAATGAACTACCTATGAGATGGCAAAAGTGCATAGATTACAATGGCTCATACTTTGATTAAATAAATATACTATATAAAAATTTATCGACTTTTTGTTCCTCCCATACAAAACGCCAATTTCATATGTAAGGACCTTATTTATCTATTTGTGTAATGTATATCAGCTGTCTGGTACCCATAGTACAAGCTCTGCTTAGTTTGGGATCAGATGGCCGTGTGTGAAGATGTCCCTTCATATTTATTATTATTTATTAAGTTTAGGTTGAAGTTCATTAGCAGTAAGATAGTTCCTTTGTTCAATGTACTTTTTGTCTGTACGTATTTCTGTTTTATGTGAAATAAAGTATATTAGACATAAGACATAACGTTTATATATTGTTGTAGTTTTATTTTGTTTCATTTTTTTTATCAATTTAATCACTTTTACGTTAGAACTCTCTCTTATACCAATCTAATTTCTCATAATAATATCTTAACATAAAATGTGATGTATTGTTTGGATTTAGTCCAAGATAATATCACAAAGTAGGTAAAGCGGCGTGTTTGTGATAATATATTTAATCCTACTTAATAACTATAAATGTAAAAATAATATTTGGATGTTTGGATGTTTGTTCCGCCTTCACACCTAAACCACTGAATTCAACTGATTTGGATGAAATTTGGACTGGAGATAAGTTGTACCTTGGATTAGCACATAGGATACTTTTTACGGGAAAAAGTCTTATTCCCACGGGAAAATATTACACAACGCAACGTAGCCGCGCGCGAACCGCTAGTATGACATAAACATACAATAAAAAACAAAAAGTGATATTGGGTGTTATCTTCGAGGGTATGACAAGTTTGACGGCTAAAATAATGGCTGTCAAGACCGGTTTTAGGGTATCACCAGGGTTATTCTTTTGACAATCATTATATAACATAAGATGAGGGATAAATTGAAGTAATAAGTTACCACTTAACCCAGATTTTTTTTTATTTGTGAGCCCATGTTCCTCGGGGAAAGTCTTTAAGTTTTAAAGACTGAACGAACACTCTTTTTAACGAAAATCAACCAGTTAAATTACACGGTGTACGATTATTGCACGAGTATCCTAAGAAGTACTAAATAATCTCTTAAGCTTGTCTCGCGTCACGTGGGGTCAGCACAACATGATTTTTCTTCCATTTTCTTTTACGAAATTATTTTATATCCTATACCTTTATTACTCGTACCTACGTAACTGTGGCATATCGTACAATAGAATTGTGATAATTTTCCTTAATAGGTTTCTGAAGAGACACATTGGTATATATGAGTAATGAACCTTATTTTGGCGTCCCTCGAGCAGTATAAGTATCTGATGGTATGGTTTTATGTCACGCAAAGAGGTTGGACCTCCTTCGCTACGCTTGGAGTTTTTACATCAATGGTTCTAAGTCATAATTACAACGAAAGATAATTCGTTGCATAGTTAATACCTCAGAGGAACAAAAGACGATCGCTTCGCCCCCGATCGCTTTTTTTTATGGCACTAGTTGTACTTTGTGCCAGTGTCAAGTTATTATTATTTTTTTAAGCTAGGGAAACTATATACACGAAAAAAGAAACCGAATTAATATCATGGAAAGTTGGGTATAAAACAAATAAATATGCTTATATAAACACATTAAATCTTATGAACAAGATACAGTAGTGAAATACACTTAAATATATTATATTTACTATAGAAAATGTGGCATTACATTACAAGATTATATAAGCTGTTAGATAGATCATGGAAAGACTTGGTTAATACAAAAATGTTACTTCAAATGTCAAATTATCTTACTTTTCTAAAGTAAATGACAAATATTAATAAATAAATGTACATTCTAAAATACCTTCAAGAAGTGTCTAGGCTTTGAATTTCAATAACGTAAAGTAAGTATAAAAAGACATGAACGGCTAGATGGACTATCTTATTATAATTTACGATATTCAGCAGATTTATGTCTGTTTAAAAGAGAAAAATATTCTCATGTACCTACTTAACGTGTAAAATATGACAATACTTAGGTGCAACACATTATTTTTTGCTGATTTAACTAACAAACAATTCATATACTACAATAAATTAAGTGCCTACTCTGAGCTGAGACTGAAAAGAGCTTTATTATCTGCTTAAGTATCATTTGAGTACCTCATCAAATTGCGTTTTACCTGCCACGAAACGATTTTAATATCGCTCTACAAAGCCCCATTACGTCTTAAATATCGTCGTTATGTTACAAAAAGAATCCTTATTTAATTCATTCAAATGAAAATTAGTATAAAGCTCCATTATTCGCTCACTAACATTACAGGATTATTTGATAATGGTGATCTTTTATTTAAATTGCCTTTGTACTTTTGTAGAAAATGGTTTATTGTGGCGGCTTCGGTGTTATTATTAAAACGTTGTTTAAAAAAGAGCCAAGAAGATGTTTTAGAAAAAGCCAAATTTGCGAAATAATGTATCAGTTGAATAATATAAAATATATAAACAACAAACATTTTCCTATAACAATAAAAATATTCTTAGCATGAGGCTGCCTCTATATTTTCATAAAAAAGTTAGCAATTTGACTTGAATTCAAACTTGTGGAAAAAGTTTGAAGCCAATTTTAAACGATATCAGAACTTCTAAATTATTTTTTCAGGAAAAACAAACTGATTTATTTCACGGCATTAGATTTCAACAAGTTTAAGTAATTTAATATGGTTTTTGAGTTTGGGGGAAGCTCGTCCGTGTCTTTGCCTCAATTACTACCTACCTACAACAATTTTAATTAAAACCACGAGCCTCTTGGTTTTATTTATGCATACGTACCAAATATTAACCGATAAGGAATATAATAGAATATAGTTACTTATAGGTATAATATATATACGTACTTTACAAGAACCACACAGAAAAATACAGTACAAAGAAAAATTGTGTACAGATGGACGGCCTTATTGCTAAGGTAGTATTTTTTTCCAAGCAACCTTTAGGTGGTAACCAACAATAAGGTAGGTATATTTTATTTTTGTAGAATTTCTTTAATTTATACCAATAGATGAATTCATTTATAATATTACCTACTTTTCAAATATTAGTTTGCAAGTTTTATCCGCGGAAAGGAAATCTATTGCCGGCGCCGGCGTCTACCTTTGCTTTTTGTGCAGTTACATCAGGAAGATTGATCTGAATAAAAAAATCTTACGTCAACACGTATTTGTTATCTCAGAGAATATTCATAATTAACTGCACTTTGTACAAGTCGTTTACATCACAAAGCTTTGAAGACTTCTTTAATCAAGAAGAAAGAGGCGCTTAACTGAACAGGCTCTGCATAATTACAAGTTTTCCGAGAAATAAATCTGAGGCAGCTTGAGCGGAGCCTAAGTTGTAAGGCTTCGTCCGACAGGGTATGTAATTTAAAGTGCAGGGTGTCTACAAGAGTTAGTACATTTGAACTGATTCTGTTAGAATAACGTGAGGAAGATAAACTTGTATGATATTATGTGTGCTATTCGATGTTTAAATGTTAGGATGTTTGTTCCGCTGTCACTTCTAAATTTGAACGAATTTGGATGAAAATTGGAACGGAGATAGTTAATTGTACCCTAGATTAACGCACAAAATTCTTATTATAGGTAAAAGTCTTATTCCCGGGGGGACATCTTACAGAACGCGAGCGTAGCCGCGGGCGGACAGCTGTATAAATTAACGAGTTTTTCTTGAAAGTAGAGAAACCACGACGACCATTTCATCGCATGAACACAAGTGGCTAAGCAACGCTGCGTTGTCAAGTTCCAATGACTGATAATGACACTACTTCACCCGCAATACATTTTCAGCTGCTCATTTGTCAATACCAAGCATTAAAAAATTAAGCCATCACCACTGCCTATGTTATTATCGCTCACTCAAAACATAAAAATAAGAAGCTTTTTAAATGTTGCTCCAAAAATGTCAAACTGACCTTGTTTCGGGCGTTCTGTGCTTAATTATACACGTGCGGACTGTGGGTGACTCATACGCATCGCTCGTACAGCTCTCTTCGCTTTCAATATAATAACACGCTGAGGACACGCTGCTGAAGGCCACGGTGCGCAAGAGGGCGGCCTCGCTGCTGCGGCGGACGCGGGCCAGCGGCAACGGTCTCCAGTGTTATACAATACTTTTGTATATGATGGGCCTAGTTGTCTGACAATATTAAACAGCATCAGCAGTCGTATGACAAAATCAGATTATTAGACCAACTTATTTCTGATCAAATCAGGCTGTGTGGATAAGGTTCAAAGTGCATACTGCGGGCCAAGTTTGCGCCGCGCTTGGCTACCGTAGCGATTAATTGACGCCAGGCGACCGAGTTTGTTTTACGCCTTCCACTACGCTTGAAACGGGCCGGCTTTACTCGGCTTCGGCTGCCAGGGGGCAGCTTATTGAACCGAATTTCATTGCCTGCTCGCGTATAGGCTCAGTAAGTCACTAAATTGATATATATCAAAATGTAACAGATTGTTTTCAGTTGCAAAACGATGCAAGAACTTTACGTGAGATTTTTTTAAATGCTTTGGCTGTTTAATTCCGACAAAGTTAAATGTTTGATGTGTGGTGCGTTGTTGTTTTTCTTAATTCTTCACAAGAATAAGATTATAATACAATACTTACTACTTACTTACTTCGGTATTAGTAAATTGACGTAGTTAGAGTAAGAAAAAAGCGTCAAAGAGCGTCGGTGGTGTATTATTAGCTAGGACCGCCGCTGCCTCCTGTCCGGGAGACAAGGGTTCGATTGCCACTACATACCAATGTGCTTTCGAAATTTGAATTAAAATTTATGTTTATTCTACGCTTTTACGGTGATAGTAAATATCGTGAGGAAACCAGCGCACTTCAGCGAAGAAATTAAAAGGTTGTGTGTGAAGTCGATAAATACGCGCTGGACTAAGGACGTAATGAAATCAATATGTGATAAACCTCGACTATAAATACACGAGGTTACTAGGAGTCTGTAACCTGCTCCACTACGCGCTACTAAATAACCACTTTGGTATACGTAGCAATTAGATCAGTAAACAAAAAAAACTTCCTTTATTGCTAGCTGCTGAACTAACTCTAATGTCCTTTTCCGCAGGTATCCTGGATTCGCAAACGTGACCTACACATCCTGACCGTGGGAGTTCACACATACAGCAGCGACGCCCGGTTCGCGGCCTTGCACATAGACAACTCTGATGAATGGACCCTGAGGATAGCACCAGCGCAGCCTCGAGACTCTGGCGTGTACGAGTGTCAGGTGTCGACTGAGCCTAAGATCAGTTTGTCTTTTCGGCTCACTGTTGTTGGTGAGTATAGATTTCTATCTCGATTATCTTATTTCTGATCTCTTGACACTTTATCAACATCTAGTTAAAAAACTTCGAATCTGGTTATTTAAAGACAATCTGATTGGTAAACGGTATGCGCATACCTAAAATATTGACTTCTTAGTTAAAGTGTGTAATATTGTCTCGCACTTTGTACGAAACTAGGTTGAGCTTTCCACTCGCGAACAAACCAGATTTGTTTGCCTAAAACTATCCATTGCTCCGATGCTGCATAAAAGACGGACAAACTCATTAATCATAATATGATGATGATTATAATTGTATAGATTCTGTAACGAAAATTCTAATGAAATTTTTGAATCAAATACACTTAACACTTAATCTTTTAGTTTTCAAACGTTTTTGCTTCTAGATTTAATAACCATATCTAATCTGACCTACGTAAACATACATCATGTAACCTTGTTTACATGATAGCGGTTCACTCACACATTATAACATACCATACAAGATTCCACCTTTGTGTTCTTACGCAAATATTTGTTTTGTTCCTTCGGAGCCTGTTCGCGTGGTAGTACGCTAAATTACTGTCTCTTTGCTTGTTCCAGTGTCAAAAGCGGAGATCCTCTCCGGGCCCGAGTTGTTCGTTCGCGCCGGTTCTGACATCAACTTGACTTGCATCGCGCGACACGCCCCAGATCCTCCAAGGTTAGTCGACACTGGCACATTCCTTTTGGAACAAAGCATTTTCCTCGTATGTAAAGTTCTACAAATTGTCTTAATTAACGCTCTCTACTGAATTAGAAAGAGAAGAAATTGTCAATATGCGTAAATGCAAATGATGATAAAATTTTGAACGTATATGTATTATGTATTTATATATTAACAAATGATTTAATAATATATGTAAATTAATTAAATTAATCAAAATAATTAATCATACTGAATTATTAACTTTAAATTTCTATAAACGTATAGAAGTAATTTGATTACTTCAAAATAATACCTACACCATTTATGCCATTGAGTATTAATAAACATTTCTAATTTATTTTTATGGAAAATTTATAGCAACATTTTTCGTTATTCGCTCAAGTAAAGAATGTCCATGAAAGAAATCCGATCCCATCCTAACGACAGGCCTAAGCTTACCTACCCGAAAAACGGAGACATCCGTAAAAACGGGACTTCGGGAAACAATTCACTTATCTCTCCTATAATCTCCTCGTGAATCAAGTCTTGACTCAGATACGTGTTTATTCTTCGGATCACCGTGAGCCCGTTCACTTTCTGAGTCACGATTCAAGCTCGCGATGAAAGATAGAACCGACGACGCGACGTTGGAATGAGATGAAATTGTTATCTATATGTAATTTATGGTAATCTATATTAAGATGCTGTAAAGAAGATAGTATAATCTCAACTCTGTAAAATTTTATATTTTAAATAAAATTTGAATTTACATTCCAAAATTAAATTTTTTATAGCATAGTGAATGTACAAACGCAATCTTTGAACTGAGATTTTCAGTCGAATTCGAATATATTTTTTATTGGTCCTATTGAAAATTTTACATTTTTTTAAGAACATTTGCATTGTTTAATCCGCATAAATCATTTGTTGATCTAGCACTGGAAAAAGCATAAAAATTACCTTAAAAGTTCTTATTATGATGATGATATAGATTATGGCGATATCAACACACCACAACACAGCTCATTCTTATTCTAGAATACCGTTTTCGATTTCAAAGCCATTTCCCAAATTCCTCAAACCCCTGCAAGATCTATTAATCTGTCATCCAGAATCCCACCGCATAACGTATTCTAGCCTGGCGCCGCGACCTCATACGCTGAGGATAAATTTAGTTTTCAGATGCCGTTTATAGCATACCATTAGCCTAAGAGGAATAAGTTACTCTCTATTCATAGAAATAAAAGTTCCTCGCGCATACTGATGCGAGAAGCGTAGGGTGAAATTTAAATGAATGACTAAATTGAAACGGTTCTATTTATTCTTTTTGTTTGTTAGTTCGGTAAGTTATCTTTCATGTAGGGCTGCGTTTTTAACCGACTTCAAAAAAGGAGGAGGTTCTCAATTCGTCTGTATTTTTTTTTCTTTTATGTATGTTATTACATATCTCGGCCAATTGTTAACCGATTTTAATAATTCTTTTTTCATTCGATAGGATTTACTCTCGAGGTGGTCCCATATTAATTTCGTTAAGATCTGATGGTGGAACATGAGTTAAAACTTGGAAATTCCTCAACGGAATGTAGCATTCGCGTCGTTATTCGTCTATTCTTTTAGTCATATCCCAGTCAGTTTCAACCGATTTTAATGATTCTTTTTTCATTCGATAGAACGTGCTTTAGGGATAGATCCATACCAATTTTGTTAAAATCTGATGATGAAATAAGAGATAAAAGCGGAAACCAGTGATAGCAATATGCATCGCGCGCGATACCGTTTGTGGTGGAATGTTGCTAGGCAACGAAATAAATTTGTTTTGTCAGTTTGCTGAAAATCTACGTTTCCGTTGTTCCATATAAAATTATATTATTCTATTTTATCACATTTTTTGGCGACCGTGACAGGAAAAGAACCTGCAATCTTCGGATATTGTATTGGATATCACAAATAATTTAGCTTCTATGGCCGAGTGGTCGAGTGTTTTACTCTCTTTACGGAGGTTTCGGGTTCGAATCCCGGTAAAGACACTCTTAAACGAAAATGTCCTTGTGAGACTTTTTTCAGTTTAGTTGGAACATTGCTGCCTGAATCACCTGATTGTCTGAAAAGAAAGATGATTCCGTGATTCGGAAGGCACGTTAAGCCATGTGTCTCTTACTTCGACTTAACGACGACGACGACTTAAAACAGTTGCCCACGACTAATCGACGATTTTTTGGCTGGCACCGACTCCAAAAGGAAGTACAATATTCTAAATATTTACTTAATACACTACCTATCTACTTAATTGAGGATATTGGCAATATTTTTTTTAAATTGAAGGAGGTTTCTATTTTTTTGTTAATTGGCATTATATTGCTGAAAGATCATAACATACAAAAACACTACTTTATTAACAATGAAATAAAATTGTTATGTTATTCACACTATCGCAGAATGTTTACTTCTAAGAGAGATTATTTTGATTAAATAACACAAAGCTGAAAAGTATTTTTATTATCTAGAAATAAAACAAAGAATATTATTTAATTCCATTCGACGCGAAAAAGAATAAGCGATTACATAATATTGGCAATAACATTATATAATAGATCATAATCATAATAACTTTAAATTAATAAAATAAATTAAAAAAAAGTACGAGTAATACAACTTTTTTTTTACTTTATATGGCCTGGAGAGATAACAATGCCACATTTTTATTACAGTTGAAAAATAAACCCATATGAATGAAGACATAAACCATAAAAATATCCATATTATTTTACGTTCGAAAAGCAGTTTAATATTTTTTATGTATTCCCAAGCTATTTTATTACAATCGGATGGAATTCGGTAAAAACTTTTGCTCTGAAAAGTTCAAGAAGCATTGAAGCGATAAGACCTCTGGGAAAAGTCTACTGTGAACTAAATGGGAACAATTCTGCACAGTCATTTCACACAAGACTCTCGACTAGACGATATCTCTACATGGCTCCGTGTGGAACAATTTCTTCACTGCAATTTTCTAGAACGATATTTTCTACATCTAATTTGCTTGTCCAAAAATTGTGGCTGTGTGATAGATAAAAACAGATATTAATAAATCAGTCATTATTACTTTCTGCATTTTCATATCGTTTGAATAAATAATTATTTTATTTGATACACTTTAGATAAATATTTTAAATGTGGTAAGAGTCGCGGGAAGCCGCTGGATGCGGGCAACGCAGGACCCGTTGTGGTGGAGATGCTTGGGAGAGGGTTTTATCTAGTAGTGGATGTCTTTCGGTAGATATAGAGTTTCTTCATCTAAAAAGTTCTCTTGAAATTTAATTCGTCTGAAACATCTATAAGAGTGTTTAGTCAATGAAACTGAACGTTTTCGTAAAAAATTGACTGACAAATAAATTGTCCCTTACAAACAAAATCGTGTGACTAATACATAGTTGATCAGTTTACTGTATGTGAGATGGAATATTTTTATGAGAATCTTTTTCTTGAGTGATTTTTTTATTGAGAAAAGTTGTTTAATTTCTTGGAATAAATTAAAAATGTGCCAATGCACACAACTTGAAAAACTTACACAACAAATACTCGTAGCACGAGTGGAATGACATTGATTCAATATAAAATATATGACAAAGGAAGATGATGAAGCCTTAGAGAATATTCTACACTACAGTAAATGCAGTGAAGGCAATATAAGGACAATTCTGTGCGAGCGTATCATCTCTCTAGGGAGTGAACAGACATCTAAACTCAGCAAGAGGCCACTTGGAACTATCCCGTGCCATTGCAGTTTTATGCAACGGGAGTTCTCTTCCTCATTTTACATTTTATTGGTTTCAGCCATTTTCAGAAGCTTCCACAACTTGTCTTTTTCCTCCCCCTCACACTGTTTTGAACTTTCGAGAATACAGTTTTTTCCAAGCTAAGAGCCTCTGTGGTGGAATAGCTAGAGCCGCTGGTTCCCCGATATGTTTTCGAATTTCAAATCCAGTATAATGTACATTTTTAGTTGCTCTTATCGCGATGGAAAACATCGTGATGAAACCTGAAACCTACGTCTGGGAGAAATGCATAGTTTGTGTGTGTAGTCGACAAGCCAACACTGTGTGTGTGAAGTCGACCGACCAATACTGTGTCGCTGATCACCCTAATCTATAGTAGATTCGAGTTCTCGGTTGAAGTAAATGAGCTGATTACAACAACAAGACCTTTGTTCTCATTGTACTCTGCATTCTGTAGATGATTCTTTAAATTGTGTAAACGATTTTGTATATTTAAAACAATTCAAAGCACCTTCTATAGTTCAGAAGCCAGAGTGGAATGAGGAAAAAGTGTTGTTTAAAAAAATCGTAAATAAAATCGTTTGCTTTTGTATATGTAACCGTACTCCGATGCCAACAGACATCCCAACTACTGAAAATGAGCCCGCACGGAACTGTTTCGTTTCAATGCAATTTTATGCAACGGATGCAATCCAGAAACTTGTCTCGTTGTTTTACGTTTTGTTGGTTTCAGCTATTTACACGAGCTACAATAATTTTACTACTGTGAGTACAGTTTTATTCCTTCTTTCTGGCATAGTTCCCACTGAGAGGTCGACCCTTTAAAATTTATTCTGTCTATGTCTCTGTAGTCTCGATACCTATTAAGTTTTGGACTACTCTAGCTTCAGAAATATTGCTATGTTTTTCTTTTAATTAGTTGAGATGGAAAAATCACTATCACTCACTATCACTATCATAATGGAATGTTGATATGACGTGCTATTCTGAATAGATAAATAAATATCACTCACTGTCTAAGAGATAAACAACACTCTCTGTAATACAGTTCACAGAATACTTTTCAATATTGCTCATAACAATTATCACGCCGCGCCGCCGCCGCTCGCTTTTTGTTTATTAAATAATAGACGTTTTATTTCTTCCCCAAACAAAAGCATGCAGTAAATATTCTCGTATTTCTCAAGCCTCAAAATAACATGTATGCAGATCTGAAACGATACTTTCGAATATAAAGTACAACGAGAAAGACATCTTGTAATAAGTGAGAAAAAAGTTTGACCTTGTTTTATTTGGCGATACTGTGTTGAAGAGCTTGTTAAATGCTTTAAAATTTAGTACTGCATACTGTTTAAGCTTTCAAAGACGAGACTTTGTACGAAGAAGAATACACTTAAAACCGGAATTGTCATTTATTTGTGGTCTGACTGTCACATATAAGATTTCGTTTAGTTTATAGCGCGCAATGAATGTGGATATCTCCATCACGTCCGCGAGTTTGCTACCCTTCCCTTTTCAAGGCGGCAACAGTCTTATGCGAGATAACTTCTTCCAACACATTAAGTGCGAGGTCGCATGCATCCTGCATAAAAATATGAGCTATGAAAGTTAATGCTACTTTACAAGATAAACGAGAAAGAGAATATGTGCGGTCGCCTTGGAAAACATGTTGATTTTTGCCTTGAAAGAGGGTTTATTTGATATTTGATTTGCATATCTTTTTCTATATGATAATGGTAAAATTAAATAAAGACACTACTTTTATTTATATGAGATTTAATACAAATGTAACAAAAACAATTTTGGAAGTCAAAGCTAGGGAATAATAGGTACCAAGGGTTTTGATCGATTTTTTCCATGGTTGTCGCGTTCATTATAAAAGTACGCTCTCATGTTGGAGTTTTCAAGCCACCGTTGCAGATGAAATAAATCTTTATAAAACAGAAAACTATTATAGTCACAAAGATCTTCAAAATGTTTATGTTGAACTTGCTTTAAATTTAAAAAATGAAGTGTTGTATGAAAAACTGCTTGAAATTAAGTTCATAAAACACTGCTGGTTTTTGTCGCAGCTTGGCTCGATTTCAGGCTCCATGATTTATCGTTGTCTTGTGTGCCAGCTTAATTAATGCTGCTCAGAAGGAAATTTTGAGCTGAAATCTGGTGTTTACAAATAAAGATACTGTGTTACGAATACATTGATGCTTAGTGCAAAATAAATCATACATTTTCATAAGTACGTTTTAAAAAAAAAAAAATTACTTTCCATCGATTTTATACTTTAAACTTACACGCCTTATTTTAGACACCAATGAAAACATAACCACAGCCGCTACTGCTGCCTTTTTTTAGTAGCCAAGGACTCCTGTTCAAAGCAATTCAAAATCTAGATCATCTGCATTTATCCGAACATTCTACACTAAGAAAAATGTCCTTTAAATCCATCGCTATTTTTCTAATCCATTGCTCGTTTTTCACCAGCTTCATCTACTGGTACCGAGGCTCCAACGTAGTGAACTACGCGCAGCGCGGAGGGATCAGTGTGGAAACTGAACAACGTACAAGAACCAG
Source organism: Carpatolechia fugitivella (assembly GCA_951230895.1). NCBI lineage: Eukaryota > Metazoa > Arthropoda > Insecta > Lepidoptera > Gelechiidae > Carpatolechia > Carpatolechia fugitivella. The sequence continues at coordinate 9,205,807 of OX579660.1, forward strand.
CAGACTGCTCATCGCAAGGGCCTCGCCACGGGACTCCGGCAACTACACCTGTGCCCCCAGCAGCTCAGGTAAAATCCCAAAGTCGTGCAGGGTTGCCACATCATTCATCATTAATCCGCACATTGTGTAGTGAACTCACCCAAAAAAATGTAATGACGTAACGTTTAATAAACTAAAGTGACTACCGAACTCAACACAACACAATTTGAATAAAAATACCAAAAGTTTTGTTACGTCTGGTCAAATGATTATAATTAACGCTTTTGGTAGTCAGTTTTGTTTTGTAAACAGTAACAATACTTTTTTTGCAGTGTAGGTAAATAAAAATTCCAGACATTTCAGCAATACGTTCCATATATGAATTATGCGTGGTCGCGATTCCCTAAGGGAATTGTTTAAAGAAATTGATATCCTCACGGTATCCTCACAGTACATATTTGAAAACATCTTGTATGTCCGGAAGAACACAATGCTATTTCCTAAGAATTCTGATCTACATAATATAAATACTAGAAATAAAAATAAAATAGCGCACCCAAAGTTTAGACTGTGTACAGTTAATAATTCATTCATTCGCATCTATAATAAAATACCTATATTGTAAATCTGTCCGATAGCCAATTTAAAGCTAAAATTAAAACTATTTTATGTTCTAAGGCCTAATACGATAAATGATTACTTAGATGATAAAAACGTCTGGTCAACTGTTGTTCCAAATCAGCGGAGTAGATTGTAATTATGACTCATGTATGATTCTTTATATATTTAAAAGAAAAGTACAAAGATACAATTCCTGTGGAGTTTCTTCTGGCCGTTCTTCTCCACAGAGGGCGTACACTGGTAGTGAACGTGCCATCCATGATAGCTTTGATGTCGAAAAATGATTTGTAAAAATCTTAATTCGAATAAAAAAAATTGACTTTGACTTTGACTTTGGAATGAATAATGTAGCAAAGACTTCATAAAATCATCAACAATCTTTCGTCATAATATTATCATTAAACTCGTCTACTGCTTGACTAAAGCTTCTCCCAAGGATTCCCTTAACGAGTAATCTTGCATTTTTTGCGATCTTCACGGATATGTTGGATTATTTGATTTAATTTTTGGGGGTTTGATTGAACTGTTTGTTGAATTTTTATTGATTTCACCAACAAAATCCTTACAAATACACAAACGGGGCCAACTCAAGGCGCTGTAACTGGTTAGTGTGATGATGAATGTACGTACATTCTTCAACCAACATTATATTCAGCCAAAAGAATAAAAAATAAATTCAATTTAAATTCGGACAACAAACATTCGAATCAAAAAGTAAAAAAAGCACAAAGTGTTTTTTTTTTTTCAAGCAATGTAAATTTCGAGACTTGGATTTATTCAATTTTGTAAAGGAATCCAGTTCCTGGCAACTTTGATTTTGTGTGCATAATATGTTATAGTGATGTTACTTTAAAGTTGAAACTAGTTAATATTGCACGTACAACAAAATTAAACAGAGTTAGAGCTTTTAAAACTTTGAGTCTGAGCTTTTAATCCTGACATGAAATTTATCATATAAAGTGTTTATTTTATCGATATTGATGTAAGCTTTATCAAAAAAAATTTGGCTCATAAAAACAAGTCCGATAATAGAACTATAAATCTTTTATTTTATCAAACAAGTCCTCTTCGTAGAACAACGTAACAAATCCTTATAATATTTCATCAACAAAAAACATATCTGTGTAAGACTTTCTGTAGAAATATTTTTAATAACCTTACAACAGTATGACCGAAATAAATTCCAAATTCAACCCCAACCCGTATTATTTAACATGAAAATGTAATAAGTAATAAAAATATGTTTCTTAGAACGATGTTTTTTGAGGTTTCGAAAGAGATAATAATATTATTGCGGCTTTTATTTACTCGTAACACTACAACATAACCCTTGAAGTTTTAAACATACATTATCGATACTGTCTTCAAATCTTCAAAAGTTGAAATTAAAATCTAGTTTACTGCTACGTAGCTATTTGATAAAAATATAATGTGCTTACTAAATTAATTAGGCTAGAACATTATAATTTGAAAATAATGCGGGTAGTGTATTTAAAAGGTCAAATCGTATTGTGATACAATTCAAACCATCGTGCGTTAAGTCCAGCCAATGTACGCAATAACGGTAATTTAATTTTCTAGCCTTCATATTGTCAATATCTCTTACCTCGATGATTCCTTCTCATCCTCTTTAGTGAACACGAAAATGGAATACAATATAAAGACGAGTGTGAAGCCAGCTCCTAAAGTAGGTCATGTGGGCATTACTCACATCTCCGTTGTTCTGAATATTTGCTTACATTCTAAAACTGAAAGACGGTGGGCTTTTTATATTGCCAAGTTAGGGAAAAATCTGACAGTTATTTGCGATTCAAATATTTTTAGATCGTTTCGAAGTATTTGTACAGCAGCAAGAATTTTACTCTTTTTTCCATTTTGCATTTTATTTCTCAAAGTATACATTTTTGACAACCTACTTTAATGTTCCGCCAGATTTTCAAATAACAAGACATCCTTTTTTTTTTTAGAAATTCTTTAACTTCGCTCTTCGCGTATTATTTATTCATTCGTATCCTTTATTCTATTGATCAGGTTGTGAGCCTCTTATATCTTTGCGTAACCGTTTGTCTTTTCTTCTCGAAAGCCTGAATAAATCCAGCTGAATCCACTATTTGTTCTCTATTATCACTTGTTTGTATTTTTCCCGTTCCTATTTACCCACTCAGGTTTTATTGTTAGGTAAAAAGTATTGAAGGTGATGTTTATACTGTTTCGCAAATAGTTACTTCCTTGAAAGACATTAGTTTGTTACCACTGCAGAAATTGACATCATTATTTTAGCAGTAATACTACTGCATACGCATGCATGAGTCTCTAGTGGAAATTTCTCAGCTCGCCATACTACGTCCTATGAGAGAATCTGTTTAACTGTTCGGTGTTAGGAATTTAGGATCCCTTTTTATGTCATTTGGGTTCATGATTGACCATATTTTATGGAGTACATTTACCCTGAAGATGCCTGTTCACTCTTTAGAAACACCAAGAATACCTACACTATTCCCGATCTGGAAACACTTGACTATGCACCTTGCCGCCAGTAAAATAAAATTTCCGTTTCTTTACATTAAATGAGTCTTAAATGCTTATTTTAAATTACAGTCATAGATTGAATTAACTTCGCTTTGCTATGACAATAAATATCTTTGACTGCACAACCAAATGGTTATAAGCCATTTCTTGTATTTTCACTCCATTACTAGAAGACGTTAACGGTTTGCGGTCGCAATCATTACATTCAATATACCGCAACACGAGGTTCTGGCACCGCCGCCAAACTGCTCTGGACCACCAAAAATGTGTCTGTTGCCAACATTAATGCTATTATTTATTGAGTAAAGCGGTTTGTAGTATTGCCCCGATTTGGATGTTGTCACAACGACAGTATTTTGTTTTGAATGTTCGGTGATAAACTGTAACGGAAGTAAAAAATATATGCCTATATTTATTGGATTTTTTTTATTGCTCAGCGTTGTCTGCTTGGGTAGGTCTGAATTTAAGCACCTTTTTGTCTTATTATTTGACTTGACCGGGCAATCGCTAACAAAAGTATGTTTATGAAGATTTAAAACAAGAAAAAAACATTTTTTTTTTCGGCATTTACAGGAAGGAGGCTTGTCCTAATATTTGTGTGGACGTTAAAAGTCATCAAATTACTTTCTCTTTGCTCAAAGGCCCTCTCCAGGCCCCAATTTTATTTTACGATCTAAGTAAACTGCCCTTCGATGCTATTATTGGATCCATTAGTTTAAGAGGGCCAAAAATAGATGCTTGACCTAATTGACTGACTGAACCCTACGGAATCAGAGGTTGGCAAAAAGTTGAGGCGTCATGTCTTCCCGGGTCTCCTTATTAGATTTAAAAATGTCATCCTTCAAGTTCGCAGAATCGAAATGTTCCGTTATTACTTTTGGAGTCGATATTGAAGCTGTTGTCGGAGGCAGAAAGTTTAATATTGACGAAAATTTCACCTCACCAAGTCTCCGCTAAATAAAAAAAATACTATCAAAAGTTTAATTAATTTCGTAGGATTTGGAAATATCAAAGGTTATTTTTGCCTTTAATACTGTCATTCGGTCGTTTCATAGCAAAAAAGGGGAATATTAAGCAAAAAATATTTTTATTATAAATAAAAAATAAAATACTTTTATTTCAGACCAGACAGTCCATAATAAATTAGTAGATACCTAATAGAAGAGGTTAGTAACAATGTACTTATACTAGGTTAGTACTGTTAGTAGGCGAGAATGGTACAATATTATTATTATTATTAAAATTTAACAATTAATGAACTAGCCCTATGATTAGTTCCACCTTCAGTACCCAGTGCCTATGGGGCAATTCAGTCTTTCAGCATCGCTTTTAGGGTGCTATTCCGGCTGTTTCGCGAACATTGCAGCAGAGAAGCCGCTTTTTTACCGTTTTATACTATGACAATAAAAAATACATTTGAGAGCATTTTAAGTTCTGAAAAAAAAAAAAATCTGTACCCCTTAAATGTATTCAACCTTACTCTACCTTAAGCCCAAGTCACACAGAACGAGAGCGGCGCGGTCCGGGGCCGGGACAAGCGGGACGGCGTTATGCCGCGCCATAGCACCGTCCCGCTTTCCTGGCCCCGGACCGCCGCCGCCCCCGGCACGGCTCTGTGTGACTTGGGCTTTAGTCTACTGCGCCACGTTCGAGTATAGCTATATTTAAATAAGTATTTTTGTTAACAGATTCCGCATCAGTGGTCGTCCATGTAGTCAGCGGCGAACGGCCGGCGGCCATGCAGAGCTACGCAGTGAAAGTAGCTCCATCTACAACTCTTCTCATACTACCACTTCTCTTGGAAAAACAATGTACAGCTATTTTCATGATGATATCTGTCTTTTTAATACAAGCTCTCTACGTGATGAATTTTAAATTGAAACAGAATATTTTTAGATTTATTTCCAGCTGACCGTTAAAATTGTAAATTTAAGTGCTTGCATCAAATGCATAAGCAGGACATTACAATTTCATTAGAATGTAAGTTAAACTGACGTATAAAGAAACGAATTACTGTAATGAATTAATATCTTTTATGAACGAAGTCGCTAATGTAATCAAATACAAAGATCTATCTACTATGACTTCTTAAGGGGCTACCTGACTGTGCACTAGCGCCACTTCGAAAAAAAAATCATAACTCCGAAAAAACTAAATATATAAAAAAAGTAGACGATCATTTTAAAGTGTAGGTACTATAGTATTTTTAGAAATACCGAATTTCATAAAATCTTATACGGTGTAGTAAGAGATAGCGATAGCACTTTCCCTATCTATTACTACAAATAACAATAGAAAACTGAATTTATCAATTCTTAAAATACAACAAGACTAATGAAACAATTTGATCGTTCATATTTTTGATATTTTGTGTTTTCACTAAGTTACGATTTTTTATCCAAGTGGCGCTAGTGTTCACATAGGGTACCCCCTTAGGACATAAAATTGTCTAATTGTGTTCTTTTTTTATTTAGTTATCATTTGTATGTTTTATTGTTTACTTTCTTTGCAGGATGTAAAATCCGATTAGTCATTTGAGTTTCTATCAGTACGGTCATAAGAAAATAAAGTTGTATTTTATCGGCAACGGAATGAAGAAGCTTGTAGTGAAAGAAAATGTGTGGGCGCAATTTCGATAAAAGTGTAAATCATTTTCACTGTACACTTTTGAGGCTTTATATCAAAAATATATTTTTGGAAATATTAAGTCGCTTGAACATTTAATTTGTTTTTCTTGTTGCGAAAGATCTTACAGGTAGGTAAGTACGAGTAATCAAATTCAAAGAATCAAATTTATCAACTCTCAACGAAAAATGTTTTCAAAGCATTCTAAAAGCGAAGATGTTTATTTTAGGACGCTTTTTATAGTGAGTGTTTTTAAATGGATGTTATCTATCTTGAAAAATAAACACCTATCTTTACATTCTATATTTGTTATGTTTACTTCAATTCAGTACCTTAAACTACATAGTTATATGTAAACACCTATCAAGTTTATCTAGGAGGTAATAATGATCAGCAGTTTTTTAAAACGTTCTGTAAATAGGTAGACATCTTTTTATATTCACTGTAGCACAGACATTTTAATCTATCCTTGCTCATTTAATAAACTGTATTAAGTCGAAACTAGTAAATATAATTTAATCATGATCAATAACAGTCTGAGATAGCTTAATAATTTTGACTACATTTTAATAAATAATATTTGTTGTTTTATTTACGAATTCAGAAATTCCTTAGATTCTGTGATTCTTTGCCTCCATTTTCATGTATTTTCTTGATATTAAAAGTTGCGTGGATTCTTCATGGAATTAGTCCACTTTTGTATGTCAAATTTTCCTTGTGTTTTTTGTGTATTTTTTGTAAGGTGTTCTGCATACATAATTTTTTTTCTAATAGTTAGATTTAATAATACAAATTACGTACAGCTTTAGCTATAGTAAAAGTTTAAATGTCTGAGCTACAGAGTTTCTGAATTAATGTAAAATGAAGACAGGTAGAGATCAATGTTAATTGATTTTCAATTAATAATTGTAATATAATCTTGAGAATAGAAATTTGTCCCTAAGGGTAATTAATGTAAATATTTAAGATTGACCTAATGTGAATATTTTCTTTTGTAAATAAAATATTTAAGTGTTAATTTACTAAACGGTTTCATTTTTTATCTAAATTTTTTAACAATGTACGACGTACATACACGTACAAAATAATAAATTACTTATTGAACCTATACGTTAAGAAGCTGAACAACACAACACGAACGTTGGTAGGTTGTCAATTTTCTTATTAAGTAAACAAGTCTATCACAAACATCCTAACCTACACATAACAAGAGATATATATAGACACACAATGAATCTGCAATATGTATGCAAATTGAGTAGTACGGGACATGATGCTACCTGCCACAGGATATAGTACGGTAGATACCGTCCAAGCACCATATAAGTAGGTATAACAAATAATATCAAAATATATAGGTAAGTGGATTATATCCCGTGAGGGTGAGAGCAACCTTTTTTAAATTACATTCAAGCTTTATTTTTCAATAAAATAACTCAATATCGTCAACGGCCCGTTACAGTCCACTGCTGGACTATGAGCCTCCTCATAATCTCCACGCTTGGCAGGTGGGTTGGAGATCGCAGATTAAAAGGTTACTGTATCAGAGAGCGCGCCCGTTCCCTGTTCAATGTGACTGTTCAATAACTCAAATTATATCAAGACTATCTTTTATGGTACATGGAACTACTTGGGAAAAACCATAATTTTATCATTGTTAACATTAATGTAAAGGTTTGGAACTTTTGCGGCATTGCAAAAGTTGGAGCCATGAGTCGAAAAAGAGGAAAGTGCAAAGTAAAAATTGTACGAGATTAATGATTGATGATTCCCTTTCCAGCGTCGACCAAGATAGTCGATGACGCACCGAGACAAAGATAATATTAGTTTGATTGACGTAATCATGGACGACATATTTATCTCTGTCATTCGCACGACTTTCTTTTCACATTCCCCAAGGAAAAAGAGCATGATACATTATGAAGCCCTTTCACTATTTAATGCTGTATTCATAACAAGCAGGTTACATCTTTCTTTTGGAAGAAAACTGAGCCAAAGAATCTTCAGCAGCCCATACAAGAAACTCAATCAACAGCTCATATACGTCCCCACCGAGGGGGAGCCTACCCTGAGTTAGGGCAATCAGGCCTAACCAGGCACCAGGCCACACATAGTGCGGGTTGGTCCACTTCAAGCACAAATTTTGAATTTATTCGCAGGAGTGGTTCCCAAACGATGTTTTCTTTCGCCATAAGATCCTTACGCACAATTAAATACATAAATTCGAAAAACACATCGGAACATGGTGATATTTATTATTTACGCAAATAAACGTTTTGAATTTTTGATCTAACCTGCGTCGTTCGGTCGGAAGACGGAAGTCCTAGCCGCTACACCAGCGACGAAGAGAGAAAAACAGTTAGGTACCTACTTTAATTTATTTCAAAGACAAACTGACAACCCGCTTTTGCCCTTAACTTAGTGATTAAGATTTAACATCTTGGTTAAATTCGCTGAAATTTTGAAATATGTCAATGATAATTTGTCTTAGTCTCGTTTTATACAAATTAATGGAATTGTCTTGTCCGCTGTAGTATTTTAATTTTAACAACCTATTGGTAAGTAATTTCGACAGTCGTACCCATCTCGTACATATATTCAGTATTTTCGAGGATTTCTAAAGGTGACAGACGTCCGACGATGGTTTACGACATGCCGACGACAATCGATGACAGCCGACAATAGGCTATGAGACTGTGGGCCATGAGACGCGTTTGTCGTCGGCTTCGGACTAATCGGACTACCTTCTACCTTAAGCCTTATAATAAATATGGGTAAGCATAATCTTCGTTTCACGTATATTGCCGCGCGTGGGTGCCGTTTCTTCTACATCGTTACGTAACAGCTGTGTCAATATTGGTGAAGAGGTAAGAAAACCCGCGTCGACCAATTCATGAGTATTACCTATTGCTTATTGGCTTGCTTAGCAGGGTGTATACTTCTTGATTTCTAAGCCTCAGAGACTTTCCCCAGTTTGTTTAGGACATTGGAGGGTGAATCAACCTGATAAATGAGAGATTCCGTGCTTTGGAAGGCATGTTAAGGCCTGGCTATTGATGTAGTCTTTACACCAGCCATGTCAGTGGCCTTTGGTGGCTCTATAACCCTAACTCCAGACTTTGTGAGGTCAGTTGTCTTACAACTAGTGATGGTCAGGGAAAGAAAATCATTGGGTAGGAAAGAAAAATATCGGGAAAATATGGGAAAATAAAGAAAAAATCCGAAAAAATCCCAAAGAGATAAAATTTGACGTCACGACGTAACGATGTTTTGAAAACGAAAAAATGAAAATGAAAAAAAATGAAAAATGAAAAAAATATTTATTAAAAGCAGCTCATACATAATTGACAAACAGGTGTATAGAATTTTTATTTTTTTTAGGTTATAATATCGATCAAATCGATAGGATTATTAGACAAAAGACTGTATTTCGACTGTGCGCGTGAGTGCCAGTCCCCCCTCCCGACTGTTGCAGTCCCGGCAGTCCTCGGTCCTGCATGGACCTGAATTCTTGTGGCGCTGTCTTGCTGGGATTGCCGCTCTGGCACGGGGGCCAGGGAGACCCGATGAAACGGTTGCCCGCTGGCCGCCCGCTGGTTTGTAGAGGACCCGAACTCCGGCTATCCTAGCCAGGGAGGCTGTCCTGCCGCCAGTGTCAAAAGCCCGCTCGCGGCTGGTCGTCGTGCTGGACTAGGAGACCGGAGTGGAACCCGGCGACCAGACTTCGGGTCGGATCGGGGGCCCTTCCGTCCCCAGAGTCGCGTCTGCCAGAGTTGCAAGTTACCCGGCGGCCCACCGCGAGTGACTGGCCATGCCTTTGCCCGTGTGACTGCTGGAACTGCAGCAATCCGCAATTAGCCCCTAATACATTCCTCACCTCTATGACTGTCACAAGTAAAAGAAATATAGTTCCTACAGCGGCACCCCCTTCCACGCTAAATGTGGACTTTTGCAATATCAGGGGACTTCATTCAAACCTAAACGTCGTCCATCACCACCTCGAGACGGCGAAGCCAGCCTTATTCTTACTGACGGAGACACAAATATCATCTCCGTCCGACGTCTCCTACCTCATGTACCCGGGTTACAGTCTTGAACAAAAGTTCTTGTTTAAGGCTGGGGAGTGCTTATACGTCCGGGAGGATATTTGTTGTCGTCGCCTTGACAGCTTCGAAGACAGGGACCTGTCGTTACTATGGGTGCGCGTTGATCACGGGGGCCACACTCGTTTTTACGCGTGCCTCTACAGGTCCCACAGCAGTGATGCTGAAACCGACCGACTCCTCGGGCACGTCCAGGAGACAGTCGACAGAATACACCAGCAGTACCTACCCCTCCGCAGAGGTGGTGATCCTTGGCGATTTTAACGCCCACCACGTTGAGTGGCTAGGATCTGAGACCACCGACTATGCGGAGAGAGCTGCCTACAGCTTTGCTGCGGCGTATGACCTCTCACAACTGGTAGATGGTCCTACCCGAATACCGGATATTGAGGGTCATACTCCTTCTTTGCTGGACCTTCTGCTGACCTCATACCCAGAAGGTTACCAGGTCTCCCGTCATGCTCCTTTAAGAACCTCTGACCACTGCGTGGTCCGAACCGCGGCCCCAACATGCCGGAACGAGTGTCCCCGACCACCTGGGACTCGTCGTGTCTGGCATTATAGGTCAGCAGACTGGGATGGATTGCGCGAGTTCTTCGCATCCTATCCATAGAGGCAGCTTTGTTTCCCATCGGGCGATTCTAGCACTTGTGCGCAGGCTGTCGCCGATGTGATCCTGTTGGGTATGGAATGTTATATTCCTAGCTCGGTGGTGCGCGTTGGTGGGCGGTCTTAGCCCTGGTTTGGTGGGTCTTGTGCTAAAGTTTGTAACTTGAAGCGAGAGGCCTACCAGGCTTGAGCCACTGCACGTGAAGCTAAGGATCCCGAGACACCCGATCTGAAGAGGTCCTGCAAAAAACAAATTACCGCAGCAAAATTTGTACATACGCGTGGCATTGGCGAGAAATTAGTTAGCCACCATTCTGGGAGTCGTGCATTCAGTCTCTTGCCAAAGCTGACGACGGGGGTTCCACACCGCCTAACATCCCACGTTGTAAGCACTCGATGCCCAAAATACGTTTTACCCAAAACGCGGTACGACGTACTCTGTTTTCCCTCGACGTCAAGAAGTCTAGCGGGCCCGATGGTATTCCTGCAATTGTGCTAAGGACGTGTGCCCCTGAGTTGACTCCGGTGTTAACGCGCCTATTCTCCTGACCCGTCAAACTACAGGCCTATCGCAATAACCTCCTTGCTCTCCAAGGTGATGGAGCGAGTGATAAACACCCAGCTCCTTGGGTACCTCGAACAGCACCAGCTTATATGCGACCGTCAATATGGTTTCCGTCACGGTCGCAGTGCTGGTGACCTTCTTGTGTACTTAACTCACCGATGGGCAGCCGCTATCGAGAGTAAGGGGGAAGCGTTGTCGGTCAGCCTAGACATTGCGAAGGCTTTCGATAGGGTCTGGCATAAGGCACTTCTGTCGAAGCTGCCATCTTACGGACTTTCCGAGGAACTTTGCACATGGGTCGCCAGCTTCTTATCAGGGCGGAGCATACAGGTTGTCATCGGCGGTCTATGCTCGGACACCATGCCTATAAATGCTGATGTTCCCCAAGGATCTGTGCTGTCGCCTACTCTGTTTATTCTGCATATCAATGATATGTTGCAAACGCGCAATATCCATTGCTATGCAGATGACAGCACTGGTGACGCCTATTACACAGGTCATGCAAACATCCCTCGTATCGTGGTGGAAGACTGCAGAAAGAGGCTTGTGTCTGAAATCGAGACCTCCTTGGAGCGGGTTTCCGAATGGGGTAGACAAAATCTTGTCCGCTTCAACCCCTCTAAGACACAAGTCTGCACGTTCACCGCTTAGAAAACCCCATTTGTCTCAGCGCCACAATTCCAGGGCACTCCTCTTACCATCTCCACGAGTATTGGAATTCTTGGTGTCGACATTACGAGCGAGGTCCAGTTTCGGGGTCATCTGGAGGATAAAGCCAAGTTGGCTTCAAAAAAGCTTGGGGTGCTCAATAGAGCGAAACGGTACTTCACACCGGGGCACAGACTTTTGCTTTACAAAGCTCGAGTTTGGCCCCATATGGAGTACTGCTCTCATATCTGGGCTGGAGTACCCCAATACCAACTCCTTCCACTCGACTCCATCCAACGCCGGGCAGTTCGTATTGTCGACGATCCAAAACTCACAGACGGCCTGGACACCCTCAGTCTCTGGAGAGACGTTGGCTCTCTGTATGTGTTTTACCGTCTGTACAATGGGGAGTGTTCTGATGAGCTGTTTGACTAAGTGCCACCGTCACGCTTTTATCACCGCACCTCCCGCCACAGGGGCTCATCCTCACGTCCTGGATGCTTGGCATCCCAAAAATGTAAGGGTGTCGCGATCTTTCCTCTCGCGTACCTGCAGGATGTGGAATAAGCTCCCCCCTGAGGTGTTTCCTTTGTGCTTTGACATGGGGTTCTTCAAGGGGCGAGTATAAAGGACTCTTAAAGACTGGCAACGCGTTGGCAACCCCCCTGGTGTTGCGAATGTCCATGGGCGACGATGACCACTTACCACCACTGTGGCTCGTCCGCTCATTTGCATTCAAAAAAAAAAACTTTGAATGAGTTACTTGCAATTTAGTTCCTTAATCTTGAATTTTGTAAATTTTAACATTGCGTTGTAGTTTTTATGCCAAATTAATATGTCAAACCAAGTTTTATCAAAATCGGTCCAAAAGCAAAAGTTGGCCGCCATCTTGAATTTTTGTAAACTTTAACATTGCGTTATTGTTTTTATTTATCGTTCAATACAAAATGGTTTTTTAATTAAAATCCTTTATTACGTTCTTGTGTCTAATAATCATATAGATTTGTTCGATATTATATGACGCCATATTTCCCTCTCTTTGGAAATTTTTCGGATTTATTCCTTTGTATTTGGGAAAATTCCCGACGCTAGGGAATTTCCGGGCAAAAACCTTTTGTTTTTTGTGTTCATACTTTTTATTTTGTTTTCATACTTTTTAATTTCCTAAATATAAAAACTTTTTTTAACCTATAATTACCCCGAGGGGTAGGACCTCGGCCTACGAGGTTATTAGGACATAACTACTAAGCTGTCGTCACCGCTAGCTTTAAAAACTCCTAGCAACGAGCAACACGTTCACATATTTTTGTTACCGATGAATGTTTTATGTACGTTCACACGTCCAGGCGGTCATAAAAAATATCCTGTACGTTACAAACTGAGCCATGTCAGCATCGCTTCCGCTTACAATTTAGCTGTCACTTTGACTAGGGTCACGGCGGCGTCGCAGCGGCCACTTTGTGAAATATCCACAAAACAAAATGTGCTACGTAAAATACCAAGGGAATATTTTTCCCTCCAATATTTTGCATGGAAGAAAAACGACAGGGCCATCTAAAGGGCACAAATTGAAGGAGAGTAACGAGACCCCGATCTAAATAATATATCTTAAAATGAGCCTTTTTGCGCCGAAAGAAAGGGTTGAGCATTAGGTCCTAACTGCCCAACGGTCTTTATTTTTCATACGGTTCGAAAAAGGGAGGTGTTTTATCCTTCTATTTGTATACAGGGTGTAAATAACGGGTCTCAAGAAACTAATATAGTGTATTTAGTACATAATGCTAAGATAATCGACCCTTGAAAAAGTCCAGAAAAAGTTAGGTAACTAAGAAAATCGGGTTTCTATTATTTCCTCCTACGCAATATAATATCGGTATTGCCGCCACGGGCCTTTGACATGGATCATGTGACAACTAATTCCATTTATGCAACTATCGGGGAAAACCTTCCATCACAGAAAGGGACGAAACCAATGTTTGTCTGTGGTTTTGACTTCCGTTCCGAAGCAATCAGGTGTTTCAGCTTGCAATATCCTACCCAACCAGGGGCAGTCTCACTAAGTAATTTTTATTTTAGTGTGATCTCACCGGGATTTGAACCCAAACCCCTCTGAAGGAGAACTTCTCTACTGCTAGGCCACCCAGGCTCTAGGCTTCAGGCATTATGAAGAAATAACCGGACGCGCTATAAATGAGTGTTTGATAAGAACTTATTCCGACAGTTCACGGCTGCCCCTTGGGGCAAAAACTTACTTGATGCTACTACGTTTTCCTTTGTTGTATAATCAAGATCGTTTATTGAGATCGTTATAATATATAATAATGTGAGTTTTTTCATGGTTACCAGGTTTAATTTCTTGTTTGTTTTTTATCTCAATTTTTTTTCTTATAAATCAAACTGTCTATAACTGGATGATTATACTCGTAATTATAATTTCTGATCAGGTGACCCCTTTTCTAACAACACTTTTTTAATGTAGTTACCTACTTTATTGTTTATTGTTGTGTTATTAGTAACCAAAATATAGCCAAATAGCAACACTTAATTTTCTACAATCTCACACACTACTTATCGCTCTAAGCTCAAACTCTACGGGCGACAGTGTTTTGTCTTTACCAAAGCATCTCCCTAGAGAGTTAAGTAGCTTGTACTTCCACTGTTTTCCTTCTAACGATAAATTTATTACAGGTTTGCTCACGAAGTCATTAGGCTACACGCACAGTTGACTTGTAAATAAAAAACGAGCAAAACCCATCCTTGATGAAGAACATTTCTGAGTGATTTTTGTTTCTGTTTGCTTCTGTCGATGTAATTAAGATTATCTATTATTAATTATTAGTTAATAGATGTCTATAATAATAATTATTAGTCGAGTTCTTATTTCTCTGATTCTATGAAATCCGGGCGTGGCTATAACTATCAGGTTCATATAAAATGCAGATCTCTTTAATGCCTTTTTATCTAAAAAATGTATAAAAATGTACGTAAAAGTAAAAAATACCCAGAAATGAGACCCTTTTCGTTCCAAATCACGGTTTCTTAATAAATAGCTTGACCATTTTCATCTTCTAATGTCCAATTTGTATTCGTTGCGTAAAACAAAAATAATTTGTTCGATGCCATTACAAAAGTCGCGATCCCATTTCCGGTAACGAGTAGAGACGTAAAGCGCAATTTCATAAAATTACACGAGATCAAACGTTTGTTACATTTTTGTTACTTTTTTTTTGGTCCCTTCGCTACAAGATAGCAGGCAAAGGGTCGCAATCACAAAGGGCGAGGAAATAATGACGTAAATTTAAGGCATAATTTTAATTAAAGGCTAATTTGGGACAGTTACCAGCAGAAAATTGCGCCTTTCAACAAACATTAACAAGATAGGGAAAGAGCCTCTATTTTAGGAGAGCAAATTTAATCAACAAAATTAAAAAAGAAAATGTTTATCCATGCGTAGAGCTTTTCTCAGTCTCCTTGAAATTATACATACAAGAGTAAAATATTAATAATAACAAAGGATTAAGTACAAAATAGTTCAAGGATACAATACACTCTACACTCGCGAACCCTTTAATCTGATCTACCTTTACCTTATATAAAGCATATTTGCTCTATACTTTATTTTATTTTGGCTTTTATATTGTTATATATATACCAAAATCATTCTTTCACTCAGTTTCGTAGTTTATATTTTAAACTAAAAAATATTTTTCAGTAGCTAGAATAAAACAATTCGTTCCTTAAAATACCCAATGAATTTAAAATTACGACAATTTAAGAAGAACTTAAAAAGTTTCAAGCTGCGCGTACATTACAGAGCAGAACTTACACTGTCAATCAACCATGAAAACATTGGCTAAATTAAATGATATATTATTTGATTCAGCAATGTATGGTTAGGATTCGAGGCTGTTATCATAACCTTGGGGTATAATCCAATCTGTATTTGTTTTATCGACCGTGGAAACGAGGGCACATAATATAGGTCTGATTCGAAAAGTTAACAAAGACAGGAACGGAAAATCTCGTATTGCTTTGACAGAAAGTATAACCACTGAGCTAAATAATAAAGCACTAAAACACAGTTGGCTGCTAAGACAGTATTTTATATTCTGTTTGTAGTATAATAAAAATAAAAAAACCGCTTTTAAAACTTAGTTAAATTTTGTATGTAAAAAAAAAAACAGAAAATGCAAAACGATTTAGCGCTAATCAAATTAATAGTATTGGGTACTATATTCTTCTCAATGGATTTCAGGTAAGCTGATGACTCTTATTGCGATGAAGTGTCTACAACTTCCTACCCTCAATATTGTTGAAATAAAAGCCAACACAATATTATATATATAATACCCTCATTAATAACTTTACAACTCGACGGTGAAAATAGTCACGTCACCTTATACATTCTAACGAAATGAACGGAAAATATCAAAACGAGCTCTTATAATTCGTAACAAGCAATAATACAATATTTATTCTTATGTTATTTAGTATAGACTGTAACGGTCGACAAGTCTTGGGTTGCTAATATTATTATGTACGATAATATTATTATACCTCTAAAACCTAATACTAAGCTTCTAACTAATACAAAACCAATATTTATATAGTATATTAATAATGAAGATGCCTTTTGATTGTGTGAAATAATTTCTGAATATTTGATTAGTAACCAAACGGTTAACTGAACAACCACCAACACCGACCACATAAATGATACAACATCATTCTAAAAAAATACTTTTCTTGGTACCCAACTGACTGATCGATCAGTAAACCAAGTTAATTTGTATGAGATATCAAAATGATGTCAATTTTGAAAGTTATTATAACAAAAGTTGTTCATTACTATGAACTCGGGCGGTGGTGGCCGAGAGGTTATGGGTTATTTATTTATTTATTTATATCAAGGTAAGTACACCAACAACACAATGTTTCATGCATTACATGTACTAAATTAATTCTTCTTCTTAGCGAGTCGATGGCAAGTCGAAACTTTATATTGTTGTAGCCCAGAATGTGGCCACTTGGACGGCGGCGGCTTGTGTGGCGTCCATTAAATCTTTCTGCGTGCAGGTGACAGGGCACGCAGGACATGATGTCGGGTGGGCCATCGTCTGTACCGTTGTGTGCGGGGACACGCAGCTCAAATCAGTGTTATTGGAGAATCCCCACCTAGACATTCTATATAAGATAAACTCCGGCTGACCTGAGTCCGAAGTCCTGAGTATTTAAAGACTTCCAGATCGGCCACGACAACTGATGTCCGCGTGGAAGATTCTCAGATGGTGTGACAAAGGGACTAGGAAGGGAAACTCTGGCACCGGCCAGAGGTTGCATTTTGCTTGTGGCGGGTCGTTGGTCAGTGGTTCGACGCACTTTATAAAACTTTTCCGGCTTTTCAGCCGTTGCGGCACTGGTTTATAGCCAGTCAGTGGGTGCCGAGTATCATTGTCCATTTTTCGCCTATCAAGGGAGCTGGTAACTGCCATGCGGACATTCGGAGGCGCTATGCCACCTAGTGGAAACAGCAACTTAACGGGCGGCGTCGGTTTCAGACAACCAGTGATGATTCGGCAAGTTTCGTAGCTGTGTCCGCACTAGCTTGGCATGAGCGGAGCGGTCAAATACTGGGCATGCAAATTCGCCAGCTGAAAATGTAAATTAATTACAATTCTATTGTACCTACGTATCACTAAACAACGTAACAATATAAAATCAGACGCGGACTATATTATTAACAAATTTGTACATAACTAATACTCGTAGTAACATAAGAAATATTGTCCTCGTATTGAGAGGTGTTTGAGTTAGGCTATCTTTATAATCGACTTGAGAACATTGAAAAATTTCAAGATTTAGTTCAGAATTAAGTTACCTAGTTAACTCATTGTAAACAAATTTATTAAATCTTATTTCTTTCTTATGATTCAAGTCATAACTTCACTAGGGAATTGTCGTCCATCATGGCGGAAACCAATATCCTTTGCTTCTAAGATGAATCGGCAGCGTAGGTAAAGCAAGGGGCTTATCGATCAATCTTCTTTGATTATTATTGCCAACCTTGAACTCTATGTTGTAATTCATAATAGTTTTTATTAGGTACATATTTTTATTTAGTTTTTCAGTACAACTTTCAGATTTCATGTCTAATTTAGTTTTTATTATGTCCAGAATGACGGTGAAGCTGGCCCATCGGCTACATGTCACTCAGCGAGCCATGGAAAGATCTATCCTTGGTATTTCGCTACGGGATAGAATCCGAAATGAAATCATCCGACAAGGGACCAAGGTAGTTGATATCGTCCAGAAGTGTAGCAAGCTGAAGTGGCAGTGGGCTGGCCACGTCTGTCGCAGAACCGACGAGCATTGGAGCAGACGGGTTCTCGAATGGAAACCACGTCTCGGGAAACGTAGTGTGGGACGCCCCCCTGCCAGGTGGACTGATGACCGGAGGAAGGTCGCTGGTGGTGGCTGGATGAGGAAAGCGGGTGGTCGTGCGCTTTGGCGTGCCCTTGGGGAGGCCTACGCCCAGCAGTGGACTGCAATAGGCTGATTGATATGTCCAGAATGTGACCACTTGGATGCTGGAGCTGACCACCAGCATTTCTCAACTTGAATTTTCTGTTCTAAAGGGACATATTTAAGAAACCTACAATATATTTTGTGAAGAAAAAAATAAAAATAAAACGTTAAATAGGTTAGAGTCCTAAACCATTATGAAAACAAATAAAAGAAAAAAAGGGTAAATACAGATTTACAATTTTAATCCCTTGAAGCTTTTGCAAGCTCATTTTTAAAGGGTTATGTTTAAAAAAAAACTAGACAAAAATACAAAAAACTCCGAGTTCATAAAGGTTGTAAAAAACATGTCTGGCTTTTATGCTCTGCATTATTTAATTTATAAAGGATTACACGATTAATTTATATTTTATAATGATTTTCCACTTCATATATTTTTTTTAATAAGCCAAGTCAAAACTACTTTTTATAACTAGTAGTGAAATTTCATCAAAATTTTCAGCGAATTTATTAAATTAGAGTTATGACGTCGCTGAAAATTCATCGTTGGTTATTTACAAATTGTTTCAATTTTCATCACAATTATTGGCCGTTGTTTCTTTTGTTAGCACAAAAGGGGAAACACTGAGAGTCAATTATTTTTGTAATATGAATAGATCTTTAATTATTTACTAAGTTTTATTTAATTTGATTGAGAATGCTGCTGTAACATTTTACAATTTGCAAAATAAATCTTTTTTCAGTTTCCATAGATCCCGGTGGGGCTTGGTCAAACAGACTTTTGTTATGAGATTGTCCCCAGTTTAGTTAAAACATGACAGGCTGAATTACTTGATTGTCCGCAATTTAACGTATACGTAAGTTTCGAAACCGTTGGAAGTTTGTAAAGAGACAATCCGGGTTCCATTGTCATACCATTTTTAATATTAAACAAGCATTCAAAATTTCAAAGTTGTAAATTGAGTGGTTCAAAATTCAGATGCAAAATTTGTTTCAAACTTACATACAAATCAAGTTAAATAAAAGCTTGTAGATGGTCCAAAAATACCAGACCTTCCGAGGCTCGGATTCCTACTATAGTTTGCAAATTTTCAAACCACTTTATCTGGCTGTTATTTCATCCTGCCATTTGTTTGGAAAGCCAAGGTTAGCGTCGAGGAGCGGAGAGTGGCAATCTCATTAATAATAATAATAATAATATAATTTTATTGCCTTCTAAAAAAGTACCTAGCACATTTGTTAGATTTTACAAAATTAACATATATTAATACAAAAAAATACGAGAGCATTCAAACAAGTAAAAAACTAACAACCATCAAATTTAGATTATTAGGCAAAAGGAAACGCCTCAGCTTATGTTGAATGGGCCATACCGAGGTACGTACCATCCAACGCTGTTTTTCAGTCATTCCCTCTTCCTATGGTGTTTTGCGGAAGAAGTTTACGAGGGCTCCACGAATTAAAGTAGGTACATAATATTATTCTGTAAGTTTTGTACTCTTGAAGTGAGTGTGAGTGTATTAGTATTTGTGTGTGTATTGATGTATGAGGGTGTGTGTGTGTGTTTAGAAAAAACGGTAGGGCCATCTAAACAAAATAGTCCTTCAATTGCAGCATTTTCAGCATTTGGCTGAATTAAACTTGAAACACCCTCTATAACGTGAGGATTTGTGTTTGGTGCCTTGAATAAGATTTTGTGAGGTAGAGCGGAGGCGTTTAGTGCTGATAATAATATCCTTAATCCAGATGATTTTTTCGAACAGATATTCCGGTTTCTTATTCCGATCACCCTTTGCACTGTACAAGCATAATGCAGTTGCATTCTAGATTTCATGTTGAGGATACCTTTGCTATTTAAGTATGGCGTAATATATGCTCTCCTAGGTACATTCAGTGAAAATCTAATACAGGCATTTTGCACTCGCTGGATTGCCCTTTCCAAGGTTGAATTCAGTCTTGGCCCAAACACGGTACTACAGTAGTTAAAGGGTGAGAGCACAAGAAGGTCAATCAGGAGTAAAAGGAGCTCCTCCCTTATGTATGGGAAATTTTAATTTTATAAAGAGTTTTGAGTTTAAAAAATGCGTTACGAATTTTTACGTTTACGTGTTCTTTATACTTTTGCTCTCCATCTAAGACCAGTCCTAAATTGCGTGCAGTTGTTACTCGTTTTAGTTCAACATCGTTCATTTTAATTTTTTCATCACAATTCACAACTGCAGCAATCTATGATTTGGTTCCCAAAACTATCATTTGAGATTTATCCGGATTGAGTGCAAGTGAATTTTGTTGTGACCACATGTATACATTTTGGAGATCTTTATTTATTTTAGCTATAGCCTCTCGTGAACGATTACTTTCAAAGGAGTAATATATTTGCGTATCGTCCGCATACAGATGATAATTACAGGAATCAATGACAAGTGGTAAATCAGCTGTATAAATAGTAAACAGAACCGGGCTCAGCAGTGAGCCCTGCGGAACACCGCGTGGCAGAGGCTTAAGCGCAGAAGATTTAACCTTTCCATCTCTTCCGGCTGTTACTACCATCTGTTCTCTACCTACAAGGAAAGATTCAAACCATTTACATGCATCCAATGAAAAACCATAACATTTTAGCTTTGCTAAAAGATTTTTGGGATCCAGGCAGTCAAAAGCTCGTGAGTAATCAAGTAGTATCAAGATACTACTTAACCCCCTGTCCGAAGCTTCAGTCAGATCATCGGTTACATGAAGAAGTGCAGTTTCTGTGCCATGTCCTTGGCGAAAACCAGATTGAAATTTAGGTATGATATTGTTTTTATCTAGATATTCAAGAAGCTGACCAAGCACTACTTTTTCCAATACTTTTGACAACACAGGTAGCATTGAAATTGGGCGTAAGTCTTTGAAGTCCTCCACAGTATTTTTAAAGTGCTGGAATAAACAAGATTACACCGGTCTGGTGGATTCTGTCAAAATTGAAGGAGAGCACGATCTGCATTTTATTAAGTTTGACAACCCAATTTTTCTTTTATTATGATTTAATGGACT
This sequence comes from Carpatolechia fugitivella, assembly GCA_951230895.1. Taxonomy (NCBI): domain Eukaryota; kingdom Metazoa; phylum Arthropoda; class Insecta; order Lepidoptera; family Gelechiidae; genus Carpatolechia; species Carpatolechia fugitivella. The sequence continues at coordinate 9,227,041 of OX579660.1, forward strand.
TAAAACATATCGATTATCTCTGTTATCTGCACACAACTACATTATAATAATCGACACATCCAGACTATAAGATGATAGATTAATCCAATAAAATTATAATGGCCCCACTGAGAGGCTCAACCCAATAGTTACAAAAATTATAATCCATGTATCTAAAAGTTATAGATAGTGAGGGCTATTGCTTTTTTCTTTTTGACAGCTGTCTCACTTGCACATCTGAGCATTTCTGGAGATGGTTAGTTACTGCCTATGTTTTTGTTGAGATTGTGTTGATCGCATTTTCCAGAGTCAATTACTGTCATTCATTATCCTTAAAATAAATCAGGCATCCGTGTGAAACAGCTGCCAAGTGCCAAGTGCAACAACGGCCATTAAAACTTATATTTAATTTTGTTTATCTATATCTGCAGCGAGATAGCATACCTTGTGAGTGATAATATAGATTGTAATACTTTTGTTTTGAACAAATAAATAAAAATAAAAACTTTGAATAATATAAAGTTTTTAGGCTCGACCTTACCTCGAATTAGGTAGATCAGGCCTTAGTAGACCACGTTGGTCCAGTGCGCGTTGGTTGACGATCTTACAAAAGTACACGTTGATCTTAGTAGACCACGCTGGTCCAGTGCGGGTTGGTTGACGATCTTACAAAAGTACACGTTGATCTTAGTAGACCACGCTGGTCCAGTGCGGGTTGGTTGACGATCTTACAAAAGTACACGTTGATCTTAGTAGACCACGCTGGTCCAGTGCGGGTTGGTTGACGATCTTACAAAAGTACACGTTGATCTTAGTAGACCACGCTGGTCCAGTGCGCGTTGGTTGACGATCTTACAAAAGTACACGTTGATCTTAGTAGACCACGCTGGTCCAGTGCGGGTTGGTTGACGATCTTACAAAAGTACACGTTGATCTTAGTAGACCACGCTGGTCCAGTGCGCGTTGGTTGACGATCTTACAAAAGTACACGTTGATCTTAGTAGACCACGCTGGTCCAGTGCGGGTTGGTTGACGATCTTACAAAAGTACACGTTGATCTTAGTAGACCACGCTGGTCCAGTGCGCGTTGGTTGACGATCTTACAAAAGTACACGTTGATCTTAGTAGACCACGCTGGTCCAGTGCGGGTTGGTTGACGATCTTACAAAAGTACACGTTGATCTTAGTAGACCACGCTGGTCCAGTGCGGGTTGGTTGACGATCTTACAAAAGTACACGTTGATCTTAGTAGACCAAGCTAGTCCAGTGCGGGTTGGTTGACGATCTTACAAAAGTACACGTTGATCTTAGTAGACCACGCTGGTCCAGTGCGGGTTGGTTGACGATCTTACAAAACTACACGTTGATCTTAGTAGACCAAGCTAGTCCAGTGCGGGTTGGTTGACGATCTTACAAAAGTACACGTTGATCTTAGTAGACCACGCTGGTCCAGTGCGGGTTGGTTGACGATCTTACAAAACTACACGTTGATCTTAGTAGACCACACTGGTCCAGTGCGAGTTGGTTGACGATCTTACAAAAGAACACGTTGATCTTAGTAGACCACGCTGGTCCAGTGCGCGTTGGTTGACGATCTTACAAAAGTACACGTTGATCTTAGTAGACCACGCTGGTCCAGTGCGGGTTGGTTGACGATCTTACAAAAGTACACGTTGATCTTAGTAGACCACGCTGGTCCAGTGCGGGTTGGTTGACGATCTTACAAAAGTACACGTTGATCTTAGTAGACCACGCTGGTCCAGTGCGGGTTGGTTGACGATCTTACAAAAGTACACGTTGATCTTAGTAGACCACGCTGGTCCAGTGCGGGTTGGTTGACGATCTTACAAAAGAACACGTTGATCTTAGTAGACCACGCTGGTCCAGTGCGGGTTGGTTGACGATCTTACAAAAGTACACGTTGATCTTAGTAGACCACGCTGGTCCAGTGCGGGTTGGTTGACGATCTTACAAAAGAACACGTTGATCTTAGTAGACCACGCTGGTCCAGTGCGGGTTGGTTGACGATCTTACAAAAGTACACGTTGATCTTAGTAGACCACGCTGGTCCAGTGCGGGTTGGTTGACGATCTTACAAAAGTACACGTTGATCTTAGTAGACCACGCTGGTCCAGTGCGGGTTGGTTGACGATCTTACAAAAGTACACGTTGATCTTAGTAGACCACGCTGGTCCAGTGCGGGTTGGTTGACGATCTTACAAAAGTACACGTTGATCTTAGTAGACCACGCTGGTCCAGTGCGCGTTGGTTGACGATCTTACAAAAGTACACGTTGATCTTAGTAGACCACGCTGGTCCAGTGCGCGTTGGTTGACGATCTTACAAAAGTACACGTTGATCTTAGTAGACCACGCTGGTCCAGTGCGGGTTGGTTGACGATCTTATAAAAGCAGTGTGAATCTTCATACCTGTTGGAGTTAAAAAAAATGGCTCGAGTACCAACCGAAAGATTTTCATGAATGTTTCCAACCCTAAATACTTCCGCGAAAGTTTCTTGTTTGCAAAAGTTTCAATTGGCCCTTATCTATTTATTGAATTAGTATTTTAGACTTTTTTTTATTTAACGCTTGTTGCAAAACATCATCAATCTTTAATAACTCATTCATACATGTCCCCATCGAAGGGCTGAAACCTACCCTGAATTAGGCCGATTGTGCAGTAGCAGTACGACGTCAACGTAATTCATACATATTGTGTACGGAAGTGTTGTTTCTGTATTCAAAATAAAGGTTGCCTGGAAGAAATTGCTATGAAGCAATAAAGCCGCCTAACTGTACATGACTACCTATTCTTACTTCCACTCTGTCATTTATTATTTCTGTGTGTGCAATAAAGTATATTCATTCATTCAAAATGAATGGCATGCGTACTACTGCTATATTCCTCAGAATCATACCTTACGCAACAACATTTTTATTAAATAAAAGCTCAGTTTATTTTTCTCCTTATCAAAATATAGAGGATCAGATAACATAGATTTGCACACAATGATCCGCATAAGCCAACATTTTCGCGCTCGTAAGCAGGATGTAACCAACAAGGGCGCTTCAAAGCAACTTTTGATGAGGGTCAATGATAATAGCCCCTGAAGCGTAATCTAATGTCAGATACACGCCAAAGAGCAGCCGGTGAGGATAACAACGATGTTCTTACACATGAGAATAAATAAAAAAGATTCAGTTTTACATTGACTTATTTGCAATCTAAATAATGTATAAACCTGTCACAGGCAGCGCTTTAATACCAACCATCCTAACCCCTCCTCCCCTATTGCAATCAAACCTCTCATCACCTACCATTTTATTTGCAGATGGAGGCCAATGAAAATGGCGAATCGCGGAATAGTGACCGGCCATTTGTATGCTAGCTGGGCGGGTTAACTGTTAAATATAAAATCTGTAAAAAAAGTTAACTATACAAGCCTTAAGTTAAAGTAACCATTTTTAACTTTTGCTGGCGGATTGGGCCGTACTTTATAAGTGATTCGATAAATTTTGCGTTACTGTTTTCATCACGATTTTTTATAATCTAACTTAGAAAATATATAATATAAAATTTTACAGTAAACTGCAGTAGCCATATTTGCTTGACTAACTGCGTGCACGCTTTGAAATTGGAATGTCTGAAATACCTGAATATCGAATCGAACAAGAACATTAATTTACAACTTCGTTTCATAAATGTATTTTTACAATCAATGACTTGTTGAACATCGAATAGCTCACAAATCTCGTGATTTAAAAGTATTCGAGCATCTTAAATTTATTTCTAGTGAAACTCAAGATCAAATCTAAGAAGCTTAAATCCATTTTTAAAGCACTTATCGCACGGAATGTTATCCAAAGATATGAATAATAAATGAGTGTTTTGTATAATTCTAAGGTGACACAGAGTCAAGCCATCGCATCGACCTGAAAATTTACTTTTTGATCTTTGTCAACAAGATTTATGTTTCGAAATATTTTCTAAGCAGAGATAAATTATAGTGATTTTAAAAATAATTTGTCTAACAAGAAATTGTGCACATATTAATGTCTCAACCATTAATACTGCTCGCAATTAAAGTTTAATGGGATAGATAAGGTCATAGAGAAGTTTATTTCGTCTATGTATTACATTACACATCTGTTTTACTTAGCTGTATGGTCTAAAATTTTACTCCTTGAAAAGTCACTAATTTGAGTTTCGCTAAACTTAATAAGATTTTGTCGTGGCGATTTTTTCGGAGGCGACGACGATGCGCTTCATAAATCTTTGAGGATATCTATTTTAACGTCGTTATAATAAGCACGTCATACACAATGCAATTTGTTAAAAAAAGAAACCGTGCTTGCTGTCAGCATTATCACATAATGTAGAGGTACACTATACGCTGTCATTTATGTACCGTGAAAACCATACAATATTGTTTTGTGTTTCAGAGCGCTGACAGCTGACAAAACTCCGAATGCACACAATAGTCTGTCACGCGCCTTTTCCGGAAGGTTAGGCTAGGACCACAAACAGTTTACACTGAATTCTAGCTATTTTACAAAATTCGCCCGTCCTAGATGTAAAACTAAAGCCTATAAAGTTGGAGTGTAAACTGTATCGCTCGCTTTCAGTTGAAGTTCGGATTTCAATAGCGTGCTCTTTAGCTTATATTGTTTGAATATGCTGCCATATTGCTTTAGTTTGCCTATTAAGTGTGTTAAAAGTTTTAGTTTAAAGCAACTCTCATAAAATGCCTTTTTTGTCAATAGTAATGCAGTGGAATGTTATATTGTAAATAATATCCCACCCAAAAAACTACTTTTGAATGGATGCCAAGCTCAAGTAGGGGCTTCGCCAATAAAAAGTGTGAGATCTTCCATGGGTACTAAGTTCTATAAAAGTTCCTTAAATCATTGCTACAGTTATTATTTGTCTTACTACTAAACGGCGTACCTACTTAATTCACTATTCAAACCTAAATGTAGTCGTTTAGTAGCAATGATCTCATCAGTTTTTGTAAAACAGTCTCACAACAGACAATAAGCACAAGCTTTTAAACACTAAATAAAGCAAACAAGTCGATGCTACTAACTATTGAGGAGTTTCCTGGTGAAGAGAGAATCCTGGCTGTAGCTTCGATTTATGGCCAAATTTATGTCTAATTATCATAATGGAGCTCATATGCAAAGTTTCGTGTCCTTGCTAATAACCGTTGAGGAGTTCCCTCGCAAGGAGACAATCCTGGCTCCATCATTTATCACATTAGTGTGTTTTGATCAGAATTAAACAAGCATGCTAAATTTCATACCTAGTCGTAAGTAGAGAGGTCGACCAACCCGCCCTACGCCAGGGTAGGCTCGAGCCCCTTGGTGGGGACGTATATGAGCTGTTGATTAAGTTGAGATGAAGTGGTTCAAAATTCAGATGCAAGATTTATACCACACTAATACACAGAGTGGCTCAATCAACAGACCCTCGTCACCAACCACCCGAGCCCAAACTTGAGGGGTTTGCTAGTGACTATTGAAGAGTTCCATGATCAGATCAGCTCGATGGTACCAAATTTTTGTATTGTCATCCGAATTACAGAAACCTACAATATTTTAAAATTATACGACAGTTAAAAGTAGGTAGGTTAAAATTGAACTTCAATATCTGTTTACATAGTTATTTAGTTACAAGTGAACCTAATAAAAGCAATTTTGTCTTAACACTTGGGTCCTTAATAGTTATCTACATGCACATAATAAACTACCTAATTATAATAAATTTGAAAACAAAGTTATTTATTCACCTAGCCTGCATACTAAATGCTTGAAAGAAACCGCTTGAATAACGTTGTCTTCTATAATAAAACACAATTTTGAGTTTTCTCTTCCTCATACATACGTCTAATGACCTACCTCGATGCCCAATCTCAAATTCCTAGGTCACCTGGAAGTAGTTTAAACTTTTGATGAGTGAGTGAGTAAATGAGTGATAAAATAGCGAATTTTGGACGTTAATATCTCGGTAGTGGCAAGAGCTACATTCATTAAATTTGGAATTCTAGACATGAAAAATTTCAAGTGTGTATGTATGTGTGGTGACGGCAGAGTAGAATACATTTGTCACCAACCCCTACTCTTCCTGTGGGTGTCGTAAGAGGCGAATAAGGGACTACACATTGAACAGGGATCGGGCAGCAGCGCTCTCTGATACAGTAACCTTTTAATCTGCGATCTCCAACCCGCCTGCCAAGCGTGGAGATTATGGCAAAACCCTCCACTTAAGTGGAGGAGGCTCTTAGTCCATCAGTGGACTGTAACGGGCCGTTGATGTTGGTGTTGTATGTCCAGCACTAAAGCTGAAATCTGAAATCTATTGGATGTACCAAGTTAAAAATAAATATGCGTGGCGTCATCGATTTTAGAGACAAGAAAAAAAGAATTTATAGATCAATTTGTTATTTTGTTTTCATCATGCAAACTTACTTTTTCCACGCCCCGGAATGGAAAGCATTTGTTATTTTACATTTATGAGTTTAATCAATATTTTGTTCATGAAAAAAGTTTTACGAAAAACAAAATACCTATACAAACTTTAAAATTACTTACAAAAGCTGAATAAGCGGCTTTTAAAACTTAATAATGAAATCATGGATAGGTATTTGCTGTTTATAGAAACAAAAGAGCAGCAGCAGTTGACTTTCATCATGAATAAAAATGTCTGAATTTATATTCCACGCACACAATAATGTGCTCCAAAGCAAACCAACATGAAACAATACGTGATGTTATTAATTTGTAAAATAAAATAAACAGTTTTGTCAAGCTTTAACTTGAGCAGGCCACAAGGTACCCTGGCCTCTTGCAAAAATAGTCTAAATATCTAAAGCTAGACTTTCCTTGTCTGATTTAAATATGCTTTACATTCTGCAATACGAATGAGTTATTAGAATCTGTTCTGTTCACGAAACAAAACAAATAATTCAATAAAATAAAATTTTTGAACTCTCGCGTTTTAGAGGGCTGATTGATAAGTTTCCGAAACGACAAAGAAAAACTTTAAAAATCTATTTAAAATAAATTTATTTCTCAACGTAGTTTCCTTCTACCTCGATGTATTTAGTCCAGCGCTTCTCCAATGCCGTTACACCAATTTGATAAAATGTTTTCTCCAACCCCTCAAAATACTCGTCCACGGCAACAATGACTTCTTCATTTGATGAAAATCTCTGGCCACCTAACCATTTCTTCAGGTTTGGGAATAAGTGGAAGTCACACGGGGCCAGATCCGGGGAATAGGGTGGATGCGGTAGCAATTCAAACCGCAATTCATGGAGTTTGGCGACTGCAACCATTGACGTGTGTGCAGGTGCGTTGTCATGGTGGAACAAAACTTTTTTCTTGGCCAAATGTGGTCGTTTTTTCTGGATTTCTTCACTTAATTTTTGCAGCAAGCTTGCGTAGTACTCTCCATTTATTGTTTTTCCTTTTTGCAGATAATCCACTAAAATAATCCCTCGAGCATCCCAAAAAACAGTCGCCATCACTTTGCCGGCCGACAAAACCGTTTTTGCTTTCTTCGGCGCAGATCTTCCGCTCTCAGTCCACTGCTTAGATTGTTCTTTTGTCTCGGGAGTATAATGATGTATCCAGGTTTCATCGACTGTTACATAACGCCGCGAAAACTCGTTAGGATCTCGGTTAAACAGCGCCAAACACTCCGATGAATCGTCCACTCGACGTTGCTTTTGGTCAACAGTGAGCAAACGCGGCACCCATCGCGCGCAAAGCTTTTTCATTCCCAAAATGTTGGTGCAAAATATTAAAAACGCGTTCAGATGAAATGCTCACCATCTCTGCTATCTCTTGCAACTTCAAGCGCCGATCATTCAATACAATTTTGTGAATTTTTTTGATCATGTCCGGATTCGTGACTTCATTTGGACAGCCAGACCTGTGGGCGTCTTCGCAGCTCTGTCTTCCACGTTTAAAATCAGTTACCCAGGTGTGAATTGTACTCAATGCAGGAGCAGAATTACCTAAAACACTGTCTAGCTTGGTTTTAATCTGGGTTGCTGTTTTCTGTTTTAAAACGTAAAACTTTATCACCGCACGAATTTCGTTTCTTTCCATTGTTAAGAAAATTTACGATAGAGAAAGTTCTACGTCCTATCAAACAAATTCCACCAGTTCGATTAAATTCAAATTAGGCGTTCTATTTTCAAAAAGATGCCAAAATATAATGTAATATTTTTTTTTTGCGTATCATTTTTTTAAGTTCGTCGTTTCGGCCAGTGATCAATCAGCCCAGGTACACATTTATAAATTGGTGCTTTCAGTAAAATTGATTTATCTTTCTTGCCCAACGTTATAAATATCGTGATTAGACCCGTTGAACCAGTTTTAAAATAATTCAATAATTAGGTAATTTTTTAAAACCCGTTTGCTGTTACTACGCTATGCGAATCACGCACATCGCGAGTTTTGAAATGCATATAAAACATGATAAAACGCATAGTTTTACGGAGCGGATGTTGCATTGCAAGTGTTACCAGTGACAACCCTTGTGATCCGTGAATGAGTGTACACATATTTCGTAATCTGTATCAGTGAATCATACGGAATGCGCTTACAGAGCATTAACTTTTGGTGGGACCACGATTGGTTCATTCGGTGCCTTTGGTATCTCGATTGCCGAGACACGAGGACGAATTTAGTTGTTAAGACAAATTATCTGTATCTTTAATTTGGATTTACTAATTAATAAATCTCTCAGTAATATATATTGTTTTTTAAAACACACCTCCTGCGGCCAAATCCGTAATTCAGGTGTAAACGTTTTCGGTCACATCACAACACAATATTTAAAAAGTAAAATACGGGGATTGAGATGGATCTGTGTCACCAATCAACAGTGCGGATTGTGAGCACGCTAATTGGTACAAATGGTGATTTGGTACGAATATTTAATGTAAACAAAAGTAACATATTTGGAGAAAAATAAAAATATGTACATATTACAGGTACTAACCTGTTTGCCTGTATTTTTTTAGGTTAGAAGGCTTTGCGCTGCCAATACATTATAAGCAAATAATAAAGTGATATTTATACGTAAGTTGTTTTCAAAGGTTGTTAGGACAGGCTCGGTGGGGACGTAAATATGAGCTGTTGATGATGAATAAAGTAATTAAGATGTTTCTTAAGCACGGCTTAATGTTTATGATACTGTCAGTTTAAAAATCCTACAAAAAATCGCTACTTCCAACGTGCTAATTAGCGAATTAATATTGAGGCCAATTGGCCGAAATTATTATTTTTAGCTATCTGTTATATTAATACAAAGCTACAAAAGCTGACAATGTACTACTAAGGAAGTCTGGTTTTTATAAAAAGGCTTTTAAGGGGGCCGGAAATTACGTCCAACGAATTTCCTTCCCCATTCATTATAACTAGTTTTGTAGTTATTTTCAAAGGATAATTTATGGGTAAGGAAAGTCGTTTATTGTTAGCATAACTTCGATAGAAGTTAAGGCCGTTTAGGTTAGCCATGAATTTTAATCGGCACAGAGTAGTGGTGATATTTTTACCGTCATATAATTGTATTCGACTAAGATATTTTTTTAAACGAACAACTTATTACAAATATCTTATTTTATCAAATTAGGAGCCGGTTAGTAAAAAACTCAAACAGAATTTATTTCCCGCGTTTCAAAAATATTTCATTAGTTTCAATTTCCGCTAAAATGCAAGTAATCAGATATAGTCGTTGGTGCCAGCATCGTATGTTATTTAATAAACACACAATTCGTTCTATTCAAATTCGTTCTATTATTTTTTTTTATTTACTAGGTCTCTGGTGTTTTCAATAAAGAAATCAAAGGGATTTTAGATTGGCAAAATATTTAGTTAAAAATTAAAAGGGCCATTTTAATTTTCACAATTATTGTCGTTGCTGTTGTGCACAAATCGTTTTTGTACGTAACTAATTTTAGCAACTAATGCTTGTTTTTCTAGTAAAAAATACTTACTATGAGTAAATTAACACTAACAATTATTATAGAGCATTGGATGGATTTGTTCGATGATCCATGAATTAGGCAAGCCGCGCAACCTCAAAACTATTTAGATCGAGAGAAAATATTTAAGCAATTGAAATTAAGCTTTAAAAGCTATACTTTAATGATCTTCAATCAATCAATCAGCCAAACACAAACTCATTTATTATCCCTAACTACTCATACGAATGATTATATGGCCGACTGAGAATACATATTCCGAGGCAGCCCTGTATAATCTAGCCTTCCGCACCGTTACCCACCTCGTTACATTGTGAACATCCTATCCATCCTACGAAGCCTCTATAGCTCTCTATAGGCACAAAATATAAAGCCTGGTTACACAATATAAGCTGCTGTCGTATTAGTAGAGATTGCAAATACACCAAAAAGGCAAATCCACTAGCTTTCTTGACTCCACCAGTCATATGATAATAGTAGCTACTACGAAACACAGCCAGTCAAGTGTGAGATATTATAGCAGTAACTAGTATGATGCAGTGACATGGTGCGGCTAGACCAGCTTCTATTGTGTAACCAGACCGTCTAAAGAAGGATAAGGCCCGGTTTCCACCAAAGCGGAGAGAAGAGGAGATGTGTTTGAAAAACCAATCAGATTTCGTTATTGAAGCTTATCGGAGAGGAGATGTGATGTGTGTGTGTGTGTGTGCGATACGTATGGTGTGATGTGTGTGATGTGATGTGTAAATGTGTGGTGATGTGCTTCTATTGTGTAACTAGACCATCTAAAGAAGGATAAGGGTCTTGCCACATCTTGTTATTCACAAATATCGCTTCCACTCAGACGACGTTCCAAGATTTCCTCTACCACCAATTATTTTCAAGCTTTGTACTTAGTTAGCTTGTTTCCCACAAAGTAATTATTCTGAAATGTCAAGCAAGAGATTATCTAGTGAGTTATGCAGATTAGTCTACGGAACGAAGAGTACCTACCTGTGCTTTTAGCGTATTTTCGCCCAAGCTGTCAGGCACATAAAAATATGAGGTCGTTAGGGTTGCCATTTAAAAAATTTAAAATGTTACCAACCATATGAAAAAGCCCAGGGGGTTATCTCACTTGGTTATCTACAAGGTTCAAGGGAGTAAGGGAGTGAAATATTCACAGCTCAGAATGTTTTAAATGATGCTATTTCATTTTATTTTCACTTTCCAGACGCACCCACCAAGTAATATTAATTTACTTTTTAAAAAATACCTTAGATACTAAAGTTTATGTAGTTATGAGTTATAATTACATACATAACTATGTCTAGTCAATAATGACTAGACAAATAAAAAAAACGATTATTTATTAAAATGATTATTTACCCTATAACTCTTTGTCCTTGAGAAAAGCATTAGTTTGTCACGTAGGAAATAAAAAATATATGTTTTACAATTTTCGTGGTTGTTCACTACACTAACATTATTAAATATAATCGTGGTAACAAACCCGAAAATTGTGATAATGTTAGTGTAATGAAAAATATGACTAATGTTAGGTGATCATCAACAACTCTTACGTACCCACCGAGGGGCTTGGCCCTACCGCTACACTGAATTAGGCGAACGTTTGGTATTGTACTGTAGAATATACATACTGCTTCGTTATTGATTTTAGTTGCTTGCAACTGACTATGGGGTTCGAAATTTAGGTTTGGGTCTCGGGTTCTCTTCCCTGTCAGTTCACGTAGTTTGCCGTATTCTTGTTCCGGCAGCCGAACGAGCTCTTGAGAACCCGGCGCGTTATATTGCCTTGCTGAGTGTCCTCCTCTTTTCCTGAGGAGCGCTATCCCTCATTAGTCTTATTACACCCCTTCCTCTTCATATTAGAATCAGTGCACATGCGTTAGTTTAATAAACCTAGTCAATCTTCATCTTTAACCTACTTATTTGTAGCCGACCAACCCGCACTGGGCCAGCGTGGTCGACTAAGGCCTAATCGCCCTAGTTCAGGGTAGGCTTGAACCCGTCGGTAGGGACGTATATGAGCTGTTGATGACTTATTTGTAGAAGCAGTATTTCGCCTGCTAAAGTATTTATGATCAATCAATATATTATCCAAACAAACTAGAAACCTAAACAATGTTATAGGCATATTGATTTCATTTTCAATTCTCTATTTGAAATTGAGTTAATATTGACAGCTAACTGAATAATTTTAGAGTTATCGACAAATACGAACTGAATGCTAGTATAATTTTACTAAACCAATCTCCCTAGGGCATTTATTTTGTTACGCAGTAACTTTAAAAATTTGTTATTAAGGTATGCATGTATAGTATATTCGCATTAAACAGAAATATATGGCAGTAAGAGTAAGAAGCAGATGAATAAAAGATAAATTAAGTAAGCAAGCATTATGTTATTAAGATGGTAGTAATAAGTATAAATCATCATCATCATCATCGTGTGGATTGTAAGGTTGACAACCGATAAATATAAATGGACCTTAACAATATTCAAAAACCAAGCTACCAATTTTTTAAATTATCGAGAAACTAGTTATTATGAACAAAATTTATGAAAATTACTACTTTTATATTGCATTATTAGAGCACAAAAAGCACTTAAACATTTTCTTTGTATCGCAAATCACAATATTTCACAAACGCTTTTTCTCCAATCGCTTTGAAATAATATTTTTCTCTTTTAATAACTGAACAGCTATGCAAGCAAAGCACTGTAAAATGACTCACTAATAAAATGTTTCACTACAAGGTAAATTAACTAGCATCACCTTGTTTGTGACAGAGAGTAAATATGAAAGCTCACGTGTTTTCGCCACTGGTAAACAGCTTCACCAAAAAACAATAATTTCACCGATAATTTCGCAATTCGCATGTCGGTTGTAAGATAAGTTTAGTCAAATTAAAAATCAGAAAGTCCTTACTTATATAACAAATGCGAATGTGACCCTTTCTGGCATTATAATAAAACTACTACCCGAGCTAGGCTACTTATTATTACCACAGGAAAATTTCTTAATCCCAAGGTGTAACACTTTACCTTAAGATTGCTAAAATAATCCCCATCAATGGGGCAAGTCAAGAGATTAAATAATGGCCCCAATTCAGGAATTCATGCTCTAATCCTAATTTTACAATCAAGCTATCCTTTTCGTTTTTATGACCAATGAAAAAGAGGTGATGAATTCACATGAACGAATATTATTATTTTAAATTAATGATAACCTAAAATAAGGGTCAGTAAGTCGGATGTTTTACGTGCCTTCTAAAATTGTGCAATCGACGACGCGTCCATATGGTTCAAGTTCGACATTTGACAGCTCTAAATTAGGATGGCCATTTCCTGTCCCTTTTTAATCTTTAAAAAGTGAAAAGGACTGACAAACTTAAATTAAGGATTAGAGCGTGACTCTGTTACCATCTCTATCTCTACCTACGTAGTTATAAAACAAAGTCGCTTTCCGCGTCTGTCTATCTGTATATCCGCTAACTCCTCCTAAACCACGTAACAGATTTTGACTCGTTTTTCACCAATGGACGACGTGATTCGTGATGAAGATTTATATGTGCATAACATTCTAAATAAGATTTAATATAGGTATAGTCGAGAAAATTCAAAGTTCCTGAATCAAGTCCTCAAAAAACTATTATTAGGCGCTGTCATGGCTTACGCTGGCTAAATCACCCGTGCAAAGCCAGGGCGAGACGCTAGTTAGGTATGGGGAAAATTATTTGAATAATAATAATAATAAAATAATAAAAATATTTATTTCTTTAAATTTTTACAATAAATGCAATAAAAGCAAATGTACATAGATAGACGTACTAGTAAAAGTCCTTACAGACCTTATAGATTATTATTGTTACAGAAAACTTCTGTTAACGAAAAATCTAATAATTTATAAAGTGAAAATCGTCGTTATTAAGCGTCCTGTCCAAGATCAACAAAAAAAAATCATTTTTCGCTTCATAATTATTAATTATTTGAATGTATCTTTACCTATTTTTTTTAAATTAGAGATTTCTTGTAAAGCTGTTATGATTGCGTTGTGGCATGATAGTTGGACGACTTTTTATGGCAGTTGTTTCGTATGAAGTTTAATTTTATACTTATAAATTAATTCTTGCAAAACGCCAACAATTTTATTTTTTAATTTGTTATGTCGAAAATAAAACTCGTAATCATTGAAATTAATTACAAATATTATTTAACACACATGCCTATGCATTATTTGAACGCGACGCAACGCGAATAAAGCAGACTTAATGAGCTATGAATTAATAAACACTTCATTTAACACACTTTGTTGACGTTTGATTATTAACAATTATCATGAAATAATTTTCGAATATGAAAAGATAAAGACAGATGTGGTAGTAGACACGATAATAGGAGCATTTTACAAGCTTTAGTTTATCTTACCAGCGACTTGCAATTTACAAGATTACTAATTTGATACTGATAACTGAGTTATCGTCAGAAGATTATTTTTTAGAATTATAACAATATTTTTTGGTAATTAAACTTTTAAATGGAGGGTGTAGTGTATGTAACTAGTCTCGAGCGCAGACGGCACTAGTGGAGGGGCACAGTCGGCGATAGGCCGTCAGGCGGAGCGGTCGTATCGTGTGGTTGTCTGTGTTGGTGAGCCTAGTATTCGGACAATTTACAGTGATTTTACAGAGGGTCTTGGTCTAGGTCTGGACTAAGTCTTTTCCGGTTGAAAAGCGTGAAATTAAATCTTCGATAAGTGATGTAAGTCTTTTAATGTGAGACTAGCGGTCCACCCGCTCGCGTTCTGTAAGGTTTTCCCGTGGGAATAAGACTTTTCCCTGTAAAAAGTACCCTATCTATGTGTTAATTCAGGTTACAAACTATCCTTATTCCAAATTTCATCCAAATCCGTTAAGTATTTTAACCGTGAAAATGGAACAAACATCCAAACATCCAAATATATTTTCACATTTTATCATAAGTGTGATGCGCCCTACTTCGGCACTGCCATACCAAAGAGGGCCTGTAACTTTTAAACGAAAAGCATAATTGGCATCAAAACTGTGACTATTAGCAACTTTTATTTGGTGTTATGTATATTTGCTCTACGTTATTTATTTTTGGTGGCTGTGCAAAAAAGAACCTCATCAAGCAAACTAAAGAAATCATCATTATTTTTTAAACAAGAAAGCGACTAGATCTCAGACATTGATATGCTTAGCCAACCTGAACTAGTCACGCGTCGCTTTGTCTCTTTTTCGCACTTATCCTTTGCCGTCCTTGTGTAAGTTTTGTGCCATGTATGTTAAAACACCGTTTGCCTTGTAAGTGACCTATCAATAAAATTGATCTCAGAGTAATTTCTGACTTCTCTTCTATATGTTGTGGATGCTGCTAAGATGAGCCACCCGATATTCACCACTTTCTAATGGTAAAAAATGTTTCAAAGAGGAAATTCGAATTTCAAAAATAAAGCGCAATTTTCGCAGATAAAGTCGTTTATCGGGGTCAAGATTTGAATGTCGAAAAATTAAAATTATCTTCGGAATTTATAAACTGCGAAGTTTCCTTTTTCAGTTGTTTGAATTGCTGCCGATTTTCGGACAAAAGTCTCGTAACAATGGCAATGAAAAAGTGAAATCATATTTTTCTACTTTTATAAAAAGATTTAAATTACTTCACTTTTAGACTTTGATTACAGGTCGGTTATTTCTGTATTTTATGTACTTTTCATTCCTACTTTATATTCAACTGCAGAAAACAAAAATGTGATTTACAAAATGTTATCATTACCAGAACTTTGAGAAGTCTATTATTTATAGACTTCTATAGATTAGGTTTAAAAAAGCTACTTAATTTAACAACCACATCTCACTTTCCGGATAATCATACAATTTCCTAACCGGGAATGTCTCACGATGTGATGACCGGAATTCGAACCGGAATCACATCCGGAACGAGAGGCGAACGCTACTATACCCATTGAAGTATAATGTACTACGTACTAGAAAAGACGCTGCCTACAAAATCTGTGCGCCAAGCGCGGCAGTGCGGGGCGCGCGGGGGGCGGCTGATAAGTCACAGATGCGAGGTCACCGTCATAGACGCGACACTTTGTTTATATTCTGCCTATTCAATTGGGTGGGAACATTTAAAGATGTCTGACAAATAAATTTAATTATAATATTTATTTTAATTATAAGTACCGAATTTACTCTGCGAAACAAACAATATTCGATGAACTTTATAAATTTTTCCCTATCTTTACGGCCCAGACGTGGAAACCTTGAAGTAGTAAAATGTTACAAAATATCTCGTAATAAATAAATAACATCTACTTGTACAAACAATCAATCAATGAAAACGATCAATAAAAAAAAACAATTGTTTTTCATCTTTCTTGATTTACTACTAATTTTATTACTAAATAATGTGTAAGATTATCATTTTCCACTGTAAAAGATATTAATATGATCTACTCTTGTTACACACCCAAATGTCACATCTTAATTGTTTCATCTATGACAAATGACGCAACATGGCGTCCGCTAAATATTTTGCTCGAATTAAGTTTAAAAATGATTATCTTGTTTTTCACCGATGGAAAGTTGTTCCTTTGCACTTCGCCGTATTACTAGAATTATTAGTGCAACATCATAACACACACGAGGGCATATTTGATGATTTTTCACGTTTTTTCGCTTTAAAACAAACAAGACTGAAGCGCTCAAGAGCTAGTAAGCAACTGAGTGAACTGTGGCCAGCTGGCCACAGTTGAACGGAACGCTTGCGATGGGGCGGTGTCTTCTCTATACGTAGTAATAATAGCTCAATGACTATACCATAAAGTTGTTATTTTGCTTACTCACTTAAATCAATGTGTGTTTCGATGGAGGCTTTTCAATTAAACAGCGCGCCGATGTGGAAGAATTATATTATGAGCGCATATAGCACTGTGCGTGGGGGAGCGAACATGTCCTGTCCAATAGCTACAGCATGTTTTATAAACTTTTTGTTGAATTTCTGTAAGCTATTGATACTCGCAATTGTTGGCACTTTATGGAACTTGGTACTAATCGAAACTGGTCGGGTGTAAATGTAATATAATGTACATTGACTATTGTAAACAATATTTTATTTAAAAAAAAGAAAAGTAAAAAAGATACGAGTCCTGTGGAGTTTCTTCAGGCCGTTCTTCTCCGCAGAAGGTGTACACTTGTAGTGAACGGGCCATCTTGCTTTGACTTCGAAAAATGATTTTGTTAAATCTTACTTCGAATAAAGACTTCGAAAAGTGACTTTTATTAAATATACATACATACCAGTTTGTATTTATTGTTCTCAGTGTGTGTTAATAAAGCCGATCACGAAGATATGCGTATTGACCACTATTGACCGGCTATCTGGTTGGCATAAATATCACAGAAGAAGTACGCCTACAAGTAGGTATACCTAGAAGTAAACCTACGATCTCTTTTATACCATAATATGGTGTGCACTAAACGTTTTGAATTTGAATTAGTATCACAGAACGAAGAGCGTCGGTGGTCTAGTGGTTCGCACCGTGCTGGTACGGGAGACGCCAGTGTGTATTCATTTTTCGAATTTATTGTGTACGTTTATTCGACGCTCTTGAGTAGGCTCGAGCCCCTCGGTGGGGACGTATATGAGTTTGCTTCATTTGAAATGCATTTTAGTTAGAGCACATAATTAATCAAATGCTAATAAACTTACATTATTCACTTGCAGTCGGTCGCTAAAGAGTAAAATACAAACTACAAGTACAAACTTTTCTTCTACTAAACTCTTTTTAATTGTTATTTTATCATTATCGATTGCTTACGTATATTAATCCAGGTGATTTAATAGGTATGTATACATTTATCATTAATATTTTGACCATTAGTTGCATAGAATTCAAAATGTGTTTTTAATATTTTGTACAGTAAAAAGATAAGATTCTCATCTATAAGATAACTTTCTATACAAGAGATTGCGTTCCCTTGGCATATAAAAGAGATTTCTTTAGGAAATAAATAAAATATATTTTGAAGGAGAAAAGTATCTATTGACGGCTCCGTAGCCTAGTCAATAATATGTCTGTCTACGAAGCACAGGATTGTGAGTTCGATTCCTGCCCAGGGCATCTGCCCAAATATCTATTTGTGTGATGAGAACCTATGTTTGTGTCTGGATGTTGTTTATCTATTTACGTATGTATATCTACATTTTCTGCTTAATTTAAGATCAGACGGCCGTGTGTGGGAAGTGCGCAGATTTATTTATTTTTATTAACACGCTTTTATTAGCTTCACCTGTATGCTTGTATGAAACCGACTCTTTTGTTTGGACTCGATTTTGACCCACTTTAAGTACAGATTTAATTGAAACTTTGTACACTTATCAAGAACAGATGACAAATACAATAATTTGAAAAAAACAAAACATAAACAAAAACATACATACAATACATGCTTTCACAGTACATCAAACTAAAAAGTGAAAAATAAAATATAGTTAAAAAAACTTAAAAACACGCTTTTAAAGCACATCAAACTAAAAATTGAAAAATAATTCTTATATTTTTCGTAAGTACCTATATCGAGCAACCCACGCTTTTTTTAAGAAATATTTTTTTTATTTTATTATTAAAATAAGTTATAAGTATTTTGTGGAAACTGTCGCTAACATCTTGTATAATAAAATCACTTCAGATAATTATGGCCAAACGACTGATTCAATAAAATCAAGGAAGTATGACACCTGGGTGTATACACCAGGAACGTCTTGCAACCCGCAGGATATGCCGAATGACGTCACACCGATGACGTAGTGCATGTTGCCTTCTTGTCGCGCCACCTGGGGCGGCAGAGGGATCTTCATTTGAAGCGGACCTCCTGAATCACCCTGCAAACGATAATTTAACAAAATTTGTAATAAAGTTTTATATTTTGTGAGTATCCACCAACCCCTACTCTTCCCGTGGGTGTCGTAAAAGGTGACTTAGGGTTTACACATTGAACAGGGAACGGGCAGCAGCGCTCTCTGATACAGTAACCTTTTAAGCTGCGACCTCCAACCCGCCTGCCAAGCGTGGAGATTATGGCAAAACCCTCCACTTAAGTGGAGGAGGCTCATAGTCCAGCAGTGGACTGTAACGGGCCATTGATGATGTTGATGATGTTGATCAGTGATGTAGCGGTTAGGACCACTGCATCCCGTTCAGGAGGCGGCAGTTTGAATTTCACCACGTACCAATGTTTCATATTCGTACGTTCTTTCAGTGAAGGAACACACCGTAAGAAAAACTTTACACGTTCGAAAACTAGTGCGTGGTAGGGATCGAACCCGCGTCTCCCGGACTAAACCACCGACGCTCAGCTTACATAAATTGTAAATAAAGTAACACTTTGAAACAGAACGAAACAATTTAAAACTGTTTGTAACAGTTGTAATCATACCGTTATAGTAATGGAAGCAATAAAGGATTACAAACCTGGCATGCGTCCACTCCTCCTGCTAACTGACCAGCGCAGAACTGATACTCCACAAGCTGAGGCCACCGTCGGTTGTGGTATTGCCACAGTAACTCGTCACACAGTTTCCAGTCAATAACTTCTAAATCTGCTGCTTGAAGATATGGGTGACCTTCGTGGGCGTCTGATGAATAAAACTATTGTAATTTAAATTTTTTAAATTTTTTTTTTTAAGTCCTACAAGAGTACTACGCCAATAAAAATCTCAATAAAAATTATTTTATACTTTATAGTGCGTTAAAAAATATTTTTTACTTTATATTTTTTTCATAATTCTTCTAGGGTTTAATTAACTAGTAGAAGTTTTAGAATATCTATTTACATTCACAGAAAAGCAAATAAACTTAAAAATCTGCCTTTTAACCTAAACCGGTTTATCGTGGTAGAATTAAGAAACCTCTACAGAGTTTGGAAATTATTTTTATCTAAGCTTTTCGTGAGGCTTCCGTCAACTGGGACCACTCAAAGTGGGACCGCGGTCCCAGTTGCCGGATTTATTTAATTTTAATATTTTTCTTCCGGCAACTGGGACCACTCCCGATATTTATTGTTTAAGCGATGTAAAGTACAGTTAAACGAAAAAGTGTTTAGTGATATTAAAGAACAAAACTCTTTGATTGTAAAAATATAACACATTTTTTTTGGCATAACATATACATTTAATTATTTCAAAATTTGTTGTACATTCTTTTTAAAATTAGGGAATTATAGGTTTGTAACTATTATATATTTGCAAATATGTAATAGTTAGTTTATAATTGTTTATTCCTAAATTAAATGAAATAAAATATTAAATTAACCAGCCCTTTCACTTACTTCACCCGCGTATGCTATCTCGTTCTAACCCCAGCCCGTTTCGCCTGTAAATCTCAAGGTTACGGAGCCCTTTTGTTCAAAACGGGAATTGGCATTGGTTGATGAATCATACGACCAATCACCATCACGAAGCTTATCAGTTTAAAAAGGTCTAAGTAATATGCGTTGGAAAGTTAGTTATTAGATGGTTAGACACTGCACTGTAGTGTTGTTCAGTGATTTTGCAACTATTATAATGGACGAAAGTCCTTCAACATCTCGTGGTGGGCCGCCTTTTTATATTGGTGTCACACAAAGAGGAAATGAACTTTTGTGTAGAGCTGGTTATGAGTATACTTTAAAAACAACATTTATATATTATTTATATTCCATGTTAATTTAATGAAACGTAAGTATAGTCCTTGTTATTTAATATATAACAAAAAATGTAGGCACATAAATTATATAAAACATAAATATTTTAAGTAAGAAAGACTACACGTTTTGTTTAAAATATTGGAGAACTACTAATACCGAAATTAATATTTACTGTTTACTATTTTAACAAACTATGATAGTATTAATAATTTTTGTAGTTCATAGATATATTATGTAAAATAAATATGATATGACTACATTAAGATAATAAGAACTTTAAACTTTTTTTTATAATTGCGAATAAGTTGATTTTTTATGTTTAATACACAAATAAATGATATTTACAATCAAAGAGTTTTGTTATTAAATATTACTTAAACACTTTTTCGTTTAACTGTACCTTATTTTATTTAAACAATAGATTTATTTTTTTAAGATTTATTTTTTCAAGAAAGTGGGACTGCGGTCCCAGTTGACGGAAGCCTCCTTTTCGTGACATCCATATAGCAGGAACCTATATCATAGTGAGGAGCTAGGAGTGCAATGTGATATCGGATTTGGTATAGTGTGTGTTCTTTGGGAGATAGGAGCGTAATCTTATCTATAATATAATATGTATTTATTCACCTGGATTTGTAACACCCCAACCGGTGACAGTAGCGCTTTTCACCCTGCTCAAGTTTTCAGTCCATAGACAAGCCGGTTGAATAAACTTGTTGAATTTCAATGGTCTATCAAGTTCAAACAGAGCGATATCGTAGTACTTCAAAGGAGAATGGTATTTTGGATGAGGTATAATTTTGGAGATATTACGATCCTCTGCAGAATGGTCGAGAGCCTGCAATATATATTATTATTAGGTGTCAATAAAGTTAAAGTTTTTTCATTCATCATAATGATAAGATTAATGACCGACCCTGGTGTCAAAATTATTGAGCCAACAATGGTTTCTGACATTGCTCATGTAACGACCATTACCGTAGATATCAGCTGGCACCAACAACTAAACGAACCTCCTTCGTCTAACTTTCCAGACAATCAGGTGATTAAAGCCTGCAATGTCCTAACCAAGCTGGGAACATTCTAACAAACTATGTTTTGTTTGTCCCTAGTATTTAAACCCAGAATCTCCGTAAAGGCCGATTTACACTTCGATATAAGCAGCAAGTGCGAGTTGCAAGTCAACTTAATCGGTCAACTTGCAACTAAAAAATAGAAGTCCGGTCTATTTTTTGCACGTGTGAGTGTTTCCTTGGCAACAGGAAATAATATGAAGGGCACAGGAAAAAAACATGTCTAGTCCGTTTTCTTTTTTCAAAAATGGGATTTATACCTCAAAATGTAGTGTTTTCAATGAACTATTATTTTCCACTTTTATTATAGATGTCAGTATTAATTTTAATACTAATAATAATAATATAATTTTATATCTTTTATATTTCATTTTCGAAAAATCCTATACTTACACGAAAATAACATATTAAATTACATCGTTCCAAACTTTCAAAACGCGATGTCTCGTGAAGTTACTTTTGTGACTAGACATGTTATTTCCCTGTACCCTTCATATGCTTTTTGACAACAGGAAAATATAATTTTTTTGTTTTGACAACTTGCACTTGCAAATCGCACTTGCACTTGTCAAAGTATAAACTGGCGCTAATGAAAGCCGAACGCTCTATTGGAGGCTGTTTATCTCATTGATATACGCAATACTATGTTCCTATACAATAATAGGTATTTTAAAGTTTTCATTACTAAACTTACATCGGCAATAAGGTCTTCCGCGCCAAACCTCACTATTTTGGGTATCACGTCTAGGATTGAAGCATCCCTTGGGTTCGCGCTGATGCAGTGACTGGCTGTCAAAGCGAAATTAGGGCTGATCAAACTGCTGCCGCACATAAACTTCCATTCCCTATTTGGATCAGAACTTCTCCAACCGACTGCACCCTATAAATAAATTGTGACATAATTACCAACTAATAAAAAAAATATACTGCTTTAGAGTCGTTAAAGATATTCATTTAAATAAATATTTTATATTACATCGTGGCTCGACGATTGCTACTTGTAACAAGTGATTGCTGCCTTTAGGCAAGGAATTATATTAATTTATTTATAAAGGAAACCGTATAATTTTATTATAAAGGCGACATTCAGAGACAAAAACTAAGTTTAGCTAAGATTGTTCTTAAAAATGTCAAATGGCGTACTTAAATTTGATCTTAGCCTAGTGTGGCCTAGTCCAAATTGCCAAAGTCGGTGACTTTAAGGAAAACTATTACAATGTCATTTTGATTTTAAAATTATTGGAGCAATAGCACAGTTTGATTTTTTAGAGCATGCTTAGCTAAGATTTGGCGTCTCTGAATTTAGCTCTAAGTCAAAATCAAAATCAATAATTATTTATTTCCATAGGATGCTATTACATCACTTAGATCCGTCATTACATTTTTTTGGGTGAGTTCAAGTAAGTTTCATACCATGTGAGGGAATTCTTTAGGAAATGCATCGCGCCCTCCCATAATGTATTTTGTTGGTACAAGTATATTTGCTGGTACTACAGGAACTGAGAATATAGTATCCAGGGAAATGTTTACACTTGTTTCCCTTTTGATTACGTGGTTTTTCCATTTATTGTAGTTACCTGAAAAAATCAATCTAAAAGCAATTACACGAATTGGATCCAATTTGATAAAGTTGATCACATATTTTATTGTTTTACTTAAATTAGAACAAACTCCTTATCAGTCAAATTCCTTGAAAATTTTCTGAAAGAGCAGGCAAAAGAAGAAGGTCGTTAACGCTTCATTGATATTAATACCTTAGTAAAGATTAAATTGTAAGTAAACTTTGTAAATAAATACTTACATTCTTTTTCCCGTTCGGCTCGTTCTACTCGAACTTTAATTTGCCAGATGTACTCGTGGCACTCTAAAAAGTTTAACTTAAGTTTAGTTATAGTTAAAAACACGACTGCGCCGCCAAAAATTTAGTTTTGATCGGGTTGTGATGTAAGCATTCTAACGATACCCCATACATCTAAATCTATTCAGGCATTTAGAATTTATGGTGGAATAGGTAAACTCACATACATGAATACATTTTACGCTCCTTTTTTTGGGCAGTCGTGTAAAAACAGTGAGTTTAGTTTAATAGTCTAAAAATCACTTTGTCTTGTACTTACAAGTGTCAAATATTGGCATCGTTGTTTTTCCCTGACCTAAGTGGAAATCACATCCATTGAATGAAATGCGACATATAAAACATTATAAAATTTATGTATTCCACAGAAATGTAGAATGCCTACATAATTATGTCTGCTATTATAGCCCTATATTTCCTAGTTCAAATTCTCAATGTTTCGACAAATTTAATTAACCAGGCACTATTAATAAGAGCTGATCTTTCTTATTAGTTTTATTAGTTTTTAATCTTTTATCAATTATATCAATAAACCAAACAAAACATTCCAGATCCTGTTTTATTACTTTGACTAAGACAATAATGTAGTCATTATTCCGCTCCAAATCAATTAGAATTTTCGCGAAAACCCTAGGGATATTGAATATCTTTGATTGGCTAGATTTGCGTTCTTATTTCATAATAGCTAACGTTTCGTTTCCCAATATTACTAGAGCGACTCGTGTTTTTTCAAAAACCCAAAAACCCGTTATTTACATTGCCCATTTGATGCGGGCTTTATTTTATAAAGACCGGCCATTATTGATAGTGACCGAGCTCATCAAATTTCCCGTAACAACATAGCCACCGTCATTTTATCTACGTATTTTTCTTACTTGTAGTACTGATTCTCTGTCCAGGTCGGCTAAAGTCAGGCGTTGGTGGATTGTATGGTTTACAAATATCTTCTTCTGGATCATCATGATGGATTGGCTGCATATATAGAAAAAGGATAATGTATCAATAGTATTTTTACGGATCAATACCTACATAGTGAAATTTAACTGGTTGATTTTCAAAGGGAGTGTTCAGTCCATCAAACTGAACATTTTTTTCCCATAGAACATGGGCTGTTAAACGACAAAAAAATAGGACCGTCCATACAAAACCGCGTAGCTAGCTGATAGATTTATTATGGAGGATACATTTTTATTTTTTTCATTTGTCATCCCATGTTCCTTGGGGAAAGTTGTTCAATTTTATGGACCGAACACTCCCTTTAACAAAAATCAACTAATTAAACACGGTGTTTATAATTAATTCCTAGGGAAGAAAATTAACAGATTCCTTATCAGAGGACAAAGATGACCCTTTGTTGACATTCCGTGATAGTCGTATTGTTTGAAATATCTGATCATATAAATCTTCATTTCAATGAGGTCCCAAAACTAAGAAGAAATTATTTTGGCATTACTATGTAGGTACTGGTCGGTCCAAATCATAATAAGTTTCTGAATAAAATACGAAGCACACTTATGACCCTTTCACTTACTGGTTTAGTTGGTTTGGGCGGTTTCTCCGTGTTAGTATTGTCACCATTATTATTATCATCACAGTTACACCATCTGTTGCGCTAAAATGATAAACAAGTAAGATCTTCTTCATCGTTTGGGTTGTATTGTAAGGTTGACAACCAACCTCACTAACCCTAGTGTCAGTGTTATAGAGCCGTATGTACCTACTAGCAGTCCGCCCACGGCTACGCTCCCGTTGTGTAAGGTTTTCCCGTAGGAAAAAGACTTTTTTCCGTAAAACGTATGTTAATCCAGGTTACAAACTATCTCCATTCCAAATTCGTTGAGTACTTTCAGCGTGAAGGCGGAACAAACATCTAAACATCCAAATGTATTTTCACATTTATAATATTAGTGTGATTTCTATCCGAGTTCAAAAAGAGTTGAAGAGTTTGTTAATTTTTCAGTTTTTATTATAATATACCTATGCTCAGAGGTAATTTGTTACCACGTTGTCCGATCTATTTTTTTTTTGTTAGTAATGGCGCTTCAAGGTGTGGTCCCATAAAAAAAATTAGAAAATCTTATAATGGGAGTGTTGAGAAAATCATAAAATTTCTAGTCTATGCATACCTATTCAATTTTCAAAAGTTTTTATCTTACCGGTTTCTTCTTTACAAACTTTGGACACTCATTCCAATCACTACAAGCACCCATACACATTGTTATTATTACTGTGAATAAAAAACAAGGAAAATATGTTTTATTAGCTAGAAACTGAAAAGTAACACAATAGAAATATTACACACTCGTACCTACCTAACACACAAAAACTCATGATATAAATTTTCTTCATGATGGTTGGCAATTATTTTCCTCTTTTTTATACTGATGTAAAATAATCTTAAGAAATAACACTATGCACGCACGTATTGTACGGACATAACTTGTCAAGTCACTCTAAGTTGTACAATTTTGATAGCATTATAATGTGATTTAAATCTCATTAAACTTAATGACCAGCGCCATTATTGGTCCAACACTATTAGTAAGCGTGGGCGGACATCGCAGTAAATGGTATTTTTTTATGTTGTATTTCCAACAGGTACTTCCTTCTCCAGGCCACTAAATTGTATACTGGCTTTGTACTCATAGCTACAACAGATGTATATTGGCTTAAGCCGGGCTATTCGATTACAAGGCTGCGTTCAAACAAGCTTCGAGGGTTGCAATCAGATTGGCAAACAGCCTCGCCTGGAGATGTGGGCTACTCTGCACGCGGGCGTAAGAAGAGAAAGGAATTCCAATTTCAAACGCTTCGGCCATTTTTGAAATTAAACTTTTTATTGGGTTTCTTGGGAAAATCAGGTTTACCTTGTAAAAATATATAACCTATTACATCTTGCTCTCTGAACATGTAATTCTTCCGATATTACAAAAAAAAAAATAAGTTTACTAAATTTAAAATAGTTTAGTTTTGTAGATTTTAATTGAATTGGGTTCAATAATATTATGTTCTGGATTTACACATTACATGCTACTTAGTGTTTACTGTGTTTAACAGCTTATACGGGTAAAAACTTTGTTTCTATTAAATTATTTAGTAATTTTTTTCAACGTCTTCCAATAGTAAGATATCAATCTACTCTGTTACCGTTTGGCATAATGGTCATGATCAGAGTAAAATTTCCATGAATAAGTTACCAAAAATGAAAGAGTGATTATAATTTTATTTGTTTCGAAGCCAACGACCAAGAAACTTTTAAGCCTCACCCTTGCTCACCTCGACGACTTCGGCACGTCGTGACTTATAAATTTTCTAAGTTGACTTGCATTTTTCGACGAGATTTCCATTTTAACGAGCGTATTTATGTTCCTTTTCTAAAATTACTCCAAATCCATTATCGCGCTTCGAATATCTATGATTCGTTTCAAACTTGCGATAAACACAACTGTTGATGATTACTCGCCTAAAATAAAACAGCACTGTAATTAAATTTCATTCGTTAATTTTTCTTAACTTTATTATTTTTTTCTGCCTTTTTGTACTTTAATATCTTTTTCGTGAGCGCTCAAAACATTTATCCCAGCAATTCAATTAAAAAATATCGGTAGCATTTTCACGGAGTAAAAGCGGCGGGCGGCATAAAATCTGCGGTTATTTTGAGAAAAATCCGTGTAATTCGACGTTACAGTGGCTACAACGAGAAGAATGGCGGAAAATCTCCCTCGTTCCCAACCTTTAGTGACGTAATGTGACGTGTTAAATTTGAGTCTACTCAGTTCACTCACTAATTCATCGAGCAACTTGAGTCTACTCGATTCACTTACTAATTTATCGAGCAACTTGAGTCTACTCAGTTCACTCACTAATTCATCGAGCAACTTGAGTCTACTCGATTCACTCACTAATTCATTGAGCAAGTTGAGTCTACTCAGTTCACTCACTAATTAGTCGAGCAACGAGTCTACTGAGTTCACTCACTTTTGCAATTAAAGTAACAAATTAACTATCATTTAGTTTCATTATCAATAACTTTTAAAGTATTTTCAACCTATCTATTAAAAAAAAATAGTTTTGACTGATTAGCAAAAAATGTCTTACGAAATATAAGACCAGTAAGAAAATCTTTTCACTAGCAGTAAAAAAATCGATCGAGACTTTGGGCACAAAAATCAAAGTGTAAATACCTACATCCATATAATGTGTTAGTGCTCGTATAATGTTGACTCTAGCTTTAGTCATCCTCTTAAATACTTATTTTTTAATAACATTTCGAATCGCAGAAAACGTATATGATTTACTATTTGCACTTGTTATACCATCTTTTTCAACTCAAATGTGCGTAATTTCAGAGGCTCAATTGGATCTTGAAACGTATTCTTATTTCGAATTTTGTGGTAATTCAATAATCGATTTAACCGGTATTCGAAACTTTATATTTCAAGAAGGGAATCTACTGATTCAGTCGGATTAGTGTTAACTCATTGAATCAACTCACTGAACATCCCGAGCCTAAGGAATAACCCAAATTCACTGCTTCGACGCAGATCATTCCCCGGCTCACGACGAATTGTGGCAACTTTATGATTCCAGCCATTGTTAGTCGGTTTTGCTGAAAATTTAAAAAAATGTATTTATCTAAGTTTATTGAAGTTTCGATTGGTTGCAACTACTCAATAAGTAAGATGTACTTTGTAACACAGTACGTAAGTAAGATGTATAGCTGGATTCATACATAGAACATCACGCTCATATTCCCGAAGGGGTGAGCAGACCTTTAGTGGGCTCCCTGAAGCACACAATAAAACCACATTTGTAAATATTTTTGGGTTTAGTTTCGGCATAACCGATCCTTATGTTTCTTATTGGTCCTAGTGACAGGTTGCCAGCCTGTTGCCTATCTGGCACTAAACCCAAATCCCTTAGTCACCTTCTACGACACCTACAGGAAGACATGGGTTGGTCCAATTCAAATACCGAGAACCACACGGATGATACACAAAATATTTTTGAAAAATAATAATATCAAAATATAGGCGCACGTGATAAGGATCTACTGATAAAGAAGATAGATGACTTGGAAATGTGGAAATATCTTGGACACAATTGAGAACCAATGCTTTTATCCTCGAGGAACTCGGCATTAAACAAAAACTGTCTTCCATCGTACAAGGGCGCATTCTCACCTTCTTTGGACATATCACGCGTCAGGACGTCGCTTCTGTAGAGCGCCTGGCAGTGCAAGGAAGGGTCGAAGGCACAAGAGCCCACGGCAGGTCACCTATGCGTTGGTTCAATCAAGTCAAAGCTGCGCTTAATCGCCCACTCCATGAATGTACCAAGAGGGCAGCAGCAGCGAGAGACGAATGGCCACGGATTGTGAAGCTTTCTACCGCCACCACTAACCTAAGCTGGATATGACGACCACGACCACTCTGCCAAAAGAGTTACGACAAAGAAGATAAGGATCTACTTATGAACCTGTACTGTACATAATTTTGTTCAGAAAATATATACAGCATGATTTTGTAATCCCTAGCAAAATTTAAATATGATGTCATCAGCAACAACTTTTTCCAAGAAACATGGTTTGACAACCCCCCAAAAAAAATCGTTTTATCATACAAAATACACAATCAACTTTACTAATTTGTATGGGAGGAGGTCGAAATTTTTTTGGGGGTTTTCAACCCCTGTTCCTTGGGAAAAGTTGTTGCTTATGATGGTCTGAACATCATATTTAAATTTTGCTAGGGATTACAAAATCATGCTGTGTTTACGCTTATTGTTAAACATTTTGTTTTTCTGAAAAATAAAATAAAATGTATAAGTTTAGTATAGATTATCTTTTGTGGGCGTTTAATTACGGTGACAGTGATCGATCTCTGGTTTGTTTGGAATGATCAAATTACAAAGTGCTTTCTATGATAAATAATAATAATGATTATAATACGGAGTGCCTAGTTGTTGCTGTTGTGCTTATTCAAGGTTTAACGTTTCACATAAATCAAAAGACTTATTTTACAGCAAGGATTTTTTGAAGAATTTTCCATTGTTTATTTCTTAAGACGTGAAAAAAGTATATTCTAACTAGAAAACCCGTCACAGATTTTTATATGTATAGGTAGATATGTGAATAATTTATCTCCATATCTTCCTAGATTATGACTTTATGACTTTTATGATTTTTTCCTTAATCTTTAATTTAAAACAACAACAATGGGTGAATTTACAATTTATTTTTTAATAATAGCCTTTGGCGGCTCTATAACACTGACACTAGGGTTTGTGAGGTCGGTTGTCGACCTTACAGCCCACACGACGAAAAGAAGAATATCAATAAAGTTTACTTATGTACGTCGTCGTGTGTACGTACATGTGTGTGCGTATGAGTGTTTGTGTGTGTGTGTGTGTGTGTGTGTGTGTGTGTGTGTGTGTGTGTGTGTAGAGTGTTTTTAAGGTAAGTACTTAAATAAGATGTTGATGATGATGATCAAAATAAAATGTAACAAGCTACCTCTTCAAAGTTAATAACTTATACTTATATAATAAGTATAACTATACTAACTATAAAAAAGGTTACTATAGGATATCTCATTACTTAGAGGACAGATGTCCATTGGGAATAGATTGGTTGAGTAGCAGGCT
The DNA here is from genome assembly GCA_951230895.1 of Carpatolechia fugitivella. Taxonomy (NCBI): domain Eukaryota; kingdom Metazoa; phylum Arthropoda; class Insecta; order Lepidoptera; family Gelechiidae; genus Carpatolechia; species Carpatolechia fugitivella. Next base: position 9,257,302 of record OX579660.1, read on the forward strand.
TTTCCAATATATAATTAGCATTAATTTTGTAATTGACAATATTTTATTTAAAAAAGGAAATGCAAAAGATGCGACGACTGTGGAGATTCTTCGGTGAGCTCTTCTCCACAGATTCCGCCATTGTGTTAGTGAACTCACCCAAAAAAATGTAATGATGGATATAAGTGATGTAATAACATCCTATGGAAGTAAATATTTTTTGATTTGATTTGATTTGTATAAACTATACTAACTATAGTATAAGTATAACGTACACTTATGTGTATATATATATGTATTGTATTGTTATATAAGTCAGCAAGCAGAAACTCTTCAATGAAAAGATATTACATATTATGTTCCCGCGGTAAAAAGAAGCCTTTTGTCGTTCTCATCAATAACTTATCTCTATAAAGTCCAATGAACTTACGATGCTCCTCGTAGATGAAATCACGCGTTATTGCAGCAGCTAAACCAACTTTTTCAGCTCGCTTAAAGAACAGGGTGTAGTTCAGCAGCCGCCACAAGCTGCGCCACACGAAGAATGTTGTAGAGGATTGGTATTGTGGCAATATCCAGGGCACAGTCCGAAGAAAAAAGTATTTATATATTACATTTTATATAACTAACATAGAAAAATTCTAATAAGCTTAAGAGTTTACTGTCGGAGATCAGGATATGAAGTGAGGAATTTAGCAGAAAAAAAACAAAATCGAAACGTAAGAAATCTAAATTTGAAAATGAATTTAAAATGAAAGATAAAACTGCCAGCAAGAAAGGTTGCCAGTCATAAAACAGGAAAGAGGACGAATGCCCCGTTACAAGGGTAAATTCTTAAGTATCATATCTATGCTTATGCTTTGTACACTTTCAGTTTTTTTTTTTGCAACACAAGAAACGGGCTTGAAACGCCGTGAAAACTGTCACGCGGCGGGACCATCACTCAAGGCGTTTTTGTCCCGATTTTATTACTCCCCGGGTGTGACGTCACAATCCCGTTCAGCTACTGATGGAAACGAACACGTCACGTACCCAGTTTATGTTTGAAGCCCTGTCTAGAGAATACGTAATATCAGAGGCAACTGTTGGTAAAATAGATCTAAAGACATTTGACAAATATTTTTTTTTGCAAAAATTAGATATTTTGTTTGTAAAAGACGTAACCTTTATGAAAAATAATCTACATTCAACAAACTGCTATAATATTATAGTTGAATGAAACATGAAACTGAATAGTACGAATTATTTTTACGTGGTAGCTAAATAACGCATAGCCTATTCAATAAAGCAGTTGTAGAGTGCGTGAGCAGGGACCTAAGCGATTCTTTTAGAAACTTGTTCAGGGTGCTTAGGGTGTTAACATACTAAAAGTCTTGACGTCTAGGAGGGGAACTGGAGTGGGGGGGGCATAAAGTTCCCACTTTTGGGTTTTTTGCTTATATATCAGAAGCAGTGCGTCATAGGCATAAATTCTTATTCTTTATATTAAGATTCTTTATATTAAAACTACTAAAAACTCATAAAATTCTCTAAAATTTTGGTTATATATTTTTTTTACAAATTTCCAGCCGTTTTCGAGCTCCACGCTCCAAAAAACTAAAAATCGTCAAAAAATATATAAATTTAACAAATATCGTCTAAACTTTTATCTATTGCTTTTATATTATAACTACCCTGAATAATATTCTGAATAAGTTTCTAAAGGAATCGCTTAGGTCCCTGCTCACGCACCCCCTTTACGGCCATTCTTTGAATCGACTAGCAAGCCACTCAGGTGGTGGCGCAGCTTATGTAATAGGAATATTTTTATTTAGTTTTAACTACTTAATTTACATAATTTTGATACTTTGCCGCTTGCGTCATACCGACGAACTTAGATTTAAGGAAAACTGAAAACGGGCTTGCAATGGGAGAGTTGGTAGTGGATGGACTGACGCCAAAAGTCAATTTTGATGAAAACGATGATAAATGGTATTTTGTTTGTACAACATTTTACTAAACACAAACATTTCACTTTTTGTTTCATTTTCAAATAAATAATAATAATAATATATTTTGTAATATATTAGGTCTGCGTAATTTTTTAATGTACCTGCTATTGAGAATTTCCAAGTATCGACTACCTAGTACTATTTGCGTCGTTGTGTATTTTGTTCAATGATTTTGTCTCAAAATTGATGTTTTACGTAGGTTCGAGGAAGTTTTAAATGGAGGTAAATATTTACTAACTAGATGTCGGCCCGCGGCTACGCTCACGTTATTTAAGATTTTTCCCGTGAAATGTAGGTATCCTATGTGTTAATCCAGAGTACAAGCTATTCCTATTACAAATTTCATCCAAATCCATTCAGTAGATGAGGTGTGAAAGCGAAACAATCAACCAAACATTTAAACATCCAAACATACTTTCACAATTATAATATTAGTATGCTTAGTGTGATTACAAAAACAGATAATAAATAAATTATATTTACGTTATTTTGATCGCTTTTACCCTCATGCAAAACATGAAAGCCGTCAAAACTCAGGTATCTACTTCATAACTTTATCACAACAGAACATTCGTAAATATACCTACTAATTACTTTCTAAACATTTTATAAAGACTTTGCCTGAAGAACTGCAATATGACTATAATTAGTTAATTACCTATTACCAGTGGCTCTCTCGCGAGTATTTTTTTATAATTTCCAAAAACTGACTCGACAAGAAAACGCTTCTAATTTATCGAACCTGCTCACAAAATTTAACGTAAATCGGTGGAGAAACGCGACAAAAGCAGTTTTAGGAGACGCTTCGCTTGCGCTTGCCGCTCGCTCAGTCAATTAAAATTAAATTAGCAATAAATTAATTAATCTTATTCTCTAGTCAAATTAAAATTAACAATATTATACATCTCATTTTTTACTTTATTTTTATCATGCAGCCACAAGGCAGCTTACAAAAGCTTGATGCGACGTCTGTGGAGTTTCTCCGGTGAGTTCTTCTCCACTCTGACTAGCCGCACATTGTGTTGCTGAACCTGAAAAAAGTATTACTTTACTGACTACTTTAATAGATAGATCGATAACTCATTTATTTGCCAACAAACAGTACACATAACAAAATTACATACAAAGAAGTACACATACTTAAGCTTACCTACGCGATGCAAATAGGTGATAGTAAACATCCAAAAAATTAAGATTAAATCATGTTTCACTTTCTTTTCTTTCTTTCTTTCTTTCCCAGAGGAGCAAAACCATACAGATAAAAGATGTAAAAACCACAAAGCACAAACATTGCCTTATTTAAGTGGCAATCATTCTATAAGCTGTTGTTTTATTATTTTATCTACATTACTTTAATAACTATTATTAATAGTAAAGTTATTAATCAACGGATATTAATGCCACATCTATACCATCCCTAGTTTTATTAATATAATACAATCATCCTGCCATTGATTCCTTCATCAGGCAACAGCTGTGTCAATACAGGCAGTCTGGTATTTGTAATAAGGAGCCAAATACCTCCGCTCCCAAGTTTATTATTCATGGGCCTTCCATTTATAAAGGTCTTATAACGTCCACGTGTGTGTGGTTACCTACGCATACTAAAATATGTGCGACCGTGTGATGTATTGGTGAAAGGTTACGGTAAATTATGTTTTTATTGACTTTGGTAATCTAATACGAATGTGTTTTATGTTGGAGAAAACGAAATCATTTAAATGTATTTAGGGTTCCGTGCCACAAAAATAAAAAATAACAATGGTAAATTGATTTTTTTGTAAATACTTGACGTACAATGTATATTATGTATCCAGGGTCACTCGAAACCGTCTATATAATTGAGTAACAGTTTTCTCAATAATATAAATATAAAACTATTTTTAATATTACATTACTTTAATGATAATTTATTATGGGGAAACTTCTTCTTTATTATATTATTATAATAAATAATAATAACATCATGCTTACATAGAATTGTACAGTTTATAATTAAATATTGCCTAAGAAAACTTTATCAGTTTCGACCGGTATGACTCGAATTGACTGTAAAAGAGGTCCTAAAACTCCAGCTTTTATTTAACCTTCTGAATTATCTTCGTCGGCTTTTTTTTTCATTGAACAAAACGAATAACATTGAGGTTAATAAAACATTCATTCCATAGCTAAACACTACTGAATCAAAATAAATATATCATTTCACGTATCATAAAATGTTTTCATAGTTGATTGACTACGAGAGATGTTCTGCCTACGCAAAGCTCTTGGATTAGATTTCATACATTATTGTTACAGAGTAATATTTTATTGAATCGGTAAGAGAAATCAATTTGATTTCCTTCCACTTCAGTGAAAAATAAACTATTACATTATTGTACCCAAGAAAATGACATAAGAATACCTACATTAAGAAAGACGATAGGTGATACTTATTTCTAATGAACTTTGTTATAAATTAATACTCCAAGCATTTTTGTTAGATAGATAGATAGATAAATCGTTTATTTAGTGATACAGTACAAACACAACAAAACAGGTATCTGAATAAAAACAGTTTAACACATATTGTCCATGCTGTGCTGTGTACTGCACCCCCAAAGAGGCCCTAACTCAGCATAATGCTGCGACACTAGTCGCGTCACAGCGCTGATATTCTGTTAGTGCCCGTAGCAGTGCCAGTGCGTCAACAGAATGGAGTCAAAGGTTTTACTATTATATATACTTGATAAAAGTGAAGTGGGTAGATAATATAAAATAATGATATATAATATATATATATATATAACTATGTAAATGAACAAATGCTCAATATTAATATTTTCCACAAGTTATTGTAACTAATGACAAAAATGTAGTCAAACTCACACTCAACCATCTGCCCGCCTACCTGTCAGAAAAATGATTATAATGAAATGAATTGCGGGTGAAGTAATTTTAAAATCTAGCCGTTGTTATCTACTGCACAGCCTTCTGCTGCATTAAAAAGTGCTTACGTACTTCGTTTTTAAAATTACGTTTGACTGTTATTGATCTAAGTGGCGGAGGAAGGTCATTCCAACACTTGGTGGCTAGAAATTTGAAGCTTCCGCGGAAGGCTGCTGTACGGTGCCGTGGTGTGACCAGCACATGTGAAGCGAGTCTTTTTGAGTGCCTCCAGACGAGTTTGCTGTAAAGATACTTAGGTTTACCACTCTTCACCACGTCGAATAATATATTCGCGAGTTGCAACTTGATGCGACCATTAAGCTTAAGTATATTTGATGAGTTAAAAAATGGTGTCACGTGTGATCGAGGTGGTATGACGAAACAATAACGAGCACAAGCATTCTGAACCCTTTGAATAAGTGCTAAAGTCTTTCCAAAAATACAGTTGCCATAGACCGAAATACAGTGGTTAAATTTTGAAAGTATCAGTGAATCACATAATCTAATGCGCAGCTCAGTATTAATATAAGGTCGGATTTTATATAGGATTTTGAGTCTGTAAAAACAGTTTCGAACAAGATCTAAGCAGTGTTTTTCAAATGTTACTCATAGTGTTACGAGTATTAAAATAACAGTACCTGAGTTAAGTTACATAATATGAATAGAATAAATGTGTTATAGCCAACATTACATAACCATCATAACCTCAGTTTACTAGAAAATAGTAAATAAGGGCTGAAGCTTTATTTTGTGTATTAATTTCAAGCGGTTTTCTTAAAATTTTTAATGAAGTTTACACTTTCCAATTGTGTAGATTAAATATACTTTGTTCAAATAGAGGCATTGTTGTGAGGCATTATTTTTCTTTCGGTGACTGTTCAAAATTATCCTTTAACTAAAATTATATCTAAAATTTACGTCATTATTCCTCCGGCTTTTGTGTTTGCGACCCTTTGCCAGCTATCTTGCAAAGGAAAAATGTAACAGACAAAACAAAATGTACATGTAGATTAACGAACGTTTGTTCTTGTATTATTTTAGAAAATAACTTTTTACAGAAACCGGTTCTTTACCAAAACTGGGTTAAATTGTCAAAGAAGATTAAGAAGAAGATTAAATATTTTCTCCATAGTTATTATAGAAAGTCATAATTTGGTGAAGAGTTGCTAATTATATTTTTTTGTTAAATACATACTTAGAAAGTACATTCGGAAGTATATCTGTATTGAGCTGTACACTTTCTATAAGTAAAAACTTGGAATTTTACCGATCTATTTGGTTTAGACTGAAACTAGTAATGTTTCTCGTAATAGACCTCGATAAATAGAGAACCAGGGTTAATATCTATTCTGGGATGGATCGCGACAGATATACCTAGTTGATAAAAAATACAAATGACAATTATTTTTTTCTAGTTTATGGCCTGGCCACTAGACAGGTTATATATATATTTTTTTACGCTAAATCCTTAAATAAAATAACGGTTGGATCTAACCAGTAGTCACCGATCCCTGCTAAGGTACGCTGGCCCCACTAGGGAACATGCACATTTTTTTTTAATTCATTAATCGAAATATTTCAAATTTCAAATATCTTGCTCAGAAACAAAGTTATAATGCTTCAAAGTTGATGGTTAAACAGAGAGGTCCGATGAGACATGTGACGTCATATGTGTCGCGGCCATACATCCGCCATAGAATATTTTGTTTTCGTAAAGAGGGACAGATATATTTATTTAATAATGTTGTAAGTTTGTTTTTCGTTCAGTTTCGATTCTGTTTTGACTGTCAGTATTCTATTTTTATATACTTTCAGATGAACTATATAAAATCAAATATTTTTTTTATGCATGTTCCCTATTCTAACACACAGATCTTTAAAGGACATTCATAAGAAGTATTCCCTACGTGTCATGCACGTTCTGAATCGTATGCTCAATCGGCAAACAAATCCGTAGCCCAGTTGGTACTACGCCTGCCTTCGAAGCACAGGGTGGCGGGTTTGAATCCCGCCCAGGGCAAACATTCGTGTGATGAATACTTGTGTTTGCCTTGTCTGGATGTTTTTTATCTATATAAGTATGTATTCATTTGATGTTTTCGTTTTATAGTTGTTAATAATTTAAGAATGTAATAAAAAATATTTTCAAATGGTAGGAACGGTAATAAAAATAGTACATTGTTATACGAGGGGTGAAAGTAACTTATTTAGCGCCGCGACGGGGTTTGGGGCCTGAGCGTAGCGAGGGCCCTAATAGTTCGAGGCACTAAATAAGTCTTTAACCAGAGGTAAACACTGTGCTTTTCATTACGAATACAAGGAAAGTAAAAATAAAAACACGAATTAGCTAAAGAAAAAATGAGTGACTTCCATATCTGAATCAGATGAACTCATTGTAAACAAAACCCTACAACTCAAGAAACAAATGATAATTGGATTGTTGCTTTCTCGCCTATTTTTATTTTTTGCTGTGGCCGTGCCGGCCAGCTTTTGAGCCATTATTTTTAATTTCCATCATTGAAAAATGTTAAATATTTTGCACAAATCCATTTTATTTTAAAAAAATAGTTAAAAATTAATTATAATAAAGTCATTTAAAAATATATATTCTTTAATTAATACTTAACTTTATGTTATTTCAATTTGACATTGCGCTGTAATTGAGTGGCTGTATAGAAAGATGGAACATAGTTCAATAGAAATGTGAAATTAGAACCAGTTTTTTTTTAATAATTTGCCAGAATGAATGAAAATGAATGAATGATTGACAGCTGTCAGTTGAAAGTGATTCTCCCTCCGGGCTGAAAAGTATTACTTTCAATCTGCTCCTCAGGCAACTTCCGAACTACTTTCAGAGTATGAGTAATGAAAAAACTATTTAAGTAATGTATATCGGCTGACTAATACCGATTTTGTTGTTTGGGATTAGATAGATGGCCGTATGTGAGATGTCCCCATATATTTATTTATTTATTAATACAATTTTCTTCATTTATTATCTCATCATCTTACTATGTATAATACTAATATAACGAAACCAAATATTCTACCTTGATCCGATTTATCAGAACAATTTTACGGTAGACTAAATACCTGGCACTCAGGCTTTGCTTTGACGATGGAACAAAGGAAAGCTGTGTTTGACTCCGCCTGGCTCTCATAAGATTTATCGAGAAACACTTGTCCAACATCTTAAGCAAATTAAACAGTCAATCACTGATCTTTTTGGAATGAAATTTTACTGGTTTCTGGTAGATCAGAAATTACCGGATTTTAAATGATTTTTTTCTGCATATGGAATCAAAGGTTTTTAGTTATGTAAGTAATACTAAATTTGCAAGTAAATTGAAACAGTATCAAACAAAATTTTGAATAAAATCGTAATGTTATTGCATAATTAACATTTTAGGTAAACATAATATGAATGCATATTATGTTTACTTAAAATCAATTTCATCATCATCATCATCTCAGCCGAAAGACGTCCATTTACTACAGTTTATTTAGACGTGATTGCAAAAGATGTTATGTAACTACACCCTTGTACCACAATTACCTTCCAATCCAGTCAAACAAAAAAAAAACTTGCTTCACAAGGCAAAACGCAAAATAACTTACTTTGAAAAAAAGCTTACATTTCATCAACTGAAAGGTTTATTACACGTATCCAGACGTCTTGTTCTCGAAAATACATATATTATTTATAATTAAACTGCAATGTCTGAATGAATCGCTTTGCTGAGCTCTGTAGTTCTTGTCTAGTTTTGAGATCTAAACATAACCACTTACAAAATAACAAACAATCTTTACTCAAACTCGAATAATTTGACTAAGCGTGCGGGATCCGTGTATGGAAGTAGAGATTACTTCGGGAGCTAACTACCGCATAATGTTTGAAGTTTCCCTAATGAGCGCTGAGTGAGGGCACGTTCGGAAACGATTAACTGGCGAGTGAAAATTCACTCGGAAAAAAAGAGAGGAAAATAGTAACAGCAGGAGCGATGAAATGTGGTTCTCGAACGCTGGCGAGTGCTTGCGCGACAAAAATGGTTTTCGAACGGCGTTGTTAAAAAATATGGATGGTATGTCCGAAATAAAATATTTGAATTTAAATAACGCCACTGTCATCGTAATTATGTGCTGTAGACCCTACGAAAAGTATATATTTCATCATATGTGTTGTTTTTTCTTAACTACTATTCATACTTGAACGTTAAACACCTTCATGAATAATTTTCTAATAAAAAAAAAACAGTACAACTTTCTCCGTCATCATTTGACATATTATGTCAGTTAATTTCGACACTGAAACAGAAGAAAAATAATTGCACTTTTCAGTGCGAAAATTACTTTACCTGAGCCATTTGAAAACCATGTTCGGCAAGCTGTCAGGTAAAAGTTCGTTTACCCTCTGATCATTTCATCATTTCTGAATGCTCTGCGTAATTTTTACATCACTCGGAGTAAATATTACCCGATTTCGAACGCATCCTTTACGCGTAATGGGTATGAGTTAACGAGTAAAAGGATACTTACCTAACTTCAAACAAACAACGTACATCTTGTAGTAAAATAATTGCTATTGAGACACGTTTTCTGTTTTAATTAAAAGGCCGTGCGCATGTCTCTATAAATAGTGCGGTATATGTTGAGAAAATGTTATAGGTATTTTATGTCATGTAGGTGTATTTTTTATTTTGTGAAAGGGTAGGAAGGAATCCATTAAATGTCAACCTCTATGAAAGTTTTGTTGACGATATTGTATTGAAAGAGTAAGGTTTCAAAGAGTCACCACACTTACGACGTGGAGTGGGTTTGAGCCGAACAAAAAGAGCTTTATGTCCTCTTCATAGAATCGTAATTATTTTGAAAGACACTTTTACTAACTTAACTTCAGAAGATGTAATAATTTTTAAATTTGATACTTTTTTTACTATTATTAAACAGAAAATTGCACGAAATAAATGGCAAAGGAATATACTTATATGTACCGTATACAAACCAGATCGCTCTACAATAAATTACATTTAAACAAAAAAGGAAACTTTAACTAGATACCTACGTACTTTACTACGTAATATTTGACTACGCAAGATGAATACGAAATTCATGTACCCAGAAATAAAACTAAAAATATTTTTATTTTTTCTTAATAGTTAAATAAATAAATAATAAATATCGCATACGTAACGAAATAGTTTAAATGAATTAATATAAGCTTGTGCGTGCGTGCATTCCTAAAGTCAATATACATTTATTTCTTAAAAACCAAATATTATTTTTTTATGTTTGTGTATGAAATCTGATCAATTCCACACTCGCACTATAAGCGCCGTCACTACACTCGCGCGCCAAATTACATCGGTTGTAATTGGTCATTTTTATCCCTTGGTTAACAATATACCTATACTATCATTATTATTAAAATGGGAGTCGCTTGCTGGGAATCGGCCTAAGTGGAGAACTCTCGTCAAGCAGAACATCCACGCTTTCGAAAACAAGTGAAAAGTAGAGCTAGACGCCCAGCGCGATGAGCTCAAGGCCAGACCAGCAGGAACCATAAATCACCATTACCACGAGAGTGTTCTCACCTGCCCCAAGTGTGACCACACGTTTCTCGCTAAGATTGGCTATGCCTGCCTCCAGCGAACACATGAAAGGGCAGGCCAGTAGGACCTATCCAAAAGGAGATCCAAAAAAGTGGTCACGTTAGCCGAAATCTGTTTGGATCTGTCTGTTTTGATCTGTCTGTGTGATCTGTTTGTATGTATGTGTCATGCATGTAACAATCATTATTTATAAAATTTACATCAGGAAAGTGTTAAATTGTGTTAAGTAATGTGTGTTTAAATTGTTTTACTTTACATAATAATGAACGACTCTCGTTCAGTAAGTAGGAAACACTACCCTTGTCTACTAATTCCAATTTACACCATATAGTGCCTTTATTCTACCCCTCGTCAGCCACGACACACTTAATTGGCCTAGTCACCCCTCTACTTATACATTTACCCCCAACTCTTGCATCAACAATAAACTAAAAATAAAGTTGGCCTTGACATTTTAATTTTTATATCAAAGCATAATATATATCTAACACATTATATGGATTGTATTGCAGTCTCAAATAAAGTTTTTGATTTATTTGATCTGATATGTTAATTCCATAATCAAAAGAAAAGAACAGTTAATAAAATTCTGATTTCTAAAAGGAATCTCGAATTTTATCCTTTCGCACCAAGTTTCGCACTGTTGCGAAGATCGTTGGATGAAAGTAAGAAATCTTAAATTCTAAAGAATCTTCTTATACGCTTTTCAGCAATAAAAAATAAATATATTAAAATTTTACTTCATTATTGCATGCATCGTCACAACTACTCCAATTTCGTCATTAGTTATTACGAAACACACGAGATTATTTGAACCTTAAATAACCTTTTATGTTATGTTGTATCTTTAACTATTATACAGAATCAAAATCTCAGTTTTTCATTTAAACAAGCTACAAATTTATGATACTCCGTTGATTTATCTCGACTTTAGACTGTAAATTTAAGTTTACTTTTCTTTTATAAAACTAATATTTTGCTCACGAGAAGGGTTTGTGGATACAATAAAATTGTTTTTACAAAGAAAGAAGCAGCGCGGCAGTTTTGAGAGGCAGCGAGGCGCAAAGCGAGTCAGCCAGATTGGTGTGACCTGGCCACTGAGGCATGTGAAGTCGGTTGAAAATTTACACCGGCAAAACTTCAACGAACTTATTTTCCAAAAAAGAATACAAAAGGTAGCGCAACAAGTTTTAAACGATATCAGAATGGTTTACTTTTTTATTTTTTATCCTTTAATGATGTGTACGTACATTTAAAACATATTCTATTCAATTCATTGATAAGAAATTCCTTTGCTGCGTTTTTCAATCATTTGCCAGAACGAATAAAAAATTTCAATTTACCCGAATTTAAAAATCGGCTTTATAAATTACTCACAAATAAATGCTGTTATAGTATTTATGAGTTCCTAACAGATCAGATGTTATAAGATTTATCCTATGTTAAGTTCATTGTTTGTTTTTGTTTTGTATTATATTGTGTTCGTTCTATGAAATTTGAATGCTGATTGTTTTTGGCAGGATTTGGAGAAGCTATGTCTACATATATTTAAACATCTATATCTTGTTACCCAAATTCACAAATAAATGTTTTTGTATTCCTATTAATTTTTTGATACAACTCCAATCTAATACAATAACATCGATACGACTATAAAATATCTAATTCTCAAGGTAAGAATCAAAAACCAGTCGAGCGTAGCATAAAACAAAAATCTTTTGTCACATACACGTACAAATTGGCAATATCCGCACTTTATTTATTACGTAGAAGAGATGCACCCTCCAACCTTTAAAAATACTAAGTTAATATAGCTGGCAACATTGCTGGCAATAAAACAATTTCATGGTTTTAAGTAATTTGAGATATGAAAAATTCCCGTGTAATTGAATAATAAAAAAAGTAAGTATTTAATTTTTTCATCCACTCGAATCCGTTCTCTATATTAAAGCTCGTAGCAGTTTAGCTGAGTACTACGAGCTACGACTTTCGTAGAGCGTAGTACGTAGCAAGCATTTATGTGAAAATTTACGAACGTTTCTCGATTTTACGTAGTTCGTTCGTTGAAAATCGTGATGAAAAGAGTGAGCGGTAAAACGATTACTGGAGTTTGAGAGAATGCTGAGTTACTAAATGAAAGAAATAATATTTCATATAGAATAATCAAACAATACTTATACTACTCGTATTACTACAATAATATGCAATACAATAATAATATTTTAGTACTGCTGTCCTATGACCCTATGGTCGCTCGTGTAAGGTCGATTCACATTGAACAAACTGCGAAACTAGTTTTAAATTAATCTGAAAAGCGCGGCCGCGAGATATTTGTAGCGAGCAGTCAAAGTTCAACATTTTCACTAATAAATAAACTTCATCTGGCTTCTCTTCATCATCATGTGGATAGTAAGGTTGACAACCGACTTCACGAACCCTAGTGTCAGTGTTATAGAGCCGCTTAAGGCTACTAACATGGCTCGTGTGATGACTAGACAGTAGCCGGGACCAACGGCTTAACGTGCCTTCCGAAGCACTCATGTTATACTTTTTAGTGCGTTAAAACGTGTTATGTTAAAAAAAATTTTTTACTTTATAATTATTTTCAATTCTGTTGAATAGGGGTCACTATCTACCAGCACAGCAGAGCCCTTGTAAGTTACAGAGTCCTTAACGCTATTTTAACGCAACCCCAACCTCGAAGAGTTAGCGTTCGGGTTCACGCGTAACTTTTTCTGAGTTGCGAAGAAGATTCATGAGGGTTTGCAAGGACTATTTTTCGATACTAGTGTACGTTTCAGAAATATTTCGCTTTAAAGGGCTCATTTCTGTTAGAGTCAAGTGTGTCCCTCTCCCTACCAGTAAACCGTATATATTTGTGCGAAAAAATTCATCAAGTAGGCTTAACAGGTTATCGAATAATAGAGCAATTTATAAAATGTACAAGTAAGAAATTCAACACATTAGAAAAATATTTTGATGAATGTTAACTGTCTTAAACAGGTACCTAAGTAGAATTGAACAACTACGGAACCCTACACTTTGCAAGACTCGACACGTGCTTGGCCGGTTATTTTAATTTTTTTAAATTGTTCTTCAAATGTGTATCGGTGTAAATAATGTTTAAAAACATAATTTAATGTATTAGAATAATAAATCAGTAATTAAACTTGATTGTCACCTTTCTCCAAAAATCCCATATAAATCTTACCTTCTGACGACAGTAATATTTTGAATTTAAAAAAAGATCCGTGACAATTTCTACTCAACAAAATTTCCTAATTTGGAAAATTTTAACTGATGAAACAAAAGCCTGCCTTAATTCACTGTTCTGACTAGATGCAAAATAAACCGTTGTATAGAGTATTAAACCTGTAAACTTTACTACGAACCTCACGTAGGTACTGTGGAGTTTGTATGCTCTGTGTGCAAACTCCGCGATCTTTTCTTCTTTTATATTGATACTTTTTAGTTATTACTGGTACTTGAGAGTAGCCTTATGTGGATGAAAAATCTAGTATGAGTTTAGTGGAGTCATAAAATGATCTTCAGTCTACGATGTTGTAGAAAAGTTTGATAAAGAGGAATAAAAACGATATTAAGATAAAAAGCCAAGCTGTTATAATTTAGAAGAGTTGCTCTACAGCCGTGTGGTGACGGCAGAGTATAGACGGCAGAGTAGAATACTTTTGTCACCAACCCCTACTCTTCCCGTGGGTGTCGTAATAGGCGACTAAGGGACTACATATTGAACAGGGAACGGGCAGCAGCGCTCTCTGATACAGTAACCTTTTAATCTGCGATCTCCAACCCGCCTGCCAAACGTGGAGATTATGGCAAAACCCTCCACTTAGGTGGAGGAGGCTCATAGTCCAGCAGTGGACTGTAACGGGCCGTGGATGGCTCTACAGCAGGAGTCGTCCCCAGCCATATATTAGGCGACAGTACCTAACGATTTAGTTAACATACGACGTATTGAAACCTCAAGACCGCGATGAGTACAATAGTTGGAAAACATCTTAGCGAGATAGTAATAAATACTACGCCGCTTTTTGATCAAGTTGTTTTTGCCAGTCACCCGATAAATTTATTTATCCATTTATTGCACTTTTTTATATCAGAAATAACAGACTTTGGAAATAAACAGATAAAATATCTGAAAATATTGTACACATCAAATCATAACAGTTTAATGCACACTCGATCAAGACAAAAAAACAATAACATTGACTGAAACAACACAACAGGGCCTCTTTTTTCTGAAGAAATATCTTTCAGCAGATGCAGATATAACCAGATCTGAATAAAATAGACAGAACTGTAGCGAGTGATGAGAGATCTTATTTATATTTATGAATAAAACGTGCTCAATTCAACAAACTTAATATTAAATACAAAGATTAAACATACTTCGTTTATTCAAAGTAAAAGTATTTTTGATTCTGGAGTGGAACATAAAACTTACTTACCTTGGTAATTGACATAAACCTGACATAATAAATATTGGCATAAAAACTGAATAAATATTGGCATAAAACTTACTTATCTAGCTTCGACTTCAAAAAAATAAATCATACTTTGAATAAAAAAAAACTTTATCTTTTTTACTTTTAAAAAGTCTAAAGCATTATAGAACTTCCAGCAACACATCCTAGTTATTACTTCCTGTAACTAAATAGGTATTTTAGAAAAATGAAATACCTATTTAAATATTCACTATACCATACCAAATCGGCGCTAATCTTCGTCTTCGGGAGCCGTAAACAGAAGCTCTTATGAGCTTCTGTTTACGGCAAGAATCCTGTCGACCGCATGAGCCTTCTTCTTAAAGTCGGATTAAGGTGATTTCATGTTTTATGAAGTCATCCATCAAGAAGGGTTAGAGTTCTTCATTTTGTACCGTTTTTATACCTTCTAGATGACGAACGAGCTTATTTACAGCTCGTTTAGTGAAAATCTGTGATAATATAATAGCAAAGAAAATATGTAAAATAAATGACACTGAAAATCTATCAGGTATAAAAAATAACACGCGGTTAGTTGATGGACTAATTGTATGTTTAAAACCCAAGTAAGACTTGTGACTTTTGCCTTCATACTGTAGGTACATTTATTTCCTATTTACTTATGTACTTTTATGAATTGCCAACACGATTCGAATAAAGGCCCATTTACACTTGTACAATTACAGTGGCGACTTGGCGAGTTAACTTAATCCGTCAGCTAAACTCGGCAAGTGGTAAGTAACTGTCAAAATATACCAGGTTTTCGGCGAGCTGTCAAAATAGAACGGGCTTCTATTTTGTTCTTTTAACTGGGTCAAGTGGTAACTTACTACTTGCGAAGTATTTTAAGACAAAAAAATGCCATCAAAAACATAACTTGTAAAAAAACCAAGTCTCGCACGCAACTTAGTCTACCGTAAAAAGTTGTGAGATCCATGTAATACCAAGTCAGTTAATTTATTCAGTCCCTACTTAAGAGTCCTTCTGTCTTAAGTTATTACGTAATTAGGTCACCTAACAACATCTTATAGTGACCAGATCAATATTAAAAATCTCTTATGTTTTAAATAAATACAAAGATTGACCTGTCAATCGCATGAAAACACAATGTATCTCACAAGTAATACATTATTATATTAAATTTGATTGTTTAGTGCGATTGCCAAGTCAATCTATGTATTTATCGCATGAAAACACAATGTATCTCACAATTAATACATTATTATATTAAATTTGATTGTTTAGTGCGATTGCCAAGTCAATCTATGTATTTATTTAAAACATAAGAGATTTTTAATATTGATCTGGTCACTATAAGATGTTGTTAGGTGACCTAATTACGTAATAACTTAAGACAGAAGGACTCTTAAGTAGGGACTGAATAAATTAACCGACTTGGTATTACATGGATCTCACAACTTTTTACGGTAGACTAAGTTGCGTGCGAGACTTGGTTTTTTTACAAGTTATGTTTTTGATGGCATCTCATTTTTTTTTGTAGATCGCATGAAAACACAATGTAAAAATGCACACCTACGCTCCACCTACCCTACACCTACCCTACACCTACCCTACACCTACCCTACACCTACCCTACACCTACCCTACACCTACCCTACACCTACCCTACACCTACCCTACACCTACCCTACACCTACCCTACACCTACCCTACACCTACCCTACACCTACCCTACACCTACCCTACACCTACCCTACACCTACCCTACACCTACCCTACACCTACTCTACACTTACCCTACACCTACCCTACACCTACCCTACACCTACCCTACACCTACCCTACACCTACCCTACACCTACCCTACACCTACCCTACACCTACCCTACACCTACCCTACACCTACCCTACACCTACCCTACACCTACCCTACACCTACCCTACACCTACCCTACACCTACTCTACACTTACCCTACACCTACCCTATACCTACCCTACACCTACCCTACACCTACATACACCTACCCTACACCTAACCTACACCTACCCTACACCTACCCTACACCTACCCTACACCTACCCTACACCTACCCTACACCTACCCTACACCTACCCTACACCTACCCTACACCTACCCTACACCTACCCCACACCTACCCTATACCTACCTACACCTACCCTACACCTAACCTACACCTACTCTACACCTACCCTACACCTACCCTATACCTATCCAACACCTATCCAACACCTATCCAACACCTATCCAACACCTATCCAACACCTACCCTACACCTACCCTACACCTATCCTACACCTACCCTAAATCTACCCTACACCTACCCTACACCTACCCTACACCTACCCTACACCTACCCTACACCTACCCTACACCTACCCTACACCTACCCTACACCTACCCTACACCTACCCTACACCTACCCTACACCTACCCTACACCTACCCTACACCTACCCTACACCTACCCTACACCTACCCTACACCTACCCTACACCTACCCTACACCTACCCTACACCTACCCAGCACCTCTTATTCAATTATATTCCATTATACAGGTACACTGATTCATTTACTGCAAATGTAACTTTGTAATCCTATATAATGCCCCAAGATTTATATGGGATTACAAAGTTATCTAGCAGATGATGTATCTAGAAAACTGGGCCGAAATTGCAAAATGTTTTAGTTTTTCCTTGGTTTATATACTAAACACTAATTCCATTCTAAATTTGAAGCTTCTATGTCTGCTAGAAGTGCCTTAGAGTTTTGATGATCGGTCAGTGAGTGTTAAAATAAAGAAACTTTGACTAGTTATAATTCATAAACTACTGGTTCAAATTGATTGAAATTTGAAATATACCGTATTTATACAATGCCTGCTTGGTTACTGAAAACTCAGGCTTCTAGTTTTATCCACAACGAAGTTATAGGGGGGTCGAAAATGGCCTGAACTGCTTCGAGAAAAGTATGGTACGGCCGTGCCGCTTTTTTGCTCGACTTGGCGGGGGCACTGCCGTGCCCCCAGATATACCTATTGGAAAATTAACCAGTAAAGTAGCAAAAACAACCAGTAAAGTAGGAAACATTTCTCTTCCAAGCGGGAAAATCCGAAATCTATACGGACTAAAAGCTAGTAATTTGTAAATCCGTTTGCAGCAATTCCAGCAGACACAGCGAAAATAAACCTAATTCTGTCGTTTAATTTTCCTATTTTTTACAGAAAGTGCGAGTAATGAGTTTAGGGCTTTGTACACAAATTCTACCTTAAAAACAACATCAAGTTCTCCGATCACCAACAACAACAACATTAGAAAATGTTTCTTGTGCAGTGCTAAATTATCCGAATACCAAGCATCTCATGTTTTCTTTATATGTCCCATATGTGTTATGCAATAAAGTGTTACTTACTTACTTACTTACTCTTTCAATAGAAATTAAACTGAATGTTCCGTTTTTACTTATCTGTGAATCATCAAGTCAGACAACTTAAATTTACGTCACAAACCTTCCTCTTCTTAACATCTTCCTTGTCTGGCTAAGTACTCTCGCTTGCTTTGTACGTAATCATTTCAAAATACTGAGCTAAGCTGATAAATAAAAAAAACAATGCTTAATTCCAGTTTCCAACCATGTTTGTACGAATTGTGGCCAATGTACACTTAATATTCTGCTCGCACTCGTATAAATTCCTAGTAAGGCAAGCAATTAAGGTTTGAATGTAAAACCGGTTCAGCGCGCTAATAGGGATTACCGGTGAAAGGCCGGGTATTAGAACCAGGTTCAGGCAACACGTGGATTCAAACGTGTTCATTAGCAGAACCGTTGTCAAATTATACATCCTTCCTTTCTTTTTAAAGTACGCAACAAAAAGTTTTTGTTTTTTACATTCTTGTGTCGTTATTATTACCGGTTTACTCAGCGTGGTTTTCTAGTTTTCTAACTGGTGTTGTTGTTGAGTTTTTCCCAGCCATTCTTCTCCACACACACACATACATACACATTCACACACACGCTGTTAGTGTACTTACTTACTGAACATGCCAAACATGAACAAGCTTTTCTTGTTCTTGGAATTTGCTAGCTTTGATCAATGACTTTTTTTTTAATTCGGCTTTTTCTGGAATTTCCCTTTTTGATTTTTCATTTATAGAGCCGTTTTCTAGAAGTGGATTTATATTATTGGATAAAACAGATGCTTTGTTGATGATTTATATTTTTGCTCTTTTACGTTGAGAGCGTCGAATAAACGTACGGAATTCGAAGTTCAACAACACATTGGTAGAGTTGAAACCGGTGCCTCTCAGCCGGAGGGAATCGGCCTCATCCATAACACCACCAACATCAGTGTCGACTAAATAAGTGAATACATACTAATGATAACCTCTTTAGCAGCGGTTCACATGTAATGAGCCGAACAGCTGAACAGCTAATTAGAACAGAGTTAACAAAGCAAACTCGTTAAGCATGCAATAAATACAGAAACACGGTGATTATGATTGGTAATTTTTATCATTGAACAAGTCGATAGCAAAATATACGAGTATTTGAGAGGTTGGTCCCCTTATATTATTTTAAGTAAAATAATCTTTTGTGGTGGAAGAGCGAAGAAAGTCGACCAACTTCGGGCTGCCGTGGTCGACTAAGGCCCGAGATCACCCTCTTTCAAGATAGATTAAAGCCCCCTTGGGACCTTAATTAGTTCAAATCAAACAAATAAAAAGTTTAACTGTGCACAATGTTCGATTAGGTACAAAAAGGGTTTCATTAACTTTTTTTATTTCAGAGTATTTTTGCTAGATGACAAATAGCGACGAGGCAGGTATTGAACGCTTGCTCAGAATAATGTTTTTTCACTCTTAACAGCAAACAAGAGGAGGCAAGAGGATAATCAAATTATTCCCCCCAAATGAATAGTACAGTCGGCCAAGAAAGTTGTCTACCATTGTGTTTAGTTTCCTATTTTACGAAAACTTCAATAAGGTTCATACTCGGTATCTAACAGATTAATCTGCAACCGAAAATAATCTCTGTTGTTCTACGATTTCAAACGACCTTCAACCTTAGGATTGTGGGTGATGGTGATGGTGGTAGTGGTGATGGTGGCGAAGTGTACCTACCGTAAAGTAAAAAACAATAAAAGAAAGTGAGATTTAAAATGTAAATATTAAATTAAATAAAGCCAGTTTTTTAAGACCGAAAAAATATCGAGGTCAAATCTTAAATTGCGAAATTTTTCGTCAGAGTTTTTAATCCGAGGGATTTCGTTTTCCTTTCCGGGTGATGGACAATTTCCCAACGAAAGAGGCCTTCTGAGAAGGGTACATTTTCACTTAACGAATTTTTTTTGACGTTAGTAAGAAGCAAGTTGACCGATCAATATATTATTAGAATATCAAAATCTATGAATTTATATCTTCCGTTCGTATATTATTCTTCTTATATTTAAAATAGTGGCATAAACTGAGATTTCAGTTCAAGCTACTTGTGAATAGTGCCTGAAGACCATAATTTTGATGGCCGTTCCTGAGCAGAGCTATGCAAAGTTTTATCCTACGCAAACTTACTCATTTTCTGCATTGCAAGCGGAAATTTGTCTCGGTTTGAACAGAGCTTTATTTATTATTCATGACGTCTTAAAAAAAGTTTGAATAATTTTGATCTTGAAAATCTCTACATTATATATGTTATGACTTTACGACTGAATTTTTAAGTGAGTTTTTTGTATATTTGCGATATGGTGCACTAACATAATATTCTATATACGCTGACATATTTTACTTAGGTATGACAACAACTACTTGGCATTTCCTTAAACACATTGAGAGTTCACAAAGAGTTCACAATATAGCACTAACTTGATGGCGCTATAAAATAAACTTTCTGACAATAATCATAAGAGAACAACAACAGCTGTCATAATGGTATTCTCTCGTTGGACAGATTGTAGTGTAGATGCTCTACTTTGATCCTGAATATTTTCCGTCTTAATTAAAATATTGTTGTTGTGCTAGGATACCCTACTGGTTGGTGTTTTAGCATTGAGCTACTAGCGAAAGAATGCGACTTGTGCGTGCAAAATTTAATAAGAATAACTAGTTAAGTAATTAACGTTACAAACAACGCATAAAAAATCAAATACTTAAATTGATATTCAGTGTTTCCACAAAAAAAAACAAAAATTTATCAAATTCTCTTCAAGGCCAGTGAAGACATCGTAGGTAATCAAATAACATCATTTGTTTATTAAATTTTCAATCTGTCTGTGCTTTTATTTTCTAGTAAAAACACCAAAGCACCATAACTGTACCTTTTGAAAGTATAATTTTATAACATTTTCAGAATAATTTTGATCATTTATTAGATTTAACGGGCCGTTGATGTTGTTTATGTTGATTTGATTTAAAATACTGTTGTGTTTATCTGAAATAAAAATGCAATATTAGATGGCATAAAGCAAAATTGTATTGCTTGCTTTTTTATATCTTTATGACATTTTAAAATGCCTGCAGCTACATAAAAGCAATTTAAAAGTAAAATAAATCAAAATCTTCAAATTTTAATATTCTTAGGCACTCACTCACTGTCAACCCTGATTACTCACAGGTGAAATAAAGTACAGGTACGGGGCCCCTAGAGCAGAGAAGCAAAGGAGAAAAACCTAAGGTGCGTGCTTGTTTTTTGCAATTTGTGCAAATATGTGAACCGCTCATGGGACTTTTTTTTTATTGAAAGGACTAATCGCTATTTCTACCAGAGTGGTACTGTAGCGGGTACGGACTTGGCACATGGCACTTTCGATATCCAAATGATATGGCATATCCTTGTTTTTTTTTTGTTTATGAAAACAATTTGCCATCCTAGTTGTCGAACAACATCTACATACAACCATACATATATAAATAAAGTCACTCTTTCATCTCTTATGGGATCCAGTAAGTAGGGAACTAAAACCATATTTGTCAACATTTTTGGCTAAAGATTAGATATAAATACAAATTAACGAAGGTCAATCTTAGTGTTTCTTAAAGCACCTAGTGATAGGTTGCTAGTTTGAAGCCTGCCTATCACCTACGACACAGTAAGCCCAAGTCCCTTAGTCGTCAAGGAAACTTAGAAGCTTTTCTTTTACTTCCAAGGGTACTGTGGCTACTGCAAATTTATGCGTATCTGCAAACTGCAACTATTGTCTTCCAGAATATTGAACTGTGGTCATAGCCCATCTGCCTTTTTCCGTAATCTACCAAGCGATAAAGATTATGTTCTTAAAGCAGCAGCTCAGGTAGGACTTGGATATTACTTGTCATAAATTAGAGAGGCTCTAACATTCCCGCCTGCCAGCTCGCAGCAATTGTCCTGATATTACACGGTCGTAAACTCACGCGTCTCGTACTACTTGCTACATAACCACGTATGCTAATCGCTGCAGAGTTATCTTTCTGTGGTGGTTGTGGATGTTTTTTGTTTTTTTTTTTATATATATTTCCTTTTTTAACAAGTTTGATCATAAAAAAATATTTACTTCAAAAATAGGCACCTAACACTCTTTAAAATAAAAACGACTGTTATTTTATTTAGGAATGTGTAAAGAAAAGTTGCTGGACTTATTTTTTCTTTAGTAAAAGCATAAAAAACTCAAGTGATCAATTTAGTAAATGGTGATTTTTCTTGATTATTCAGTACTTGCGGTCCGCCCGCGGTTACGCTTGCATTGTGTAAGATTTTCCAGTGGGAATAGGTCTTTTTCCCGTAAAAAGTATCCTATTTGTTAATCCAGGATACAAACTATATCTATTCCAAACATCTAAATCTGTTGAGTACTTTAAGCAACAAACATCCAAATATATTTTCACATTTTATAATATTAGTGTGATTATTTAATCAGTGAAATAAGTACATACTTACTCTAAAAAAAGTTTAATTGGTAAACTACTTCATATAATGTACCATCCGTTATGTAAAGTTTATTTTTTAACTAATTGCAAACAATTTTGTCTTTAAACTTATTCAAAAATTCGAGTTTTAATAATACAATTTAACCAAGAAGGGAAAATGTTTAAATTTTATCTTCATTTGCTGTATTGAAACGTCATATCAGTAATCAATAGAATAGGATAGAATATACTTTATTGCACACAAGGATATAGCTTGAAAGTACAGAAGATTGATAAAAGGGTGTACAGATAGGCGGCCTTATTGCTAAGGTAGCAATTACTTCCAAGCAACCTTAATCAAGTGTGATGAAGAAGACGTAAGAAGCCTTAAAATTTTTATTTTCTTACCGAGTTACGCAAAATACCAGTTACTCTTTCTAAAGATATTCCTAAAGGAAAAATGCCTTACTAACAAAATAACACACACTAACAGGTTTTCATTACGGACCGAATCGCCAAAGGCTACAAAGGGATTTTGAGATCGTGACAGCCATACTAGTACGTGAACTAAAACTACACAAAGGCAAAATACGTACAAGGATAAAAAAGAAAAATAAAGTCAACGGACAAAAGAAATAGTCTTTGGCGCAATGTATTGCATAAATTGTCTTAAAAGTGATAAAACACGCCATGGCCGTGTCGAAATGCGACGAGAAAAAAGTATCTATCGATACATTCAAGGTCTTTCTACACTTTTTTAAATGCAAAAAGTATCCTTGTATGAAGGCCAAAGATTACGTTGTGTATAAAGCGCGAAAAATCTTGGTGAAGATACTCTGGGTGGAAATCTTTCAAGTTAAACATTTCTTTCAAAATTTAAAGAAATAGGTATTATTATGTTCCTACTTTTAGTTGTAAGGTACTGTACTGCATACCAACATTGAAATGCTATATAATAAATTGTAAAAATATTATTTAAAGCTTACCGTGATTTTGACTTGTATAAAACACTTGTATAAAACATCTAAATGAGATGAAAGCTCATAATGAGATGGACAGATGACTTGGTGAAGGATGCTGGGCGCCGCCACCGGTGCACCGATGGATGCAAATAGCGCAGGACCGTTCACGATGGAGACCTATGGGGATGGGGAGGGCTATGTTCAGCGTTGTTCAGCAGTGAACGTCTTCCGGCTGCAATTACGATGATGATTTTAATATTATTAGACAGCACTAAATACTTCGTTTATTCATGAAAACATAGACATAAACGGGAAAAAGGCAAACTTTCATAAAGCACATTGGAGGATTGTTATAACCTAACCCTTTAGGTTGAACTGCGTTATAGGGGAGCTCGCTATAAAACTGTTTTCTGCTATGATATGAAACGACTCCTTTTACGATTTTACCCTACGCCGCCTAAAATAGAATCTTTTTGCATCAAACATTTACTTCATATACGAATAAAGTAAAATAAATTGCTGATACTCGTACATGTAAGTATTACTTTCTTTCATAAGTGCTCTACCTATATATTTTGTTCTCTGTATCGTGCTGACGTCATAAGTGCAAACAGTACCAAAATTAATAAATATAATTGTCTGTATTCGAAATCGACGATAGTAATTAAAATGGCATATTGGACTCATAATTTTATCGTCCGAATTTTAACGTCGAAATAAAACTCACTTGGTAATAAAACAAACTGCCCACTATCACCATATTTTATAGAGCTCGACTCCATTCACGTTTTTGTGGTGAAAAATTTTAATCAAATAAAATTGTAAATAAATAAAAATATCATCGGAATTTTGATATAATATTATGGTCGTTTGTAGATAGTATAATGTTCCTGGGAAATAGCCGTTCAATTGGGATTACTAATTCATTTATAACCTAGAATTTATCGAACATAATTTTATTATTATTAATTAACTGCTATTAACTGCCCGCCGTGTGGTGACGGCAGAGTAGAATACATTTGTCACCAACCCTTACTCTTCCCGTGGGTGTCGTAAGAGGCGACTTAGGGACTACACATTGAACAGGGAACGGGCAGCAGCGCTCTCTGATACAGTAACCTTTTAATCTGCGATCTCCAACCCGCCTTCCAAGCGTGGAGATTATGGCAAAATCTCCACTTAAGTGGCGGAGGCTCATAGTCCAGCAGTGGACTGTAACGGGCTGTTGATTTGATTTGATTTAAAATTAACTGCAAGGTTAAATATTACTTTAATTTTAAGCGTTGCTTCAATCATCATTTAATTTAGACAGTTGTTTAGTTTTATTTCTACGTAATCTTTCAAAATGTACTAAAAAATACTTATCTAGACCAAATTAAAGACGGGAACCCAATACATATTTAAATTTGAATCGAATACGAATATGACAATCTTCATAAAAAATGGCGTGCGGGCGAAATCAACGTCTATATAAAATACACTCGACAGTAAAACAAATCAGCATATTTATTGTACCGCGGACTCATTATTTACGAAAGCTTTTAGTCCTCTCCCTGAAGTTAGATACTTATCTATAAATCTAGATAAGTGCATGTTGTAGAAAGAAACTGTAGTGTTCCATAGAAACATTGTGTTGGCTTTTCCAGCGTCGAAGTAATAATGTCAGATCTTCCACGTGCCTAACATCTAAAAGATACTTTGAGATAAAACAGGGTGTTTAGAGAATAGTAAAGGAACAGAAGGGTAGATAAAAGCAAAAATAAAAATAAACAATTGAGTGTCGCCAAAAAGAATCACGGGTCGAAATATGTGTAAACTGGTAAGAGACACAGTAAGTTCGATTTCCTTTTTTAAGTTTGATTCAGTTTCAGCGACGATACGCCATGCTTTTTTTTACCCATATTAACGTTTATGCTATTTTTATTCCATGTTAAAACATTGATACGTTTTCAAGGCTCAATGGTTTGATGAACCACGTACTCTGCTCTGTGGGAAGAGTATATGAACTGACAAACAAACTGAGGATGTTATTTTAAAACTGATGAAAGTGTATCTACAGTTATTAGAGAATTTATTAATTGAAAATAATTTGAACTGTAGGTAGTAGGTATATTCAATACATTAAAAAAAAAAACAAAACAAACATATAAAAAAATAAACATTTTTTTTACAGTTATTATATTTTGTTATATAAAATATTAAAAAGTTATGTAAGTGACGGCTATCTCTTTCAAAACGAGAAAGCTCCGAATGTTTTCGTCAAGGGGATCTCTAAAAACAAACAAGAGGCGCTGTTGAAAAAAACTGCTAGCGATGCAAAACTAAATTGGGATGTAAATCAAGTCCGCCCGTTCCGTGTTAGCGTTCCCAATACACCTGATTAGCAACCAACTTCGGAATATGTGTGCGTCACACTCGACTTGAAACCGCCGCGTTTTTAGCGGTAAAGAAAAAGCGATAATACCACCCATTAGATTGTGAAAACATCTAGGAAAATAAAATAAAAAGAAAAAAAGAGGAGAAAGAAAAGTTTGAATACTTATAATTTTATAATTTGATTGCACTAGTTATTTTACCGCCGTTTACAGAAAATAATCACATGTCAGTTGACGTGTTTCCGGGTAACACACAGAACGCAACGTCTTTTAAAATAGGTATAGAATGTGTAGATTTTTCACTCCATATTAGAACGTGTCTTACCTATAATTTATTATGTAATGTATTCTTTATTTAAAGGTTGTATTATTATTAGTTTATAAGATAATTAGATGGAAGTTATTTATATATATAAAATCTAATCATGGAAGAGCGGGGCCTCCAAACACAGGCTAATTGTGCCTACATGGAGGTCTCAGTCGACCAATTTATTAATTAGGACTTTTGTTAAAGAGAAATAAACTTTTTTTTTATTTTTTTTATATAACGCTATCCTGTTGCGTTTAAAAAAGTAAAGTTTTTTTCTATATTTTAGTAGGTACATGACAATTTTTCATTTAATAAATAATAATAACAATAATATCTACATGTGTAGAAACTGTGGTGTTATTTTATATTTTTTTAATCTGCGGTAGCGTTTATCTAGCACAGTGTGGCTCAAAGTATTCTGGATGAATCCAAACTTCGATGTTCGCGAGTTTCTTCTCAAAGAGAGTCGACGAAAACAAACAGAAAAGGGTAAAGTTGATTTAACCTGCAGAAAGCTAATTTTGTTTCAAATACATAAACAAAAAGCTCTTCTCCAGCTCTTCTCCAACTCTTCTCTTCGACTAGCATTAAAGTGGAGAGAGAAACAAGGCCAAATTGACCTAGATTTGTTGAGAAGAAGCTTTCTTGTTTCCTTACATTTTATTTGTGTGGTTATTTTTTTTACAATTCTTTTTAGAACGGATGAACTAACTTTATCTTTTGTATAAAAGGTGTGATTAAAACACCCGTAAAGCGAAAAGGATGGAGCTCGGTCCATGAAACTGTAAACTTGGAACGTAGGCTGACAGATGACAAAGAAAGTTGATACTTTTATACAAAGATTCGCGGTCAGCTGATGGATTTGTTATAGGAGATGTTTTTTTTTTCATTATGTTACAGAAAGGCCGATTTACACTTCGACAAGTAGCAAGTTGTAACTAAACCCTAACTGGGTTTAGTTACAAGTGCCAGTAGGAACTAAACTCAAAATAGAAGTCCGGTCTATTTTTCTGCTAGTTAAGTAGCAAGTAACCCCCTCCCCGCGCGTCTCCCGCCAGCTTGCCAGCTCTACTGTATCAACAACGTAATTTTTTGGGCGCGGGAGTATGTCACCAATAACATCATGAAGTTGTTAGCGTATTTCAATGACCATTTTTTCTGTAAATCAGCGGTGTTATTTAAATTCCAGCAGCTTTTACAACAGATCAAATGGGAATATGCTTTTTGAAAACAGAAAGATATGACACTTGCAACTTAATCGGTAACCTGCGAGTTAAGTTGACCGATTAAGTTAACACGCAACTGTACTTGTCGAAGTGTAAATAGGCCTTTAAATGAACTCCTTTCTTTTCGCTTTGTAAGTATTTTTGTAACATCCTGTATATGACAAGAGAAATTGACTGACTGACTGACTGATGGATCAACACAGAGTTTAAAAAATACTCGGTCTAGAAACTTGACATTTGAACAGCACGTAAGTGAATGGGGAGGAAGGATTAGTATGAAACATAGCTAACAGTTTCGTAAAAGTATTTTCTTTGTCTGGATGTCAAATTATTTTCTTAGGCCCTTTTTTTTAAATTAAGTATCTTCTAGTGTGTTAGAATTTTCCTAATGACCACGTACAAAATCCTATTCCAGGTGAATACGGTTCTTATACCCAGGTCTTTTACAAGTAATCCCTATTAGCAGGCTAAAACAAACCTTACTTACTAGTTGGCAGAAGCCTGCCTACGAAGTACAAGGTCACGGGTTCAATACCGCCCAGGGTAAACATGTGATGAGCACTTGTGTTTTCCTTGTGTCTGGATGTTGTTTATCTATGTATTTATCTATTTAAGTAATATATATCAGGTGCCGTGTGGTGACGGCAGAGTAGAATACATTTGTCACCAACCCCTACTCTTCCCGTGGGTGTCGTAAGAGGCGACTTAGAGACAACACATTGAACAGTGAACGGGCAGCAGCGCTCTCTGATACAGTAACCTTTTAATCTGCGATCTCCAACCCGCCTGCCAAGCGTGGAGATTATGGCAAAACCCTCCACTTAAGTGGAGGAGGCTCAATAGTCCAGCAGTGGACTGTAACGGGCCGTTGATTTGATATCAGCTGTCTGATAGGCATAGTACAGTACAAGCTTTGCTTAGTTTTGGATCAGATGGCCGTGTGTCAGATGCTTTCACATAATTTATATTTATTTATTTAACTAAGCTGATCGATTTTGAGTACTATTCAGTAATATTAATATAAAATGAACAAAAAAAATACGAACTTGGACAGGACTCGAACCCCTTCGGCCGCCTACGTAACCGCAGTTCCGTAACCAGTTGCGATCGAGGACTTATTCTTCACGCTGATTCTTCATGCTGATTCTCCATACTGAGTCAGTGCCAATTGGTTAACCCGATGCAGATGGCGAGGTGCACTCCGCAAACAATTCAATTTAACCGTTTGGCCGTCAGTAACTTCTCTGTAAATTGTACGTTTGTAATTATCGGTGTTACAAAAAAACCCGTAAATCTTGTATGGAGTCCATCTACATTTTGTATGGGAATGCGATTTTTTTAAATCGTTTTTCGACCTATGTTCTTTGGGGAAAGTTGTTCAGTTTTACGAGCAGATTCACACCCTTTCGGCTTTATTTGTAGTTTTGTAACACCTGGTATTTGTTATGTGTTTGTTTCTGAACTGTGCCTATTTTTATTTGTAAATGTCTGTGGTTTGTTGTTTCTGGTGTGCAATACTGTTCTGTCTGTATGACGTGTCATTCAATAAATATTTTTATCTATCTAACTATTCGTCCTTGTTCGAAACCAGTTGCGATTGAGGAAGTTTTCTTCCTCGTTCGAAACCAGTTCTCGCTATAAAAATCTGACCTGAATCTCCTCGGCCATTCGGGCCAAAGGCTAATTCAATCATGTTTCTAGTTGGTTAGTTATAATATTGGTTTTGGCTTGTGCGTTGTTTTCACCAGCTGTATGCTGGGATTAAACAATATTTCCTAAAATCATACCTATAGCTACAAATTTACATAAAACAATATTATGTTGAGAAAGTTTGTTTGTTGGTTTGTTTCCTTTACGCGTGAACGAATACGCTAATTCTGTTTTATTTATTCTTTGGTATCCTACTAATATTATAAATGCGAAAGTTTGGATGTTTGTTGCCGAATCACACATGAACGACTGAACGGATCGGGATGAAACTTGGCACACATTTAGGTTAGGCCCTGGAATAGGACATAGGCTACTATTTACCGCGGTAAAACAATTCATTCCCACGGGAAAACTCATTTAACGCGGGTGAAACCGCGGGCGGAAAGCCAGTGACTTAATACGTAACCAGGCCGACACAATCACAAATCGTTATGACTTAAAAAAAAAATGCCAGTGTTACTCGGTCTGATGTAAGGATTCTAACGATATATAGCCGACACATTCAAATCTGTTCAGGCATTTGATGTTATGGTGTTATAAAGTCACATATACCTATACAAACATACATACTATATATAAGTACAGGAACCCTGAACATATTAAACTCCTTTTCTTGGTCAGTCGTGTAAAAAGATCGCTAGGCGAAGGGGATAAACTCGTATATTTGCCTTAAAAAGGGCACAATGTCGCACCAAAAAAGCACCTTAGACGATGTAACGTTACTATTTCCTATTTATAATATAACTAGCGCTCCGCCCATGGCTGCGCTCGCATTACGTAAGATTTTCCCGTGGGAATAAGATTTTCTCCCGTAAAAAGTATCCTATGTGCTAATCCAGGTTACAAACTATCTCCATTCCAAACTTCATCCAAATCCGTTCCGTAGTTCAGGCGTGAAAGCGGAACTAACATCCAAACATCCAAAATATATTTTCACATTTATAATATTAGTGGATGTGATTAGAAACGTTGAAAAAATATGTTTCTTCATGTCGATGTTATTTGACTACGTCGTCGCAACTCGTGAGCGTTCGCTTTATGAATGTTTGTTGGGACACATCACAGTGACATGATTAAAATGCCTCCTGGCATCTGAATTAAAACCATACGTGAAACGTGGAGTAATGGAGATGTGCGAAATACTATGACAGTAAGTAAGTATATCTTTAAATATTACAAAAAATATAATCGGGATAAAAAAGTAGTAATACTCTTATATCTACTAGATTATTACTAGATAGATAAGATTTAGCCTGAGATGTTCCCCTGTCCCTTCCTTAGGCCCGATTTCCACCAAAGCGGAGAGGAGAGGAGATGTGTTTAAATAACCAATCAGATTTCGTTATTTCAACATCTCCTCTCCGCTTAGCTTCAATAACGAAATCTGACTGGTTATTCAAACACATCTCCTCTCCTCCCCAATTTAGTGGAAACTGAGCCATATACGAGTACTAACTACTAGTACTAACTTAAACTCTCCGTTAAGAAAATCATTCAAACATTTTCAGACACAAAACAAATATTATTTGTTATCACAAATAGTATCTGCTCAATAACATTTAAATTCATTTCACAAAACAATAAAAAAGAAAGATTAAGAAAAATAGAGAGAATATTTAAAAATCTTCTCGGCACGATAACATACATAGGGTCTCTTGTGCTGAAAGTAGATACTATCCGGGTTTACACCCTGGCATCAGTATTATCGGTGCGAACGCAAAAATTACAGCCAACAAAGGAAAAGACTAGAATACTCGCGTGACGGACGACTGATAGTTGCGATGTTCATGGTCTTATAAAGTTATTTAGCTTACGCATTGAAATGAAATTAAATGAAGGTTCTCTCATTTAAAAAAAAAATATATTGCAATTGGAACACATTTACCTTGAAGATGCCTGTTTACCCTTGTCTTGGAACACCAAGAATACCTACACCGTTCCCGATCCGGAAACACTTGACTATGCATCTTACCGTCAATAAAATAAAATTACCGTGTCTTTACAATGAGTCTTAAATTTCTCAGGCCACGTCTGTCGCAGAACCGATGAGCGTTGGAGTAGACGGGTTTTCGAATGGAAACCACGTCTCGGGAAACATAGTGTGGGACGCCTCCCTGCCCGGTGGACTGATGACCTGAAGAAGGTCGCTGGTGGTGGCTGGATGAGGAAAGCGGGTGATCGTGCGCTTTGGCGTGCCCTTGGGGAGGCCTACGTTTAGCAGTGGACTGCAATCAATCAGCCGATTGCAGTCCACTGCTAGATTTGATTGATAGATTTGTTTTATTTGTTTTATTTTTTACTGTTAATATCAATGTTTTAAAAGTCTTGAGAGTCAACCGCATTCATCAAGATACATTTTTCGTTTTATACGAGTATACACCATTTATTTTTCTTTTCCATTTGCTATGAAAAATAGTTCAATTTTAGCTATAGAAGCAAACCAAGGAATACCGGTATGACTGCTACAACGCTCTACGAGTTCCGTAGCGCTCGGCTACGCTGCTGCTACGATCTATGCACACAGAATATTAAATTAAACAAGATTGTACTACTGAAGGAGCATTTCAAAATACATTAATGAAGTATTACTTTAGGCTGCTACAGTCATCAAAATAATAATGATAAGTACAAAAAAATAATTTGAACTAAAAAATACAAGTGGAAATTTATAACGACCGTCAGTAGTAGTACAAAGGCTACAAAAACGGCTAAAACTCCACCTACATAATAATTATTGAGTTTTATTGGAGCATGCCGTAAAGAAAATCATGTAAACACAAACATGACTTCATGACACAATCATCACCGGGCTGGAGGTTACTAGAACTCGACGTAAATAGAATAATTCACAAATCAAACAATATCATGATAATAAGCCACTTACCCACAACGTTCTTTTGTTTTACCGTTACCCGGGTGCCATATGTTCTCATTTTCAGAGCTAAGTGAAAGGTTAAAAGAAACGAGTCCTTTCACCTCACAGCTAGACATGTGTAGGTAATGCGTATGATATTACAAAAGTGATATCACTCCAAAAGGCAATGCATCATTACAAATTACGCGTATATTCTAACCATAATTCATAATCACACAATAGGGAATATGCATAAGAAGAATATTAATTTTTTCATAGTTCATCTGAAAGTATACAAAAATAGAATACTGACAGTCAAAACAGAATATCGAAATTGATCGGAAAACAAACTAGATACCACATTATTAAACAAATATATCTGTCCCTCTTTTCATCATCAACGAAAATAAAAATTTCTATGACGGATGAATGGCCCACGTGACCAATGACGTCAATGGTCATGTCGGACCTCTCTGTCTAACCATCAACTTTGAAGCCTTATATGTTTGTTTCTGAGCAAGATATTTGAAATTAATGAATTTAAAAAAAATGTGCATATTCCTTATTACCTTTTCCAAATCACGCTGTTCATTCAGTGCCTTTAGGTGCGCGGCGGCGTGATGTTCGATTTTTTTCTCGTATAACAACCCCACACACCTGTCAAGTTTGATGGACAAAGGTCAATAGTCCAAACAAATTAATATATTTCATTACTATCTCGAGTAATATTATAGGTAATAGTAATGTAAAACGGAACATTTCTTCGTACAAAGTGATAAATTTCATTCATTATTTCGAGTAATGTTTAGGGTAATGAGTAATGCTACGGAGTGATATTGCTTTTTCGAATGTGATGCGTAATGATTACATTTGGAAGTACTGTTTTGCGCATGTTTACTCACAGCTTCCCGCTTCCTCTCCACTTCTTTCTTTGTTCCAACATTGTTATTGGACTCGCAACTTGTAGTTCTCTCGTGAACAATGGTCATAAGTTACGAGACGCGGACAAGTTATAATGGAAAGTTAATACTTTTGGTTGTACGTACAAGATCGTATCTACTGACGCATGTCGAGTGCACACACGTGAGCTTACGAGACGAGCTGACTTTCACTGGGTACATCACGACACAATTTTTTTTTTTTTTAATAAATATGTGTGGACATCTTCACACGTGGCCATCTGATCCCAAACTAAGCAGAGCTTGTACTATGGGTACCAGACAGCTGCTATACATTACTTAAATAGATAAATACACACTTATATAGATAAACAACAACCAGACACAAGGCAAACACAAGTGCTCATCACACAAATGTTTGCCCTGGGCGGGATTCGAACCCGCGACCCTGTGCGTCGGAGGCAGATACAGATACCTGGGCTACGGAGCCGTCAAAATTCTGTCATTGCAGGTAGGTATTTCTGTCGGAAGCGGCTGTCACATCCCATTCACATTGCTGTCTGTCGCAATGTGATCCATACAAGGAAAGCAAACTCTATGAGGAAAGCGGACGTCGTTGTTGCATAAATTCACATAATTTGGCCCGTCCTTATGTGAAATCAATTTCAAGTACATTCTCGCTACAGTGCGATTGCAATGTTATATTTCTAAGAGCCTATACTAAAACAAGCTCTAATATCTGAGAAGATTTACGTCTTAAAATAAATTTTGTTATTGCAAAAATAATAGAATTCCCATTTATCCACGAACGTTACTTTAATCTTCACAAAGAACCGCACGGAGGAGCTTTATTATCACCGAAAAGGTTGTTTGCACCTCTTTCGGTAGCTAATAACCTCTAGTAGGCGTTTCTCTCATCCGAAAATATGATTATACCCGCAAAGAAGCGAGTTAGCGGTATATCTGCTGCCGCCGCCGGTGCAAAGACCTTGTTTATTCTAGTTCATTGTGCGTGACTTTGACTTGAGATGTGAGGGCGATGATTTAGGTATATAATTAGTTTGGGATAAGTCTAACTCAAAGAGTATTGACACAGAAATATCCTGTGTCGCTACGCATGTTTCATTTAAGCCAGTAAAATTAGTTCTATTGGTATAACCTAGTCAGTCGGAAAAGTGTGGTTTGCTTTCATAAATCCAATAACTTAAACGGAAAAAGAACGCATTAATACATGCTGCCGAATTCCCTAAACGAATACCAGCGTATGAATTAAGTACAAAGTATTAGATGAATTAGCGGCTAATCACAAACACAATGTGTGCAAAAATATTACTATGATTCGAAGTAATAAATGAATGAATGAATATATTGTTGTCATTTAAGCATAACTTAATACCTACCGCTAACGAGCGGGCGACGCTTTCTAAGCATAATCTTTGTAAAAGTT
Organism: Carpatolechia fugitivella; assembly: GCA_951230895.1. Lineage (NCBI taxonomy): Eukaryota > Metazoa > Arthropoda > Insecta > Lepidoptera > Gelechiidae > Carpatolechia > Carpatolechia fugitivella. The sequence goes on from OX579660.1 coordinate 9,291,952, forward strand.
TTTTTTTTTACATTTAATTTAATAAAATAAGCCGAAGAGATTCGCCTCTAGGATTTGCTAAATCCGCCAACAGCGCTATTTCTACATATTTTCCTCATCTTATATTTTCTTCTTAAAATCTTGTTGCAATAATTAAGCTCACACGTTTAAAAAAAAAACACATTACAATTTAATTTTTAACTCACTATTACACTACCATAAACACCACATTGTCAAGTTACTATGCTAATACTTACCAACATTTGAACAGGATAATGTATCATTATGGGGAAGAGGGTAAACGGCTAATTTATTGTGTCGCGAGTCGCGAGTGATAAGGGGCATAATGGAACGTGTGGCATAAATTGAAATTTAGTGAACAATGTAGTGGCGAAATGTAAAGTTCATTAAAATAAGCTATAGTGTACATGATCGTGGTTTTCCATGTTTTTTAATATACCTACACCATACAGTTTCATCCGTTTTAAAGTAATGTTCAGTTCTTAAAACTAAACTAAATAAATAATTGATTTAAATGTAACTGTTAAAGCACTAATTCCTTAATTTTAATAACTCGTACAACTGTAAAAACTAATTATCAAACACAATGACTTCAATGATACACTGAACGGATTCTACTTAAATATGTGTGGACAAAATTACAATACTCGTATGTACTCGAACTTGAATTTTATTTAAATAACTTGAACAATTTAATGACAGTTTATTCGTTACTACATTTGTGGCGGACTATAATCTTATTACAAGAACTGTTCTCTTATGTTTAGTCATTCGTCTTATGTTGTTACAAACACGTGTATAATAACAAACAAGCTTTTGAAATATCTTAAGTTAGGTAGGTCATAATGTAGGAGTAAGAAAACGTAGTGTAATATTTACTTAAATCTTACATACTTTTCGAAAGACTGCAGTAATTCATGTAGTTCTATTCAAATGTATTTTCTGCATAGCATTTCAAGACCAACTTTTGATCTTGCACAGGTTTTCTATTCCCATTCACTATGCGAGTTATGCGACGCCTCCGTTCCGGTACGTCGCAGCATCGGCTCACTGAATAATGTACGGGCAAAATGCTATCGAATTTACATCAACTACTTTAAAGTCAGCTCGAATAAGCCTTCTTACCATTGCATACGATGCATTCTCGGCGCGTCACGCGGGAACTTTACTGCACTTAGCAAAAGCACATCTGTAGCGTCATTGGAATACAATTTAGCTCAATCGAGGCATGAACTATTGTACTTTGGAATTGTGACTCCCGCTCCGGATCGTACCTGGTTCAGCACAAACTCGCTGGCCATTCAACGCGGCAGCGCATCCGGCGTGATGGGGACATATTATTTTGAGCCGGGTATGCTCCGAGGCGGGCTTTTTGAATAGTTTTAATCTAAAATAGTTTAAATTAATTTTAATTTAATTTTGAATATTTTAAATTTGTTTGTTTAAGTTTTGACTGTTATAATTCATAAATAAGCTATGTATTTATGTTTATACAAAGTTTTTGTTAATATAATTTCCTCATTATTCTTTGACTAAATAAATATATTTGGTACCTTTGGAATGAATTAAATAATTTTGAACAAAGAGTGTCGGTGGTGTGGTGGCTAGGGCCGCTTCCTCTCGTCCGGGAGATATACTGCTTCAATCCTTACCAATATGATTCTGAATTTCCGATTCTCTATGGAAATCATGAGAAAACCTGCACACGTCTACGGAAAAATTCAAAGGTTCTCTGTCATCGTGGTCAAATTAAGGCTTGATAGCCCTTATTCAGAACAGGCTCGAGGCCCTAAGTGGGGGCAGTAAAGTATATTAATCATCAACGGCCCGTTACAGTCCACTGCTGGACTATGAGCCTCCTCCACTTAAGTGGAGGGTTTTGCTATAATCTCCACGCTTGGCAGGCGGGTTGCAGATCGCAAATTAAAAGGTTACTGTATCAGAGAGCGCTGCTGCCCGTTCCCTTTTCAATGTGTAAGTCGCCTCTTACGACACCCACGGGAAGAGTAGGGGTTGGTGACAAATGTATTCTACTCTGCCGTCACCACACGGCTACAAAGTAAATTACTTATGATGAAATAACACGCACTGACCATTCCATCCTTCCAGTTGACCATGATAGTTATACGCGCCCGCTTTCAAGTCCGTATAGTATTACTTTGGTATACTTACAAAACGATTAGGTCAGTTAATAGTTCTGTAATGAAAAAAAGAAATATAAAAAGAAAAAAATATTATTTTTGACGCCACAACACAAACAATAATAATAAAATAGATACAATGGTAATTATAACTAGTGCTACTGGAATGTGCCACGACGTCAAAATAAAAGGACCACACTTAGCTGCTAATGCCGTTTTTCTATAACAAAAAAATCTGTTTGCTTTTTTCAAATAGGTAGGTATTGAATTTTCATTAACAAAATTTTCCTTTTGACAGTAAAACATTTTGTCGTCTGAAAAATATTTACCTAAGCTTTTTTTTTATTCTAATTGATGCCTGGGAGCTTTGTGTATCTACATATTGGGATTTTTTTTCAAGCTCCACCTTCACTGTATATTTTATGGTATATGTTTAAATACCTATTAGCTAAGATAGAAACTTCACTCAGCGCTCATTAGTGAAACTTCGAACATTATGCGGTAGTTAGCTCTCGATGGATTTCGCTTTTTTGATAGATTGTATGTTATGAAAGTAAAAAAATATATTTTGAAAGAATATTTTGAAAAAGATTGTAAGTTATGAAGGTAAAAAAATACTTTAAGAGCGTTTTTCAAAAAAGAAGACATAATAGAACATGTAAATCACTATGAAAATTATTTCGAAACCGTATTGTTCTTGATTTCCAGTAGCTTTTTCGGTTATGTGAATGAAAGTATTAAAATTTAAATAAGCATGCCACGCCCCGCGCATGCAATCTTTAGTTTGGCTGTATGGAATAAAAAAATAATTGGAAGACTAGGGAAGATGAGCCAGATAGAAGAAAATATTTATACAAATCAATCTCACGCGGACAGAGGGAATTGAATTAAAATAAGACGAGAGTGTACTGCCCATTATTTTATTTTTTTAATTCGTAAGGCCTAGGCAAAACTAGATTGTCCTACAAGATGATGACTCAATCGCGTGTCTCACTTTAGCCATGTGCCACTGAATCAAGTTATTACACGATACCAGGTAATCCTGCCTACATTTCTCAACAATCAAATTTTCCCCGAATATTGTCTACCTGAAATCCGCTAAACTTTATCCTTGTTTATTCGCCAAGTTATTGAATGATTGAATTATCTAGTATTCAATAAGACGAGATATTTTATAAGAGGTTTTATTAGTACAATAAATCTGATGAAAGCCAAACCGAGTCCGACTTTGCCTTGTATATTTAATGTTAAAAAGAAATGGAAGCAGTGAATAATAGAACGATTTTAACAAATGGAAGTTACACTTCCAAAATAAGGATAAGCTCATTTCATTTTAACAACAGTAAATTTTTAGTATTGATATGAAAAAATTACATGAAAACACGGTTTTATTTATATTAATTTCAACAGGTACCAAATTATATTTTAATTTTATCGTGCTGAGGCTCCAATGGTTTCTTTTGCATTCTTACTATTATTAGTGTGATAACAATATTTTATACTAATCTCATATTCAGTTATTTTATTATTCCATACCTAATTGTAAGATCCGTTTCATGCAGACTAAATGTGAAACTTAACAATAAAATTCTTAATTATTATTTTATCAAACCTATTTAAAGATATGTGTCATCGCTATTGAACTATGGCATTATATTGTGGGGTAATTCTGTGGATGTGTATGGAGTATTCATGTTGCAGAAGAAATGCATGCGTGCTATTGCAAATGCTACATTTATGGATAGTTGTAGACCTATATTTAGAAAGTATAGAATTTTGCCATTAGCTTGTATGTACATCAAGAACATTTGCATGTTTGTAAAACAAAATCCTCAGCATTTCCCTTTAACTAATCAGCGTACCATTAGATCCTTGCGAGCTCAGTATAGGGACAAACTTTACCAGCCCAAACTTGACACTGGCACAAAGTTAATTTAGTGCCATAACAAAAAAAAAAAAACTTTACCAGCCGTCTTGTAGCTCTTTTATTTATAAAAAAAATGTATATAATTTGTGCATAGAAATATACAACAAACTCCCAGCAGAACTGAAGTCATTAGAAGTACAAATTTTTAAGAACAAATTGACAAATTGGCTTCTAGAAAACTGTTTTTACAATATAAATGAATTTATACTATATTTTAAGTCCTGACATTCTCTTACATTAATGGTTTTGGTTTATTTTGATTTATTGTATGAGTATTTGAATAATTTTAAACATTAGCTATTTATAACAGCATCATTGACATTGATTGGAATTTCACGAAATTAAATTGACATATTTGCATGCCTAGTTAAGGTAGAATACCCAAAATGTAACATCAAAAATGTGTATTCTTGCAAATAAATGTATTTTGTTTGATATTATCGTCCTCTATCTGCTTCTCGTGTCGGTAGTGCTCGGAAATTTCCCACCAATCTTTTTTTTTGATAGTTTTTACATAATTTATTTTCAGCTTTGAGTGTCTCTTCTTTCTGTGTCCCTTACCTAAATATTGACTGCACGATGACAATCGGACATTACGCTATTTTCGCTACTTTTCATAAATCATAAACTACAACTTTTAGTTGTGTTGTTTACTAACGGAAGGAATTCCGTGTTATATTTTATCTTTTAACTTAACAAATTTAATATAAAACTAACTATATACACTATTCATTTCTGAAAAAGATGAGTCTCAAGTATAGGCACATAAAATTATTCGCTATTTTAAACAAACTCACTTTCATGGGTTTCCAATTTTTTTATGTTGTTTAATTAACACTCTGAATGTTGTTGAATTAATAGCTAGGCCACGACATTACTGAAACGTGACTCCAATATGAATATATTAAAAGTTGTAATTAAGATTGGTATATATTCATTATCGCACCAGTAGCTACCGCAGGGCAGCAATAAGTTCCACAGAAAAAAGTTGCTATAGATTCTAACTTAGTCCATTCGATTTTTATTACCCACAGCAAGCAGCATACAAAAATGGCGTATCAGTAGACATTGATACCTGTACTATCTCATTAAATAAAATCATCAATAAAATAAATGAAGTAAAACATAAATAAAACCAAAAAGCGTAGTGGAAACCACGAGTCTGTTATAGAACTACTTTTTAACATATTCTTCTTCTTTTCAGTTCTAGTTCCTTATCATATCTGTGCTGACCACACAGCTGACGCCCAACGCCACAATGGCGCTGGATCCTGGAAACAAAACGGCAACCGTTTAAAATTACTCTTTTGTCCTATTTATACTGACCTTTTGAAATAAACATCAACAGCTCATACTTACATCAAGTCTCCACCGAGAGGCTTGAATCTACCCTGAATTAGGGCGATTAGGCCGAAGTCACACCTAAGTCGACCACGTTAACCCAATGCGAGTTAGGCGACTTCACACACAACCTTAGAATTTCTTCGCAGGAATGTGCAGGTTTTATCACGATGCTTTCCGTCACCGTAAGAGCGTCGAATAAACGTAATATGAATTTGAAATTTTAAAACACATTGATACGTGGTGGGGATCGAACCCGCGTCTCCCGGACGGAAGACAGCGGTCCTAGCCACTACAACACCGACGCTTAATTTAACAATATATACATAATGGCTCTAAGGCTCTAGTTAAAAGATTATAAAAACTAGTAGTAAATAAATAACTAAAACAATAACAAGTTATGTATAACAAATTTTCTATAGGGATGAGCAGAGCTTTGGGTGGCCTGCTTACATGGGTTGCTGTGTCAAGATTCGGTACATAAACGAAGGGACGCCCATCTTTGTGTTTTTAAGTGCACTCAGTGACAGGTTTCTGGCCTTATTGCCCTGGTCCACAGAATATAAAATAGAACTAGCCTAAGGGCCTATTTATACTTGCACAAGTACAGCGGCTAACTTAACTTAATCCGTCAACTAAACTCAGCAAGTCAAAGATTTATGACGCGCGTCGCGAAGCGATCGTCTTTTATTTCCTCTGAGCAGCAAGTGGTAAGTAGCTGTCAAAATATACCGGACTCTCGGCGAGCTGTCAAATTAGAACGGGCTTCTAGTTTTGATAACTTAACTATTTGACAAAGTGTAAATCAGCCTGAAGTCCCTCCCACCTTGTTTATACGATATCCATGGGAAGAAAAAGCGTGGCCAATGTGGTAACCACACGGTATGAATTCACCAAAAAGAGGTCGTAGGAGTGTATGACCTGGGTTGGCCCCATCAGGGCCGCTCCTTTTCAAACCTTTCCTTCTTAGCAACGTATAGCGAGGCCTGTGTACCTAGGTAGGTACCTACGCAACCAAGCCGGTAACCACACGGTATGAATTCAACTAGGAGAGGTCGTAGGAGTGTATGACCTGGGTTAGCCCCATCAGGGCCGCTCCTCTCCGAACCTTTCCTTCTTAGCAACGTATAGCGAGGCCTGTGTACCTAGGTAGGTACGCAACCAAGCCGGTAACCACACGGTATGAATTCAACTAGGAGAGGTCGTAGGAGTGTATGACCTGGGTTAGCCCCATCAGGGCCGCCCCTCTCCGAACCTTTCCTTCTTAGCAACGTATAGCGAGGCCTGTGTACCTAGGTAGGTACGCAACCAAGCCGGTAACCACACGGTATGAATTCAACTAGGAGAGGTCGTAGGAGTGTATGACCTGGGTTGGCCCCATCAGGGCCGCTCCTCTCCAAACCTTTCCTTCTTAGCAACGTATAGCGAGGCCTGTGTACCTAGGTAGGTACGCAACCAAGCCGGTAGCCACACGGTATGAGTTCAACTAGGAGATGTCGTAGGAGTGTATGACCTGGGTTAGCCCCATCAGGGCCGCTCCTCTCCGAACCTTTCCTTCTTAGCAACGTATAGCGAGGCCTGTGTAGGCACGCGCCCTTAGGTTCATTGTGTAACTTTATGAAGAGCTTGATTGAGCTGGTCGGTTTGTGATATTTGAACTCGTCAATGAAAGCGTGTGTGACTTTGTAAACACAAAACACTCGGTTATTGCCAACAAGTTATGTTTTCAGGTTGATGCCTGTATTGATATTTGGTGCATTTTTATTGCGAGTAAGGTGAGCTTTAAAATATTTACATCAAAACTTGTAGCCGTACAAAATCATCAATAAGCTCTTGCGACACATTATTTTTTTTTTATTGTGTAGAGTAAATTTATCCACTGAATGGCTTCTCGCGGCGAGGGTGAAACATTTGGATCATAAAAGGTACATTATCGTATTAACCTAAAGTTCAAAATCACAAAACCGGCGTTAAATTTGAGAATAAAAATCACATTGGTCATCAAAGTTCTTATACGGCAATATTATTAATTTAAAATCTCCCCAAAAAGTCCGCACCTTCATTGACAAAACTAAAAAGTTTTATAGAGCAACCCTATGAGAGCAACCGTTAAAGTTCGTTAAAATAATAACAAATTTTATAGGACCCAATATTCAAAATTGCCCGAATTTAAATCCCGAGGGTCTGGCCTACTTGGAAACCGGGTTTATGACTGAAAGCAAAATATGTGCTTAGTTTCTAATAGTTTTGCAATTTAATTATCGTGTTTGTAAACGTTTATTCGTTTTGTTTCGATCAACTGTTTATTCGTTTATTGAATTCGTGAAATGTTTACAACTATTGAATGCCTTATTTGGGACGCCACTTGCGCCACTATGCGGCGTCACATTTAACCCCACGCAGTAGGTGCCCGGAGCAGCGGCCGGCCGTGACCGCAGCAGACCTTAAACATGCAAAGTACTCAAATCTGGAGTCTGCGTACGATTTCGTCCCAGTGGCTTTTGAGACCGCGGGTACGTGGGGCTCCGACGCGAAGGAACTGGTGCGCAGAGTGAGTCAGCGCTTGAGGGACCAGGGGTCAGATCCCCGCGCGGGCTTATTTCTCGCTCAGAGGATCTCGCTTTGGGCACATTTGGGCGAGGAGCGTAGCTGGGCGGCCTTTTTAATTAGTTTTAAGTTGACATGAATTTTATGATTTGCATATGTATTAATTTGTGATAGATAAATATAAATAGTTTACCTTTTGCTGACTATTGTATCAGATATATAGGTAGATAATTATTTCAAACTGGTTTGTTTGTGCCAAACTAACAAGAGTTATGGTAGCCGGCCCTTGACCCGGATTCACAACTGTCGAACTAGTTCGACAAACAATCTGCTTACAATATGTATGTCTCTTAAACTTATTGTAATGCTAAGACTGAAAAGCAGATTCCTGATCAGTGTAGAATACTGTTTGCTGAAAATGTTAAATGTTGTTGACATAGGCAAAACCACCTATGACATGGTTTGTATCATTTGGCTTAGGGCTGAACTGACACGAGACCGCGTTTTTTTTTGTTCCATAGTCAACAAGGAACCCTTATAGTTTCGCCATGTACTACATCTCTTCTGTCTGTTTGTTTGTCGGCGGCTTAGCTCAGAGAGAATATTTGTAGTCTTAGTATATTTAGGGGGTTATTTCTACCCCATAGTGTGAGGTGTCATTGAATCGGTTTTTTAAAGATAAACACCATTTTATTTTCAAAAAACCTTCAAGAATTATTTGTCCTAAGTAGTACAACTTCTGTACCTAAGTATACAATCTTTTCTACAGCTTTTATTAACTGTTTAAGTACAATTGATTAAGTAAGTGTCTTGTTGTAGACGTTTTAATATAGCTGTAGCCTAGATTTTGTTTGAAGAAGAACAGCAATGAAAAATGGTCGTGGATATAAAGTATGGGTTCAGAGTTGTGGCAGAAAACCTATTTCTGTGATCTACGATCCGCAGTTTTTCATCTTTGATCTACCGTTCGCGAACACATTTTTCAGTTCTTATCTGCCTGATGTTGTTTGGCTGTTTCTTTCGATTATTTTTTCTATTTTATAATCTTTACATTACGGTCGGTTGTCGAACTTACAACCCACACGATGATGATGATGATGATGATAATGATGATCTTTACCTTTCTGAGAACTGTCGAATCAGTTGACAACATTTTTATTTTTGTTTCACGTAAAAAAGAAATAAAGCTAGAAAATCCTGTTTTCTTCTGAAAGGAATTACCGCCCACGCCCACGAAAGTAACGTACTGTGAATAGATAGCTTAAAAATACCATTATCTGAAAACACAAACGGCACCACAGAGCCGTTTTGACAAAACATCGCAATAAAATATTTGAACGATCCAGATTTTATTTTCCCGTGAAATGTTTATAAAACAAACAATTCGTCGAGGTGGAAACTCAATTTTACCAAAAAATAAGTCTGAAAAAATATTTAATTAAAGGTTGAATTTTATTTCCCGCGTTAGGAGACAATTTCACTAAGTTCAATTTCCTCTAGAATGTTGCTACTGATTTGTACTTACTAACTGGAATTAGTGTTTAGTGCATTATGTTAGAGGTTAAAAGCGTATTCTGTTTTTTTTTGTTAAGATTGTGTAGCTTGATCTAGTAGGTAACTATCCTATTTATCTAAAAATTACCACACGCAGAAAATCACTCGCTATGACAGAAGAAGAAGTCCACCGTGGTGCATACGACACCTCCCTGGGGAGAAATCTCATAAACGCATCTTGTATATACTCCCGAGAAACAGTATTAATATAAGTATATATTTAAACGTATGGCGTAAGAGAATGTACCCAGTTGATTGATCTCTTTAGGCGTCAGATCATAAAGCTCTCGGGGGTGGCTGGGAAAAGTATGCAACGGGCAGCGCTTGATGATGTGCTGCATAGTCTGTTCCTCGAGACCACAGTCACTTGTGAAAAAAAAAACACAAACACAAAACACAATCTGTCTTTTATGTGTTTAATTAATTTAATGTAATACGAGTATTCTACACTTTCGGTTTTGTGCTCCCCTAACAAGTCATTATAAAATAACAGCATTATTTCTGTACTAAGCGTCTAGTTACCTGTTGTCTTTTATAGAACACGGTACAGACGATACCAACATTAATCAATAACCTTTGTTCATTATGAAACATTATATTATTTGTCGAAAATTCGTTGAAGTAATTTAAAAGTTCCGACATCAAAATGTAGGTATCGCTCTTTGTATCGAAAATATTCGACAAACTTCGTCGTTAATTGGTCGTACTCGATCGCAAAATATCCTCGGCTTTAATCAACTGTGTTTACTCTCTGTGGTATGGTGTGTGTGTTTAACAGAATTTGGTCACAAAAAAAGGGTTAAAAATAAGGGTTTGCTAAAAAAATCCGGACATTATTTCCAAATTCATTTGCCAGTGATAACTTTTTATAGGTTATAAATATATAGAGTGCTAGTTACATTGAAATACAGGTGGAACTTTAAGAAAGTTTTCCATTCATAAAGCTTAGACAATTTTTCCCAAATGTATTTATTTATTTTGATGGCATACTAAATAGTAGATTTTATGACAAGGGCGCAAAGGATATTTTTACGGCGAGGGCGCTTATTTGAATCCAGAGTAGAGTGATGGATGCTAGAGTAAAATATAATCCTGAAGGATTGTGTTTTTATTATATTAGCCTTCACAGGTTATAGGTTCAAATCCCACTAAGGAACATGTCTAACAAAAGGTTCTGTGGTCGAGCGTTCGTAAATTCCGGTGTTGAATCTGGTTGGGGACACTGTCCTACAAAAAATATATTTCAGTTACTTTCCCCTGTTTGGTTAGGACGTTGCAGACTAAAAAGCCTCATCCTCTGATTGTCTGAAGACTAAGATGATAAATAATAATTGCTTTGGAAGGCACGTTAAGCATATGGTTTTGGCTTTAGACGTTACATGAGTCATGTTTTAGGCCTTTGGCGGTTCGACTCTGGGATCAGGGTTTGAGAGGACAGTCATTGAAGATAATATACACCGTGAAACTTAATTGGATGATTTTCGTTAAAGGGTTGTTCAGTTAATTGGACAAGAACACTCCCTTTAACGAAAATCAAGCAATTGACTTTCGGTGATATTCTAGTTAGTATAGGTATAAGCCTAAAGCCGGTTTGTGTAATATTACAACTCTTGAGAAATTTTAATGCCTTTGAAGGCATTAAAATTTAAATGATTGATAAATAACTTCGTAATTTAATTTAATCCGTTGAGATCGAAAATTCCTCGCATGTTTTTGCTACTCACATATCAAATTAAATTCAAGTAATTTGAAGGAATGGATTTAGGTAATGTAAATAAAATAAGTGGATTATACTTGATTACAATTTAATTATAAATTTCAATCAACACACACACTTTTGCATTTTAATTATTTAAAATAAGTCGAAGCCATGCGACTGCATGAAGAGATGCTTTCAAAAGTTGATTTCACCTTTATCTGTGAAATAAAGCCCGCGAAATATAAATCTCTAGATAGAAAAGACTGAGAAAAGACGTCTTGAGAAATAGTTTGAAGTTGTGCAGCTTACACGCCGCGGCAGAATGGCCAGTACTGCGAGTAATATCCAGGTTGCTTTTCCCTCGTCATCTAGACTAGACACACGACAGTGCATCTGCCAAGTTTGCAAAAAAAAAACGCGATGACACCCGATATTACACGAACCATTACAAGTTGAAAGAGTTCAACCCACACAAAATTTTAAACATATTCGATCTTTATAATTACCTAGAATTAAAATTTTCATGAATGTAGCTATTGTGATTTTTGAGATATTGACATCCAATCCGCCATTGTGTTAGTGAACTCACCCAAAAAAATGTAATGACGGATCTAAGTGATGTAATAATATCCTATGGAAATAAATAATTTTGAATTTGACTTTGACAAAATGCGCTATTTTCATCACTTACTCACTCATCAAAAGTCTAGCCAAATTACGCCAATTAGTAGCAAGAAAATAGAATATAGGTAAATACTTTAAAAGTAATTTAAGAATGTTGCGCTTAAGTCATAACTTACAGGACTTTTATAAAACTTCGTACCCGTGTATTAGGTGAAGCCCTGACTCGAACTTGGCACCCATTCACGTATGTTTTTGATGAGATTTTATTTTCCACGTTATTTCTCCCAGTTCTCATAACTGAGGGTCGCCTATAAACTACAGAGGTAATTTATGTCGAAGGGTGAATGTTTTGAAGGGTTCACGGAACTAAATGACAGTTTTTTGAGACGCCCAGACGCATTTTGGTATCAATTTTCTTGTATGCCTTAATCCCAAGCTGTTGTTCACGGACGAATATTGCTATAAATCTCGGTAATGTTGATCCGGAAATTATTTCTAGATATAAGGAAGATGGTCCAAAACTATAAAACTTCAAGTTGAACAAAATGTTAAAACGTATGTCAGAATAAATTGGGTTTTTTAACTAAAAATTCCATGATAAAACTGATATAGGAACGCCATTACGCATACTCCAAATTCTCAAGTTCATACTAAGAGATAAATGTTTTAGTACTTTGAACCATTTTGTGGAACGATGCTACGGTACAGAAGTACAGTGTAAGCAAAATGTTGGACAGTCACATTTGCACTCAGATATAATTCAGTAGCTGTTTACTATACTATACCTTACCATTGGGAACAGACTATACAAACAAAATCAAACAATGTCATTTATTATATTAAAAATTGGGTAGTTTTAAGCTCGAGTTATCAATGTGGACCAATCCGAAAAAAAAAAAAACTTGGAAATTTTTAAACCGCCGAAATCATAATTTATGATTTATTCTTGGGAGACTTTCTGTACCTAAGCGACACTTTTCATCAATTATTTTTTAAATCCTTCACACAATATCACGACCTTTCTAAACATTTTGAGAGTATATTCTACAAGATTTTTCAAATAAGTGTGACATCACGTAGTGTATGTGTGTCTCTGGCTAGAATTTGTTCTAGGAGCGGCAGCACCGAGCAGCAACGTAGCGTGCACAAAATACGAATTCGTACATTTATTCATGACGCACGCCGGCTACTCAGCTCTTTTGTTTCTATACAAATATGCAAGAATATTCAACCATCTCAACGGCTGTTGATGCTTCCTATTGTAAAGTTTACATTTTGTTTTGGTAAAATTTCTAGTGCGGGATACTCGTAGGATATTTTTAACGAGGGTAATGTTTACAGATGTAAGTATGACTTTTTATTCTCTCTTACCGCTGCATGGACCTAATTTATTCTGGTCCTGACCGGGATCACCTATCATTACTTAATTTAAAATATTTTACAATGTTTAATATATTTTTTTAGTAAAACATGTAGGTATGTTATTTGTGCTGGAGGTACAAACAATACCACCTAACACTACTTATAAATAACAAATTACGTAACCCTCCAATCAGGGCATTTATTCTTGTTCATCATGTGGGTTGTAAGGTCGCCATCCGCAAACCCTTAAACACACAGTTCACGGGGTTAAGGTTCCGGTTACTATCTGCTGAAGTAGACGTGACACGAGCCATGACAGTGGTGTCAGTGTTATACCTACATAAACACTACGACTACCGGACCGAAGCACGGAATTATCTTCCTTTTCTGACAATCATATGATTCAGCTTGCAATGTGCTAAGAAACTGGGGAAAGTTTCACAAAGACATTTTCGTTGGACAGTGTCCCCACCGGGATACGAACCTGGAGACATTCAGCCGCTCTCGGCCACGACGAATAGTGTTGATTGCTTGTCGATAATTCAGTTTACAGTGCATAAATAATTCGTTATCCACATCAGTAAGGATAGCAGAAAATCGCAAAATCCCTCTACCCAAATTTTAGGCACACGCTTATAAATAAATCTATTACAATCTTCTAAACGTAAACAAATGTACACCTCTAAATGAGAACTGTGACATGATACGATGTAATTTTACTTTGTCTGGTCCTATGTGTATCAGACTCAAGTAAATACCAATTTCAAATAAGATCATAAATGCGACGTCACATCGCAGGAATGTGTATGTGAATGCCCTTGCAAGTTTTTTAAGATGCAAGCGAGCTGGCAACTTTTTGAGTTTTATCCATTTTCATTCGAGTCCGCGCCCCCTATATTACTTACCACTTTGGTAGAAATAGCGATTAGGTCCGTTAAAAATAAAACAATTTTAACAGTAAAAGCGCAAAGTACCTAGGCTTAATCAGCGCGAGGACCCTTTTTTATTTTGTGGTAAACGCCCAGAGAATATCAATCAACACTATCAACAAATGTACTTTAGCGTACACTTGAAAAAATTCATCAATAAGCCGTTTTTGGAGACAATACACGTCAGCCGGTGATTCAAATGTAGATTTTTTTTTTATTTATGGCAAGGTTGCTTTCAACGCTCGAGATCTCAAGTTTCGTCGATTCATTGAGCCAACATCATAAACAAATCAGCAAAAAATTCGATTCACCGGATTTGACGACTTGAAAAATTGAAATAAAGCTGTCAAAAAATGTACACTAAAAAATCACACTGTCTATAAAGATTGCTTTAAAAAAAACTAACTGGACAGTCATGCAACGCCGCCGTCTATTGAGCCTAGAAGAAACCGGTTTTATTTTTAAATACCACATTGGGTCTTTAATAGAAAAGCCAGCAACAACTAATAAACTACTGTGGGTTTAAGTTAATCTCCAGCAAATAGGTGCATTTGTCTTTCTATCCGGAGGCTTTGAGCCTAATCCAACGCCGACGATGCGGGCGCACGGAATAGATACGGTACTCACAGTTGCGCTCATTTGATCTGTATCGAAATTTATGTTTACCGGCTTTGATTGAAGCTCAAACACGTATTTCAATCGACTTTTTTCTCTGTGTATATTTAATCAGTTCCTTTTATAAATTATACATAGAATAATACAAAAAAACGCTACGCCCCTTCACAATTTTAGAAGAAAATCTCTGAGTGGTTGTTAGAAAAATGTTCTAAGCTATAGAATTTTTCGATACTCGCACATAATAGGGATCTGAGCCTTCTGCCCACCGCAAGTCGGCGCCCGCTTTATTACCACTTAAGTAGAAATAGCGTAAATAATGGTATTAAATAATAGAATAAATAAAAAAATATACTCGCACATAATTTTATTTTATTGATTACTAGCTGACCTGGCAGATAAGATGAATGAAATCGATAAAGCCGTTCTCAAGTTGAAATGAAATCGGTAAAGCGTGACCAGGAGAAATAGGGGTTCATTTTTGTTTCTTTCAATTTAATTATTAGTCAATCAATAAGCCAAAGCGTGTGGAAAAAAATATCTATTTCTTTAAAAAAACATCAGTTTTGCAAGTGATGGGTACTTGACACTGTGTAGAAATATCCCTTTGATGTGATAGGGTATCCTAGGGTATAGGGTATCATACATACCGTGAAATCTTGACATCAAGTAATAATATTATGTATATTATGCTATATGATATGATATGTTATTCTGAAAGCCCGATCTACGGTTAATCCTATACGATTTCTCAAGTTTTAGTGGTAAATGTTTTCTTTCTTTCTTTAAAAGTCCGAATCTTCTTGCTTATCGTTTATATCGGATTTTTACTAGCATTCGTTCAGTTATTTTTAAGAATTACTTCAGAGACATGGTTGTCTGTCAGCTCATCGAGAGGGTCACTCATTGTCATATTAATGAGATTTATCAAGCCATAGTCGACTTTAAATTAATTCGCAGGCTTCTGCAGGTTTTCTCACAGTTTTTTTAAAGATTTTTGAGTAGCTTCCGACAAAACTCCAAAATAAGTAATTGACATAGAAGAGTTTGGATTTTTACCGCTAAGACTTGATAAATCTTTATAAAATCCTGCTATTTCAAGTCTCAAGTCGGTCTAGTGAATAACCTAGTGCGTGACTTGACTGATTGATAAAGATTTATAGTGTGTGATACTACCAAAATGTAACAACTCTGTAAAAACCACATTTAGTGCAAATAAAGCTTCTATTTCTATTTCTATTTCCATTTTAAAACAACTAATATTTTTGTACTAGAGAGCGTGTCGTTGGTATATTGGCTAGAACCGCTGTCTTCCGGTTCGGGGGACGCGGGTTCGATCCCCGCCACGTACCAATGTGTTTCTGATTTTCTAATTTATAATATATGTACGTTTAGTCGACGCTCTTACGATGAAGGAAAACATCGTGATGAAACCTGCACACTTTTGTCACTCGCTCGCACACACTCACTCATTCACTCTTTCACTTTCTGCGAAGAAATTCAAGGGCTGTGTGTGAAGCCGACCAACCCGCATTGCGCCAGCAGCGTGGTTGACTAAGGCCTGATCACCCTAATTCAGGGTAGGCTCAAGCCCCTCGGTGGGGACGTATATGAGCTGTTGATGAATATTGTTGCAAGTTTTTCGCCATAAGCCACGACTAAATTAAGATAACAAAAATCGTTTTCATTTCTCAGTTCAATATTACAGATAAATCCTACCTACACCTACATAGACAGCTCGCACGGCACGGTACCGTAATAAAAAAAGTGTCAGTCCCTGAATATCCATTTGCCAGGACATCCGAGGATAAAATCGAGTCGTTTTCCCCTTCAAGAATCGATTCCCTCAGCCAAGTGGACGCCCGTCCTCGGAGGCTACTTAAATTTAAGTTACAACCAAATATAGGATGCTTTTACAAAGTAAAACACTCTAAGTAGGTAGGTATTTTTCTAGAACTACGAACTTTTTTTACACCGAGAAATTTAACACGTTTGAAACATTTAAGGGGATGTTCACTCACCGTAAATTAACAACTTTCCCCTAAGGAACAGGCTAACATTTTTTTAACGGATCTAATCGCTATTTCTCATCAACATCATAACACACGTATTGTTTAAATAAGATAATACAAAATTGTATCCGCTCATTAGACGCTCATTTTATTTATTTACTACATCTCAGCTTACTCAAGCTTACAAACTCCGAAGACTAAAGATATTGGGTTTCGTGATTAAGTTAGGATAGGTTACCTGCCCGGGGCGACTCATCGGATAGGTTTGCCGGAAACCAATGTAAGGACCTTTTCCTAATTAGGCTTACTGCTCATTAGACGTTTCGCACTGTTGGACGTTTTGCTGCTTAGACCTTCTAATCGTGAGCCATAGGTAACTGACTAGGTAATGAGCCTTTGCTTTAAGGGCTATATACTTGCTATACGATTTATACTTGCGATTGTCAGCAGTTGGTATACATGGAATTAGTATAAGAGGCTTTTATTACATATTTTACCTATACACCGTGAAATGTACATCGTTTTGTTCCCGCCGTGTAGTGATAGTACCCGTCAAACTAAACAACTTTTCATGAAAAAGAAAATTCCTGCGACTAAAAAATTTTTGGTCTCTCCATACAAAGTGTGACTCCCGAGCGACCCATTTTGTATGGAGAGACTAAAATTTTTTTGTCACTAGAATTTTTTTTTCGTGCAAAGTTGTTCAGTTTGACGGGTACTATCACTACACGGCGGGAACAAAACGATGTAAATTTCATGCTGTATAATAAAAATTTAAATATCTGGTATAATATACGACATTAAATTAGACAATGACAATGACCTAAGCTATATAACTGAACTGAAGGTTTTAAGAACACACACTGGGTCGTGTGCTACTCCGTAAATATTACAATATTTGGTACTGTTAATACGATTATATTGTTTAGTTCACAGATAAGTAGGTTTATTATTGTAAGTAAGAACTGATATTAAATTGTCTAATAAAAATGATAGAACAACAAGTTACTAAGTAGAAATAAAGAGTACAATAATCTATTTATTACAAAACACATGTTTGATGTAACCTGTAACTGTAACTACCATTTCGTTCGTGCACAAGTGTTGACCTGAAAGTCGACAGAGAAGTACAAAGTGTAGCCTCACGGGCTGCCCTAGCTTGTAACCTCATTACTCATGACATTATATTATGCTTCAGCAGCTATTAACATTGACCCTCATCAAAAGTTTCTTTGAAGCAGCACCCTTGTTGGTTACATTTGGCTTGAGGGTGCGAGAATGTTAGGTGATGTATGTTAATTTTAATAATATAATTTTCCCTTCTGGTACGGCGGCTTTTGTTCGTGCTTAACATTAATTAATCCTATTATGTTAAAAAATCTGTAATTTTCTTTTCATATCTCATTTTTGATGCCATCAAAGGTATTTGGAAAACGAAATAAAACTTTTTTTTCACTATTACAGCATATGAATAACCTGATGAATGCCTGGAAGAGAATTGAAAAAAATATATATATAGTGTAACGACTCTCCGGGAGAGAGCCGCCACTTAAAATATCAAAGACACTTTTATAACACGATCACTATTTATTAGATTATAAACTGTACTCCACTCGTACTGAAAAACATACAATCGTCCGCACACGACGGCGGACGGCAGGTGAGAACGTCAAATCTCTACGGCCCCGCCCGTATGAAGTTTCTATCGCTCTCTTTCTAAACTGAATAGTTAAAAAGAGAACGAATATATTACAAAAAGAATATTATCGCCAGTATCAAACTACATAGCACTCGGACCAACGAGGCCCGATGCTACAATAGGTACAACTTTTATACAATTTACGAGTTGATAAGTTTCCGAAACGACAAAGAAAAACTTTAAAAATCTATTTAAAATCTGGGGGCACGGCAGTGCCCCCGCCAAGTCGAGCAAAAAAGCGGCACGGCCGTACCATACTTTTCTCGAAGCAGTTCAGGCCATTTTCGACCCCCCTATAACTTCGTTGTGGATAAAACTAGAAGTCTAAGTCTAAGTCTAAGTTTTTTTGTAACAAAAACCTAAAATATTATTCAAGGACATGAAGTAGACTAAACGAAATTAAAATAAGAAACAAATGTAACTAACTACAAAAAAGATATATACGTATATAGTTCTTTTGCCTATGTTTGTAAGAAAAAGTCCTTGAGTTTAATATTATCTCGTACGTATAATATGATTTCATCTTTTTACATACTGCAGACTTAATAGATAATTATTATCCCTATTTAGGGGCTAGACCCTTCGATCACAGAAGGGTAGACCCTATTGCCTTATTTAATAGTCATGATTGCTCTGTACCTATTTCACAAAATCAAATGGACTGTTAATGTATAGGTATGTATAGGTATAGTCAAGTTCATAATTATAATAAAACGTTTATTTATCATTTAACAACATTATTGAGAATATTCATTTCCGCCAAGCTACATAAATCCTTATAGGCTAGGCAGAGTCAATTTTCTCCCCTTTATCTTATAATATTACTTTTATCAAATCAAATCAATCTCATTAACAATATTATTATTTGCACCACACTACATTACCACTATTTACCACCCATTACCTACGTTATATTTGTTTTTTTTTTTGCATTTTATAAATAGAATATCTTGATCTTTCTTATGAAAACATTTTTCTTTATACTCTCGATTTTTCAACTCCACTGGTAGGTTATCTGCACTGCCGTGCCCCCGCCAAGTCGAGCAAAAAAGCGGCACGGCCGTACCATACTTTTCTCGAAGCAGTTCAGGCCATTTTCGACCCCCCTATAACTTCGTTGTGGATAAAACTAGAAGTCTAAGTTTTCAGTAACCAAGCAGGCATTGTATAAATACGGTATATTTCAAATTTCAATCAATTTGAACCAGTAGTTTATGAATTATAACTAGTCAAAGTTTCTTAATTTTGTCACTCACTGACTGACTGACCGATCATCAAAACTCTAAGGCACTTCTAGCAGACATAGAAGCTTCAAATTTAGAATGGAATTAGTGTTTAGTGTATAAACCAAGGAAAAACTAAAACATTTTGCAATTTCGGCCCAGTTTTCTAGATACATCATTTGCTAGATAACTTTGTAATCCCATATGAATCTTGGGGCATTATATAGGATTACAAAGTTACATTTGCAGTAAATGAATCAGTGTACCTGTATAATGGAATATAATTGAATAAGAGGTGCAGGGTAGGTGTAGGGTAGGTGTAGGGTAGGTGTTGGATAGGTGTTGGATAGGTGTAGGGTAGGTATAGGGTAGGTATAGGGTAGGTGTAGGTTAGGTGTAGGTTAGGTGTAGGGTTGGTGGAGCGTAGGTGTGCATTTTTACATTGTGTTTTCATGCGATCTACAAAAAGAAATGAGATGCCATCAAAAACATAACTTGTAAAAAAACCAAGTCTCGCACGCAACTTATTCTACCGTAAAAAGTTGTGAGATCCATGTAATACCAAGTCGGTTAATTTATTCAGTCCCTACTTAAAGAGTCCTTCTGTCTTAAGTTATTACGTAATTAGCTCACCTAACAACATCTTATAGTGACCAGATCAATATTAAAAATCTCTTATGTTTTAAATAAATACATAGATTGACTTGGCAATCGCACTAAACAATCAAATTTAATATAATAATGTATTAATTGTGAGATACATTATGTTTTCATGGGATTGCCAGGTCAATCTATGTATTTATTTAAAACATAAGAGATTTTTAATATTGATCTGGTCACTATAAGATGTTGTTAGGTGAGCTAATTACGTAATAACTTAAGACAGAAGGACTCTTAAGTAGGGACTGAATAAATTAACCGACTTGGTATTACATGGATCTCACAACTTTTTACGGTAGACTAAGTTGCGTGCGAGACTTGGTTTTTTTACAAGTTATGTTTTTGATGGCATAAATTTATTTCTCAACGTAGTTTCCTTCTACCTCGATGCATTTAGTCCAGCGCTTCTCCAATGCCGTTACACCAGTTTGATAAAAAGTTTTCTCCAACCCCTCAAAATACTCGTCCACGGCAACAATGACTTCTTCATTTGATGAAAATCTCTGGCCACCTAACCATTTCTTCAGGTTTGGGAATAAGTGGAAGTCACACGGGGCCAGATCCGGGGAATAGGGTGGATGCGGCAGCAATTCGAACCGCAATTCATGGAGTTTGGCGACTGCAACCATTGACGTGTGTGCAGGTGCGTTGTCATGGTGGAACAAAACTTTTTTCTTGGCCAAATGTGGTCGTTTTTTCTGGATTTCTTCACTTAATTTTTGCAGCAAGCTTGCGTAGTACTCTCCATTTATTGTTTTTCCTTTTTGCAGATAATCCACTAAAATAATCCCTCGAGCATCCCAAAAAACAGTCGCCATCACTTTGCCGGCCGACAAAACCGTTTTTGCTTTCTTCGGCGCAGGTCTTCCGCTCTCAGTCCACTGCTTAGATTGTTCTTTTGTCTCGGGAGTATAATGATGTATCCAGGTTTCATCGACTGTTACATAACGCCGCGAAAACTCGTTAGGATCTCGGTTAAACAGCGCCAAACACTCCGATGAATCGTCCACTCGACGTTGCTTTTGGCCAACAGTGAGCAAACGCGGCACCCATCGCGCGCAAAGCTTTTTCATTCCCAAATGTTGATGCAAAATATTAAAAACGCGTTCAGATGAAATGCTCACCATCTCTGCTATCTCTCGCAACTTCAAACGCCGATCATTCAATACAATTTTGTGAATTTTTTTGATCATGTCCGGATTCGTGACTTTATTTGGACGGCCAGACCTGTGGGCGTCTTCGCAGCTCTGTCTTCCACGTTTAAAATCAGTTACCCAGGTGTGAATTGTACTCAATGCAGGAGCAGAATTACCTAAAACACTGTCTAGCTTGGTTTTAATCTGGGTTGCTGTTTTCTGTTTTAAAACGTAAAACTTTATCACCGCACGAATTTCGTTTCTTTCCATTGTTAAGAAAATTTACGACAGAGAAAGTTCTACGTCCTATCAAACAAATTCCATCAGTTCGATTAAATTCAAATTTGGCGTTCTATTTTCAAAAAGATGCCAAAATATAATGTAATATATTTTTTTTGCGTATCATTTTTTTAAGTTCGTCGTTTCGGCCAGTTATCAATCAGCCCAGGTATACAACTTTTAAGTGATGCTTCTTTAACTAGCTCGTTCAATTACTATCCTTTCTCTGTCAAAAATGGAACTGAATGCAATCTGCACCTTTATGCAAGACTCTTCAACTTTAAATAAACGAAAGTTTTGAACAAGAGAAACTTCGATTTCTTAACTTATCAGGATTTTTTCGACTTTTTACTATCTACAACTTGAAATGGAATCGACTTGAAGAATTCACGAATGCATTAAGAAATTTGAATTTGTAGAGAGAAATCTTTTGTGAAAATTATCTTACTTTTTGATAGCTAGACAGGCAGAGAGGTATTAAGATCTTCTATAGTTTGAATTTTAAACACTTTTAGGTTTTCGCGGTTATTAATATTAATAACGTCGCGGGCTCGAATTGGATACAAAGAGCGCAACACAGAGAGGAATGGAGAAAGTTGAAGGAGGCCTACACCAAAATGGTTGAAAAAGGCTGAAGAAGAAGAAGAAGAATATTAATAACACACATATCCAACCTACCAAAATCGTGGCAATAACCCGGTAGATATGTGTGTTATTAGTTTGAAATATGTGTGTTATTAGTTTGAATTTTCTTTAAAGAAAGCAGGCTCCTAAACTAGCCTACAAGAAAAATATTGCAAAGCTGAATAGTGGGAGAGCGTCGGTGGTCTAGTGGTTAGGGCCACTGTCTTCCGTCCGGGAGACGCGGGTTCGATCCCCACGTGTTTTTGAAATTCGAATTCATATGTAGTACGTTTATTCGACGCTCTTACGGTGAAGGAAAACATCGTGGTCATCATCATCATCGTGTGGCTTGTAACGTCGACAACCAACCTCACAAACCCTGGTGTCAGTGTTATAGAGCCACCAAAGGCTTGACTTGACTCATGGCTCATGTAACGACTAGATAGTAGCCGGGACCAACGGCTTAACGTGCCTTCCGAAGTACGGAATTATCTTTATTTTCGGACAATCAGGTGAGGTGATTCAGCCTGCAATGTCCTAACCAAACTGGGAAAAGTCTCACAAAGAGTTTTTTGCCGGGAATCGAACTCGGAACCTCTGTGGGAATGGGCAGAGCATTTCTGCCGCATGAACCCAGGTACAGGCTAAATTCTGCCAAAGACCTGGGTATAGATCTGGATTTAGACGGCTAACTAAAGCGATGCGAGGTCTTTGAAGATACTAAAACAAAGGAATAAATATAAAAAAATTTCAATGGGTCTTACTGAACAAAACAAATAAATCATTCTTACATCGTCCTCTGCGATGACATTATAAACTATTCAGTTATTGAAAAGATGATATTATAATATTTAACTGTCATCATTACCATCACAAATATTCGAAGATCACCATCTATTCTATGTTGACTTTATAAATAACTAGCAGTCCGCCCGCGGCTACGCTTGCGTTATGTAAAATTTTTCGTGGGAATAAGATTTTTTTCCCATTTTTTTCTCTGTGTTAATCCAGAGTACGAACTATCTCCATTCCAAATTTCATTCTAATCCGTTCAGTAGTGAAGGCGAGAAAGTGGAACAAACATCCAAACATCCAAAAATCTAAATATCCAAATATATTTTCACATTTATAATATTATTAGTGTGATAGTGTGAGTGTGATTCAACTCCCTTATTTCTCTGTGGATTCAACGATACCTATAACAAACCACCCCACAGATAGAACAAAACTCAAAAGCACTTCCTTTGCCACTGCCTTTTTGAGATAGGTACCAAAGATTTCTGATGCGCGTCGCCTCGCGCAAGCGATCGTCTTTTATTTCCTCTGAGATAGGTACCTACCTATATAGTTACTTATGTAAGTACGAGTAATATACGTCATCGTAAATGGCTATACCCTGTTTTTAATATCATTGGATAAATCTTCTCATTCATTTATCATATTAAGTCAATCTCGATTAGCTGACAAGTTTTCTGCCATACATAATTTTTGCCTTTTTTCCAATGTTATTTGAAAAGAAGTATTCTTTTACTTACCCCAGTTACGCCATTCCATTGAATAGTAGAGTAAATATAACTATTTCCGTCAAATCTGCTAACAAAACAGTATGATCCGCTTAGCAAACCTTACAAAACGTAGCGAACGAGCAACTCAGGAGTTTTCCGATAATAATGATCTGCGTGTTATTGAAGAACGATGGGCCCCAAGCCTTTGATATCAGGCACGTGTTCAGGACTCCGAGAATCTCTTTTATATGAACAAAAGGGTAAAATTTTCAGGGAAAATAGAAAACATGTAACGCGAACAAAGCAGTTATTTTTGTATCTTTTGTTTCCTCAGAACAATTTGGTAGTTGGTGTGATAGGGATTACAGTAGGTAATTGTGTAATATGGTTACGTTTCAGGTACTCAAAAATTGTACAGTTATATTTTTTATTTCGTAAGAATCTAATATTATTACATGCCCAAAATTCACTCTGTTCTACCTTGTACCTTGACCTTAACAAATTAATAATAATATAATAATATCTTTATTTCAGGCCATATCCAGCCCATAGTGTAAACAAAATAAACGTAATAAATAAATTAAGCATCAGTGTAAAAATCCAATATTTCCCTTCCACTGCCACGATATCATATTTTGACCATCGGTGGTGCTGGTAGTTTCCTTTCCGAGTGTTTTCCATTCCAATGGCCAGAAAAACAATCCAAGTCAGAAAAATACGTACCCAGAAAATATTTCTGGATACGTCCCTGAAGAATAGAGACAGAGGACGAGCAATGGGACCATTTAACATGTCTGTCGCCTCCGAAGGGCCGATAATTGGATTCATTGCCGGCTGCGAGAAAATATAGCACCAATTTATTGTTGTGGACATATTCATTCAATACTGACAATCGTATTCCAGATATAATAACGGCCCCATCCCGTTATTGAAATGATCGAGGCAATTGGATGTTATTATAATATGGAAAATTTTCATTATTTCACAACTACAATTTTTCATTCATGTCTGTCCATACTCCGATTACTTACTGAAAGTTATTATACTCATAAGCTGTTTTTTGTTTCAATTTTACGGTGCCTCAACTTTTGGTTATCTTTATATTTGCAGTTGCATATTTTAGTAAATCATATTAAATATTCCACCAGTTTTAATCGAACTCGAGATTTTTGAAAGTTAATTAAAAATTCATTCAAGCTATCAAACAACAGAAAATTTTACCAGCACCAAACTGTTTAGGATGAAAACAAACTTCAATAACTTTCCGTCGAATTGGAAAAGCTGCTGAATATTGCATAGAGTTTTTCGTTGAATTCGTTATGGAATGAAATGCAAAAGTAATTTGGTCTTATAGTAAAAAAAAAACAAAATCAATATTTATTCGAATTGTAATTTTTACTAATCATTTATCGACGTCAAAGCCAGCAAATACCAAGGAAGAGGAAAGCTTGTTCATGGTTAGCACGTTCACTAATTAGTGTACGCTCGTCAGGTGATGATAATCATCCAATACATTTCAATTTTTACATTTTGGTAAGTCTGATAAAGAGATTCCCTGTTAGCAGCGACCCTTGGATGGCTCCATACATTTTCATATTGACGTCTTTTTCTGTCGTTTTCATGATAACAAAAAGTAGAGAGCCGAGACGCTCTCTAATAAATTTCATGATAACAAAAAGTAGAGAGCGTCTCGGTGGTGTATTGGTTAGGGCCGCTTCCTCCCGTTCGGTAGACGCGGGTTCGATCCCCACCACGTACCAATGAGTTTCGTATTTCATATGTACGTTTATTCGAGGCTCTCACGGTGAAGGGAAACATCGTTAGGAAACTTGCAGACTCCTGCGAAGAAATTCAAAGGTTGTGTATGAATATGAAGTCGACCAACCCGCACTGGGCCAGCGTAGTCAACTAAGGCCTGATCATCTTAATACAGGGTAAGCTCGAGCTCCTCGGTGGGGACGTATGTGAGCTGCTGTTGATGATTGAACAAAAAGTAATGCACAACTTACTACACCTCAATTAATTTACTGAGAATATGCAACATGTAATGTCTGAAGTTGACGATTCTCCTCACGATGTAAAGTTCTACAATGATTCATGGTTGAAACTTTAGCCAAGATGGCTCTCTGTTTTCTGATTTATTATTCTTTGAAAATATAGCTTCAGCACTGCCGCTACTTGTTTGTTAATGAAATTGTTTTCAGTATTGAATGACATGTATAAATTTAAATCAATTTTGCATAAGTGGCTAATGGACAAATGTTTTTATAGTATTAATGAATTTATAAATTTCAATTCTTCACTGACATGAATTTAGACTAATTATTGATTATTATTATTGTTTGACATAGTTTATTATTTCTATCTTGACATATTTTGTAATTTGTTATGTACTAATGTTTGCACGCTTGTACTCAAGCAGAATACTGTCGTGTTCTTGCATATAAACGATTTTGATTTGATTTGATTTGATTTGAAACGTTGATAGTTAGACAAGTAGGTAGATTTTTCGTATTAGGTATGTATGCTTGACTTCTTTCTGTTAATTTTATCTAAGTACTGACTAATCTGATTTAGGTACTATTAATTTGTTTTCAGTGTTTATTAGTGCTCTAAAACATTGTAGATGGTTACAAATTTATTGTTGTAGAGCACTGAAAATTATGGACCGGCTGAACTATTTTTATCAACTTTGTTTTGGTTACTAGGAAATTAATTTTGCGCCGAATAGATTTTCAGTTACCTATCTAACCTATTTATACTAGCTTTTTTGGCATTCAAAATAATAATCTATTTACCGAATAAAATATTTATCATAATTTCAGTGATTTATTATTCAGTGATTTAGTAAAGCAGCTGATCGCATTCAATTTAATGAGAAATAATCCTCTGTTGACAGCGGACATAACTTGGAAGATGTATTGCGTTCTTCGCCTCCTATTACGAGCTTCGAGTAGGCTGTTATTACTATCATAATGGTCTATTATTATGTTGCTAACTGTAACGGCAGCTTTAGACAAGCGGATGTTTGGTTTCATTTCATAATGTTCATTCTTGTTTTTTTTTAATGTCGCACTGCGAAATGCTGCTCGTAGCAGTTTGAAAAATGATATTATTTTCTAGAGCTTTAAAACATTAATTTTATCTTATTGTGAGCCCCTCGGTGGGGACGTATATGAGCTGTCGATGATGTAGTCATAAAGAAGACAGGAAAGAAGGAAGGAAGTGAAAAATACATTCTTGTATTTTGGTGCATGCTCAAGTCTAAATTCTCGTTGGTTTTAAACTCGTACTTTTACCTATTAATTTGTTTAATTTATTTAGTAGCGTAAAACAAATAGGTACTTACACAGATAATATAATACTACGTACAGATGCCTCATCTCATACAAACAAACTGTACCCTCAAAACTCGAGCTATTCTTCAGGCTATTTTGTTTCCTCTATTAGCTCACTACATGCGCACTGACCTACAAAATTGCGCATATATGCCATCTAGTGCCAAGTTGACGACCTTGAAAGCGCCTTTATTATAAATATACTTATTTTATTGTTTTCTGTTTGCTATTATTTGAATCATATCAAAAATCGTTACTACTATCCAAAAGCATTAAAAATGTTTTAATGCAAGAACAAAACATCGCTGTGTCAAGGGCCAAGTTTGATAAATAGTACAACTATCGGATAATAGATGTCGCTGTATGTGTGATATGTCACAAACAATATAACTATTAGACGATAGATAGCGCTGCAAATGATAACGATTGCTTAGACTCTACGTAGTGCCAATGTTGTCACTAGATGTCATCACTAATTTAGAACAAAATTTCCGTACTAAGGAATGAGACCCCGTGGTACTTATCAGAATTTTAAATACCAATTCAATTCTTAATTATAATAAATAAATATACAGCAAGATACTGTTAAAATATTTTATGAAGAGAAACACAAAACAAGAATTTATATTCTCAAATGTAGATCTTTTCTTTTGTTACAGATTATCAATTTTCCGCTAGCAGCAATTTGTTCATTATAATAACGTCTTTTGTTTAAATTAATGAAAATCGTTTGAGGTGCCAAATTACTTGCCAAGTCAATTAAAACAATGTTTGCTTATAATTCTGCTACTACCAGATATCGAAAGCAAAATTCTGTATGAAAAAAGGTACTGGCCAGTAAGAAGGCACGCATTCAGCCAAATAAAAAAAAGATAATAAATGAAAATTTTTCGAACTACATTCCGTGTTCAACATAGAAGAATTTTTTTTAACACACCGGAGTCTTCAACAATATGGCGGATCGTCAATGGTGCATTGTAAATTATTTTAAAATGCGAGTTTGTTTTTTTATTGTTTACATTTTAACACTTGAATATTTTAAAGCAGACGCAATTAATAAAGGTATTCATGAGTTGTAGCTAAAAAAGGTTATATGATATATTTTTTTCTCATAGAGGGGGATGAAAAGTAGAATGTATAACTCGGGCGCAAATATTTTTTCCTCGGGCGATGTACTATGAATCCCTCACTGCAGTCAGGATTAAAGTTTAGAATCCTTCGCTCCGCTCTGGATTCAAAATAGCGCCCTCGCCGTAAAAATATTCCTTTGCGCCCTTGTCATAAAATCTATATGTTTGCACACTTGCAGCATTGTATAATGTCAAAAAACTTTTAATTAAGGTTTGGATGGCAAAATGTTTCTGCGTTTTTAAACGTCTGCAAAAAACAATTATTTTCAGTCATTTGTTTAATCAAATGTCCCGTTTACTATCAAATACGAAAGTTTAATTTCATTTAGCACTTCGACTACTTTTATTAAGTGTATAAGTATTTGCATAATGCTCCATCCTTTGTAGAAGGCCGCGCATAATTGAAGAAATTAAGTTGTGTCTGGTAGAGTAATACAGGATGTAATTTAAATAAATATTTTTCAATTCTTAATAATTTTCCAGGTATCAGGTTGTCTAGATGGCAGTATGACTACACTACACTGTTGACAAGCACATGAGCACATGCAGATTGATAGTCTCATTACGATTACCGAAGGGTAATCGTAGAGAGAATGTACCTAGGGGATAATGGCGCTCTCAAGGTCAAGTGTCCAGCCGCAAGTGCTGACTCTGTACATAGCTATAATAATTCGTAAAGATTATAAATGACGCACGCTCTTATTCTTTCTCCGGACTTTTCCCATGTCTACGTGGGGTTGACTTGTCATGTCACCAGCGCTCTCTGTTCTTGGTCGTCAATGGGTCTAACTGAAGATTGTTCAGGTCCTTATGTACAACTGAAATCCACGAGAGTAGGGGTCCCTACTGAATGTTCAGGACTTTTTGCCCGACATCCTCATTTCCGCTACATGCAGACATTGCGCCTGTTATTGTACACAACAGATAACAACTAGTGGCTCCGTGAGCTGTAGACCTCGCGAGTATTTATGTTTTTTTTACGTTTTCAACCCTCATAGCTCCGTAATTTTTTTTAATTTCCATAAACTGACTCGACTGAATAAATCTGTTAATTTATCGAACCTGCTCACAAAATTTCACGAGAAGTGAGAAAAGTGACCTGTAGATGAGAACAAACAAATCGAGAGATGGACAGATGGACAAAAGTAATTTTGGCCAAGCTGAAACACGGGGACGCTTCGCGCATGCTCGATCAATTACATTTGAAAAACGACACAACAGGCCTGTTGTTTCTGAGGGCCCAGCATTCAGCACCATACATCATTGCGGGTCTCACCGCGATCTTATACACCTTGCCTTTGACTCTGATGGTATCTGACGAAATGAAGCACAATAATAAATTCATAAATCATGTTTCATTTTTTTCTAAGGAATTGACAAGAAATAACCTTCACCACTCCAAGCCAATTTAACACCCTGTATAGCCGCAGCGATTACCTAGCTCACACTTTGTCCTCGGTCCGTGGGGCCTAATTAGATAGCAAGTGCTTAGCACCAATTAACACTAAGTTTGCATTGGCCTGTACTCCAAATTATGAACAGTAGCTAAGTATTTGTGAAACTGTTAAGCTTTTTAGTAAAAGAGATGTTAAGGCAAGGCACATTGACAAAGATCAATACTTCAGTACAGATAAGAAAGAGGAGATAAGAGATACTTCACAAAAATAAATTTTAATTAGATGTTATCGAAAATGGAGTCCAAATCTCTTTTGGTACGGTACGTGGTACGATTTTAACCGCGGTAAGCCGATCAGAAAGCCGAAGCCGTTGGATGCCGGCAGCACAGGACCGGTCATTGTGGAGACCCTTGGGGGAGAACTTTGTCCAGCAATGGACGTCCTTTAGCTGAGATTTAGCTGATCACTCTCTGCGTAACTCCACTGTATTTAGTATCTTCACTAGGCATACTATAACTGGAGTAGGCAAATTACTGGAAATAAAGTCCCGAATTCCTTATATTCGGCCCACGGGCAACTACCCGTGAATATTCATAGCTGTTCGAATATTATTATGAAGGGTTGGTCGCCAGGGCAGTAGTTGGGTTTAAAATTAAAGTGAAATTGAGACGCATCATCTGGGTGGGGACAATTTAGTGGGACGAAAGAAAAAACTCAATAGACTTGTGTGAGTATACCATGCCACCATAGTTTAAAATTTTTGACATTTTGGATATTGCTGAAAAACTAACTATCATAATCAGCGACAAATTTTAACGTGTTCCCTGGCATCCCTGGTAATATTATTTTCAATACACCTTGCTCAATAATTTAATTTACGAAGGCAGTAAACTGTGCGATAAATCCGTTTTACCGCACTTAATCACCATTTTTAACTCGTTAGTAATTTGTCACCTACGATCCTCGTATCGTAATGTACTATTATTACCGCGAGGTAAAGTGATGATTATCAGCGTTACAGTCTAAATTCAAAATAATAAAAACAGACAAGTATAAGTAAACGTCAGAAGACAAAATTTTCACTTTTACGTGAGTGTTTCTGTATAAAATAATAAGACAGATAAGTATAATAAATAATTGAGTTTTCTGTTGAAACTGACGAGTTTAGCATTTAGCCTCTGAATTCGCCCCTGCTGTCTTAGCCAAGTCCGTTAGGCTTTCTTACTCCAATAAGACCAACTTTGCGTTAATTGCGACCAACTTGAGAGTTAGCGGATCGTGGATCTACTATTAATAATTTAATTGTTTCATATTACGTATTCCTCTCTTAATCGTGTGGGATTTTGAGCTTTAAACTTCTGTGCTTGAGATTAATATTAGACTTGCCTAATACTTGGCAAAGTTTTAATTATAGTCTGCTCTACAGAAAGCAAATAATTTTATCATACTATATAATATAATATTAAAAATGTGAAAGTAGGTTTGGATGTTTGTTCCGCTTTCACGCTTAAACTACTGAACGGATTTAGATGAAATGTGCAATACACTTAATTTGTAGTCTGGATTAATACATAGAATACTTTTTATGGAAAAAAATCATATTCCACGGAAATCTTACGCAACGCGAGCGTAGCCATTACACGGTTGTTATTTAAATAAAAGAAGAAGTGAGAACTTTACCGAAACGAAATAACGAGTTAGTATTCTATTTTGTCCATCAGCCAGGTAATTCAAAGGGGGGCTAACTACGTCACAAAGTCACAACTTGGTATAAAATCTACTTAAGCGTGGCGACATACCCTTTTTCAACTCAATATCACCGATAATTTTATGATTACGTACGTGATAAAAGAAAAATACGTGTCCATTACTTTTTAATAATCCACCTGATAGACAAAGAAAAAAAAATAACCCCTATTAATCGTTTTGTTTTTAAAGTGAAAAAAAATATCCTTGATTATTTTTTACTTTTTGCCTTAGTTTATAACGTTGACATGACCAATATGACCATGCACCCTGTACTGATATTTTAATGGATAGATGATCCTATAAGCATTTTCTAAATTAAAGTAATCGGCTCAGGAAATTACAAGATAATAGTAGATTAAACACCACCGATTATATCTTTAAACGCCGCCGATTATATCTCTCTACATCCAGTAATCAATTCGAATTACATTGCTGTCTTTCAGTCACTGCGTATAACTGCGTAACAACATTATTTATTAGTGGCTCTGTGAGCTGTAGACTTAAAAAATTTATTTTTTGAAATGGCTGAATTATTTACTTTTTTACGTTTTCAACCCTTATATCTCCGCCATTTTGAAAAAAAACGAAAAACTGACTCGACATAAGAATATTATATTAATATTGTTAAAGTAAACAAAACAGTTTGTAAAAAATATATAAGTATGGGCTACATACCATTACGCGCCATATTAGTGCCCCGCACCCTATTTGACATACAAACTTGTAAATTTTCAGTTTGTTTTTATTGAAATCACTGCGTATTGATTTTAGAAATTCCCGCACAAGCCTAAATCAACTTATTTTAAAATAAACATAAATTACAAATTAATTTACCAAAACATTTTTTATTTTATTTTTTGGAATTTATGGCCCGGTTACTAGACCTTTAAGCCAAGTCTTTTTAAAATTTTAACTGTCACTTCACTTCGTCGCTCACAACACAAGTTTAAGTTTACAATTTATTGAAGGAGTTTTTAATATATTTATACAATGGATAATTATATTCTTTTGTTTTAAGTAATTCACACAAGCGGCGGGGGCAATTATTTAAGTCCAAATAACTTATTTCACTGGCTAGAATCAAACGTTGTACTGTAAATGCAGGACATGAAAATATCAAGTGCTCGGCATCACAATATGGTTCTGGACAATGTTCACATCTGCTGTTATTAACTATGTTCAATCTGTTAAGGTGGGCTGGTGTAGTGGAATGTCCAAATCTAAGGCGGTTTATAATGGTGATAAAATCACGGCTTGCTGAGTGTAAGTTATTGTACCACGGCTTGGTTGGTAAAGTATTCTGAATTTCTCCATACCATTTTCCTTTAATTTCCTGGTCGGTCTTCCAGAATTCTCGCCATAAGTGCAGTATATCTTTTGTTATATATTGAAAACAGTCAGTAAATGGTATTTGCATCACTAAACTTACATCTAAAGCATTAAGACCTTCATAAGCTGCCCTGTCTGCAACTTCATTACCCGTAATTCCTATATACCAAAACATTGATAACAAACCACAGATAGCAATATTTTTTTCACCAACATTTTTTTCTCGTCTTTTTTTAATGGTTCGCGTTCGTGTCATTTTTGCCAAAATTTAATAAAAAATAAAATAAATAGAATAATAATTGCTTTATAAATTAATCATATTTTTATTGGTATTTATAGGTAAATACGCGAATTTTGTATTCAAACAAAGTATATGCAAGCATTATTTTTCTTTTTTATCGGAATAAAATTTATTGTAGCATTATCTAGGCTGCATATGTCCTTCGTTTGCCATTTATTGTGTGTTTTCTATGCAAATAGTAAAAAGAGAAGTTCGAATGTCAAAGTTACTTACATCCCTTGGGATGTAAGTTGGACTTACATCCTTTCTTTGGGGTCATTATTGGTCTACTTTCAGTGCATGAGAGATGAAATAATTATTTATCAAACCTGCTCACATGAGAAATGCGACTTGTAGAAGAGAACCACAGAACATTTTATAGGTTCTGTGAGGTAAGGGGAACAGCCGGATATCCAGACATACGAAAGGATTTTTGCCCACCTGAAACGGAAGACACTTCGCGCTCGCTCGGTTGAAAAGGCGAACTTAGAATATCAATGTTGCAACAGCATGATTGGTAGGTAACATCCAATATAACAACATCATCAACGGCCCGTTACAGTCCATTGCTGGACTATGAGCCTCCTCCACTTAAGTGGAGGGTTTTGCCATAATCTCCACGCTTGACAGGCGGGTTGGAGATCGCAGATTAAAAGGTTACTGTATCATAGAGTGCTGCTGCCCGTTCCCTGTTCAATGTGTAGTCCCTAAGTCGCCTCTTACGAAACCCACGGGAAGAGTAAGGCTTGGTGACAAATGTATTCTACACTGCCGTCACCACACGGCTAACATCCAATATAAGGAGAAGTGTAATTGATGCTGCTTTGACTAGACTTGTGCAAGACGTTTACAAATCTATCTAGACCTATATGTAAGCAAATAAAACTCCTCTCAATAGCAAGTAATAAGGAAAGGAAAAGGACGTGTCATTGCATTTGTAGGTCACATGGACTGGCAAGGGGCGGTCGGGGCTCATACTCACGCCTTGAAAGTCGGAAACACGGTTTCTCGAGCAGAAAACTTTTCCACAGACCCCTCACTTCCTCTCTATTTGCGTCTGCTGAAAATGTAGGCTGGGTTTTTGGCATCTGATTTATGGGGGCTTACTTTTAGTTAAATGTACGCTAGAGACGAAGATTTTCCTGGAGGAGTCTGTTGAGAACGGACCAAAATGTGGTGGACTCCATTGGCAATTAATCAAAAATTATATGTGATCACATTTCTAACATTTTGAACTCTAGAGTTTTACACATCTAATGATGGTTAGCTAGTAAGCCCTAATACGATTTCTTTAGTAGTCAGTCCTAAACGTCTATCGGATTATTTTGCACCCTGTACGGTAAATAAAACAATTTTAGCTTTTTGCGTTTTGACACAGTTTCATGGAAAAGAGGTACTATTAGTTCACTTACTCATTTATCATAATTATTATTTAGTCTTTAGAATCAAAGACACATAATTTGTGGTTTACTAAATTCAAAAAATTTAAACATTTCGTATCATCTTGTAGCACATTACTACGCCGTAGTAAAACAGCCTACGAAATTTTAAGGTCAGAGCGTTCAGTCAGCTCTAGATGCGAAAGTTTAAATCAAATCCCTGTGAGGTCGGTCGACGACCTTACAAATCTGTACATTCAAATCTGATATTTCCTTTATTTGTTTTTCAATCATCCAATTTGCGGTTAAAAGATCCTTATCGCAATCGCAACGATACCTATTACTTTTCTGATGTGAGAATATGAAATTATTTGACAGACGGGCAACGATATTAAATTCGCTCATTCGTAAAATTAAATTACAGGCAGGTCGACGCAGCGATCCTCTAAAGAAATATCGTACTACGTTCTACCGACGATAATTTTGTAGTTTTATTGCAATTCGAGCACACAAAACAGAAGCAGTAGTGGCGTGACCACCATACAAGCCAAAAAGCTAACGTAATGTTGATTGATACCGAACGAAAGAAAAAAAAATATTACGCCAGCTGCAGGGCGAAATTCAAAGAGAAAGAATCATTGTATTTTCCGACCCTAAGCAGGGGCACAGGGGTAATCTTTATATATGTGGATAATGTGTGTAAGTATTAATTAGTCTAATGACGCTTTCATATTAGGTTGTAATGAAAAAATCAGAGAGGAGAGGTGTCCAGAGATTAATTTGAAGAGTTACTTCATTGTATTCGCTAAATCTGGAAATATTACAAGCTAGAAGTTGTCGCCTGTATTCTAAACGAGCACCCGTTAACTTTAAATAAAATAAACCGGCCAAGCACGTGTCGGGCCATGCAAAGTATAGGGTCCCTTAGTTGTTACAACTTAGGTACCTACCTATACATCAAAACAATTTTCTATGATATTTATTTGTACCGAATTTCTACATTTTATAAGTTGGTCTATTATTCGTTAACTTTGTGATATGTGTCGTGGTAAGGGTGGTTGGTGCAGTTAATTAAAACAAATCATTTTGTGAAACGTCTTGTATTCTTTCGGTATGCCATATCTTAAAATGTAATTATTTACAAAGGCTTTACTTACCGATTCTGCGTGCTTAGTCTCTAATGGATACGCCTCTACGTACTTCGTCAAGTGACATTGAAGTGTTAAAATATACTTACTTTTAAAATTATCTACATCTAGGGGCCCCACTATATCTAAGCTAATTTGCTCGAACGACGTGTTCGGAGTCGAAGTTATTACCATCGGTTCCTTTACGTGTTTATTAACATGCTTCTGCAGTTGACAATCTTTACACTTTTTTACGTAATCTGCTACGTCACGGCTCATACCTGGCCAAAAATAGTATTTCTTAATATTATTCAACATCCTATTTACCCCCGCATGACCGCTGGTAGGTAATAGATGGAAATCATTGCAGGTGACTCTTCTTTCATCTTTATCTGTGATTCTAGTTACACGTTTTGTAACTAAAATTCGTGGGACCTTACAGTGAAAACTCTTCAAAAATCTTTCTATCTCTCTATCATTTTGTTTATCTTTAACTACAACTAACTCGTCTATGTTATGTCTTTTGCACAATGACTCTAATTCCCTCGCTAACACTCCTACGGTAGATAACGATCGGGATAATAGATGTATGCAAGATTCTGACGGTACGTACACAAAACTTCCTTTTTCGCTTACAATTTTATCTGAATTATTATTTCCTCTATACTTTGAATCAATAACTAACTCTATGCAATCTTTTGGTGTCTTGAGGATTTCAACTACTCCAGGTTGATCAGGCCTGTTAGTAGTGGAAACCTTCGTTGTCAAGTCAGTTCGGTCATCTACGCTACTTGTTTGTAACTTTCGGGCCATAGCTCTCGTCATGACTGATACTACGTGTTCTCTCATTACTTTTAAATCATTACTGTTCAACGGTAGACGACTCAATGCGTCTGCAGCTGCATTGTGTCGTCCCGGAAGGTATTCTATTTCAAAATCAAATTCCTCCAAATACAATCTAAATTTTGTCAACCTACTTGAAGGATCAGTCGTGCCGAAAAGGTATATTAATGGCTTATGGTCTGTTACAATTTTGAATTTCTTACCATATAAATATGGTCTAAAATGTTTTGTAGCCCATACTATTGCCAACAACTCTAGTTCTATTATTGGGTACCGTGTTTCGGCTGGTTTTAAATTCCTGCTAGCGTACGCTACGACCTTACCATTTTTATTGGAGAGTACGGCGCCTAATCCGACCTTTGACGCATCCGTATGTAAAACAAAACTATTACTATCTGAAAAATCTGGAAAATCTAATACTCGTGGGCTTACCAAAACTTCCTTTAATTTCAAAAACGCTGTTTCACATTCTTCCGTCCAATTAAAAGTTACATTTTTCTTTGATAGTTTATTCAAAGGATAGGCAATATTCGCAAAATTTGGGATGAAACGACGGTAATAGTTGGCAAATGCCACAAATCTTTTAACTTCGTCGGAACTAGTTGGCCTTGGGTACCTATGTAATGCTTCTACTTTCTGAGGATCTGGATAAACACCTTCGGATGTTATTTTATGACCTAAGTACATAATCTCTTTTCGTAGGAATTCACATTTTAGTGGATTCAGTTTCAGATTTGTACTCCTCAGACGCTCTAAAACACTTATTAAATTCCTATTGTGTGACGTCATTGAGTTTCCGATTACAATGCAATCATCTAAATAAATAAAACATTGATTATAGTTTAGGCCAGACATTGCTATTGTCATGTCTAGAATCATGTCTAGAAAAAGCACTGGGACTGGTTTTTAGCCCCATAGGACAACGTTTCATCTGGTACATCTTGTCAGTGGTAAAAGCTGTAAATTTACGAGTTTTATTATCCAAAGGTAGTTGGTAATAACCTTGAGAAAGGTCTAATTTAGAAAAGTAGATGCTACCAGATAAAGAGTCCAATATCTCGGTGATATTTGGCAATGGAAACTTATCGTCCTGTATTCTGTTGTTTAACTGCCTGTAGTCAATGACTAAACGCCATTTTTTCTCACCCGTTTTATCACTTTTTTTAGGCACCAATAAAACTGGGCTAGACCACTCAGATGTAGTCTCCTCTATGATGTCATTATCAAGCATTTCCTTTATTTGTTTTTGGAGCTCAGTTCGTAATGCATTTGGTATCCTATATGGTTTAACATACGCTGGACTTACGTTTTCTTTTAATCTAATGCTATGTTCCATTAAGTTTGTAGTACTTAGTTCGTAGTACTTACTGAGTTTATCCCCTGGTAAGTGAAATACGTCTGCGTATTTCGCACATATCTTTTCTATATTCAACTGCTCTTCGTTATTTAAGTATTTGCCTAAGTCGAGAAGATTGAGCAGTGTTCTAACTCTATCGACATTAATCTTTCGTTTGTCATATTCACAAATATCAAATTGCCTTAAACTTA
Source organism: Carpatolechia fugitivella (assembly GCA_951230895.1). NCBI lineage: Eukaryota > Metazoa > Arthropoda > Insecta > Lepidoptera > Gelechiidae > Carpatolechia > Carpatolechia fugitivella. Next base: position 9,329,949 of record OX579660.1, read on the forward strand.
ATATTTCTAGTCTAGATAAATCTAATTTTATCTCATTATCTGTAGTGTTCAATATTCTATCAGGTATTTGACCATTTATGGGTTTTGTAATCATACCTGCTACGTAAACCCCTTTGCAAACTTCTTTTGCTAGAAGCACACAATCCTCGCATAAACTAGCTGGTATGAGTTTGATTACCTCGCAACGCGGCGGTATTGTATGCTCAAAGATATATGAATTTCCGTGAATCGGTAAAACTACACAGTTACCGTTCGACTCTAACGTCAAAGTATTATTTTTATAGTTTATTATAGCATCATTTCGCTGAAAGAAATTTTGTCCCAGAATACCATCTGCGACACACGACAAGTTTCTAAAAACATAAAATTTCTGGTTATACAGAATGCCCTTAAAATTTAAAGTCAACATAATATACCCTTCTGACTTTAAATTTCCGCTAATACCCTTTATAGTAATTATTAGGGATGGGCCGAATATTCGTTTTATGTTCGGTATTCGGCATATTCGGCAGGTTTACCGAATATTCGTATTCGGCTGAATATTCGGTAAACCTGCCGAATATTCGGGAGAGTGGTACTTAAAGATTTTAATAACAGTTTCTCTATTGTGAGTGAGCTATAATTATTAGAATGAAAACGATTGATTGAACGATGCATGTACATATTATAGGATGCATGTACATATTGTATGTAGGTAGTTAAATAATTTAAATATTAGAGGTACCTACCTAACCTAAGTAAATTACTGTGTAGCTTTATACTTTTGTAATACTGTAGCTGTATTTCCTTATAACAGTAGATGAAAATATGATAAGTGAATAAAATAATATACAGTTTCTTTTTTGGATCAAGATACAGCAATTTGGGACCTTATTTATTATTAAAATTTCATCAGGTGTTTTATTTACTGTAAGAAATGAACCATAGATATTTGTGTTAAAAATTTTAATAGCTGTTTATTGATATTGGTAAGAACTAGTTGCATTATTACAACGATTTCTTAATAAATCATATTTTTTGTATTATTATAACAAAAAATTAAAAATTAAGCTGTTGTGGCGAGTGTTTCTTCATACATTTATGAGTAGCTTGTCAAACAAAAAAGAGATATGAAAAATGCACGTGGTGGCGTTTCGTTTCGCACTGGATGATGCAATAATAATGACAAGTGTAGCGGGGGAAGCAGGGGTAGCGGGCGGGTGTGCCCGGCGTCAATTCGCGTGGTTAGCGTAAACACGTACAAACTTGCTCCGGTAAACCGAATATTCGGCCGAATATTCGGTTCGGTGAAAGTTTGACCGAATATTCGGCCGAATGTTCGTATTCGGTGAAATCCATGTTCGGCCCATCACTAGTAATTATGTCTGTTTGCATTTGGCTAAATAAATACCTTTTATTACACAACCACTCGTATTTCAAAACACATAAACTTGCTCCACTATCTACTAATAAATCTATATCATTATTGCTTACACTACATTTTACTAGACTTGTATTATTGTAACTAAATATTCCATAATTTAGTTTAGAATCGAAAAAACTGAGTTTTTTCAGTTGCGTCATCTTCACGAACATGATACATACGTGGCCGATGACGCGTGCTCTGTGCAGCGCCACGCGGAGCCGACCCACGTGATGTCGCGCCGCGCCACGACCCGCCACGCGGCGCAGCCTGTGCAACGGGTGGTAGTGGTGCTTGCCGCGGGCCTTGTGCTGATCGGGCGTAATTAGCAGGTCGATTACCTCTGTGACCTGTGTTTACCGGCGCCGCACTGCTACTTGATGCCTTATTTGTATTATTGTAATAAAATCGTGTATTATTTCCTAAATACCTACCTCTTGATGTAGGGAACGGACGCTGATGAAAACCACGATGGCTTTGTGTCGCACGTGCATAGTACGTGACGTGCTCTTCTCTCGTTGCTGAAGTTTCTTCATCCAAAGCTGTTCTTATGGCTTCTGGTAGGGATGAGAACTGCCTAGACGCTATAATGGTGCTTAGCTTCTGATCCGATAATCCATCAGCAAAACGCTTTATAGCTGATTTCTCATTAATTGGACGCAAAACTTCGAACTTCGCATCATCTTCGTCAGCCTGCGCTATGGTCAGATTTACGAAAAGTTCTTCAATTTCTGCTCCAAACAATTCAATCGACCGACGTCCTTGTTTGACCCGGTATAACTGTGATTGAATTGCTTCTGCCGACTTCTTAGGTAACAGGTGTTTACGAATGTCGCCGATAAGACTCTGTATACTTTCGTAGGAAAACTTCAACCTCAGTTTTGCACTCGCTGATAAACGTGTTTTTATTACGAAATCAATAAGGAGTTTTTGTGAATCTGCGTCAATAATTGAGCTGTACATCAAAATTCCATCAATAAGCTGCTTAGTTACTGACTCCTCTCCGTTCATAATAGGCAACAAGGCAATTGCCGTTTTAATGTCAAATTTGGAAGAAGCCATCTCGTTACCAGTTTGAGTCTGCTCGTCTTTAAAAACTGATGTCTCACCTGACTGACTACTCTCGTCTTGTTGTTCGTAATAACTTGTTATCTTACTATATACCGACTTAATTTCAGCTATTAACTTATTTATTCGGGTAACTTCTCCGTCGCTAAGTTGTTCCGTCTGTTCGTTTAACGTAGACACAATACACCGTACTTTACTATATAACTCATTAGCGTCGTTTAATTTTTTAATACCAATTTCCTTCTGTCGCCTCTCTGGACCTAACTTACATACATTTTCTTTTATATTTGTCAATTCACTAAGGTACTCTGTCAATTTTTGATACATACTATACTTATCATATTTCTATTTAAAAGCTTTCGTAAATTTATCTTCTCTTAAAAAAAAATATAAAACAATAATTAAAAAGAAAAAAAAAAACAATTGAAATTAAATTAACAAAATAAAACAAACTTACATTAAGACTCGGTATATCGTACCGGTAAGTAGGTCACGCTGACAATGCGCAATGACCACTCGGCAGCGATGACGCGGGGTGGATGACCCGCTGAATGACGCTCGGAGACACGTGGAAATTTCGTTGGATGACCATCTGGGAAGCACGATGATCACGATGGTTGGGCCGGGCTATACCCTGGACACCGTGGGCCGGGATTACCCTGGACACCGCTCGTACGCTTCTCTCTTCTCTCTTGATGTCTTCTATAATGTTTATCTTCTTAATGTTTCTTCTATAATTTATCTTCCATTCTTCGTTTCTTCTTTCTTCTGTAATTATACTTCTTTCTTCTATAAGGTGGCTTCGTTCTTTTATATTGTTTGTCTTCTTTCTTCGTGCAATCTTCTAAAATTTAAGTTTCCTGCATTCTTCATTAATGTAAATCCTGTTTGGTTGTCTTCATTCTCGATTTTTGTAGCTTCTTCTTTCTTGAAAAATATCTTCCATTATTAACTCGATGATCCAAATTCAAAGGCAAGGGTCGCCATGTGATATGTGTCGTGGTAAGGGTGGTTGGTGCAGTTAATTAAAACAAATCATTTTGTGAAACGTCTTGTATTCACGATGGTTCGAACAAGAGAGCCAATAAATCAATTATAAAATACTTAATTTTACTTATTGCTAAATCAGCTACGTGTGTCACAATGTTGCAGCTAGACATATAAAATGCATGTCGCGGTAAAAGTATAATGCCATCAAAAACATAACTTGTAAAAAAACCAAGTCTCGCACGCAACTTAGTCTACCGTAAAAAGTTGTGAGATCCATGTAATACCAAGTGGGTTAATTTATTCAGTCCCTACTTAAGAGTTCTCCTGTCTTAAGTTATTACGTATAGCTCACCTAACAACATCTTATAGTGACCAGATCAATATTAAAAATCTCTTGTTTTAAATAAATACATAGATTGACCTGGCAATCGCATGAAAACACAATGTATCTCACAAGTAATACATTATTATATTAAATTTGATTGTTTAGTGCGATTGCCAAGTCAATCTATGTATTTATTTTAAAAAAACATAAGAGATTTTTAATATTGATCTGGTCACTATAAGATGTTGTTAGGTGAGCTATACGTAATAACTTAAGACAGAAGAACTCTTAAGTAGGGACTGAATAAATTAACCGACTTGGTATTACATGGATCTCACAACTTTTTACGGTAGACTAAGTTGCGTACGAGACTTGGTTTTTTTACAAGTTATGTTTTTGATGGCATCTCATTTCTTTTTGTAGATCGCATGAAAACACAATGTAAAAATGCACACCTACGCTCCACCTACCCTACACCTACCTTACACCTACCCTTCACCTACCATACACCTACCATACACCTACCCTTTTTCTGATGTTATAAGTAGGTATCATATATCTTATTTTTCCGCGCTCACGCTATTCAATTATTCGTTAGTACCTAGGTACCTATGTATGTAAAATGCCCCGTTTACCCTTCGCGATGTAGTTTGAAAACTGCCTTACAGTATGTAAGTATAGTATTGGATAACTACGGAACTCTACACTTTGCGAGGCCTGACACGTGCTAAGATGTGCTTGCTCAGTTTTTTTTTTATGAACAGAATTGGCCTCTTCAGTTTTATTATGTTTCATCATCATTAACAGCTCATATATCACGTCCCGCTTATAATATGTATTCTTGTATAGATTATTTAATTTTTTATATTTACACTGACTGATGCAATTTAGTGGTTCGTGTGTAGGTATACCTGTGATATAGCAGTAAAACCCAAAGGTTGCCTGGAAGAAAGTGGCCGCTTCTCTGTGACGGACGGGAGGCGTGGAAGCCGCGGCGTGGATAAACCACCTCCGCCGGCCGTGGTTAGATTATAATAGTTCTTTCTTTCATGGCAGTTTCAGGCATTTAGTCTTTAGTCTACTTGATACCTACTTTGCGGAATTTCGGTACAACTTCATAAGTCATGTCCCATTACTGGTTGCTTTTTCAATTCGTTGACCATTTTACATGTTACCTTTGAACATATTTATATTTAGGTACTTATCTACACCTATTATTCCATTACACTGATTCGATAACTGCAAACGTAACTTTGTAATTCTATGTTTGCCCCCAGATTTATATGGGATTACAAAGTTATCTAGCAGATGATGTATCTAAAAAAGTAGGCCGAAATTGCAAAATACTTTAGTTTTCCCTTGATTTATACATTAAACACTAATTCCATTCTAAATTTGAAGCTTTTATGTCTGCTAAAAGTGCCTTAGAGTTTTGATGATCGGTCAGTCAGTCAGTGAGTGACAAAATTAAGAAACTTTGACTAGTTATAATTCATAAACTACTGGTTCAAATTGATTGAAATTTGAAATATACCGTATTAATACAATGCCTGCTTGGTTACTGAAAACTCAGGCTTCTAGTTTTATCCACAACGAAGTTATAGGGGGGTCGAAAATGGCCTGAACTGCTTCGAGAAAAGTATGGTACGGCCGTGCCGCTTTTTTGCTCGACTTGGCGGGGGCACTGCCGTGCCCCCAGATATGAGGCGTATACTACAACTTGTAAAGTGAATGAGTGAATGAAATATACTTTATTGCACACAGACAGAAACATACAGTAAAAACAGAAGTAAAAATAGTACAATTGGCGGCCTTATTGCTAAGGTAGCAATTTCTTCCAGGCAACCGGTTAACATGGAGACATTTATGTAGGATAAAAACGGTGCGGGTCGGTGCGCCTATTCTAAACAAATAAATAAAACTATATGATAAATAGATACCTATCTACATTCTACATACATATACAATAATAATATAAGTGTAATACATACATACACACATAAGTACATATATAATATAATAAATACAAATTTACATATAATAAATTACTACAAAGTAAAGTCTACTTGATGTTGATAGTTTTCCTTTTAAATTCATCCTAAGCACTACTATCATGTTTTTTTTTTCAAATACAATGGTTTCGTTGGTATGGGGCGGGGACACATGACTAACAAAAATGTGCACTTTAAAAAACAAACTGTTTCTCTAACGTAGTACTCTAGAATCGGAAAATAGTTTTCGTAAACCCCCAATATTTTTTAAAAACCTATCCAACGATAAAACAACAGAACAACAAGCCTAAAAACGAAAATTTAAATGGTCATCCACAAATCTAAGAGAATAATCTCAAGCGAGAACCCACGACACGAGAACGATGCACATTGCGTTTTATATTAAATGTTTAATTATAATTATTGTTATCCTGCCTGTGAACAAAGTAGCCAGCACATGCAGGCTATGACACTTATCAACACTATCGTCCTGTCCGAGAATAGAGGCGCCCTCAATGTGTTAGGTATGTGTACATACCTATACCTCTTTGCATCTTTGGCTGTTGCTGGCCGTAAACATTTGGATTTATTTGAATTAGGAAGATAGGTAAGTTTTGACATGAGAAAAAAGAGCAGATTCTAGGTTAGACTGCGCGTGTGAAAATATCTTAGCAAAAGAAAATAAATACATCTCTTGTGATACTTATATCTAGCTTTTAGTTAAAAAACCACCTCCACCTTCGTTCTATGGTGGAGGCGCCGGGTAGGTTAGATCGTTTCTTTTACTAATGTAAGTTAGAATACGCTCTTTTCCGGAGAGGGAGGGATGTTAGGTATGTGTACATACCTATACCTCTTTGCCTCTTTGGCTGTTGCTGGCCGTAAACATTTGGATTTATTTGAATTAGGAAGATAGGTAAATTTTGACATGAGAAAAAAGAGCAGATTCTAGGTTAGACTGCGCGTGTGAAAATATCTTAGCAAAAGAAAATAAATACATCTCTTGTGATATATCTAGCTTTTAGTTAAAAAACCACCCCCACCTTCGTTCTATGGTGGAGGCGCCGGGTAGGTTAGATCGTTTCTTTTACTAATGTAAGTTAGAATACGCTCTTTTCCGGAGAGGGAGGGATGTTAGGTATGTGTACATACCTATACCTCTTTGCCTCTTTGGCTGTTGCTGGCCGTAAACATTTGGATTTATTTGAATTAGGAAGATAGGTAAGTTTTGACATGAGAAAAAAGAGCAGATTCTAGGTTAGACTGCGCGTGTGAAAAGATCTTAGCAAAAGAAAATAAATACATCTCTTGTGATATATCTAGCTTTTAGTTAAAAAACCACCTCCACCTTCGTTCTACAATGTCAATATATCCAGCCGCAGGTGGTGTCTGTCTACTGAGGTATAGGTACATAGTGACCACATACGCCACCAAGTGAGCTATGTAGGAACTATGTGAACGAACTAAATGCGAGAAGTCCAATGTGCGCAAAATGTAATCGTTTAACGCCATCTATTGAGAGAGTCACCCGAGCACCAGATGACAGCCGCGCGCAAAGCGAGCACCACGACTTTATTTACCGTATACAAGGTACTCTGTGACCACGACTCCTTTTATTCTACCTTTCACTCAGATTTTTTTACCAATCATTCATCTTAAAAAAAAAAAAAAAAGTGTTGCCGGAGAGGAAAACTTAACAAAATTTTGGACATTTTAACACTTGACGGATTTCGTGTGAAACCACTAGGATACCGCGTTAGCGCCGTTAGGCGCCCGTGCTCCGTAGCGAAATTCTCGTGAGCGTAATGTCAAATTAGACTTTGACATATTGTTTATTTATTATAAAAAATTAAATGTTAATGGTTTATATGTAAAATTAAAGTGTCTTATATATATTTCGTTGAACAGAATTCAATACACGTTATTGAATTATGAAATGGCGATAAATTACTGCCGTGTGGTGACGGCAGAGTAGAATACATTTGTCACCAAACCCTACCCTTCCCGTGTGTGTCGTAAGAGGTGACTTAGGGACTACACTTTGAACAGGGAACGGGCAGCAGTGCTCTCTGATACAGTAACCTTTTAATCTGCGATCTCCAACCCGCCTGCCAAGCGTGGAGATTATGGCAAAACCCTCCACTTAAGTAATGGAGGCTCATAGTCCAGCAGTGAACTATTAACGGGCCGTTGATTTGATTTGATGTGATAAATTACTAAAATAATCAATTTTGTAGTTTAGGGTTGCCAGAAGAAAAAAAGTTAGGTAAGAAGGATAATTGACCGAGCGAGCGAAGCGTCTCTGCTTCAAAATTGCTTTTGTATGTCTGTTTGTGTGTCTGTTTGTTCCACTCTACAGGTCGCCTTTCTCAACCGATTCTCGTGAAATTTTGTGAGCAGGTTCAATAAATTTATCAATTTTTTTTGTCAAGTCAGTTGTTGGAAATTTAAAAAAATGACCCCTATAACTGGGTTGCCAGCTTACAAGGTCTACCACTGAGGCTGTTTTCCTCTACAGGTCATATTTCTCAACCAATAAAAAAAAATTCAAAATCAAATATCAAATTAAATTTGACGGCGCCAGATATCGATTCACCTGATTTTGAAGGGAGGCTGCAGGTGGTGTAGAGATGTGTGTGTGTTGGTGTGTTGAGGGGTAGCTCCGCAGGGTTGGTCGTATCAATGAAACACTCACATATTGACACTGCACGTTTATTAAATGACGATCGAGCAAAGAAGGCCATGAGCACATGGCACGAACGTATTTATATTAACAGAAATGCTGACATTAAGTTTACGTCATTTATACAATACTTACACACTACATCATCCCCCTAAAAATGTAAAAAAAAAATTAACTAAATAAGTTGTATTTTTTTTTTTTTTACTTAACTTCTACAAAATTATTTCTTACTCAATTTTAAAATGTTTAGTTCTATCTTTATGAACTGTTACATGTTTACCATTTATATTTATTATAACATTAGGTGCTACATCTCTTATTACTTCATACGGTCCTAAGTACAGCTGATCGAGTTTACTACCTGTCTCATTTTTCAATAACAAAGACTCGCCTGGCTTATACATAACTGGTTTGATTACTTTATCATAAAATAATTTTCTAACATTTTTGGATTGTATTAAATTTTTCCTTGCATCATTTTGAGCTCGTTTTAATCTATATTTAAATTCTAGTGGATAATTATCATAATTGTACAGTGGTTCTATATTTTCATAAAGGTTATTAGGTAATCGACAAATTTTACCAAACACCAGTTCAAATGGTGTGTACTTGGTGCTCGTGTGTACAGTAGTGTTGTATGAGAAACACCAGTACTGTACCCAAGAACTCCAATTCGATGGATGATTTTCGGTCTGAATCCGTAAAAATGCTCCTAACACCTTATGTGAGTTTTCTAAAGCACCAATGCTTTGATGGTGGTAAGCTGTTGACATTAATTGGCTAATATTTAATATTTTACAAAGTTCTGCCATTGTACTCGAAATAAACTCTGTTCCTCTGTCGGTAGCAATCTCTCTTGGTATACCATACCTCAAAATAAAGTTTTCGGCGAACGCTCGCGCGACTTCAGCAGTTGACTTACTTTTTAGTGGATAAGCTTCTATGTATTTTGTCAACTCGCACTGAAGCGTCAAAATGTAGCAGTTCCCTTCGTCATCTCTGTCTATAGGACCAACTATATCTAGAAATACCTTTTCAAATGCTGTTGAAGCTGTCGTAGTTATCGTAAGAGGTTCCTTTGTAATCGAAGTGTACTTTTGTTTTTGACACTTATCACATTTTCCTACGTACTCTTTTACGTCGCGATCCATCGATGGCCAATAGTAGTACCGCTTTATATTATTTACCATCCTACGAATGCCCACATGACCGCTACTCGGTAAAATATGAAAATCGTTCATAACTACTGTCTTTTCGTCTTTACTATAAATTCTTTGCACATCTCTTATTATACAAATTCTAGGTCCATCCCATTTTTTACATTTGCTAACGTATCTAGCTAGCCATTCACAAAATTCTTTTACTGACCTATTTTTAATCAAAACAATTTCCTTTATATCAAACTTCCTACTAAAATCAGTCAACTCTTTCAACAAACCGTCTCGCGTTTTTGCTGATAAAGAAGAACGACCGATTAGTAAGGTTTTCTTTTTTTCTATGTATACTATATTTCCATTTCTCGATAATTTAATTAAATCTCTCTTTTCTTTTATTAATCTGCGCAGATTAAAGTCTGATAAAATTGAAAGTTCTACGTCATCGTCTTGTTTTTTAAGTACTTCTACCACGCTAGGTTGATCAGGCCTATCGTTGGTAGCAGTCTTTGTGTCATAGTCTGTGTTCTTATTTACATCTCTTTCATTCAATCGTCTTGCTTGCGCTCTAGTCATCACATTCACTACTTTTTCTGTCATACTTTTTAAATCATCTGAAGTTAAAATTATTCTAGACAAAGCATCCGCTACCACATTTTCGCGTCCTCTTACATACTGTACGTCAAAGTCATATTCCTCTAATTTTAGTCTGAACTTAGTCAAACGACTACTTGGATCTTTCATACCAAATAAATAAACTAACGGCCTATGATCCGTTTCAATACAAAATTTTTTACCAAACAAATATGGTCGGAAATACTTTACTGACCAGACTATAGCCAAAAGTTCCTTCTCTATTGTCGCGTAATTAAGTTCACTTTTGTTTAAATTCCTACTCGCGTAAGCTACTGGCCTACCGTTTGAGTTACACAACACGCTTCCTATCGCAAAACCTGAGCTGTCTGTCTGTAAAGTAAATTTATTATTTTCTGTGAAATCTGGATAATCTAAAAGTGGTGGATTTGCCAAAGCTATTTTCAAAATTTCAAATGATTTTTGACAATCCGGTGTCCATTCAAATTTAACTCCTTTTCGACTCAGTTTATTTAACGGTAACACAATATTTGCAAAATTTTTGATAAATTTTCTATAATAGTTAGCCATAGCAACAAAACGTTTGACGTCATCACTCGAGGTTGGTGTTGGGTAATTATTGATAGCATGCACTTTTTCAGGGTCAGGTAAAATGCCTTCTGACGAAATAATGTGTCCTAAATACAAAATTTGTCTTTTCAAAAATTCACATTTGGCTGGGTTCAGTTTTAAATTTACTTTTCGTAACCTTGTAAATACTGTCATCAAATTTAAGTTATGTTCTTCTAAATTTCGTCCAAATATTATCAAATCATCTAAATATATCAAACATTTCTCATAATTCAGTCCTGACATTGCTACGGTCATCAACCTACTAAAAGCTGACGGGCTAATTTTTAGTCCCATGGGTAGTCTAGTCATTTGATACTGTCCTTTATCAGTCGTGAATGAGGTATACTTTCTACTTTCTTTAGCAAGTGAACACTGATAATAACTCTGTGATAAATCGCAATGACTAAAATATATCGCTCCACTTAAAGACTCCAAGATATCGGTTATATTAGGTAGTGGAAATTTATCATTCTGGATTTTTTCGTTCAACTGCCTGTAGTCTATGACGACGCGCCATTTCCGCTTACCATCACGATCAAGCTTTTTAGGTACCAGAAGCAAAGGACTAGACCACTCACTACTTGTTTCCTCAATAATATTATCGTTTAGCATGTCATCTATTTGCCTATTTAACTCAACTTTTTGAGCCTTGGGAATACGATACTGTTTTCTGTATACAGGAGTAACATGATCTTTTAATCGAATGGACTGTTCATACACATTAGTCATACTCAACCTATCTCCTGGCAAGTGAAAAATATCTGGGAACTTGGCACATATTTGCTCCATAGCCACTTGTTCCTCATCATTTAAGTAAGTTCCTAATTTCAGTATCTCAAATAACTTCTTAACCCTGTTTACACTTCTTTCTGTTTTGTTAAATTTACCATAACTATACTCTGATAACTTGTCTACTTCAATATTTTTCATATCTAGCTCTACAGTCTTTTCAGTGGTATTTAAAATCTTTACCGGTATTCTACCATTTTTTGGGGTCGCTACTACACTAGCGATAAAAACACCATCCTGTATCTCCTTCGGTATAACTACACAATCATAATCGACTCTAGTAGGTACGTATTGTATTACTTCGCAACGCGGTGCGATAGTGAATGCATAATTATAAAAATGCAACGGTAGCTCTATTGAACATTGCTGTCTTGTCGTGATAGACAGGGTGTCCTTTTCGAAGTCTACGACACCATGATATTTCTTTATAAAATCTTGACCGAGAATACCTGATGCTCTACAGGTCAAGTTCTGGAAAACATGAAACTTATGTTCAAAAATGTTTCCTCCATGTTGCAACTTTAAAAATACGTACCCTTCCGACCTTAAACTACCGCCTATACCATCTATTTTAATAGTATTTTTATTTATATTTATATTACCTATTTGATTTAAAACACTTAACTTAATAGCTGATATTGAGGCCCCAGTATCTACTAACCATTCTAAATCTAAATTTTCTACACCTAAATTAACCCAATTTATACTATTACATGAAAGTACCGGTTTTGAATCTTTATTCACGAAAAAACTTGTCTAAGTTCATCTGCTCCGTTTTCGAATCATCCTGTTCATAATTGTACACATTTCCTCGACTCTGTTTATAAAATGTTCGAGTGCCGCGGAATTGCTTACCTGCAAAATTGGACGCGCCACGAACAGCGCCTCCGCCGCCACCGCGCCCCGCACCCCTTGCACTCGGTTGACTCGGTTGACTCATTGTACCGCCTCGCCTGTTCCAGCTAAAGTTATTATTCGGTACATTTCGATAATTGCCACGCGGGCCTTGAAAACCTCGGCCACGTGCTCCCGAATATCCACGACTGCGTCCTCCATGAGACCTATACGAGTAGTGCTGTGAAAACCCTCTATGATTATAAATCATTACCTGCTGATTTTCTGCATCTCGTGATTCGTCCTCGGCAACACGAATTGCTTCTTTGAGAGAAGACAAGTTTCGCGCTGCAATGATAGTACCTATCCTCTGGCTATGCAAACCCTCAGCGAAGCGCTTGATAGCGTTTCTCTCATTCAGCGGGCGCAGTATTCTGTACGCCTGGTCATTACCTTCCGCCTGGGAAATCGTCAGATCTGCAAACAAACTTTCAATTTCTTCGCCAAACTCCCTGACTGATCTATTTCCCTGCCTAGCAATTTGCAACTTTGCCTGAAGGGCCGTGTCGGACTTCCGCGTTAGCAAATGAGTCCTCATATCCTTGATTAAGTTATCAACACTATTATATGAAGTTGATAAACGCATTTTAATATTTGAGCTTATTCGAGTTTTCAAAACAAAATTAATCAATAATTGCTTACCATCATCATTGAGCATTGACGAATATAACTCTATAGCATCAATCAAATCCTCAGTAGTGCTTTCGTCACCACTTGTTTTGGGCAATAGGCTCGTAGCCGTCTTCAAGCAAAATTTATCAGACATGACGTCGTCAGTTTCCTCTTTATCTTTATTTAATAAGTATGTTGTTTCGTATTCTAAAATATCTAAATACTTTCTCTCTATTAAACTACAAATGTCTATTTCTGTACTCGTAACCTTAAAATTTACTAACGATTTTTCATTCTCTAAATATACTTCATAAATTTCCTTAGCAGTATTTATTTTTTTTTCAAAATTAGGACCTTTTCTGTTGCGTCCCAGCTTAACTATACTTTCTCTTAATTCACAAAGGCTTTTATAAGTATCTTTAAATGACTCAATAAAATCTTTTAAGGTAGCCATATAAAATTATAAAATATTACATTTGTTTGTTTACTAAATACTTAAAATTAAACGCTACTTCATACCATACGACGACACAAGTCCATTGTCCCTCGGTCGAGTCACGTTCCGTCGACGCATCACTTATACTGAAAACGCAATATTCACTGCCGCTCTTCCGCACTATTTTTATAATTTTAAATAATGATTTAATTTTAGCACTGCACTATTTCACTTTTCCGTATATTATGAAATTTTATTAAGAACCACAATACAGTTTCCTTGCTTGGACAACGCCTCTAAGTCTTCTTTCTCAGCATACGCAGCTCTGTGGGATCTTTTCTTCTTTTCTTTTCTTCTTAGTTGCTAGCTACCCCCGTAGACACGATGATCTCTTACACAACTTCATATCTTCTGCTTCCTCCAGCCCAGAATTAAAAAAATCGCAGCTTCGCAGCTCGTCACAACTGGCCAGGTCGCCATGAAGGGAGGCTGCAGGTGGTGTAGAGATGTGTGTGTGTTGGTGTGTTGAGGGGTAGCTCCGCAGGGTTGGTCGTATCAATGAAACACTCACATATTGACACTGCACGTTTATTAAATGACGATCGAGCAAAGAAGGCCATGAGCACATGGCACGAACGTATTTATATTAACAGAAATGCTGACATTAAGTTTACGTCATTTATACAATACTTACACACTACAATTTTTAGTAATAAGATTCGATTAATTGATTCACCAATTGTTGAACGAAATATTGTTGTTGTTAATTTCTAAACGTAACTCCGAGACTAGCGCCAAAAACAGGCTAACGGCCAGTCATCTGTCACTTTTTGGCGGTTAACGTGTGTGTGCGACTAAGTGCTCGGTGGAACGTTGTTTACTTAGGAAAACTATTGTAAATCTTAGACTTTATTGTGATTATCTTCTTGCCCGCTAACTCACGTGATATGTTGACCAAGGTACAACACTAGTTTTCATGTACATCACTAGGAGTAGAAAAAAAATAAACAGTACATTGTGGATTACAAATGGGGCCTTTAATTGATCCGAATAAAATAATACAATTCTCTTACAATTCTAAACTAAATACATTAAATACACAACAAAAAGTGGCGACAGGATGGCGGAAATACAGGCCGTGTTACAACAATTGGCCGCCGCTATACAGAAACTTACCGTGCAACCAAACCGTGGTCGGGACCACGCGGCTGGTTTGACTTTGCAAAATTTCGATGAAGGAAACGAAAGTTTCGACTCATATCTGCAACGACTCCAAAACTACATCGAGTTAAAACGAATTAAGGATGACAAGACAAAAGTGCAAATGTTTTTGACATGTTTGGGACCAAAATATTACCAAGTGATCAAAAACATAACCTCACCTACAAAACCAAAAGAAAAATCTTACGAGGAACTGGTAACTTCACTAAAAAACCATGTGTCACCTAAGCCGAGTGAAATTTCACAACAAAACAAGTTTTGTTTGCGCCTACAGAGGGACGGAGAGAGTCTAGCTAACTACGTGGCAGATCTCAAAGCTATCGGTTCAAAATGCAACTTCATTTGTAAACATTGCAAGAATTCCACCTTTGACACGCATCTACGAGTACAATTCATACGTGGCCTTAAGTCTCAGGAAATTAAAGAACGTTTACTACAAGAGCCGGCAAAGGAATTTACAGAAATTTTGAATACAGCTACAAACATTGAGCTATCTAAAATGGAAAGTGAACAAATGCAAAGTGAGAAATACAATGTAAATAAAGTGACTACAAAAAGA
Source organism: Carpatolechia fugitivella (assembly GCA_951230895.1). NCBI lineage: Eukaryota > Metazoa > Arthropoda > Insecta > Lepidoptera > Gelechiidae > Carpatolechia > Carpatolechia fugitivella. The sequence continues at coordinate 9,345,279 of OX579660.1, forward strand.
AATTACACATCATACAAATTAAAACAAAATACAAAGAGGAAAATACAATACAATCCATCAAGAAAAGTTTATACAGGTTACAATACACAGAGAAAATACAATAATAAAAATAAAAGACCATTCTACAATAAATACAATCAAAATACAAGGGAATATACAAAGTGCTACAGGTGCGGAAACACAAACCACCGGGCAAATGAATGTCGTACAAAAAACTTGTTCTGCAGAAACTGTGATAGACCAGGACACATCGACAAAGTCTGTTTCAAGGATATCAAACAAATTGATATGACTGAATCTGAAAGGGAAGAAAATGATACTGAAGAAAATGGAGAAATATATGAGATATTCAAAATACAACCTGATTCTTACCAAAACAAGTTTTTGACAGAAATACAAATACACAAGAAAATACATACACTGGAAATTGACACAGGAGCCGCTGTAACTATATGCTCAGAAATTTTTTACAAAGAAAACTTAAATGACTTACCACTTACACCTACTACTGCAAAACTGAAAACATACACAGGGGAAATTATTCAGCCGAAAGGTATATGTCAAGTACCCGTTACTTACAACAATAAAAGGCAAGTTATGAGGCTTTTCGTTATCAGAGGATTTTCTGATCCTGTAATTGGAAGAGAATGGATCATAGGAATGAGAATAAACATACAAGTGCCAGAAAGCATAAATAAAATAAATACTATCATAAACTACGAAGAAAAGCTAAAAGATTTATTACAAAAATACAAAGAAATATTTGAAGAAGATATGGGAAAAATTACAAATTACAAATGCTCATTTCAACTGAAAGAAAATACAAACCCTGTTTACATTAAACCAAGACCTGTTCCATTTGCATTGAAGGACAAAATTGAAGAAGAAATTGACAGATTAGAGAGAAATAAAATAATTACAAAAGTGACTTACTCACAGTGGGGAACACCAATTGTACCGGCGATTAAACCCAATGGCAAAATAAGACTGTGTGCTGACTACAGAAGTACACTCAACCCCAGATTGATGGATGACAATTACCCAATACCCCGTATTGAAGAGATTTTTACAAAACTTAGCGGAGGTAAATATTTCTGTACCTTGGATATCAACCAGGCTTACCTACACATGCCTGTGGATGATGCTACAGCCGAAATGCAGTCAATCAGTACCTGCAAAGGAACATACAGAGTAAACAGATTAATGTTTGGTGTTAAAATTGCTCCAAACATTTGGCAACGGTACATGGACCAGACGCTTCATGGACTTGAAGGAGTCGCATGCTTCTATGACGACATTGTGATACAAGGCTCTACTCAAGAAGAACTACTAGAAAGAATGGAGCAAGTGTTCAAGAAATTGAAAGAATGCGGATTACACTTAAACAAAAATAAATGTCAATTCAACCAGAAGGCAATTACATACCTGGGCCATAAAATTGATCAAGAAGGACTACATCCTACAGAAGATAAAATTAAAGATATTGTCAATACACCAAGACCTACAGACGTTACTACACTGAAACAATTTCTCGGACTAATCAACTATTATCAACAGTACATACCGAATTTGGCAACCAAGTTGAGACCTCTATACAGACTACTACTAAAAGACACACCTTTCATATGGAATAAACAATGTGAAGATTCTTTTCAAAACCTGAAACAAGAAATATGCGGCGACAAAGTACTTCAACCTTTTGATGGCAGATTACCAGTAATACTTGCGACTGATGCTTCACCTACAGGATTTGGAGCTGTGCTATCAAATAAAATGCCAGACGGAAATGAAAGACCAGTAGCTTTTGCATCAAAGTCTTTGTCAAAAGCAGAACAAAACTACAGTCAGCTCGACAAAGAAGCTGCAGCTCTGATATGGGGTCTGAAGAAATTTTTCCAGTATACTTACGGACGGAAAATAACATTAGTTGTCGATAATCAACCATTGGCTAGAATATTACATCCAGACAAAGCTATACCTATGACTACAGCTTTAAGACTTACACACTACGCTAACTTCTTAGCTGGATTCAACTATGAAATTAAAGTAAAGAAAACCAAGGAACATGCTAATGCAGATTATTTTTCGAGGATACTGCCAGTAACTGAAATGGGAACTACATCTACAAATAAAGCTAACATGCAATCTAAATCTACAAACAAACATGAGAAGGACCTTACAGATGATGATGCATTCTACTTGAGCCAAATACAAATGATGCCTGTTACTCAGGAAATGATACGCCAGGCTACAGCCAGAGATCCTATCTGTATTCAACTCTACAATGAAATACAGTCAGGAAGAAGTAACGACAAAACTTTACATGAATATTCATTACAGAATGGATGCATTTTCAAGGGAATAAGAGTCATGATACCAAAAGAACTACAACCACAGATACTACAGGAATTACATACAGCACATACTGGTATTGTAAAAATGAAGGCTTTAGCAAGAAGTTATTTATGGTGGAAGAATATTGACAAAGATATAGAAGAAATGGTAAAAGGATGCAGAAATTGTTGTATGGTACAAAAAAACCCTGCAAAAGTACCTATTCATTCATGGGAATACCCTAAAGAACCTTGGACTAGAATACATATAGACTATGCTGGACCATTTCTAAATACCTATTTCCTAATTGTTGTTGATGCCTATACTAAATGGTTGGAAGTCATACCTACAAACAACACCAATTCAACAGCGACTATTAAAATACTGAGAAAACTATTTACAACATTTGGATTACCCATCATAATCGTATCAGACAATGGAAGACAATTTGTCTCAAAGGAAATGTTGGAATTTTTAAATGAAAATGGAATACAAGCTAAATTTACAGCACCATACCACCCAGCGACCAACGGACAAGCTGAACGTTATGTACAAACATTTAAATACAAATTGAAAGCTATGACAGAAGAGGAAGGGTCCCTGGAAGAAAAATTGTCTAGATTCCTAATGCAATACCGAAAGACAGCCAATTCCACAACAGGAATTAGCCCTGCTGAAATGATGTATAAGAGATTATACAGGACAAGGATAGACCTAGTAAAGAGAGACATAAGTACAGAAATGAACATAAGGAATACAACAGACGGAGAGACAACTAAAGAATTTAATAAAGGAGACAAAGTTATATCGAGATGCTATAATGGACAAGAGAAATGGAAATTAGGAACTATCAATACAAGAAGAGGAAAACTACACTATGAAGTCATGATAGATGGACAACCGCAAATGAGACATGTTGATCAATTAAGGAAGACTACATGGCAAGATAACATCCAAAGAGAACAGATACCAATAGAGAAGAATAATTATGAAGAAGAAAAGGAGTATGAGATGATACCTGAAACGACAAATGAAAACAACGAAGAAACGACTGATGGCACTACACATGTCAAGTTAACACAGACACCTGAAACAAAAACAACTACAACTACTACATACGAAGACGTCGATCGACCACTGAGTCCAGAGGATGATTACCTGGAACAAACAAACTCTACACCTAACAAAAATGATACAGCAAGAAACTCTACACCACAGCAATCTAATGAAACACCTATACTACGAAGATCTATGAGAATTAGAAAACCACCTAATCGTTTGAACTTGTAAAACTATGAATTAATTAAAACTTAAATTAAATTTACTCACCTGTAACTTACCTTGTTAACTTCATAAGCTTCATTGTAAACAACTTTTGAATTATATAACGTGGGAGAGTGATATTTTGACCAAGGTACAACACTAGTTTTCATGTACATCACTAGGAGTAGAAAAAAAATAAACAGTACATTGTGGATTACAAATGGGGCCTTTAATTGATCCGAATAAAATAATACAATTCTCTTACAATTCTAAACTAAATACATTAAATACACAACATCACGCCAAGCATGGAAATTCCACCTGACAAACATGGAACGCAAACTGATAAAGGATCAGTGCCTTTAAATTCTTAAATGAAATATTGTAACAAAGCATCTTTTAGTCTAAGTAAATATCAACAGATGGCACTGTACAGTGAAACGGATTTTCTAAAACGCGCTATCGAGATTTTTTCAGATTTGAAAAGCAACCCGAACGGGCGGGCAGGCGTCGTTGAACATACATACATTGCAAGTTAATAAAAAGCTTGTAAATAAAAAAAATCATCAATTAGCCATTTAAAAAAAAATTACTCGCGAGGTCTACCAGCTCACGGAGCCACTAGTTAGTAGAAAGGTTAGCTGTTGTAAGTAGTAGGTGATAAGTAGTAAAAGTATCGAGTAGGAAAAACTATAGGTATATATTACGATAGTTTTGACTCAGGTTCTATAATAGGTAGGTACAGAAACCGCCACGCCGTGCCGGGTCATTTTATTCCTGGTGCAAAGGTTGTCCGTCGCCATCCAACGCGGCGTTGTTGTTGGGTATGAGTATGTTGGGCTCCTTTGCGCCGGGGATGGCAAGGGGCGGACTTTTTAATTGATGAGGTACTTTGTTATCAATTTTTTATTTTATTTTGTATATTGACATAATATTTTGAATATTGACATGTTTTTTTATAAATAAACAGCTACAAACATAAGATAATATCACAGAAAATCTGATAAAACATCACTATTAAACATTCTTTTTTTGTATTTTTATAATATCATTATTCAATTTCTTCATTATTTTTAATTCGTATACCTTTTCTTATTTACTAGCCATGTGATACGTGCTATTTTCACAGCTGTACGATAATCAACATCTGGCAAGACTGCCAAACGCCGTTCCGTTTTGATTTCGCTCATCAGCCGTATTATCGCGATTTCTGAATCGGTACGCTATGCGCTAGTAATCGCTGTCAGTGCTTTGGGCAGTGAAATCTGATTCGGAATATACCCCAAATCTACAAGTGCGACACTCTTCATAATACCTTGTATCATATGACGTCTCATTATGCAAAAACATAAACCTTATAATAAAGATGATAAATGATCACGATAAAAATAGTCAAATAAAATTTGTTTCTTAGAATGGTTCAAAATATAAAATAAATACAAAAGAATTATTTAATTTATAATAGTGCAAATAGGAAGAATCAAAATCAGAGGCTGGTAACACTAAAAATTCAACTCACTCATTGTCATTGATTAATTGAATCGTTTCGTTCGTTCGAATCTGTGACTTTTGTCTGTGTCTGTGACCTGTGACTGACAAGCAAAAAAAGGGGACTTATTTATTTATATATAACCTTATTTCTCTTCCGTTGATACAAAGGAATTCCTCGTGTCCTGTTTATTATGGTAGATCTAAAAAAAATAAAAAAAAATATGGAATAATATCTATAGAAAATTTACTCTTGGTGTGCTGTCTGTAAGTTTGGTCTGTAAGCACAAACGATGGAGGGAAAAAAAATATCTTTTGGTTTTTTTAAGACCAAAAAAGTCGAAAAGCCAGTTGTGGAAGAGAAGAAGGACTTCATAGAGTGCTTGGAGGAGAAATCCATCAAAGTTGTTGGGTGAGTGGCTTGTAAACATAACCTCAAGTTCGACTTAGGTTGGTACTCCCTCAAGAAACTAGGGAAAAAAGAAGTTCTGTGTACTCACTATATACCTATTACGAAAGTTTCGCCGTGCGATCATAAATCGTTGATGGGGCTACTACTCTACTAGTGCCTATTACTTTAAGATAAATGCAAGTCATGAGAAAACCTAATCACAAACAGCGGATAAGATATGTTTATCAGCCCTTTTCTGCATTCCCACCCACACGCAAAATAGGCGCATTAGACGTCGAGTTGCGGAAACCAGCCCGTTTGACTATTGACAATAGCCCTTTTATTTTATTTATTAGGCTTACCAACAGTTGCTACACTAAAATATCACAATAATAAAACTATACTTAAAAAATATAAACTAAGTGCATAACTAATTATAGGTAAACACCTCATGCGTTGAATTTGACATCACTTACTAATTTTACTCTAATAATTATTATCAAATGAAAAAAAAAAAAACATTTAGCCCTTTTCGAAAACCATTGAATATTTTAATTTATGTATTTCTGATGGTCCAACTACTCAATGATTGTATTTATAAGCTGAATTGCTTCCTAAGCGTGGAACAAATTGACCAAATTCAAACTCAATGTTGTTGTGTTTATCCAGTAAAAATCCAAGACAAAGCAAATGTTTATTTTTGCTCATTAATAATATATTTTCAGTGGTGATAAATGCGAAGAAGAAAAACCATTAGTCATTCCGATGAAGCCCAACACGCTAATCACCGCAGAAAGATTAAAAGAAATTGCTGAAAAAGTGGAAAGTGGTTTGGAAGATATACCATCAGAAAAGCAGGAAGTTGAGATAAAACTGGAGCCCACAGAAAATGAAACCCTGGATCAGATGGCGGTGAGAGAACTGTTGGCAGAAACCAAGAAAGAGGTGAAGATTGAAGAGCAGGAGTTAACTGTACCAGTTCCAGCTAAGCCTATCATTGATGGAGAGAAAGAGGTAAAATCATAAATTATGTGGTTATTTTACAGAGCAGCATTTTTAAGAGTAATGTGTCTAGATTGATTTATCTGAATTATAAACACTGGGAACGTATATGAGCTGTTGATGATGATGATAAACAATTTTAGGTTTTCGCGGTTGTTAAAATTAATAACACCACATATCTACCGGGTTTTATGTGAATTACTTTTGAATCTGTCAATAATGAATTGGTTTATTCAAAAGAAAATACTGTACAGTTAATTGTACCTCATAGCTCTTTAAACAAGTAGTCTCATTGTATTAGATATGGGCATATCCATGTTGGGGCAGGGTAGGGCACCTGCCTCTTGTAGCTGAAAATTCATAATAAAATTATTCTATCAATCAATCAGCCTATTGCAGTCCACTGCTGGACGTAGGTCTCCTCAAGGGTACGCCAAAGCGCTTTCCTCATCTAAAAAATAAAATTATGAACTTATTTTATTTATTTTGGATTTATATAGAATTTTTGCTAGAACCTTCACAGGCTTTTTCAATAAAACTTATACAGGGTCGCACATTTAGATGGGTCAGTATGGATAAATGTAACCATAAAATATGTAGAGATCTGTTCTAAGCAACCATGACATTGATTTTAGTGACAAGAAAAACTGCATTCATAGATGTTAAAAAATCTCATACATATCAGGAATCAAACCTGGTTATATTGAAAAAAAAAATCAAACAAAAAAGGTGACAAATACAAAGCAAATTAATTGTTTTAGGTACTATCATATTTCATAGTAACATTTACTATTCATGACCTACACAAATTGATATTGACTAAAAAAATAATGTTAGTTATTTTCTTCTATATGGGTTAGATTCCCAAACTCTAAATATGGGTCTGTGTGGGATGTGGGTCTACTGGAAGATATTTCTTTAGAAATAAGCAGGCCTGTTGTGTCGTTTTTTCAAATGTAATTTTATTTTTGTTATCTTTTGTATACTATACAATAAGTCCTACTTCCTACTAATATTATAAATGCGAAAGTTTGGATGTTTGTTGACAAATCACGCTTGAACCACTGGACGGATCAGGATGAAACTTGGCACACATTTAGGCTAGGCCCTGGAATAGGACATAGGCTACTTTTTCCCGCGGGAAAATCTTTCATTCCTACGGGAAAACTCATTAAACGCGGGTTAAACCGCAGGCGGAAAGCTAGTGGATAAATAAAAAAAAAATGAGTTTTTTTAATCTGTAAATGCAGTTTTTCTTGTTACTAAAATCGATAACATGGCTCCTGTGATCAGATCCTTCCATATCTTATAGTTTCAGAGTTAGCCACGCTGTATAGTACAACAATAAAATAAAAAAATATTTAAAAAAAGACATTTATTCATCCACACACACATGCTTAAATATAATCAAAACACTGCCAAACTACACTATGGAGGGGTCTAGCTTCCATATTATAAGTAACTACAATACAATCAAAACAAATATACTGAAATGATAGTATTATATTATTGAATAAGGAAAATCCTCACAATTTGTTTTCTTACTTTTGCCTCACCCATAAGCAAATGCTGAGTATGCCCATGGCATTAGTATTAGACCACCCTAAATTACTAATATAAACTAATTTGTTTTTATTTTTCAGTCTTCATTAGAAGATTATGAATCGGTGCCAATCCAAGATTTTGGAATGGCCATGCTGAGAGGTATGGGTTGGACAGCAAAGAAAGAGCAACTGTGAGTATATTGTATTTATTTTTTTACTACTAGCGTTCCGTCCGCGGCTACGCTCACGTTGTGTAAAATTTTCCCGTGGGAATAAGACTTTTACCAGTAAAAAGTATCCTATGTGTTAATCCAGAAAACAATGCGAACAAAGTTTCGAGCAGAATTCTAGTATAATTCAAAATATAATTTTATGATAAAAGCATTCGTAAATTACTTAAAAATGTTGCTTTATTTATTTTAAACGTTAATTTCAGGGCAAAATATAAACAGCCTCAGCTCAGACCCAAAGGCCTAGGTCTTGGAGCAGACAAAGTAATTAGTGACAAACAAAAAAAGAAAGCTTCTAATAAAGATGCTAAAGAAGAAGAACTGGCTATCATCAAAAACTCTTTCGTGAAAATTATTGCTGGTAAACATAGCGGATATTATGGAAAGGTATGAAAAACTAATATTTTTCTTACAATAATAATTAAAGAAAAACAAAACCAATTACAACATGTAGCACTTTACATGGAGTACTTCAACAAAAAATCTGCAGAATAGTGCCTTTATTTCCGCAGTAGGATTCCATAGGGTGTTATCCCTTTCTAAAAACCAGGGATGGTGAAAAAGACAGCAATGACGGCCGAAAGGAAAGCTGAGCTGTCTAGGTTTTGGTAGAATGAAAAGATACTTCGGGTTTAGGTTAGTTAGCGGTCGTATTTTAGCAGATATTCTTTCACTTTCTAAGTTTATTTAGATATTTGTTATTACTAAGATATCTTTAATCTGTAATAATAATCACAAAAAAATCTTATTCTTAACATCAAAACGCCACAACGAATCTTACGTCATCATAGAATATTGAAGTACTACCAAGACCCTTAACAAAGCTATGATGATGCCCAGGTATTTTTGAGAACATATTCCATTGTATACATTGCAGGTGGTCAGCCTAGATGAAGACAACGGACGAGTAATGGTGGACATCACAGTGAAGAAGGAGACGGTCAGCCTCAGCGAATTTATGATGCAACCAGTTACTAAAGCCGAGTTTGATAAAGAGTCTAAAGTTATCAGTAAGTATTGTATTATTATGACTGAATTACATTATCTTTCATTTTAGGAAAGTGCTTAGTTAGTTTAGTAGTAAAATCTCACTGAAGTGAACAGTAATAATCACTTAAAGATACCGTCGTCGTTGTTGTTTCTGTCTCTTTTAAGGGCCCCGGAGACAGTCAAACGGTTTGATTCAAACACGTAAAGTTTGGTTTGACTCAAACCATTTTGATCGTTTACAAAGGTGGTTTGAACGGTTTGTCAAACATTGTTTTCGTGTTTGAAGCATGTTTGATGCAATTTCATATTTTTGTTGTGTTTGACGCGTCAGAAGTGTAATTACGGCAGCGTACAGAATCAGACTGCGCAGAGCCGTTAGACAAACCGTTCAAACCGACCTCAAACGGTTTGATCAAACACATAAGGTTTGAGTCAAACCGTTTTGACCGTCTCCGGGGCCCTTTAGTTAACTCTCCTATCGCACAAGAGTGTCTCCTTATAAGACTAAAGACTAAAATATAGTAAACTGGCCTGCAACCAAACATTTTCGACACAGTTTACAAATTGTGCTCTCCTGAATGTGTACTTTCGGTGAGCTAAGTAAAACATAATCAATGAATATTTTTAATATAAATTTGTTGATAAAAATAGTTAAATAGGTACTTGTATTGAAAAATCAAAACTCCCATACATAGTCATATGAGCTGCTTCTTACTCACTCTAAATAGGACCTCACCTTCAGAGTTAAGGAATGTTTCGTAGCTATACATTTCAGTAACACAACGTATTCGTATTAAATTACTTTTTATTGTTATAAAACTGTTTTGTTTATTACAGACACTGGCGCATTTGAAGAGTATAAGAAAAAAGAAAGATCGCAAGATCAGAAAACTTCTAGAAATGAATCTCCAAAAGTGACTGAGAAGCAGCGAGACTCCCCGAAGGTCAGTGATAGGGAAGCTTCATCAAGTCAAAGATCTAATGACGAGAACAGAGACAGAAGAGAAGTTAAAGAAGAAAACAGAAGTAAGGAATATGATAACTCCTCGAATGGGAGAGAAAAGAACAAACAAGACAGGAGTCGACGAGATCTCTCAGAAGATAAAGATAGAAGTAGGAGAAGAAAAGATTATAAAAGAGATTCATCTAGTAGTGAAGACAGAAATAAAAGAACACAAAAAGAGAAGTCTCGAAGAGACTCGTCTAATAGTGAAGATAGAAAATCTCGAAGAAATAAAGATAGAAGTAATAGAGATTCCAGTAGCGAACACAGAGCCAGAAGTAGCGGAAGAAAGAAGGAAAAATCTAGGAGAAACTCAAGTAGTGAAGATAGAAGTAGAAGAAGGAAAGAGAAAGACATGAAGAGATATAGTAGTAACGAATCCTTAGATTCTATATCTGACTCAGAGAAAAAAAAGAAGCACAAAAATCACAGAAGGCGCAAAGACGACTCTGATTCTGATACCCATAAAAAAGATAAAAGAGATATTGACAAGAAAAGGAAAGGAAAGAAAAAGAAAAGAGATAGAGATCGCTCACCTAACTATAAGAAACATAGAAAATAAGAATTACTTAAAAATACACCATAAATTATAAAATTTTGCTTTTTTATTTTAAATTTGCTGTGTGAGTTGTCAAATTAAGATTTAGGAAAATTATAAAATCTAGCTTTTATCAATATTTTTTGTAATATTATCCAATCCTTAAAATATATTGGAAGAACGTAAGGTAAGCAAAACATGATTACACTACATCACCCACTATTGCGCCTCACACCTCGCCTGGATGCTACTTGATTGGAGAAAAAGAAGTATTCCCCTTGTATGCGGCTGTCAAGATGTATTGACGCAGCGGCGGCGCAGGCGACTAGCGCCGGAGACAAAGGAATGTTACAATATCGCGCGCGCCGCATATCAAATATTAATGCTGATTGTTAAGAGGTTAAATATTTTCTTGTAAGAGCTTCGTTATAGCTCAAACAGACAAGCGAATGTCGGCGTCTATCGCATAGTTTTGCTCCTGTAAATAACACTGGTCCCCGCTATGGAATAACCGCTGTTATTTAAAAACATCATCAACAGCTCTTCCACCGAGGGGCTGGAGCCTAGATAAGGTCGATCAGGCCGTAGTCGACTACGCTGCTGGCCCAGTGTGAGTTGTTACCATGTTGTTACACACAACCTTTGAATTTTTACGCAGGAGTATGCATGTTTCCTCAATCAAAATTTATTGAAGCATGTGAATGCGCTGATGCCGTCCCTTTTTCATCAGGGCTTTGGTGCTTGCGATGCGAAGAGAGCAACACTGCCGCTTGCGAAGTCCATACTCTGCTCATCAGCTCTATACCGTGAATATCTACGTCAAAGTAGGTACATGCTGCCCTCTAGTAAGCAAGTTATTTGCTTTCTCGGCATGAAGCACTTTGATGGTGGCGTGACAGTGAAAACACTTTTAGAATGTCATCACACTGCCAGATGGCGCTGCTCGGTAAACTTTTGCGGGAAATCGACTGATGAAGGTCCGCGTCGTCGTCGTCTGAAGGGATCAGGGATATGAGTATTTATTTAGTACTAGCTTTTCGCCCGCGTCTACGCTTGCGTTATATATGATTTTCCCGTAGAAATGAGACTTTTTCCAATAAAAACTATTCTATATGTTAATCCAGGGTACAAACTATCTCCATTTCAAATTTCATCCAAATCCGTTCAGCAGTTAAGTCGTGAAAGCGGAACAAACATCCAAATATTTTTCACATTTATAATATTAGTGTGATACACAAAGGGGATAATTGAGTAAATAAGGAAGATATTACGAGTATCTCGTATTTGTTTCATGTAAACAGGTCAGTAATTGAACGTACCAAATCTGTAGTCCCAACAACTACCTACCTAGCATTATTCTTATTGAAATCTTCTAAAACTAGGCCAGTCAAAATCGACATCAAACATCGCAAACGCGCATTGTATCTACGATTTTTTTATATGTTGTTAGGTTTCTTGAGAGTAGTTTTCACCCAAGTTTGCAACCCTGAAAACCCTGTGCTAACCCCAGTTTCAGTTTTTTTTTAAAACTACCCTAAGGAAGCGTTTTTCAAGTATGTTTGCCGTATAATTTAACTAGCTGTAGCCCGCGACTTCGTCCGCGTGGAAATAATTTTTGCTCGCGACGACCAAACTAAGGCAACTAACACACCCTGCTCGCGCATGATGCCCTCTTCTCTTATTTTTATCTATCTCTTTCTCTGTCTCTATATCTATCCCTATCTTTATCTTTATAATACTTATTGTACTTTGACATTGACTTTGACTTTGACCTTGACATTTACCTTGACTTTGACCTTGACTTCGACCTTGACTTTCACTCTGTCTGACTCTGACTTTGAATTTGACTTTGACATTGACTCTGACTTTGAATTTGACTTTGACATTGACTCTGACTTTGGATTTGTCTCTGACTCTGACTTTTACTTTGACTGACTTTGACTTGGACATAAACAAACATTCGTACAAATATAAATTAAGGAAAGGCAACAGGCGGCCTTATCGATCTAAGCGATTTCTCACCATTGGGCAAAATAAAATCATTAATAATAAAAGGCGGGTGTGAAAAAAAAAATCATGTTATAGTATATTTATTTAGTAGTTTATTTAAGTTTATTTATTTATTATTTAAGTATACACCGTGATACTTGAATTGCAATTTGGCCCACATACCTACTTAAATTTACTTTCGTGTCTTTTATATATTAGATTTCAAAAACGATGCCATTTTCATTATTAACGTCCCCAAAAACCATAAAAACGACACCCATATTAATATTAAGTTAAGACATTTCAACCCCATCGTGCCCCAATAGGGGATGATAGTATTTCACGTCCGCCATGAAGGATTTTAAAATCGTTGTTGTTTTCGTAATCAGCGACCCGATAAACCATACAAACGATACTCATGTTGATTTTCAGACTTTGTCACCCCATTTCCCCCTTTTAAGGGTTGAATTCTGAAAAAACCTATGTATTTACTCATTTATTGACAGGAGTACTCCTGTGAAGTTTCAAATAAAATTGTGTAACTAATCTTGTTTCCCCATACAAACTTTGCACCCCCGTTTCATCCCTTTAGGAGGTGAATTTTGAAAAATCCTTTCTTAGTGCACCCTTAGACCTCTTAAGGAACCTACGTGCCAAATTTGGAATCTCTAGACCCAGCGGTTTGGGCTGTGTGTTGATATGTCAGTCAGCCAGTCAGTCAATCAGTCAGTCAGTGTCTTATTTTATATATTTAGATAAAGCTAACTAGATTTTCTACAATTTGAGTTTAACCCCAGCACTCTAGGTCCATTAGTTGCAGAGATACAGCTTGTCAAAGGTAGACTTCTTTTTTTTCTAAAGTGTATATTTTGTGTTTGGGTCCTGTTCAAAGACACGTACTGGGTTGGCTAAACTAATGGTCCTGTAACTGCTTTAATTGTTCATCTGATTATTTTGTGACGCAGACTCTTTGGAATATAGTTAGGGGATCAACATCAACTCTCTTGATGAACACTTTCACAGAGGTGGGTCTTCACCTTGTCCTGGATCAGCGTTTTTCGCGGTTTTTCGAGGTTTTTGGGTAGCACAGGGTTTTCAGGGTCGTAAACTTGGGTGTTAACTACTCTCAAGGAACCTAACAACATATAAAAAAATCGTAGTTACATGCGCGTTTGCGATGTTTGTCCTTTTTTGTGTTGATATTGACTGGCCTAAACAGAAAGTACTTTCATTAAAACTTATTTACGTACAGTAAGGTTTATAAGTGGAACCATATCACGTGCGTTTATACTTTGAAATAACTATTTTTCTAAAAGTAAATTTTATTTTCGGTCTGTGCTGTTATACAACGTGTTAGTGAAATTATGTAAAACCTCTCAGGTGGTAACTCAACCAAACTGGAACTGAACAACTTTAGTTATAGAACTTCTTCAAATTCGCAACTTTTCTTTTACTTTTCAGACAAGATGACTCGGATAGCTGATGACGATGAGATGCGATTTCTTAAAAGTTCCAGAACAAAAGTTATTCAGCTTCATGGGCTGAGTTACCACCGGAGAGGTTTTGCATTATTTTACTAATACGTTGTAGACAAGTCTACGGGATGAAAAAATACGAAAAGGTTGAAAAATACTTACTTTTTTTTCTTCCTAACTAATGGCGAAACATCTTATATAGATGTATTTCGCCAGTGTAGAGTGATATTTGTAGTTTTAAGATATGTCCTTGGATGATTGTTCGGTTAATTGGGCTCAGTAATGTGATAGTACAATTCCTGAAGCCACCACGAGGCCTCTTTAGCATCATCTAAAAATATCTGCAAAGTGTAAGCGATTCAATTGTTTTATTAAAGTTTATATACAGCATGAAATTTTTATCGTTTTGTTCCCGCCGTGTAGTGATAGTACCCGTCAAAATGAACAACTTTTCACGAAAAAAAAATTCCTGTGACAAAAAAATTTTTGGTCTCTCCATACAAAATGGGTCGGTCGGGAGTCTCACTTTGTATGGAGAGGCCAAAAATTTTTTATAGTCTCGAAACATTCACTGGATTCACTATCGAAATTGTACACTAAACATTTCAATAAACAAAAATAAAACATAGACACGTCCGCCATTGTCAAATGTTGACGTTATACCTACTTATTATTAAAAAGATATTTTATAGTATAGACTGCAGCATTACTGCAGGTTTTTTAATAACCTTTTTGGTATGATTCTTTTTTCTTTTGGCCGGTTTTTATGTCACATTTTCAAATTTCAAATTTTCTTGGTTTGACCTTTTTCTAAATTGTTTATTGTTTTCTGAGTTGTCGTCTATCATCAGATAGAAACGATTTTTTTCCTTGAACTTGAATATTACTTGAATATTACTAAATAAATATCAGTAAATGGTATAAAGCCTTGGAATACAATAAATATCACGGATTCCGTTTGGACTAGCCGGGTAAGTCTTGTGTTGTCTTCCTACTGGTTTTTTATCGACGCACTTTTCTCTTTCCTTGTCTTGGTTGGATGGCGATGATTTCTTTGTCAATCTTTACAGTGTATTTCCGGCTTCTGCGACACACACACGAGGGTCCCTCCGTGCCTTTCACGATCTCTCGCTGTGGTTCCGGACACCTGAGGCCACCAGGCATTGGACGTGCCTGGATCCCTGCGTTGTGTGCGTCCGCGCCCGTACCAGCTGAGTGCCGCAGACCCGCGCACCGGCGTCCCCCCCGGGATACTGCCCATCTCGCGGATTTTTTTAGCCTGTTTTTTGTATCAGTTTTGTAATTTTGTATGCGGATTTTGCCAAATTCTGTCTAAATTCCTTTTCTAAATTCTAAAAAGGCCCTTTAGGTTTCTCCGGCCCTCCTTTTTTGGTTCCCGTTTGGCAATTACTCTCCGGGGTACTCCGCGGTTTTTTACACCTTCCTGCATCGATACACCACAAAACAACACTAGTTCAGCGACACTATATCGACGGAGTCCCCTCAGGACCCGACTCTCGGCTCATCTTTTTGATACTTTGGCAATTTCTAGGCCCTTTTAAATTTTTATTATACCGTTCGGACAAATTTAACTAACTCTTTCTCTGTTCTCCTAAATTTCACGTTTCGCCTGTGGTCGTCGACCACAGGTTAGCTAGCTTTCTTTTTTTAACGCTACAAGACGTACGTGATATGGATCCACTTATGAATCCGACTGTACCTACTGACTGATTCTAAGGATAATTACATTTTATAATAATGAATTGTAATGAATAAGGTAGGTCTGTCCGTCAGTAGGCGTCCACCTAAATAGGACATTTCTTTAAAATTTATAGATCCTTTTCGTTTCCCTGAAATAAACTATATATATTATTATGTTACAATTTTTGTAGGTAAGTACGTACGTAAACAAAATTAAAAATTATATCAATACACATAACTCTTATACTTAGTTATAGAATAGAATAAATTTTATTCAATGTACTAATACAAAACATAAGATCCACAATAGAAAATATGTAGAAAATATGTAAACTCATACAAAATATGTATATGAGCTGTTGATGATACAAAATTATGCATTTTTCAACTAGTTTGTTGTGAACGGTTGTGAGGTTGATGTGTTGTGTTATCTATCTATGGAATAAATAAATGAATGAATGAATAAATCAATGAATGAATATCCCTAAATCTGAACGATCAATACCTATACATTAGGGAACAAAGATCTATCTTCGTTAGTAATTTGGAGTATTGGTTTCTAACAACCCCAGCTCAAAGGGGTTGGCTTTGTAAAGGGCTCAACCTTGCTCACATACTGTAGTGAGACAAGATAATGATTGACTGCCCCTGGCTTCGATGAAACTGACCTATTAGCCTATATCAAAGGTGACCTGACCTGACCTGGAAACACGGACCTGGAAATCTCACTTTTAAACATTCTAATAAACCTGTTATTATATTTCGAGGCTATAGACCCTGAATAAGAGTGATCAGACCTAAGTCGTCGACCTGACCCAGTGCGGATTGGTCGACTTTACACGCGACCTTTGATTTTTTTGCATAATGTTTCCAGGTTTCGTCACGATGATGCCATGTCCACTTTTGGGGCAGACTGAATCACCGGCAAAATAAGCTGCCTACCTACATTCCACTGTACCTAAGGTAGTGAACCTTCACTGTAAGTAAATATTTTCCTTCACCGTTTCTGTTATAGGTACCTATCATATTTAGAATACACCGTAAAATTTAATTAGTTTGAAACATTTTAAAATAGAGTTTTAATAGCTTCTTAGTCCATGAAACTGAAAATTTTCTCAAAGGAACACGGACTAAACAACATAAAACTCACTGATCGTTTTTTTTTTCTCATCTGATTTATTTGATTAGGTATATTCCCTAGGGAGAGTTGTTTGTCCTGGATTAAACACTCCCTTGAAAAGATTCAAACATTTCAAATTCCCCGTTTTAAACGTATTATCCGTAGAATGACCAGTAATTCTAGTATGCAACTGTAACAGATAAAACATCGCTTACCCACCTACATTGTGTTATCGTAATTGCTATTCTAGGTACACGAATTCAACCGTCAAGCCGACAAGAATAGACGCATAAAGTAACAAGAAAATTGAAACGCTCGGATCTGAAACAATGGAAAACTTCACATCAATCCGCCTTTGTTCTCTTTCAGGAAACTGTAGGTAACGTAGTTTTATTGTCTTTGAAGTCATTTTCTAAAACGAGCATTTTCTAGCTATTTCTAACAAAACAATGAACTCATTATTATGAATTGTAATTCGGTACTATAGAAGTTTTAAGTTGTTGTTAATCGATGTGACATCTCTTTTTCATTTACGCCTGGTTACAAAAGTTTCCGGTAAGTAACATGTTTTATGAAACTTTATTTACGTAACAAGAATAAACAACGTTACGGGAAGAAATTCAAGCTTATTCGCTCTCGGGAAATATAATGATGTTCATTGATCTCTGCTTGCTCCAAAATATGCTTACTCAAAGTTCTTATTTCGCATGAGTTATTTGTCTATCATCTTCTATCCCTACTTAACGTACCTATACGGTATTTGTTAGCATATGTTTGCGAAGTTAATAACAATAGATTTGCAGCATTCGATAAGACTGCTCAAAATACTCTTTATTAGGTATAATACGCAAGTACTAGCCATCATCATTTCAGCTGAAAGACGTCCACTGCTGGATAAAGGCCTCCCCAAGGATTCTCGCGGTCCTGCGCTGTTCGCATCCAGCGGTTTCCCGCGGCCCTTACCAGATCGTATTTCCACCTTGGGACCTTCCCACGTCTTCCACGTGGACCGAATGATTCCGTGGCATTAGATGGCATCCAGCAGCAGTCTGACGAATTTACTTTGACATAATATCACAAAATTAATATAGTACTTACCAAGGGCGGAATTAGGGGGGGGCACGTGCCCCCCCCCAGACGGTACTTTTGTGTAGATTCCATTACAGTACATACTTAGAAGCAAATCACATTATCAGAGTTGTTTAAATTCATAAACCTTCCTATACATACTTGAACTTGTAGAAAGTTATTGTTGATTTTATTGTCGCCTATCTGGCACTAAACCAAAATTTTAATTGTTAGTTGATGTAAGTTATTACAAAAAAGACCACAATAAATTACAAAACCCGTTTAATTTTAGAAGAAAATGTACGAATTACACGGGAAATAGGTAGAGTTACAGGCAGGATATCACATTGAACATTTAGGTAGGTTTTTCACTGTACACTTAATACAATTAATTAATAGGCATTCAAGCGAAAAGGTCAGACTGGAAGTGGGTAAACATATTATCTTCATTAAGTTTTGCGTTCCCCACTTTACCTATCTGAACTCCTCTTAATACATTGACAATTAAATATGATTTCGTTCAGTACATCTTGTTCATTTTCGTCCATTAAAAATAGAACTCTCAATCAATTTTAATCATTTCGTATAAGACACGTAATTCCTATTTACCTTCAAGCTCAGATATTTATTATTATTTTCCAATCATACTTACATTGCTTTTGTCACTACGAAATCTACACAACACTACTCTATAACATTTATATTACTATTGAATAATAAATATTATTTATATATATCTATGAATCAACCAAATTACACAGATTTATTAAAATTATAAAAATCACAAGATACTTAATTACTTATTATTTTTTTTCTTATCTTTTGGGTATATTGAATCAACTTATAAAAAAGCACCAGCTATTATTAGTGAAAAACATAACTTTATTGTTTTATATTATAAAATAATATAATATAAATAAAACAATCGAAGTTGGATCGAAGTGGTCGTATAGGTAGAGTAGGTAAGTAACAAAATAATGTTATCAGAAATTGTATATAAATATTGTTTAAAAAATGCTACATAGATACATACATTTATAAAACCTGTATAGTACTTTAGTAAATTGTAAAAAAAAAACACAAAATGCCTGCAGTTATAAATTCAGTCATCAGTGACTGATTTATAACTGTTTTGAGGGAGTATAGAAATAAATGGATAACATGCTCCTAGATACTCGTACCATCAAATATACACAAGTGAGTTAAGTAGCAATAAAAACTTGAAATGTAGGTACACGGTACATGACTATGTCCTCAAATAATTCGAATTTTGATTTAGATTAATTTATTTAAATCGCCCTTTATCTACCTATACAATTCAATTGATGTACCTACACAATTTGTAAAATAAACATTCACCTGTACAATAATCCAATCCAATCAATTCAATTCAATTTGTGTAATCCAATTTATTTCAATAGCCCGTTGTTACAAAAAGTTTCTACATGATATTGCTATGGTACCTAACTTATATTCTATAAGCGTCATCACACCGATCACAAAACACCGTGTTACATTCGGGGAGACTATACTAAGGAAGACACATAGGTATTCAGAGGGAGTCACCAACGAGCCAAAGAATGATAGTACTCAAAAGATAGTCCACGCTTAAGTACTATTATCTAAACTTTACCGTGCTTTTGGTCTACGCCGTAGCCAATCGATAAAGCTGCGTAGCACTTGCTACGCTGCGTACGTAGCAATATTCAGACTATGTTATCGATGAGACAGTTTGCTACGTATTTATAATTCTGAACTAGCTTTGACTTTGTCCAATACATTATAAATTATAATCATTAGAATAATTTATTTACTTTTGATCGGACTGTTTATTTACATTTTGAATTGTGCAGAATTATTTATTTAACTAAAATATAAAAACTAAATAAAAACGGCAAATTTTGTAGATTGGTTATCTTTGACTCATTGGCTCATAAGTTAAAGGCAGGGTAAGTATAAGTATGTAAGTAGGTACATTATGTATGTATGTACGTACAACTACACTGTTCTTCCATAGTCAATTTTATATCCCCTACTAAAATTCTCTCAATTTATTTTGTAGATATAAATATCAATCATGTCCTTGTCCAACCAAAGCTCTGTTTTATCCTTTTCTTCTTAACGTACAGTCAGCAAAGGAGATATAGCCGCTCGAAAGCGATAAAGTTTTTACATGAGATTTAATATACTTGTACACATTTAAAACCTGCACAATTACACCAAATTTTATGACAAAGCATAAATAGTTATTTAAAAACCTTTATTGGTTTGGAGCGACTTGTATAGCTATCTCCTTTGCCAACTGTACCTATTGGTCCAATTAACTTTGTTGCCAAATATTTGAACAGGTTCACTCTACTCAAGTTTTGTATCAAAAAATCATTTTCCTTCATCAATCTTTCAACACTCAAGTTGCTCGGGGATCTCCGACTACATCCTAACTAAAGATTTTCGATATGAACTCATCGTGAACTCTCTTTTGGTGGTAATGTGTGACTCTTAATCCTACCACAGTAAAAGCAAAAATTTGAGCTCTAGATTTAGGGTTTGAAAACGCTTGCGAGCGTGTAGGGTTGCGTATTCCTTATTCTGTGGTAGAGATGAGTGGTGACAGGGTTAGCGTTTAGTGAATGGGTTGTTGCGGGCAGTGGTGCGGGCTGCGGCTGCGGCCGTTTGCGTGCAGTTGCATAGTGCATCGAACATGCGTCGCACGAAGCCTTGAGCTCTTCCCAGCCGCCGCTTAATGTTACCTGAAACAATGGAAATGGTTTTTAAACACACTCGTATGAAAATTATGTAGGTACTAGGGTAGATGGAAAGCTCGATTTCAGAAGGAAGACTTATATTTATTATATTTTGCGATCAAGAAAAACACTCCTTTCGACCGCCACTCGAGGCTAGACTGAAAAACAAAACATTTCTAAACTAATTTAAGTGTGTGTATGAGAGAGAGTGTTTGACAGTGAGAGTTATATATAAATGAATTTTTGTACCTAATACAGAAGTATTATGAGATAATATGCAGCAAATCTTTATCAAATGTTATCAAAATCAGTTCAGTAGTTTAGCTGTGATATAGCGTAACAGACGGACAGAATTACTTTCCGCAACGGTTATAAAAACTACGTATGGTGTATTTTCTAAGTTTGTATGATTTTGATTGTTTGCATGTTAGGTTTTTTTTTTCAAGTTTTAGAATCTCTATTAACCTGTAAAATTTACGAGTTTACTTACATAATATAAGAAATAAAGTGAAAAAAGTTCGATCTATCAAGCTTAGAGCAAATGGTACGGAGTCCTAACGAGATTATTCATGAAAAGGGCTTTTTTGGGGATCATGCCAAGTCGACAGGCGCACCTTACCCTGGAATGGCAATCCGAAAGGTAAGAAGAAACAACCTAATCATGCCTTGTCTCCGTATCTGATACGCGAGTATAAAGAGGATTTCTTTTCCGCTAAAAGGAAAGACATGTTTTAGAAGGAGTGCTCACTATACCGTCTTGTAACCTGTAATAAGAATTTATATGAGACTGGTTGTCTGCCTGCGATCACGCCCGTATTATTTATAAAGAACGTCCCTCAGATTCCATACAAGTTTGGACCCATGATATTCTAAAAACCTATAGTGTGTATTTCAGTTTAAAGAACTTTATTCTCATAAAGACTACACATAAGTCACTTAACATGAGAACTAAAATAATAAAAAAGTATACATATTTAATAGGTTTAAATGAAGTGAAACACATGGCAACAACATATATTTTTCAACGGCACGTTATTTAAATATAACTAAATATCCTTTCTTCAGAGGTTAACTTTGATGAAAAATAGGACATTTTCTGTTAGTTCAGAATAAAAAAGAATCAATAACACTACTACTACTAAAAGGAATAAGTATTTTTTCCGAAGCGAAAAGTTGCCTTTGTCCGTCCTTGGATACTAAACTATCTTTGTACCAAATTTTATCAAAATTGGTTTAGTAGTTTATCCGTGAAAAAAGCGTAACCGAAAGACAGACAGGCGCGTTAGCTCCATATTTATAATATTCGTATGTATTAGTAAGAATTGCGACGAATAGATGAGTAAATTCAATTATGTAATTAACACACTTGTCTAATTTGGTAACTTACTAAACTAATATTCAAGTTCAACTACGATGATAATTGACGATTTGAACGTAGTGACGTGTGAAATTTACTCCGTTTTTCCACTTCGACCAACTAAACGGAACAACTAGTTGTTCCGACCGAAACTTAGAACGGGTTTTCTATGTATTTAAGAACTTGTAATTATTTATTATTTATTGTACACAGAAACATTACATTAAACAAAAAGTAAAACGACACAACAGGTACTGCTTATTTCCAAAGAAATGTCTTACAGCAGACCTAGGAAGCGAGAATGAGTGCAGAGAAGCGGATTAGACGTGCACAATAAGTATTAATATACAAATACTTAGATTATAATATTCTTAAACAAAAATATATATATATACACAATCAATGAAAAAATAGCATAACATACTAGAAATAACAAACCAACTACAAATAACAAACACACACATACAGATATAGATAAAATAAACATACACACACTTACATAATACAATACCGAAATTATCAATAAACCTACATGAAAATAGTAAATAAATATATATAAATATATATATAAGGATATATTTTAAAATATACATATATATAAGTATAATATGCCTAACCTAACACGGATTATTTGCATAAGGAAAGATAATGTTCTTTCACTCGTTTTTTAAAAACTGCCAATGATGCACTGTCACGTACTGTATGCGGGAGTGAGTTCCACAGCCTAACTGCGTGAACCGTGAATGAATGCGAGTAGAAGTTGGAATGGTGTACAGGGATATCAAGAAGAGTGCGCACAGTAGAACGGCACGGCTTGACTGGGGGGCGGGAGAACCGGAAACGACTGTTTAAATAAGAAGGTGAAGACGGATTATAAAGGATGTTAAAGAGAAGGGAAAGAATATGAGTATTCCTGCGGAATCTAATTGGGAGCCACTTGAGTCGAGAACGAAAGTCGGACACGTGGTCGTACTTGCGCAGTCCGAAAATGAAACGGATGCACAAGTTTCGGAGACGCTCAAGTTTGTTTAATAGCTCCTCAGTGGCGTCCAAGTAGCAAGGTAATTATGATAATTTAATATTAAAAAATTATCTCTAAGTACGAGGTAGTTTCAAAATGGTTTAGTTGCAGTATGCTTTCTATAATAAATAAATGTTTATTTTTGCCCTTTTTCTCAACAGTAGAAAGAAAGCAAATCTTGGCTTGAAAATTGTCAAATAGCTTTTTAGATTCTTAATTAATCTTATTTTTTTATTATTCATCAACAGCTAATGTACGTCCCCACCGAGGGGCTCGAATTTGCAGATAATAGTTCCGTGAACCATCGCTAATTTGTACAAATAAAACTAAGTACCATATAAACTAGCAAAACATAATCATTTTAATTAATGAATTCGATCAACTCGTGGTTTCTTTTTTGTTTAATTTTAAACATAACTTATATTAAATATTCAACAGCTGCAAAAAAGGGTAAACCATGTTAAAAATTTTGTGTAAACAAAATGGCGGATTTTAAAAACGGCGGCTGGTCGAGCTGGTCAAAATTCAAATAATATATATTGCAATAAGTATCTAAATAAATGTTATTATGACACCACCTTATATATTATTATAAAGTTCATCTTAACATCCTTTTCGACTAACTTCAAAAGAAAAACAGTCTGAAAACGTAAATAGGACACAACCAACACCAAAGCAAGTGTTTTCAGAGGTTTTCAGTTGCCAAAGCAATCTCCGGTCGGAGACGATCAAGTATGCTTGAAGGACGGGACGGGAAGTCCACTGAGTTTATAAATTAGTTCTGCTGGTTACGGCAGTATGAAAATGTTATAAGAAGTGTTTTTTTTTTTCTTCTGAATATTGTCTGTCTAGCCCTTTGAATATTTATTTATATAGTTACTCAAAGGTCAAGCCCAAAGTAAGTTACCGATCTGTTATTTTATAAATCGATTTGGTCGCCAGTAACGTATAGAACGAGTAAGCTGATATGAATTTTATTTTGGTAACCTCACTTTTTTGCTCAGTTGCACGAGCCGTGTTCTCTTGTATAAAAATATATAAAGATATGTTACTGGAAATCTGTATAATTCAGGCATTCTATAGAATAGCTAGACATTCTATGGATTACCTACAATTAGTTTTAACAAACAAAAAAAAAAAAAAAAAACAAACAAACCTATATATAAATAAATACTAATTTTTGTATTGCCCTTTAACTCTATGCAAGTTCCAATTTTAGATATGAAATTCGTCTCTTAATTATTTTTACTTGTCTTGCTTAGATGAACAAGTACCGTACAAGATGGTTACTTTGCTTGATCAAACAAAATCGTGCCATCAAGCATGCTTGACTGATTTGGAAGCTTTTTATAAAATAACCATAGCCGTCTCTATCACGTCTACTACGAGATTTTTGCTCCATTACTACGCTTTACTTTACTACGACACGAAGCATTGCACTTACGTGGAGTAAAAACTCGGCGTTATGAAAGATTCTTATCATACTCTTTGCACTTATTTATTTTTTTGTAATTATACGCTTTATAGTAAAGCGTATAATTACATGTCAACATCAACGGCCCGTTACAGTTCACTGCTGGACTATGAGCCTCTCCCACTTAAGTGGAGGGTTTTGCCATAAACTCCACGCTTGGCAGGCGGATTGGAGATCGCAGATTAAAAGGTTACTGTATCACAGAGCGCTGCTGCCCGTTCCCTTTCAATGTGTAGTCCCTAAGTCGCCTCTTACGACACCCACGGGAAGAGTAGGGGTTGGTTGGTATTCTACTCTGCCGTCACCACACGGCATAATTACACGTAATAGTCGTTATTGAGACATAGGTACATATACCTACAAGTTATGTTCGTCTGATTATTCATTTTATTATTTTATTCAACCCTAAATTTTAATTACTTAAATTACAATACAGCATCATATATAAAAAAAAAAAAAAACGAGACTTGCTTTGAAATAACAAAAAAGAATAGTTAGATACTTTATCTCCAAACGTATGATAAGTATTATGCTTGCAACGTTCTTGTGTCTCCATGCTTTATTTAAAGCAGCTATTTAGCTAGTTGTCTCTACAAGAACGTTGCAAGCATCATATTGATCGTGTTCGTATTCGTGTACATCAAAAATATTAATTGACCGAGCGAGCGAAGCGTCTCTGCTTCAGCTTGGCCAAAATTTATTTTGTACCTCTGTTTGTGTGTCTGTTTCTTCCACTCTACAGGTCGCGTTTCTCAACCGATTCTCGTGAAATTTTGTGAGCAGGTTCGATAAATTAAACGAATTTTTCTTGTCGAGTCAGTTTTTGGATATTTTAAAAAATGACGGAGTTATGGGGGTTGCCAGCTTACAAAATCTACCGCTGAGGCTGTTTTCCTCTACAGGTCACATTTCTTAACCAATAAAATAAAATATAATAAAATTAAGTTTAAAATAAAAAAATCAAGTGTTCGGTGATGTTTGTAGATAAAAATTAAAAATAAATATGAAAAGATATACAGACTCGCGAGGTCTACAGCTCACAGAGCCACTACTTTTAATATTTACGACATTACACTTCACATAGTCATTTTAAATTGCTAGTACCTCTACAGTTCTGTATTGTGATTCAGTTCTGAAATAAAATCGGAGAAAGTATTGTTATTATCACGCGTGCAAAAAGAAGCGAAATACGTTTTCTCCACGATTTCTGAATATTCAACCCCTATCACTATTATTATTAAACCTTTCATTCCTCCTTACAACTTCCCTCCACTTGTCATACGCGCCGGTAGGCACGAATTACACGAAACTTTTGAAGGGTTAAGCGGGTTGGCAAAAATCGATTCTCGTGTTCTAGTTTAGAGTATTAATTGCGTTGATTTACAATTTTTGACTAGGTATTAGAATTTTGCAAAGTGATCGATAAAAAAAAACATCGAATTGGGTACGTGTATATTATATTCTTCGCTTATACTATGCGCAAAAACTCGTGGCGGACGGTAACATTTTGTTATCCGCTTCAAATCTATCAATATCAATAACTAAACGTAGGTAATTAAACAAATAGCACTCATCTCTACAGCTTTGTGACGTCACCAATAAAAAAGTGCAAAAAAAAATGTAGGTACATCGTCTTACTTGCACTTTGTTGCGCTATCATCTGCCACGCCACGAATCTTTGCGCATTGTATAACAACAATTTAGGTCATTGCTGAAGTAGGGAGCATTTTTGTTTAGCAAATTATTTTGAGTAATAGCATACCGTATTTTACAACCCTACTTATTGACATTATGACCTAGATCAAAATACTCTCCTCGTAATATGCGGAGCTGCCAACTTTTGACAGCTTTTGTTCAGCAAAAAGCTTTTAGCGTTAGGTTTTGTTTTTTTCCCTTACTGGAAATACGCGTTGTTTGTGTGGTCGGTATTGTTCAGTAAGCCGATATAATTAAAGTACTTCGAAGAATAAGTCGAGATACTTCGAAAATTGTAGAATATTATATACATACTAAGTATATACTTGTGTATACGTGTATACGTGTAAGTATATACGTGTGGTGATGGCAGAGTAGAATACATTTGTCACCAACCCCTACTCTTCCCGTGGGTGTCGTAAGAGGCGACTTAGGGACTACACATTGAACAGGGAACGGGCAGCAGCGCTCTCTGATACAGTAACCTTTTAATCTGCGATCTCCAACCCGCCTGCCAAGCGTGGAGATTATGGTAAAACCCTCCACTTAAGAGGAGGAGGCTCATAGTCCAGCAGTAGACTGTAACGGGCCGTTGATGTTTGATATACTTAACTAACTTGTAATATATTACGTACGGTCAGTGACAGCGACACCTGAGACAGATGCACCTAGATGTGCGTACTTGGCTGCCTCAGGTAATTTTGTAACCGATAATACAATAAAGTATTATAAAAAAGAAAAACCTGATTAGACATTCAGCTGATGATGATAAAGTTGGTACATAAAGTTCCTAAAAATAATTAAATCCAAACTAAAATTTATTCGTTTAGTAAAGTGTTAAAATCTAGGACAGATATTCTGATAACCTGTAGCGAGCGGATTAATCGGGTTGACCTGACCTGACCCAACCAATTTAGCCCCGACAATAGACAGCAACTTATTCAGCTAACTACAAAACCAATGAATTTCAGCTTAAGGAAATATATAATCTAGATAGAATAGAGAAGAACTTGAAGAAACATGCTTTTGAAGCTTTTGTCCTTTCAATAAACAACTGGTGCGACAAGACTTTGCACGCAGGCGGGGGCGCTACAGCCACGTCAAAAATTACGTTTAACAATATGGTGATATTCTCAGAGGAAATAAAAGACGATCGCTTGCGAGGCGACGCGCGTCAGAAATCTTTGGTGATATTAGTTCCTTTTTTGCCACGTTCATTAAAAGCCTTGTCGCTATTATTTTTAATCAATAGAAGGAGAAAATAATCTTCTAGATTCTGCTTTTAAAAAAAAAAACATGGTTTTAACATTATGTTTATATACTCTATATCTGTACATGAATGGACTGATCGCTGAGCTCAGCGGCGCCGGCGTCGGTTGTTCCATTGATGGTACCTTTGTCAACAACATAAGTTACGCCGACGATATGGTACCGCTGTGCCCATCGATCAGTGCCCTCAACAAGCTGATTAGCATCTGTGAGCGGTATGCGGTGGCCCATGGTCTCAGATACAACACTGCCAAAAGTGAGCTTTTAGTTTTTAAAGCTAAAAACAAGACCTACAAAGTGCCACCCGTTATGCTCAATGGCGGTCCTCTCAAGCAAGTACAGAGTTTTAAATACCTGGGACACTGGGTCACCGAGTCACTCAAGGATGACCTTGATATGGAACGGGAGCGCAGAGCGCTGTGTGTTAGGGCTAATATGCTGGCCCGCACGTTTGCGCGTTGTATGTCGCTTTACAAAGCCTATTGTAATTCTATGTACACGTGCAGCCTGTGGACTCGTTACACTCAAAAAGCATACAGGGCCCTGCGCACCCAGTACAACAACGCTTTCAGGGGGCTGATGGGGCTGCGACGTCACTGCAGTGCCTCAGGGATGCTGGCGGAAGCGGGAGTTGACAGTTTCCCAGCTATCATTAGGATGCGCATCGCATCCCTGATTCATCGCGTGAGGGACAGCTCCAACAGCCTTCTGCAGACTGTTGCGGCGAGACTGGACGTGGACATTGCTATTATGCAGCATTGGACACGTTTCCAGCTCGCCAAAGACACAAAAATTTCTTATTATAATAATTTTAATTTATCTACTAACATAGCATAAGTCTTTTGTTACTAACTATGTATGGGCAATGCCTGAATTTTTTTTTTTTTTTTTATATACTATATTCTTTTCATTTCGTGAAAAGTAGATCAACAAAAAAAGTGGGTCTGTCAAAATCTCCCCGGCAGCTCTGCAACTGCCTGCTCTTAGCTAGCTGCCACAGTTAGTTTCTACAAAATCTTTTTTGTCATGTCTGTCATAGTTTTACTCGGAGTAGTTTTACAGCTATCATTCCATTTATCTAGTCTAGGTAAATCAGAGCCCCATAACCCATATAATAAGAGAGATATTATAAAACCGACAAAGGTTACAAAAATATTCGTGTGTCACATTACATCATAATAATGAATCATTATAACGGCTTCATACCAAACTCATTTGCGTAAAAGTAAGTGAAAATGAGAACGATTTTAAACAATAAACGTCACTTTTGTAGGCAATATTGAACTTTCTCACCAATGAATAAAGTAGTATGCAGGACAATATTACAGTCTTATCTGTGTTCAGAAGCATTGTAAGCCGAGGACAGCGATGGTTATCAGTATGCAAAACCTTGTGAGCTATGCAAATGTTGACGAGGTTTTAATAATGTCAGCTTCATCGTGCAGTGTTATGAATCTGTAGGGGAAAATGGTACTTTTCAGATTGCTGCTTTAATTACGGCACTGAGTTGTATGTTGAGCTGGATTATATATAACCCGTGCAGATAAAGAATAGATCTGAAAATGGCGTCCGCTCTCATGCTAACTCGCTCACAATCTATCGCTGTCTATACTCACACAGCGAAGTACGCGCTGCAAAAAAATAATGACAAAAATCAGTGTTCGCAAACATTGATAATTGTCATTGATGTTGATGACGTCTTCCTGAAATCGTACATAATAATGCAAAATAAATAATTTTAAAGTTATCCCAAGGTTTTTTTTTATATTTACCCTTGCTCCTTATTTATTTCATTAATATTTTTTATCAATATTATTAGTATCATTAATTAATAATAATAAACCCGTCCCATCCCGTTTTAAATCATAATAATAAAAAAGAATAGTTAATAACAAAAAAAAGTCAGTAGGATAAATAAAAATCGATTTTTGAGAACCCATAAGTACCCGCCGCCATTTTCAGATCTATTCTTTATCTGCTTGGCTTATACCTATATTGAGTCAGTCGGCCGTCAAATTACTGTTGACCAGAGACAGCCATCGTTTAAAGTCTAAACTAAATAATATAATATTTCAAGTCACCCCGAAGACGACACGACGCGATGGCATCGCGTATTTTTCTGTCATTTGAGTTAATCTCGATTATTTACACGGTGGCCCCAGGGGGCCGTTTCACGAAGCTACAAGTTACAAATTACAAGTACAATTCGATGTACATTGCGTATTCAGTGATTTTAAAACGATAAAGCCTTACAATTTAGGCGAATTAACTACGCAATGAATATCAAATGGTAACTTGTTACCTATAATAGCTCAATGCTTGTTACTAGTAAATTGTTGCTTCGTGAAACGGGGCCCAGGTCAGCACCGACTTGACGGTGCACTGAGTCAGTGACTGACTCAATGTAAAGCATAGCTGTAATTATCATTAAACTAAGAGATTTAACATCCAAAAGTTAGTAAACTATTCATTTAATTAACGGCGTTTTGTCAAGTGTCATGTTCCTATGGTAATAAGCAACGGTTTAATGTGCTTTCCAGCGCCCATAAACGGCTTTAGCATTTAATTTTTTTTATATATATACTATAATGGACAAGTATTAATTTCTATTTGAATTTAGTATATTAATTAATTTTAAAAAATATCACTTAAGAGTTTTTAGGAAATAAAAATGCATCTAATTATCACATCACAAAACACTTACAAATATCTTGCCTGAGCCCGCAGCAGCTACGAAATAAAGGTGCTAAGGTCAAACTGTCATGATTGACGTGCAGTTGACTGTACCTACGCAAGCGACCTCGCAATGAATACACCCCCACTTACTTTACTTAATAAAACCGACCTTATGTATGTATGGGCCATAAAATGAAAAGAATAGAGACCAGACGCTCAACTCATAAATAAAACATGGTTCCGACAGCGGGCCGGCCTGAGCCTGACTCTCCGCGATAAGAACTCAGACCCATGTATGTGTATGAACGAGTCATAAACTAGCTTGAACTTTTATTCTTATACGGAAATTTGTCGTACATTGCTGCTTCCTAGAAGGCGAATAATGTTGTAATAATAAGAAACCGTCAATGTATCTGCGGCCGAGTCGAGTTGTTAGAAAATGACTTCAGTAGAGCTCCATTCACCGAACCATTACTTATGTAGTAGGTACTCGCTACAACGCTGAATCACGCTGAATATTGTTACCTTTATATTTTATGATTCCATCCACGCATAGAGTCAGCTTTTCAGTAAGAAAATTAGCTGTTTTAACTCTATCGTTTTAAGAAATTGTTTCATTGTTATTGGTTTAGAAAGATTTTCTTGAAAAAAAAAAGAAATCGATAAAGAACAAGTAGCCTATGGCGAAATAGGCTTATACTGAGGATGATTGTTACCAATATACTGAGATATGTACAGTTCTGTACTTGTTGAAATTTCTATTTATAGTATTTTGGTTTAAAAAATATTGAAGTAGTAAGTAGAAAAATACGGTTTAGAATTATCTTTTTCATTTTAAATTACATAAATCAAAGATCAACCCTGCAATCCAATTTCTAGGGTTGCCTTTATTTATATTCGTTCAACACCCCCGTTTTACTGGCATAGCATAACCCTACGAGTATAGCTAGGAGCTCTGCTCACTGAGCGAGATAAAGAGTGAGCGTAACTATTTTATGGACTTTATGTATAGGTATTTAAATAGGTGCGCCGTGTGGTGACGGCAGAGTAGAATACATTTGTCACCAACCCCTATTCTTCCCGTGGGTGTCGTAAGAGGCGACTTAGGGACTACACATTGAACATGGAACGGGCAGCAGCGCTCTCTGATACAGTAACCTTTTAATCTGCGATCTCCAACCCGCCTGCCAAGCGTGGAGATTATGGCAAAACCCTCCACTTAAGTGGAGGAGGCTCATAGTCCAGCAGTGGACTGTACCGGGCCGTTGATTTGATTTGATTTAAATAGGTATACTTTTTTTTATTGAATTGTAGATCTAAAAACGATTGACGATAGGAATATGAATGGAGCCATAGCCATTAAAATTCCTATCACGCTTGCTATCTTTTCATAACTTACTTATTCATGTCGCGTCTTTGCCACATGTGTATTATCACTAGAGACGAAATTGAAGGTTTTTTTTCTTTAGGTAGGTATTCATTTATTTTGTTTCACTATCATCAACAGTTCATATTACGTCCCCACCGAGGGGCTCAAGCCACCTTTATTACTAGTTAATATATTAGTTTAGACTTATTTTGCCTAAGTATACTGTTACTTTATCGTACCGAAGTACGTAATATACGAGTAGTTTTTTAAAGTTGTTGTTGTTGTCGTTTGTTTCTTACCAATAAATAAATAAATAAAGTATCGCAACTCTTTCTCATCGTATTAAGCAGAGACAATTTATTTAAAAAGGAAGAGTTTTTATAACAAAGATAAATAAATAAATAAAGATTTCTGACGCGCGTCGCCTCAAGGGAGCGAAGCGATCGTCTTTTATTTCCTCTGAGGTTTATGAACAGGAAGTGTAAAAAAACTATTTAGTAATTTTCCCTAGAATATGCTGAATAAAGCAAAGATTTCTGACGCGCGTCGCCTTGCGGCGAAGCGATCGTCTTTTGTTTCCTCTGAGGAATAAAGAGTCACAACACGATTCACTATTTCACGTCGTCAGCGCAGTACATACTATATGTATTGGTGCATAAATTATGTGATGTATAGAAAATTTTGCTTGGAAATAATAGTAAATACCTTAAGCCACAACGTGAGAGAGTGATTGAACGTACATGACGTGTCTCGAACACTATTTACTTGCACTCTACATTGGATACTATTTGCTCTCACTTATCCGGGTTTCCCTCTTTGATTTCAGGTTATCCAAGCATTAAAGAGTATCGGTGGTGTAGTGGCTAGAGCCGCTAAGTCTTGTTCGGAAGACGCGGATTCGATTCCCACCATGTAGGTAGGTACCAATATATTTTCGAGATTTTATTTCATATGTGCGTACGTTTATTCAACGCTCTAACACGGTGAAGGAACACTGCTGCGAAGAAATTCAAAGGTGTGGTGGTATGTGAAGTTGACCAACCCGCACTGGGCCAGCGTGGTCCACAAAGGCCCATCCTAATTCGAAGAAGATGAAACATCAATGCAAACGAAGTCGCAGTTAAAAGTCGATACAAAATAACACAATTATGTAAATAGATAATGAACAGCCAATCATTTTAATGAAAGGTCATCAGTATGCTGTCCTCTGCCACGGCAGTAATGACTGTAAATGGGTTCAGCTATGTTTAAATCGCTCATTAGTTCTTATGCATGCCGCAATAAGCGATAACTATGTTTTTATTCAACAGACGAGGTATTTTTTTGGAGTTGTTTTTGTTCGGAATGTACTGGCCTTGTCAACTAGTTTTTGTAATGATTTTTCATTTACCTCCACTTCCACTTGACAAATTAAGTACCTACCTACTTAGTATCATTAATTATTAATTATTAAGTTTACCAAAATGTGCAAGTAGACTTCTTTAGCGTCGATCTTTGCTTCTTAAAAATAACCAGTTTTTATATGGCACTAGTTTGACTTTGTGCTATTGTCAAGTTTTAAGAATCAGTTTTTATAATTAAATTTATGTTCTATATTTTTTATACAACAAAAAACTGAACAATTCTTGTTCCACAACGTTGTATATAATTTCATAAAAATAAATTTAATAGTATATATTTACAAGCAAACAAACTGATCAACTGACCGAGTTAACTTGTATTAAAAAAGGGGAGAAAAAGGGGGGGGGGGGGGGGGGAGTATCAAGAAATTATGAAACGGAGAGATTTGGAGTTATTTAACTAACCATTGTACTTATACATTCAATTTCAACGCAACTAGGAATGATTTTGTATGAATGAATTAAATGGAAAGTGTTGTGGAAAGTGTTCTGTTTTGACGACTCCGTAGCCCAGGTGGTAGTCTATCTGCCTCCGACGCACAGAGTCGCGGGTTCGAATCCCGCCCAGGGCAAACATTTGTGTGATGAACACCTTGTGTTTGCCTTGTGTCTGGTTGTTGTTTATCTATATAAGTATGTATTTATCTATTTGTGTAATGTATATCAGCAGTCTGGTACCCATAGTACAAGCTCTGCTTAGTTTGGGATCAGATGGCCGTGTGTGAAGATGTCCCCACATATTTATTTATTTAAAAAAAAAAGTAGGGCAAGGTAACCAAACACTCATATCACTACTGTCAAAATGCAAAGGGACTGACATGTGTCAGTTACATTACAGCTACATACACCGGACACGTGTTGTTACTTTTATACACTCGTATTCGTATGGAATCCTACATTATGTAAATATTCAGGTAAACACGAGGCAAAGTTTTGAAGTTGTATCTGTTCGCTTGTGCTGAGATAAGACTACTTTGTTATTCAATAGCTGATGGCTTCTTAATAGTAGAAGTTTCTAGATACCTATCACCTGTTTTTAAGATAAGTGTTTTGAAAGAACCAAGTTGTCTTAAATATTATTATAACAGTTTGAGACTGTGAGAGTACTAGGTACCTATCAACCTCACGCACTATGTCTCAAATCAAAGTAAATTACTTTACTGATCGAATGACCAAAAAATTGTTTTCGTCTGAAGGACAACCACCCTGAATGCCAAGGGTTGAAACTTGACTCGCTCGGCTTATAAAAGATTGCTACATTGTTCCAGGAAATATTGGGGCTAATACAGAAAGTCACGCTCTAATCCTTTATTTAAGTCCGTCTGATCTTTTTGCTCTGATTCAAAAGGGACTTTCGATGGACAAACTAATTTATGAGCTGTCAAACACCGAATTTGAATTTTATGGACGCGTCGAATGCATAATTTTAGAGTGGACGTAGAAACATTCAATAATAATAAGTTTAATAAGTTTTACTCAGCTTAAAAAATATTAATTTGACAGCTACGCCATTAGGTTATCATTCATTAAAAATAATATCATTCGTTTGTTCCAGTAATTACGGTCAGAAAATTAGAAATTGAGGCTAATTCTCACTGTCACGTTCTCACTGTCACGCTCAAATAATCCTTGATTCGTCGTCCGTACTTTTCACCTTTTTTAAAGATTGAAAAGGGACAGGAGATGGCCATCCTAATATTAGAGCTGTCAGCTTTAAAATTCGTCTGGATCTTAGCAAGTCATCATCAAGTAGTAAAGAAATTTACTGGCACAGAGTTACTGGCATGGTGTAACAAGCTCTCCACTGATGTATAGGCACAATTTTATTAAAACCTTAGCAATTTGATGAACTTTGCATACTTTCCTTCAAAGCTAATTGCTTTCTTTCATATTTTTTTGCTTTAATTTTGATTAACTCGGTAGGTATGCCAAATTGATTTTCTGAAATAGGCGTGGGCGCAAAAATCTTGTTAATAAAAAAAGAAGGTATTTTTTATAAATAATTATGATAAATTTAGTAATATTTTTTTCTTTACTATTTAGCAGACTTGTGGCCAGTCATAATAAAAAAAACTGGGTATCGGTTCGACTGGAGAGTCAGAACATAACCTGAAAATATTTCTGTTCTACGAAGTTTTTCAGTAGACAAAACATTATGTATGATGATGGTAGGTATAATTTGACGTTATATCTTTAATTGTGTAAGGCTGCCCTGAGGCGAGGATTCCTCAAGTATTTCGTGAAAACATCTTAGAGCCTTTCTGTACGTAGTTTTGTGAACAAATTAACCTGGACCCTTGTTTAATTTACCTTGCTCACAGAATTAATTAATACAGATCGTTTCAAAAAAATCGTTTTAAAAAAAGTCGCTGAGCGGATTTAAAATGGGCACATAGACGATGTTACCCACTGTTGTAATGTTGCTGTTTCCCTTTTATTAACCGACCGAGCGCGATGCGTGAGCGAAGTGTCTCCGTTTCAGTTTTGTTTTTTGACATGGACCTAATGCTTGTGTCGCAAAATCGACTTATTATCAAGCGCGACCACTGAGGGGAGCGGAAGGCACCCCTTTGGCCAAAATTGCTTTTATATGTCCATCTGACCATCTGTCCATCTGTCTGTCTGTTTGTTCCACTCTACAGGACGCGTCCCTCAACCTATTCTCGTGAAATTTTGTGAGCAAATTCGATATATATATATATAGAATGTTTTGTCGAATCAGTTTCTGAAATTTTTTAATAATTACGGAGTTAATAGTGTTAAAAACGTAAAGAAATCATAAATCAGCCAAAAAATATATACTCGGGAGATCTACAGCGCACAGAGCCACTAGAAATTGTTTATCACACTAATATTGTAAAGAAAATATATTTGGATATTTAGATGTTTGGATGTTGGATCCGCTTTCACGCCTTAACTCTGAACGGACTTGAATGAAATTTGGAATGAAGACAGTTTGTACCGTGGATTAACACATAGGATACTTTTTACAGGAAAAATAACGCGAGTTTAGCCGCGGGCGGACAGCTAGTAATTTATAAAACAATCTCGTAATAGGTGAAATAATTTCGTATGTTACTGTCTTAGGCCACTTAGGTACAAATTAAAACACACCCCTATATTCTATCCAGCGTTCTTTTTAACCTGGAACAATAAGAAATGTTTATTTAATTGTTGACCTTTGTTTTATTAAACCGTGTTGAATTCAGTCTAGGTTAATATTATATTAAAATAAAATCTATCTTAATCTTAACTTTGACAGAACAGTGAAGCCTTAGATAAATGAAAGGCTCGCGCGCTCGTGAAGCTTTTTAAGGAATTCATGCCTAAAGCTGTCGCACATTTAGATATATCAAATATTTTGAAACATACAGCAAATTAATTGAATGATACGTACTTACGAAGAGATACATAATAAATAATACATGATACCGAATGTTTTTTTGAAATAAATAACCCAAGGTTTATTAATAAGACAAAGAACACATTACTCTTATTGACAATATATCTAATTTGATAGCCACCTACAAAGCCATATATAAAAATCCATAGTCATACTCATGCTGACATAAATGGACCTCTAATATCTAATACCATTAGGAACAAAGCCACTCTTAGAAATAAAAGCTTCTCCACTTTCATTATATGGTTTCAGAACCATAAAAATGTTTAAGAGCTAATAAAGACCTTTACGTGCGAGGAAGATTAGTAATTTCAACGCTTCTGTGTAAGGCAAAGTAAATTCTTTTCAAGACTTTAATAACATCTTGTGAAAGCTTAATTTATTTATGACATTAAGATATACCTACCTATTTGCTCGTTAACAATTTTTGTTGCACTACGAAAAAGTAAAATAGCTATTTTAACTTATCCGCCATTTTTGTATTTGACAATGAAAGAACAAAATGCAAGTAATAAGAAAAAAAAACATCAAATTACCTAAAAAAACAAAATCGAACAAAAAATATATTTATCGAGACGAACTCAAGATCCAAACCAAAATGGACTTGGCGTACCAATTCTTTTAAGCCTGAAAACACGGGAAAATCCCGTTTACTAAAAATAAACCAGCTAGATCGATTTATCGACCCCAAAACTTGGAAATGCAGTTTTACTAAGGAAGGGTCGCATACTAGATCATGTACCATAATTGAAAAAAAAATGTTAATTAAATAATTTATAACAATAGACGGAGAAACATTTTATTTTTTATACTGCTTTTTTTACTCTATAGACTCAACAACGCAGCGCTTATAACATTCTTCTTCTTCTTCGAGTCAATGAAACATACAAACTAGATTTTTTCGGCTCAGTAAGTGCTCTGACGTCAGACTATGTAGGAAAAAGATGCCTCGACCTCACTGTACAGGGCCCTAGATCACGTGGTAGGCCTAAAAAGCGCTGGCTGGACGTCGTGAAAGCGGATATGAAAGAGAACAATCTCACACCTAAGGATGCCGAAGACCGGGCAAAGTGGAGAAGATTAAGTAGGAAAGCGGACCCCAGCACTAGGCCGGGGAAACGCTGGGACGAAGAAGAGTAAGTCCTCTGCCAGTCTGCCACGGCTCATAAGGTCCTGCATAGTACAAGCAGAGGGGCACAGTGAGCAAGAGAGCAAGTGCGTCATGTTTTGGGACGGGGCAAATTGTAAAGGTAATAAGTAGGTAAGTGAATCCACTAGAGACAGTTGCCAATACCAACCAATACTTTGTCATATCGTAAGGTAGCTAAGTGTACAATACTTGAATCCACGAGACAGTTGTCAAAACCACCCAATCAATACTGTAATCTCATATACTAACAATGTGGCTTTATTAACTCAAACTACCAGGAGCTTGTTAGCGTGATCTGGAATATCATGAAAGTCCTGGGTCCCGTTTCACGAAGAAACAATTACAAGTAACAAGTTAGAATTTGATATTCATTGCGTAGCCAATTCGCTTAAACTATTAGCTCTTACCGTTTTATCTCATTGTCTACGCAATGTACGTCGAATTGTACTTGTAATTTGTAACTTGTATAGCTTCGTGAAACGGCCCCCTGAGGGTTGTCAATATGGATTTCCACCGAAATGTATACGAAGCAGAGCGGAATCGGAATTACTTCGTCCGCGCAACTCCAAAATTGGTTTTCCAATATTGCATTGCATTTTGCTCTAACGAACAATATTGTGTGACGTAGTAGAGAGAGATTCGTTAGTGTAGTGGCTGCCTTCCGTCCCGGAGACGCGGGTTTGATTCCAACCACGTACTAATGTGTGAAGATGTCGCCCATTTTTTTTATTTTATTTATTAATATGTTTTTGAATTTCGAATGGGGTAACGGACTACTTTTTATTCTTTTTATAAATCCAAACTTCTTAGTTTCTGCTATCGAACACTAATTTTTTTTTTTTAATTGGCTGTGTTATAAAGGTTTGAAATTCAAGAATAGTCAGAAAGGCACATACCCACTTGTGACATCATTTGTTAGTAACGCCATATAATCTCCATACAAAAAATCGTTTTTGAAAGAGACAGACACATTAAAACTTTAAAAAATCACTGTAAATTCGTTTTTCAACCGATTCTGTTTTTTTCTTCGCGAATCGTCTGCTACTAATCTATATTTTAAAAATAATTCATAAAATATGGTAAATTTAAGAACAGTCCGATCCCCTATTCATATCTATGTTTATTCGACGCCCTTACTGTAAAGGAAACCTGCACACTCCTGCGAAGTAATTCAAAGGTTGTGAAGTCGACCGACCCGCACTGGGCCAGCGAGATTGTCATTGTAAGGCCTGATCTCCCTAATTCAAAGTAGGCTAGAGCCCCTCGGTGGCGACGTATAGCCGTCGATGGTGTAGTGTAAGGAGTATGGATACTTACTTGAGTTTTGTATGTATTAGAAAAGAAAAGACAAAACTAAATTCTTATGTCTTTGCGTATTACTCAAAGTCTTATGTCAATACGAAAACAACTGGATACTAAACGAGTTTTCCTGAAAAGGTGCTTTACAATGAGTAGATATATGTAAAACCTTTGAGACATTATCTTTTTCTAATCGTGTTTTTCGTTTGAAATTAAACATGATAAATAAAACAAGACAGACATTAAACAACTTTCGGGAAGAGGGAGGCTCACAGACGACAAAGAATTGGCCCTTTTTACAAAACCGTGCAGTCAGCTGAGTTGAGTAGTTGACTTTTTATATGGGAGATGCGTGTATATATCAGCTAACAGTTCAAGAAAAGTTATTCAATTTCACGAGTCTTATGATATCTCAGACGAATTAAATTACTCAATGTTTATCCAACAAAGGTCTTAAATCGGTAAAAGATATTGCTGCAAACCGTATCTTCAACGAAGGGCAAAAGTAAACGCTCACATAAAATAAAGGCAGTCATTTGGCTCTCAAGGGATAAAAACGGAACGGGCGGGAATAAAGGATATTGATGTATTCAGACTCGCCAAGAAACAGTTTCCTTTCTACCTCTATACACTACTGTCACCAATCAAATAATATATGTTTAAGTGACTGAATAGGTTGGGCCGTAGCATTGGCAAGTGGAAAGCGGTACATGTTTTGAGTTTGTGCGCCTACATGGACTGTACGCATTGTATTATAAGTGCGGTGGTCGTGAATAATGGATGGGTGAATGAAGGAATTATAGCTATTAGTGAAGCAAAACCTGTGGTTATTCATGTGGGATTAGGTGGAACAAAGGGCTGGTTTTAACATGGCGGCGGCAGCGGCGCGGCGGCGGTGGTAGGGTAAGTCCAAATTCGGAGTTTACTACATTATTAAGTCATTCAGATTAGTGTGAATTTAGAGAATAGTTTACATTTATATATGTTATACTTTATAATATATGTCGGAACGCGCCGATGGAAACATCAGAAGGGAAACTAAAAGGAAATACTCTAATGAGGGCGTATAAACGTGAATAGAGCCGTAAGGTAGGTAGTAGAGCCGTAACGGAGAGCTAATGATATCTTATAACTTGTACTATGTCCAAGTAAAACTGTCTTTCAAAATCTTCTCACCATGGTATATGCACATTTACTTATAGCTAATATTCCTAGGTGGTTCTCATACTTTTTCAGTGGTTTACAAATGAGCTAGAATCTAGCTTCTAGATTGTAAACACATGCTCTAGTTCGGTTTACATAATTCTACGTCCCGATATATTATAATAAAAAGTAGGTAAGTACTACACAAATACCTTACTTACTCTCTTTTTGATTCTCCTAATTTTCGCTTTGCATATTTTCTAAGCTTTGAAGATGTTGTTCGCACTCTCAAAGTTCGCACCTAACATAAATTAGATACGTGACACAAGTCTACGATTGAATATCGGAATATAAGCAAAAGTAATCAATAGTTAGGTACGCAAAGGAATTGAGGCACTTTATTGAAGTTAAATTATAAATTTTCTCCAAGGTATAATAACCTCGCAGTCCTTCCGTATTGCTTTGGAACAGATATTGGCCCCGATTCTAAGCAAAAAAGTTTCGTATTTTTAGAAAATATAAACTGGTGTTCAAAATATCTTTGGAGTTTGGACCGAGGACCGAGGTGGAATGCAAAAACAATTTACTTACCTTTGACAAATACCTTACCTGATTTAGATGGTCAATAATAGAAAACATTATTCGTTCGTTTTATTAAAAGTTTAGCGGGACTAATCGCGATAAGAAATAGTCTAAAATTAAATTAAAAATAGTAAAATTACCGAGAGTTTAAAAAGTTGTTCGTGTACTTCGAGAGCAGTGGTTTTATTTTTTATTCATTTATCTTCACAGTCATAAGACAAATCGAATGTAATTTAAGGATTAGACCGCTCGCTCTATTTTTTTATCGATGATCGTAGCCATAAACTTGGAACGTGCTCCGGTTTCCATGAATTGGAAACATTTCTTTCGTGAAGCTTCAACATCAACATCAACGGCCCGTTACAGTCCACTGCTGGACTATGAGCCTCCTCCACTTAAGTGGAGGGTTTTGCCGTAATCTCCACGCTTGGCAGTCGGGTTGGAGATCGCAGATTAAAAGGTTACTGTATCAGCGCTCTCATGAAGCTTCGTTTAAGCTAATTGTTACCAATTGTCCTGATACTCGTAGTTCCATTTTATCAATTTGTTTTTAAGTGATACATCCGCCAGTACCACCTACTTATAAGTTTTTGTCTGTTTTCGAATTTCATTATTACAGCCATTTTAGATTTAGAAAAAAAGGTAACAAACTACTACTACACTCTCGTTATTAGCTCATTATCAAGGGGTTGCAAGTGATCAAACTCTATTCGACGCTATTTCAAGATAAATTTTGTCAGTATTCGCGTGATCGAATCGTTGAAATTTATTTCGTCCACGCGAATTCAGATTACACGCCGTCTGCCTAATATAAAGGCGTATTCTAAAACAGTCCTGTCCGTCCGTATTCTAAAATTTACTACCATTTTACTAGAACTTTTTGTTAAATTCGGGTTAAATGTCTAAACTTTGGAATTTTGGAACTAACTAAAAT
Organism: Carpatolechia fugitivella; assembly: GCA_951230895.1. Classification (NCBI taxonomy): domain Eukaryota; kingdom Metazoa; phylum Arthropoda; class Insecta; order Lepidoptera; family Gelechiidae; genus Carpatolechia; species Carpatolechia fugitivella. The sequence goes on from OX579660.1 coordinate 9,386,931, forward strand.
TTTGCATAAATTTACCTGAAACTGGTCTTAAATCGGAAAATTTTGGTATGGCGTTTGGTTCAGTGGCATGTTTTTTTTTATAGATGCAAATGACATGTTTGACTTGTTTGTTTGTTTTGTCATGTTTTTTTTTTATTGTTTTTTTACGTAAATTTATTTATCAACCGATATCGAGAAAGATTCAAATTATTTATTCAAATAAAAGAACTATGACATATTGTTGAACAAAATATGCATTTTACTGTGGAAAAGAACGTTAAAGAAATTCCATCTACTCCGTTGTAATTTTATGAGAGAAAATTCTTTTAAAACAACATAGAAAATGTTTCTTGGGGAAAGTTGTTTAGTTTCATGGTCTGAACGACATATTAAAGTTTGTGCACTGAATAAAAAATAACCCTGCAAGGCATGTATTTATTTTGTTTTTTGTGCTGCAAATATATTAATTCTATTCTAAGTAAGACCAATAAATGGATATACCTACAGACAGCAAAATTACCCTCGTGAAAATGCAGCAGAAATAGAAAACACGAGAGAAAAGTGTATAATTATGGATAGCCATGCATTTCACATTTTACAAACCTCTTTACCAAGGTAAGTGCTCGGGACACGAGATTAAGATGCGTTATAAATAATGAGCTGTCCCTCGTCGGTTGTTACTTAAGATGAGAGGCTGCATTTGTAAAGATAAGCCTCGAGCGAGGCCATTTTGTTACACGAGTGTTGAGAGTGGTTTTAGACCGCTATTAAATGATGAATTAATCAATTGGCTTCTCAAGTCTTCTTCATTTGTTTGTCTTTTATGCTTCTAGAGACTTAGCTCTTCTCCACAGATTCCGCCATTGTAACAGTAAACTCACAAAAAAATGCCGAGTAAGGATGTAAAATTATTCTATGTTTTTTTTTTTTTTACTTTTTTGACCTACTAAAGTCAAACTCAGCATACTTATACTTACTCATTTTGATCATTATTAAACTCGACCAAATGAACAGGGCTGCCTGACCTATTTCTGAAGCGTATTGTTCCATGTCGACCAATGTCGACGAAAATGGAGTAATAATACAGGCATAATAATATTCAACGTATTACAAGTAATAGGTAGGTATGAGTAATAGTAGGTTATTTCAAACCTTTTAAACATCTCAGTCATCCTAATATTTTCTGAATTCTGATAATACGAGTCTCATCTGCAGATAAATGAAAAAGTTTTACTATTTCATTTAGCTGCAAAAAAGTTCTTCTCAAAAGATAATTTTAAGCAGAATTAACTTACCAACTCCTATATCTTGTGTTTCCTGTAACAAAGAAAATACAAACTTAAAAACCAAACATTTCAAACAAATTAAAAATTATTAGCGCAAAACGCATCTTGCAATTTATTTTATAATCACGACAGCAAAAAAGTTTTATAGCTATTCAATAGATCAAGTCTGATATTGTCAAGATTGCATGCTTGCCGTGCTGTAAGTATATGGCCAAACTGACTACACTGACTAATCCCGTCAGCAGTTCAACTAGCCTGCAACAGTTTTCAAACTTTTTACTTTTATCAAGGTCCAATCTTAAAACTGATTCTTATTGGCTGACTCTGAAAATTAAGTATACGTAAAATTCAGTTGATTCAAAAATTCTTCTTCATCTTTCCATGCCGATTCGGCGTGATTCGGCGACTAGATGTTATTATTGATGTTAACAAATCGATTTATGCAAAGAAAAACTAGCGCACTGATTTCTAAAATCTAACATTTCATAAAACTATGATTTATAAAAGAATAATAAATGGTAAGCTAAGCAAAAATGTGCTGTTAGGTAAAAATACAATGGTGATCGTGAGTATTCGTGAGGAACTGTAGCACAATGCTTAAGTAGGAATAGGTTTAAGTCACGCGATTGCATTTTCAAAGGGGAAAGAGGATATTAATATACTGTTGTGTTTAGATATAGGTTATTTACTTACAAGTGATAGATGGAAATTATACACAAGAAAGTATTTACCAACACCTACCTAGAAACTGATATTCTAAAATATAAAAGTATAAATTGCTGACAAAATTTGTCTTCGATAAAGCCTAACCTTGCATTAAATTTATCCTTTAATATGCAAATTGACAAATAAGCTCTTAAGCTTCAAGTTTTTAGCCGATAATCGATTCGTAAAAATAGATTGAGATTAGAGAGACAATCATATTCTGATTATCCCTTGGCTGAAAATAAAGATGGTCTGGATGGTAATTTACCCATTCAGTTTAGTGTTTCTAACGCAGCGCAGAATTGAGCTGTTTACAGGCAGGTCAAAAAAATGTTTAATGGGTAATTTTAATGGTTTAAGAATTGTTCTGGTATTTTGCCAAAGAAGTCAGGTACAATCCGAGTAATCCGACTGAAGAAATTATTTTAAAAGCGGGCTTTTGATTTCCTGAAACCGCGTTTCAGTAAGTGCTTTGGGTTTAAAAGGGTCAGACAGGCGTAATGGCGGGCCAAGACCTTTTTAAGCTCCAATATTAATAATGTTTTTTTTTGTACTTGTATTAAACTTATCGATCAAACAGTTATTGATGCATTTCAACTCTTTATCAGATAACAAAGTCGATTGCCCTCTATCATCTCATGAACATCAAATTTATGTTCACCCAAACCATTCTGATTAGGCAATCGATAAACATTCTGATAAAACAGAGGTTACTCGACATTGGAGAATAGAAATAGGTGCCTGTGTCTATTCGTAAATCTCCAATGTTTATGCCAGTTTTATTTGCTATTGTAACAATATTGGTATCTAGAGAATGTGGTGAGCATCACGCAGCCGCTCCGTCTTGCTGAAAAGTCGTTATTCCTATTGATTTAAAATTTGCTAGAAGCTGCCAAAAATAAAATCTATGCAGATGGTTGAAGAGTTCGAAAATGAAGGCTACGTTTTTAGGTGTAATGATAAGCATGCAAAGTATCAGACTGTTTTGGTTGCTGGTAAAGAGATCGGATGGAACAGCTTTGCTATATCGAAGAAGCCGATTGTTGCATTCTATATAGCAGCCACTACGCCACTTTTTAACACTTACCGCCCCTAATTCCTCATATTCTTTCCATTACGTGGATAAATATACATTGATACTTACGAATTTACTTCTTTCTTTCTCTTTTTGTTTAAGCTCTGCCTCTTTTTTTGCTTGCTGTATAATTTCGTCAACAAATTCAGTTGCCTGACGTAGTTTTTCTGGATCACCCTTGAACGCTGCTATCCTTTCAGACAAAGCTGCGGCTTCGCTGTCCTGTATCATTTTGATGATCACTAAAGATCCCACAGGTGTCTCGAAAAACTGACACTTTACTGCACGAATTTTTCACATAAAACGTGCGTTTTAATCACTGTCACTAAGAGATTGGATTCGCGCATCGCGTGATGGTGGGTGGTCGCATGGGGGTGTTTCACCCTTGCTTTGTTGGGGTTTTGCCCTTTGATGTTGTGCAGGCAGACGTGTGGCGACGCCGGCGTCGTTCTGGGTACTGGCTGGCCGGGCTAGCAAGCAAAGCGGTCGGTGAGCGACCGACGACGACGCTCCGCTCGATCATGCGCCGCGGATGCACGTCGCACCGGTTTGAGATTACTCCTACGTAAGCAGTGGCGTATTAAGGGGGGATCCGGAGGGAAACTCGCGTGGCTAGACTCCTGTACTATATTTTTTCAGCCGATCGTTCAAGGCCTTAGGATATTTATGCAACATAAAAAAATCCTTAATCATTCGGCAGACGCTGAACAGCTAAATAGTTTTAAATATTGATTTTTGAGCGGACCAGGGCGGAGGCGTCATTTGGTATTGCCGCCCCAGGCCTTCAGACAGCGTTAGGTCCTTTTAGTCTGTGTTTTTGCATCGACGCACTGTTGCAGCGCATCGAATCGATTGCGTTGCGATACAGGCCCGGACACTTGTCCTAATGTAGACCTGCACACATTATGTAAGTCCGATACTGTACCCAGGCATTCTAGATTGTCTGCTAGGTTTACTGAGATACTTAATTAAGTTGAGATGACCTAGGGACTGTCACTTAAAAGAGTGGTTTCTTGTCTTGGCTCGGTATGTAGTACTCATGGAAGGGTAAGTAATATTGATTTATTTAAAGTGAATTAGAATTCCGTGATTAGAATGCTAAATAGCCTTTACTATTGTACTATCTAAATAAGCTTACCTACTTATCTTTATACAGAGAGTAAGTTGAAAGGATAAAAAAACTACATTTTATATTTAAATTATGTAGTAAGTACCTAAAACCGGAAAAACAATTTTCTGTTTCCCCCGAGACCCGTTGTAATGTGATTCAGAATTATGGGCTTATTGTAGTACCCCCTATCATTTTGTAGAGACGAAGTTCCCGACACCCTGTATTGTATACTAATAGCAGCGTAGGTACGTACGTAGTAGGTATGTTATTTACTTTGGGTTTACAGTGGCTTTATACAATATAGTACACGTGTTTGTAAAATAACGCAAAACCTCTCAGCCCATGAAACTGGAAAACTTTTGTTCTGGAACATTATCGAAATCGCAAAAAAAAATGTTTTATATACAAATTGACTCGGCTAGCTGATGAGATTGTACGAAAAGTAAAAACGAAATGCGATTTCACTAACACGCTGTATATAGGTATTTACTTCTGTACAAACAAAAATAAAAACTTTTTAGATCAAAAATACAAACGATGTTCTTACATGAACGTCAAATAACCTCCATAATCACTCCTACTGGTTACTAACGATCCTGTAATATATAAATCTATAAGTAGTTTTATAATTATTAATAATATTCGCATTTAATATTTTGTGTACATTGTTGCTAAGTAATATATAATCAACTTCTGTTTATCTATCTAAATCTTATGTATAATATTTCCTCTTTTATCTACTGTTTATTTTCCTATAATAATCCCTTCTGAAACCTATCCAAATTCCGATCCTAATTCAATATTTATAATACATTATACGTTTCCTCCTTTTTAACAAAATGACTGTGGCGATGTGCAAACCGCACCATTCCAATAAAAAAAAAAACACAATTTACATACCAGAGTCGATTTATAAACCTGGTTGATACCTCTAATGTCCCGTGTTAAATAATTTCTGTTACTGCGTTTTCATTGAACCTGTGACCGTCCGTGCAGCAGCCCGAACCATTAACTACACCACTGACTCTAACTTATTCCAACCCTGACCGCAGCGCAGTCATGAGGAGAATCTGTGAATGCGATTGACCGCCATGGCAACATTATCATGCAAAATTTAACGTCGAGACAAGTGCGATAGCCTGATAGAGAAAATTCAAACATAAGAAGGCACTTTTGTGTTACATTTACATCACATTATAGACCCTATTAGAATATTCTAATTCTATACTCGGCAGATTTCAGCGGGGTACATTTAGTTTTCAAATATCTCAGCCGAAAGATGTCCAGCGACCAAGGATCCCACAATGATGAAGAAAATATTCTTATCACTTAAACCGATGACATGGTTTCTTCGAACAGCTATGTCTATACCTAATAGTTTCAAAGTTACCCATACTAACCCATCTAAATGTGCCATCCCGTATAACGTGATAGTAGTTAACAAAACCTCGGGTGTGCCTCGGATGATAGTTCAGCCCACGAATCTGAACAACATCATGAGATAGTAAACATGAAAGTTCTTATTTGCGAAATCAAGAAAATTTCGAACAAAAAAATATAATTAAAATGGGATGTTAAGTATGAAAGTTCTTATTTGCGAAATTAAGAAAGAGAGAGAGAGGTTCGTGTTCTGCGCTATTTAACGAACACGTTGTATTCAAGTCTGCGCCTGCTATAAATTACCAGTTTGGTACTTTTGGTAGAAATAGCGATTAGGTTTGTTAAAAAAAATAACACTTAGTATATGGATGAAATTAATGTCAGTATTGCTAAACGCAGTTTGGCGAGAGAGCAAAGTAAACCAAACTAAACCACAACCAAATCTAAAAAAAAACCCAAACCCTAAACTACGAAACTTAATCATGCTAAGTCGTGATTCTGAATCTAAAGTGCAAATATGAACAGTAGGGTTGGTGAGTAAATATTTACGCACGTGTAGGTACACACGAATTTGATTAGCAAACAGTAACTACTAACGAAATTATGACACAATAAACCCGCTGGGACGACCGTGGCCATCCACTTAGCAACGTTCGTGAGTTACAAAATACTGACATAGGCCTAATGATAATTGGCGTCGGAACATGATTATAGTTTAGCCTTCATCAACAGCTCATATACGCCCCCGAGGGGCTCGAGCCTACCCTGAATTAACAGTCAACCACCCTGGTCCAGAGCGGATTGGTCGACTTCACACACAACCTTTGGGCTTTGGTTTTCTTCGCAGGAGTGTGCAGGTTTCATCACGATGTTTTCCTTCACTGTAAGAGCGTCGAATAAACGTACACCCGCGTCTCCCAGACGGGAGGCAGCGGCCCTAACCAATAGTCCACCGACCGTTAAAATCACTAGTGTTTTGTGAAATAGTTTGTTGCCTAGAATTTTGTAGTATTTGAAAAAGAAAATAAATTGTTATTTAATACTATTTAAAAAACTTGGTGGAGTTGCTGAGATGCTTATTTTTATGGATAGAAGCGTGGACTTGTGTATTTTTATGACTATTATAATTTGGGTGAACAAAATAAAACGGAAATGTTACTGAATATTTATTCGATATTTTGTCCGTGAAAATATTAAATGAAACTGATATTTACAATTATTACGATAACCACTATACAATAAAATTATTTTAAACTGTGTAGCAAGCACATACCACACTAAAACATAAATAACCTCTAAACTGCAAGAATCAATCTTACACACAAAATTCAGAGACATAGGACTAATCTAAAAGGACTTTTACAAATTAAAATACAATTCTCATAACAAATCTATACAAGAATATGTTTATCTTATACAGGGTTTAATAGAAAGTAGAAATATATACAACGCATTAACTTATTAACGCACAACCTTTCCGGCGGTAAGTCAGCTCTAAACCAACTTTTGTTCCACAAATGTTTCGGGACTATAAACTTTAATAGAACAATTGAATGACTTACACTTTGCTGACATTTTTAGATGATGCCAAGAGGCCTCGTGGTGGCTTCAGTAATTGTACTATTACATTACTGAGCCCAATTCACCGAACAATCATTCAAGGATATATCTTAAACCTACAAATAACATTCGACACTGGCGAAATACGTCTATATAAGATGTGTCGTCATTAGTTAGGAAGAAGAAAAAAAAAACTTAGCATAATAATTTTGACGCAGTGAATTATTTAAAAAAGTGCAAAAATATTTTTCATAAATAAGGAATAAAACTGGAACTGGCACAGAGCAAGTGGCTAATAGGCGTTTTTTTTTTTTTTTTCCTTTGGCATGGTGCGGTTTGCACATCGCCACAGACATAAAAACGAGGAAACGATTATTAAAAAGATTAAATTATAATAAGGATCGGAATTTGGATTAGAAAGATTCAGAAAGGATTACAGGAAATATATAGTAGGTAACAAAGGTAAGTAAGAGGAAGAAAATGATAAAAGATAAATAAAAAAAGTTAATATTATATACGAATATTATTAACAACTATAAAACTACTCATTGTTCAAACAAATTGTCAGATGGATTTATTGACTCCTTGTCATCAATAGCGACATCTCTTGTGGTGCCATAGTTGCAGTTTTATTTCTAATTTCCAAACCTTAGATAAATGAAAGGCTCGCGCAGCGCCGCCCGAGCTTTTTAACCCCCGACGCAAAAAAGAGGGGTGTTATAAGTTTGACCGCTCTGTGTGTCTGTGTGTGGCACCGTAGCTCTTAAACGGGTCAACCGATTTGATGATTTCTAGCGATGGTTCTTAGACATGTTTCATCAAAATTGGTTCAGCCGTTTCAAGGTCATCAGCTCTTTTGTTAACTGCAGTAGGGTTCTTTGACGCATAATGTGTATTTACTTTTTACTTTTAAACGTATGTGTGACCTAAAATTTGAAAAACTCATGTATGCTATATAACTTTGCATAATGATGGAATTATTGGTCTGATGCTGCAGCCAGGATATTCAGCACTCTTGAAAAAAATATAGCAGATATGTCGTGTTTGGATTAGTTTTGATCAGTATTTGATTCAAGATACAATGCAATGGTGGCAACACGATAAGCTGATGCTGCAGCCACGATATCCAGCACTCTAGTACACTCTTGAAAAAATAATACCAGATATGTCGTGTTTGGATTCTTTTGATCAGTATTTGATTCTACATACAATGAAATAGTGGCTACACGATGAGCTGATGCTGTAGCCAGGATATCCAGCACACTAGTACTCTCTTAAAAAATACTCTCTAATTTGATAAAATAAAAATAAAAATAAATTATGATATGAGTACAGTTATATCTAAAGATATAACTGTACTCATATCATAATTTATTTGTAATAAAGTTTAAAAATTATGAAATAAAAATAAAATAAAAATTTAAAAACCCCCGAAGCAAAAAAAGCAAAAATTTAAAAAGTCAAAAATAATACCTATTGTTGAGCCATCGAATTCGATAAAGTAACACCTATATATTTTAATTTTATTATAGAAATTGATGGATGGCACGATTTGGTTTGCTCGTTGAAATGACGCAATAATGTCACGTCGGGGTACCGCTAAGTTTAAAAAAAATATCGTATTAAAGCAAGTTGGTTGGATATGCTAGCAAATTAATAGAGAGTCAATCAAATGAAGCGTCTGACTTACTTAAGCTTAGGTAAGCGGTACCCCGACGCGACATTATAGCGTCATTTCAACGAGCAAACCAAATCGTGCCATGCCATCCATCAATTTCTATAATAAAATTAAAATATATATAGGTGTTACTTTATCGAATTCGATGGCTCAACAATAGGTATTATTTTTGACTTTTTAATCATTTATCTAAGTTCCAAACGTTGTTCAGATTCATAGATTACAAGAAGTTTTGCGTTTTTAGCTAGCACGTTGTATAAGCCCTACAAGTACAGATGCCCATGTTTCTTGAAGACACTTGTTTTATTTACTTTATTCTAAGCCCCTCAAATATTATTTATGTTTTTTGTTACAATCTATTTCCTACCCTATTTTTAGGTTGTGTTTACTTTTTTTAAGAAAGTGTTAATACCTGGCTGGTTCGGCAAAGACTTCTTCGCTTCCTGTTTAGGCTTCTTTCCGTCTTTATTTTCTGCTTTCGCTTCCTTCTTCCTCTTATTTTTAGGGCTTTGTTCATTTGCGTCGCCTTCTGCGACTACTTTCTTCTTTTTAATTTTCTTTTTTTCTGTTTCCTTTTCCGGTTCAGGTGCGGGTTGCAGGAAAGGAGTGACGTCATCCATGATCATGGCGAATTTCTGGAAGTAGTTCCAGAGTGCGTCGATACAATTTTCCGGTTTTCGCCCCTCGGATGTTTCCCAGAGCGGTCCGTATAACCTTGGCTTAAGTTTTTCTGTAGGTTTCTTGAGTTCCGACTCGAATTCGTCTTCTAAGTGTTTCAGTCTGACCTTCTGAGTTTCTGGTGACAGTGACAATACATTGTCGTCTTCTTCATCCATTGTCGCTTCCTGTGCAAAGAACGGAATATTTAAGCACTTCCTGTAATGAAAGGAAGTGTGGACTCAAAACTTCACTAACTTCAAAACATAAAGTCACGCTTTTTTCCTGAAGGGGTGGGCATAAATCACATCCTTCCATTTGCTACGATCCAGACATACTTCTTTCGCTTTATACACATTCATCAATCTCTTCATGTATGCTAGTTGGTTTTGGGTATTCCTAGACCTGGCATTTTTCCAGAACATCCCCGATCTGATCGTAGAACTCACTACCTTAACTTACCCCATAACCTCACTCACCCCCTTAACTTACCCCACAACCTCACTCAACCCCTTAACTTACCCCACAACCTCACTCACCCCCTTACCACACAACCTCACTTTCTTAATTTACCACATAACCTCACTCACCTTTTTAAATTACCCACAACCTCACTCACCTCCTTAACTTACCCCACAACCTCACTCACTTAATTAACCACATAACCTCATTGACAACCTAACTTACCCCATAACCTCACTCACTTTTTCTTACCACATTACCCAACTATCTCCTTAACTTTCCCCACAATCCCAACACAATGGGGTAGACTCACCCTATTAACTAATCCCATAACCCCACTCACCTCCTTAAGGCTATCTACGCCCCTCTTCGTTTCGCTAGTTACTGGGCTTATAACATCTTCAATCAATCAATCAATCAGCCTATTGCAGTACACTGCTGGACGTAGGCATCCCCAAGGGTACGCCAAAGCGCACGATCTCCCGCTTTCCTCATCCAGCCACCACCAGCGACCTTCTTCAGGTCATCAGTCCACCTGGCAGGGGGGCGTCCCACACTACGTTTCCCGAGACGCGGTCTCCATTCGAGAACCCGTCTGCTCCAACGCTCATCGGTTCTGCGACAGACGTGGCCAGCCCACTGCCACTTCAGCTTGCTACATTTCTGGACAATATCCACCACCTTGGTCCTCTGCCGGATGATTTCGTTTCGGATTTTATCCCGTAGCGAAATACCAATCATAGATCTTTCCATAGCTCGCTGAGTGACAAGTAGCCGGTGGGCCAGCTTCACCGTCATGTTCCACGTCTCGGCTCCATATGTCAAAACGGGTAGGACACACTGGTTATAAACCCTGCTTTTCAGGCATTGCGGTAGCGGCGACGAGAAGATATGTCGCAGTTTCCGCTGCCCAGCCCAACTGTGCTCTTCTTGCGATTTCACGCTCAAAGTTGTCTCTACCCAACTGCAATGTCTGCCCGAGGTAGACATATTCTTGGACAACTTCGAGCACTTCGCCATTGATCGAGATCGGTTCCGGAATTATTAGTTCGTTGAACATGACCTTAGTCTTGTCCAAATTCATCCGGAGACCGACTGACAGTGAGGCAGCGTTGAGACTGTGCAGCATTTTTTGCAGATCCTGCAACGATTCAGCCATTATGACTATGTCGTCGGCAAAGCGGAGGTGATATTCGCCATTAATGTTGATGCCCAATCCGTTCCAGTCTAGGGTTTTGAAGACATCCTCCAGTGCGTTGGAGAACAGTTTCGGAGAGATGACATCCCCCTGTCTCACTCCTCTGAGCAACTGGATGGGTTTTGTCTTATGATTCTGTACTTGGACGGACATCGACGCCATACTGTACAAGCTTCTCAGTACCTCCACGTACCGCCAAAAAAAAAAAAATAATGACGGATCTAAGTGATGTAATAACATCCTATGGAAATAAATTATTTTGACTTTGACTTAATCGACTTGGCATCGCTGCAAAGATTCCAGAACAGCCCAGGTCTCGATGGAGTCGAAGGCTTTCTCGTAGTCCACAAATGCTAGACACAGCGGCTGATTATACTCTTGCGACTTCTGTATAACCTGTCTCACTGTGTGGATGTGGTCTACGGTACTAAAACCTTTTCGAAACCCAGCCTGTTCTGGAGGCTGGAAGGCGTCAAATCTTGCGGCGGTTTGTGAGGACTCTCGAAAACAGCTTATAGACGTGGCTTAAGAGCGCGATTGGTCTGAAGTTTTTCAGGAGTTTTATATCTTTTCTTGAAAAACAGCGCCACCACGCTCTTACTCCACGCCTTCGGGGTAGTTCCATTGGCATAATATATAACATCTTATCCTAACTCAACTCGTCAATAAGGCACCCATGTGGGACGAACACTTCATTGTCGACCTCGTGATCGCCATTATCAGCCTCATCTTTGCTCCTACCAGCACTACCATATAACTCACTTCCTTCATCTACCCTATACCGTCAGCTTTAACTCATCCTATAATCTCATACACTACTATACACACCTTAAAGCAACTCATTTCAGTCCGATCAGGATGTCATTTGTATGAAAAATCAATGCACCTCTTACGCTCACTTACCCAATTAACTAAACCCATAACCTCACTCACCTCCTTAGGCTATCTACGCTTACAACATCTTATCCTAACTCACCTCATCACTAAGGTACCCATGTGGCACGAACACTTCGTTGTCGACCTCGTAATCATCATTACCAGCTTCATCTTCGCTCCCGCCTGCGCTACCGTCTAAACTCTCCCCGTCAGCTTCGTCCTCCCAATCGTCATCGCTATCCACTTCGTAGTCTAGTTGTTTCTGGACAAAATAAAATGAAAATGAAATTAAAACATTGTTTTTTTTCACAGTGAAATATTTTAGAATCACTCTGTAACGTTTGTATGTTGAATTGAAATAGACCCTAAGGAATCACACTTATAACATAAAATATAGTAAGTATATTCATTCATTCATTCATTCATATATAAAAGTATGTTTAGATGTTTGTTCCGCTTTTACTGAACGGATTTCGATGAAATTTGGAATGGAGATAGTTTGTACCCTTTGCGGAAAATTACACAATCGTGGCCAGCTAGTCTAACCTAAGAAGTAAGAGCAAGTTAAGGTGTGGAGACAGCTAAAATATTGACCGCTATTTTATTAAATTTGCGAGACAATAGCTTTGTTTGCAAAAAAAAATTGTAGGCGAGTAAATACTTTTATTCTATAATATGCTCTATCTGTTGTTGGTTTTAGAAATTAGTAATATTAGCAGGCGTTACCTCCTGTCCGAAGGGTCTCCTAGGCCTGACGAAGGCGCTTTTCTTCCGCCAGGTGCCCCAGTACGGCGGGCGGCGGTTCTCGTGGAAGCTCAGTAGTTTAGGGCGAAGCTTCTCGCGCGGCGCGGACTCGCAGGCCAGCGCAGACCCGGCCTCCTCCATTAAAGGCAATTCGTCTTCTGGAATGTGATTGAATATGTTGTGAAACAGGATAAAAAAAAAAATGGAAAAAACATAAGACAGTAAAAAAATAAAGTAAGTAAGTTGGATAAAGGAAGAATTATAAAATACTAGGTGTAAGCTTAAGGCTTTCTTGTCTGTCTGCTTATTAGTTAAGTTTTTATTATACTACAGGGTGGCCTACGGCAATGCCACACACAAGCAGAGCATTCCCAAACAAAAAAAAAACATACACATTGCATACATATACAAACAACACACATTACACGCACACACACACAGACACACACTACTTTAAATATTTTAGATAAACTTGAGATTTTTACTGAAAAAATATTTCACTTTAATTTTAAGATTAATAAAATTTTATGCATTCAAGAACTACAATTATTTACATTATATCTAATACCTTAGAATCTAACACTGTGGTCACTAATGTTCCGTCAAGGCTACGCTCGATTAAACCGTGGGTCACGCCAGGCGTCTTACGATGCATTAGAAATCGTAATAATTTACACAAAAAAGTTTTAAAAGATCCTTTCAATGAGATAAATAAATTAACTTATTCTAGGTACAGAAACTACTGTACTAAACTGCTAAGAAAACTTAAGAGAAATTACGAAAGGGACATTTTAGCCAAATCTATGGGTAATAATAAATTATTATGGAAAAACATTAAAAATATCACGTATACTAGTAGATCAAATGACTCTAATCCTGAGCTTATTAACTTAAAATCCACACCTGCAGCCTCAGCTGATTTCGTAAATAAATATTTTGTCAACATTGGCAAGGAATTAGCACAAAAAATACAACCGACAACTAGCCTAAACTCTTATTTAAGTAACATACGTTCTGCACCTAATTCGCTCGTTCTCCTTCCGACAGACCCACTTGAAGTCAGTAGCATTATTATGCAGCTCAAGTCTAATAGCTCCCCAGGCTGGGATAACATAAGTACCCGCTTCTTGAAGTTGGCACTTGCTGAACTGGTTCCTGTTGTCACTCATGCTATAAACCTTTGCTTTGAAAGGGGTGTCTTCCCCTCTGCGCTCAAACAGTCTATTGTGACACCGGTGTATAAGGATGGGGACAGAGACGCTGTCAACAATTACCGACCTATTTCAGTGCTTCCTGCACTCTCAAAAATTTTTGAAAAGCTGCTTAATAAGAGACTAATTAATTATCTTGACACTTATAACATTTTATCGCCTAACCAATTTGGATTTCGCCAAGGTAAATCAACTGAGGATGCAGTAGCTGCTCTTACGTCTCTAGTTACCGAAAAACTGGATAAGCGCAAAAAATGTATCTCAATTTTCGTCGATTTAAAAAAGGCGTTTGACACCGTCTCTCTCCCAGTCCTTATACACAAACTTGAGCGCATTGGTGTCAGGGGTAATCCTCTTCAGCTTTTTACTGATTATCTGACAAGTCGAAGACAGAGAGTAAAACTTGGTAACTGTCTAAGTGACTTCGAGGAGGTGTCATTCGGCGTGCCGCAGGGAAGCATTCTTGGACCTACTTTATTTCTGATATACATCAACGATTTGTGTGATTTTCAGCTCAGGAATGCAAAGATCTTTTCGTACGCCGATGACACCGCCATCGTATTCTCTGGTGACTCTTGGGACTGTGTCAAATATAGTGCTGAATCAGGGCTGAAACTGATAAATAACTGGTTGAAGTACAATATTCTTACATTAAATACGGATAAGACCAAGTATATTTGTTTTAGTAATTATAATGACGGTCAACCTAATTTAGATTTCAATGTACGAATTCATGACTGCTGTGGCGATACTAATTCAATCTCGGCAACTTGTACGTGCCCCAGTCTTCAAAAAGTGTCACAAGTCAAGTATCTGGGTATCTTTCTCGACCAGCGTTTGTCTTGGTATCCGCATCTCGAATATCTTACCAAAAGAATCAGGAAACTGACCTGGATTTTTAAAACCCTGAGATATGTGGTGCCAAGTACGGATAAATCTCTATGTAAGAGTAATGATCTTCTTAAACAAATTTATTTAGCCCTAGTTCAATCCATACTGGCTTATTGTATCCCGATTTGGGGCGGAGCATCTAAATCTAAATTTCTTCAAGCTGAACGTGCGCAACGTAACCTCCTCAAAGTCATGTATTTCAAAAATAGGAGATTTCCCACAGAATGCTTATATCGGCTCTCAAATGTAATGACTTTGAGAAAATTATACATTACCCATATTGTAATAAAAAAACATAGGACTCTTAAATATGACCCCGAAATTATGAAAAAGCGAAGGAAGGATATGGCTATTACTATACCACAAACTAATACAGCTTTAGCTGGTAGGCAATTTAGCAAACGTTCCGCTAAGCTATATAGTACAGTAAATAAACAATTAGACATATATCGTAGACCTTTACATGAATGTAAGACTATTATTTCGAAATGGCTTGAATTTAAAACTTATAATGAGGTTGAGGAGATGCTGAATGGATAGTGGAACTTGGAACATCAGGTTACCAATCCCAAGACGTTGTCGTAGGGCTATTCATTCGGCATCTCTTCTTCTTATCTTGATCCTCCTGTTTCTTACTCTCTATCTGCACACATTTATAGTTCCACGACATTTCTTTATGTACCTATACCTCCATCCACTTGACCTAATGTTTGTATGGAGGAGCGGCGGGGTGTGGGGTGGTCGCCTCCAAGTGTGGGAGTGGGATGATAATCCGTGCGGACACATGTATCCAATCGGAGTAGCATCCTTCCCCCCGGCACATCCCGGGCAACACGGCTAGAGACTGGAGAGGCATCACCAATCCTCTCTCTAACCGTGGCTAAGAACTACCAAATGTGTTCCTTCCCTACTATTCCCGTGGTTCCTCTATCCAAACTAAATCCCTCCTTCTCCCTCCTGCCTCCCATCTTGTCCTGGAGGAGTAAACCTTGACCCCAAAAATCCCAAATAATCTGCCATCTTAGACTCCTATGCATAAAGCATGGGGGGCTAAGATGCCGGTCCCTAGCCCGGATAAAAGAGGAGGGCACCAGGGGCGCACAGTAATTCAAAAAGAAGCAGGACGAACGGTATGCTAGAATTGCTGTGTGACTCAAATATAAACCCGTGATACACTCGCAGTGGTGGGTGTATCACAAACTTGACCCCCTTTTTTCTTTGACCCGGATTCCGATAAAGCAAATATGAAGATAGCGTTTTTAAAAGAAACTACCCAGGAGGGTCCCAACGTCACTGTTGGGGAATCCCTCCCTGAGGGTGCGGCATCGGCGGTTCCCGCGGATTTCGCATCCTCAGGCGGTCCCCATTCGTATTCTGGGGGGGACCAAAAAACGCGCTTAACGCCCGAAAGGGACTTCGATGGAGTGATGAGAGGAATAGAAGACCTGCTGAACTCACCCCAGCCGCAACCCTCGGGAAGTGGTCAGGGTGATGTGAGGGTGCGAAGTACGGTTCCTTCGAAGGAAGGCGATCGGAACGCTAACCCGAAGTCGTCGACGTCGCAACCCAACGGAAGTGACGAAGACGGATTCAGCACGGCGATGACGAAATCAATGAAGAAGAGGTTAAAGAAGCGCAGACAACAGGCTGCCAGGAAGGTAGAGTGTGCACAAGCGTCGGGGAGTGGAGAGGGACCGACGTTTACTAGACGCGCCAAAACGAAGAGACAGAACACAGATCCGGATGAGAAATCGCAGCAGCGACCGGCTAAACGACCATTCCTGGGGACGGAGGGACCGCGAAACTCCGCTAAGGAGCAGAGCGATCTCGCCTTAATGATCTTCAGGAAGGATGGGGAGCCGGTCGACGAAATATTCGCTGCGACCATCCGGAAGAAATTCAGAGAGCTTCTCGTTGTTGGGGCCAAGGCTGGGATCGGAGGGGAGTGCTTGTCCTTTGCTACGTCGGGGTTGGTGTCGGAAGGATTTTTCCTGCTTACACCAATGTCGGCCAAGGCGAGGGAATGGGCGCTCTCTCAAGACTTCGGCGAGCACAACGGGGTAGAGATAGGTATTAGGAATTTAGACAGGGACAGGGTCTCCATATGGGTTCCGGGTAAGAAAGAGGATCACTTCGACCAAGAATTGATGATGATGATGATCCAAGCCCAGAACTCACATAGATTCGAGCTCAGAGTTAAAGAGTGGGTCCTGCTATCCAGAACGGCCTTCCCGCTGGGAGAAAGACTGGTAGTAGGCATACCGCAGGGTATTCTTGCTGAGGACAAAGATCATGTCTGGATCAGCTTAGAGGGCACGCAGGTCCAGGCAAGACTCATCAAGTACAAGAACACCACACGAGTACCCAAACAGGACACGGAAGGAGCGGTGGACAAAAGCGCCAAACCCGACGTTCATACACAGTGCGCATCGCCTTATGTCGATGTGCAGGTTATGTCGTCGGATGAGGAGCTGGAGGACACTGCCTCTACGAGCGCACCACAGCACACTGGCAACGGGACAGACCCGACCGCCACCATTCGCGCCTCGGTAAGCGTGGGCAACCGCGGGGACCCGAGGAACGTTGGAGACGGAAGGGGTACGACTCAGCGCCATGATGTGTAGACACACACAAAGCACACACACACATACACATATAACACTACAATGGCTACACAAACAAATACACTACACAAAAACACACAAACACTCAAGATACTTCAGTTAAACATGCAACACTGCAAATTGGCTACTGCTGAACTATGCAGTACTGTTGCTGCAAATAAGATAGACCTTGCCCTATTGCAAGAACCATACGTCTTCAACAAACGTGTGGCGGGGCTGGGATGCCTGGGAGGAGAAATACTCTATCACCACGGTGAGGATGATCCCCGAACATGCATCTTTGTCAGCAAAAGGGCAAGGAATCTAGGACTAATCGAGTGTGAATGTTACAGAGATCTCATGGTGATACAGATAATGCTACCCATGGAAGACGGCACCAAGAGGAAAGTTGTGTTCATGTCTGCATACATCCCCAGCGAGACAACATTTGAACCACCTACAAAAGAACTCGAAGAAGCCACTGCAAAATACAATGGTAAGAATATTCCTTTAGTCATTGGCTGCGATGCTAACTCACACCACGAAGCGTGGGGTAGCACCGACTGCAATAAAAAGGGTGAGTTATTTCTAGAATATATAATCAGCAATAATCTGGTAATCACGAATGTAGGAGACACACCCACGTTCATCACTAGAACTAGGAGAGAGGTACTTGATGTCACTCTGGCCTCAAGCGACATCAACAACCACATTAGCGACTGGATGGTGCACACTGCAGACTCCTTCTCGGACCACCGCAGGATCACTTTTCAAATAAACAGTGCAATAGGCAAGACTAGTATAAGAAACATCCGTAAAACGGACTGGACACTCTTCGATAACATCATGAAGACGTACAGTCCATCCGGTAACGGGACCCCAAGCAACGCGAAGGAAATCGAAGAAAGAGCGTCAAACCTGGAAAAATCTTTGGTTAATGCACTAGATCAGGCATGCCCCACCAGAGAAATAACCAGTGGCAGAGGACAAGCATGGTGGAATAAAACACTAAGAAAAGACAGGAAAAAGGCGCGCCGAGCCCTCAGGGTCGCCCTAAAAAAGGGTGATCAAGACAGCTGGGACACCTACAGAGCTAACAGGAACAACCTGCGCAATAAATGTCGCAAGGAAAGCAAGAAAAGTTGGAGAACGTACTGCGACAGCATAACCGACTATCCGGAAACTGCGAGACTAGCAAGAGCGCTCACCAATGATAAGGCAAGTAAGTTAGGATGTCTAAAGATAGGTGATGACATCATAAACGAGCCAGAGGAAATCCTGGAACTTATGATGGAAACGCACTTCCCGGGGTGCTCGAAGGATGAAACAGAAAGCGAAACAATGGAAGCACCGTCAATGGCTGATGGTGTGGACAACATTGTTAACGAAGATGTAGTTAGGTGGAGCATATTCTCATTTGCACCGTTTAAAGCTGCAGGACCAGATGGCATATTTCCTAAAATGCTACAACAAGCATTCAGGTATATCAAGGAAGAGCTTATTGAACTCTACAGAGGATCAATACTATCAGGTTATATCCCTAAAAGCTGGAGAAGGGTCAGAGCTGTGTTCATCCCCAAACCAGGGAAGAAGACATATCAAAATCCCAAATCCTTTAGATGCATCAGTCTCTCGACATTTATGTTAAAAGGTCAAGAAAAACTGATAGATAGACATATTAGACTTTGCATAGAAACAGGTACCAGGCCACTACATGCCAATCAACATGCCTATATGGAGAATAAATCAACCGAAACGGCTCTCCACAATCTGGTAACCAAAATAGAAAACACGTTAGATAAGAAAGAATCAGCAATTGGGTGCTTCTTTGACATCGAAGGAGCGTTCGATAAAGCTACTAGCACATCAATCAAGACATCGCTAACAAGAGAAGGCATTGCACCCCAGGTTAGCAACTGGATAATGAACATGCTAAAACACAGATCGATAACAGCAGAACTAGGGGGAAAGACTTACACAATAAGAGCTAACAGAGGCTTCCCACAGGGGGGCTGTCTGTCTCCGCTGATGTGGTGTCTACTTCTAGATGATCTGATCAGGGTAATTACTCGCAAAGTCATATACATGCAAGCGTATTCTGATGATGGAGTAATACTAGTGACAGGCAAGGACTTGAATATGATGAGGAACATCGTTAATATGGGCCTTAAAACTGCACTAAAATGGTGCAGAGAGAAAGGACTAAATCTCAACCCTGAGAAAACAAAAATCATCATATTCACAAATAAGAGGAAAGACACAATGACCAACCCAATCACAATAGATGGGACGGCTCTGGAAACAGTTAAGGAAATTAAATATCTAGGAGTGCTTCTTGATAGCAAACTGCAATTCAACTCGCACATAAAGACACAATGCACAAGGGCTAAGATAGCCATGATGCAGTGCTGCAGAGCTATAGGGAGGACTTGGGGTCTGAAGCCACGTATATCACAGTGGATATACAAGGCCATTATTCTCCCGAGGCTTCTCTATGGGTCTATAGTATGGTGGCATAGAGCAAGCATCAAGCAAAACTACAAAGAGCTTGCCCAAGTTCAGAGATTAGCAGGGCTAATGACAACAGGGGCAATTAGGACCACTCCGACAGCAGCGCTGGATATGATACTCGATCACAATCTGCTTGATCTGGAAGCAAAAAAGAGAGCACAAGAACAATACTACAGACTAAAATCCCACGGAATGTGGTGTCTTAAGACCAATGACACAGGACATTCTGTGGTGGCTAAAGAATTTGAGGGAAACATGTCGATGATTCTAGCTAATAATGATCTGATCAGGAAGCAAAGAATATTCGACAAAAAATACAGAATACACATAGGACCAAGAACATCATGGGAAGTAAAGCATAATGACAACGCGTTGATATGTTTTACGGATGGGTCAAGGAAAGAATCAACAGGACTCTCAGGGGCAGGCATCCTCGTCACTGGGCCTGAGCGGTCCTTAAAGACTTCAATAGAACTAGGAAAGTACGCGAGCATCTTTCAGGCGGAAATCTTCGCTATACTAGAATGTGCTCATCAGATCAAAAATATGGGAGATCTACAGACTGACACTGTAGTAATATACAGTGACAGTCAAGCAGCTCTTAGGGCATTAGATAAACCAGTGACAACATCGGCGCTGGTTAAAGAATGCAAGTCAGCACTTAACCTACTTGCAAATAAAAGTAGCGTTACTATCGCCTGGGTGCCTGGACACCAAGGCACCGAGGGGAACGAAACTGCAGATGAATTGGCCAGAAAGGGAGCGGATAGTACCTTCACAGGTCCTGAGCCCCGCCTACCAATACCACAAAGAATTACAAAAGGAGTTATTGAGAAGAAAACAAGAGTAGAAACCAATGCCAGATGGGAGAAGGCCACCGGATACCGGCAGTCTAAACTTTTCATCAGGACACTTGATCGCAGACGAACTAAGCACCTACTTCAACACAAGAAAAAAGACGTCAGAGTCATCACTGGTATAGTGACAGGACACTGCACGCTACAGAGACATCTCAGCATCATGAAGAGAGCAGAGAGCCCCTCATGTCCAGAGTGCGGCGAAGATGAAACAAGCTTACACTTCCTGGCAGAATGTCCGATGTACTCACTGCCGAGATGGGAAATACTAGGAACAGACAGCATCGAAAAGGAAGAACTGAGCAATCTGTCATTCAAGGACATACTGAGATACTGCAAAGCAACAGGCAGATTTGAGGGGGCCATCACGGAGGAGCTACAGTAAAACCAGTACTCCTTCGATGGGTGCTCCGAGGGTGGGCGATGGCAGGCCCGGCCGATTGCGATCTCACGGGGGGGGAACAATCGTGTGGGGGAACCCGGTATTCTCGAAGCTTAAGGCGTGGGGGGCACCGGGGCTCACGCGGCGCTCGGGGGGGTTGGCTGGTAGTAGCAATAGCCGTTGCCAAGCTGGCTCTCCTTGAGTAGTCGCTGGGGCCACTGGGTCACCCCATGCCAGAAGCGGAGAGAACAAGGGATAGACCTAACACTACTCACCTACCACGAGTATCACGCGATACGGCTGAGCTGATGCGGCGCTATCATGAAAGGAGCATCCATCAAAACTGGGATTAAGGGTGAAATAGTTCCTGTATATGGAGCAGGTCACCCGTCTGCGCTCCTCGCAGACGTCCCCCTTATACATACATACATACATGGAGGAGCGGCTAGATGAATAGTGGAATCTGATTTTTAACAGTTACCGACCCCAAGATCTAATCGTAGGGCTGTTCACCTGGCTGCTCTTCTAAAATGGGTCAATATTGCTATACGCACCTATGTTATAAAATTTATGTTATAAAATCTAAATGGCACAAATCGAATTTGTCTTCTCTATTTGGCTAAGTATGTACACTGTTCTTTCTATTCTCCCGTATTTACATATTCACTTCTCTCACTCATTATTTTTACTGTTGGCTTGCTAACTTAAGGCATGTCTCTGTTAAATACCACACTTACATGCATAAATACGCATAATGTATATACCTATAAATTAAGATGTATTGAGACTCTCTGTTAGCTTGGCAATTTACTCAAGTTTCTTTTCCAATTTAATTTAACACTTTCAGAAATATACCTGTTATTTAAGTTTTGCTTGTTATATTTGAACACTATTTGTTACACTATGTTTCATATTTCATGCAATACATTTACCATTCGTATTCTTTCAAAACTTATTTGTATTCAGTTTGTTAATTAGGTAACCGCTATTTTTGTTAGATCTTTGTACTTCATTAAAACTTACCTGTATTAAGGTATTAATCTGTGTGTAATAATTTTCTAAACTCAACATTATTATTATGTCGTAGTCTTATCTTTGCTTAATTTAACTTAATTTAACTTAAACTTACACTAAAATATTCCAAATTATCTGTACCTACTTTCTGCTCAATGTTAATTAAGTTATGTATTTATAAAGAAGAGCGGTGCCTCCCAACACAGGTGATGAGCCTAATGGGAGACACTTGCTACTAGTTTTAAGTAACTCTGTTATAATAGAAATAAAGAATTTGAATTTGAATTTGAATTAACCTTGTTGTTCAAACACTTACCAATAATCATCACATCATCATCCTTTTCTTCTAAAGGCCATGTTCTACCACACATACCAGGCCTTGTTCTTCCATCTTTTAAAGAGGTTAAATAATTTCCATGGCTTTCTTGTTCTTTAATTGACTTATCCAAGGCATCTTTTCTCTTAGTATCAAGTTCATCTCTACATGTTGGTGCCAATCTCATGTCTATCTTGATGGTAAAGCTGGATAGCATATTATTCTTGCTGACAGGGGCTTTTTCTGATGATGATTCTTTCTCCATCTTTTGCTTTGGCACAAAAAAGCTGACAAAGGCTTCCTTTGTCTTCTTTAATTTCAGCTCTTGTTCCTGTGAAAAAGCAAAATGAGGTTATTCTTTTTTTAAAAGAACCAATATTTGAAATTAGGTGATGTTATCTTTCAAGTTAAGTAACATCTTATTTTATAACATGAACCATACATATTATAACAAAAAAAAGTATTTGTAAATTTTATCAAACACTGATTAATATGAGTGAAATTGACCTTAAGAAGTTTCAAATTAAGGTATATTCAATAAAAAAAATACAATTACCTGCTTCTCCAATTCTAATGCTTCTTGTTTCTTACGCCTCTCATCTTCTCTTGCTTCTTTCTCTTTCTTCCTTTGCTCTTCCTTTTCCTCCCTCTCTTTTCTTTTAGCTTCCTCTTTTTCTTCTCTGACCTCTGCAATAAGTACACAAATAGAGCCATTAAAATGTGGCTCTAATTTCACTTTCTACTATAACAGCTTTTTAATTTTATCATGTCATGAAACAATTTCAAAAGTATATGTTAACTACTTACAATTACATTCAATTATACTAGCTTTAGGCCCAGTTTTACCATTGAAGTCCTAACGAGGCGTTACCTAATGTGGTGTTAGGCAAGGCGACTTAATAAAAATGACAATTTCCTGCTAAAATTACTAGGCAAATGAGTTAGGTTTTCATTTAGCAACATTGAGTTGTCATAATATTGACATCAAATTGGCAATTATTTTGAGGTTATTTATTTGTTTACATTTGTGAGTATTGAATATTACTTGAATAAAAAAAACACTATTCAACTTATATTGCTGATAATAACGAAATACAGTTACAAATAACATTAAACTCAAACTCGTTTATATTATGAGCTGCGTCCGTTTTGACATCTGTTAAAGGTCTGTTAATTATTCGATGAACCAATATAGCAGTCATTAGATTTAACAAGGCATCAGGGAAGATAATCATTAGTTAGGGTATGACAGTCCATCAGCTGCTTTTACAGTAATGTTGCCGAAAAATCGATAGTTTTACAATCGATAGAAAAACGCCAAAAACATGTACCCAGTCGATAGGCCTATCGATAGTATCGATACTATATCGAAAATAAATAAAATAAATAAAATAAAGCTAAAAAGCGATAGTATCGTCGATAATTCTTTTAGTGCAATACTATTGATAAGCAGCAATACTATCGATAGTATCAATCGTTGAAAACGAAAAATCTATCGATAATATTGCTCCTCAAAATTGCACAAACTACCGATACTATCGATAGTTTTTTAGATATGTTTTCCTATAGTTTTTACTTAAAATATCAATAGTATATCGATAGGCTATCGAAATTGGACTATCGAGCGGCAACACTATTGACAAGCTGCTAAACTAACAAACAGAGTATGGTGAAACTGGGTCTTATCATTTTATCACATCTTAGATTTACTATTAAAATATTGAAAATTGGTAGATTTTGTTAGTAGGATACTCACTTTTTTCTAATTCCCTTTGCTTCTCTTTTTCTTCCTTCTCCTTTCTCTTCTGTTCTTCCTTTTCTTCTCTTTCCTTTTTCTTAGTTTCTTCTTTCTCCTCTCTCTCCTTTTTCTTTTGATCTTCCTTTTCTTGCCTTTGCTTTGCTCTCTCTTCTTTCTCTTGCTGTCTCTTTTTTTCGCGCTCCATCCTTTCTTTTTCCTTTTCTTCTCTCTTTTTGGCAGATTCCAGTCTCTTTGCCATCTGGAATGATAAATTTTCTTATTATTCATAATGCTAAAGACAAGAAGGAAATTAATATGTGATCACAAACAGATGAAGGAAGCAAAAATAGACAATAATAATAGAATAATAATAAACTATTTCCACAAGGAAAATTAGCTTTGTACAACATGTTAAAAACACAAAAAAAAAAAAAAATCGTCTTGTGTCGTCTCGTCTGTAAAATAACACTCTATAACACTGACACCAGGGTTTGTGAGGACCTGAGAGGTTATGCATTATTTTGCTAACACATTGTATATCTTAACATAATAAAACATACAAACTATTGGCTCTGTGAGCTGTAGACCTCACAAGTATATATATTTTTTTAAATGGCTGAGTTATGTTTTTTTACGTTTTCAACCCTCATAACTCCATCATTTATTAAAATTTCTAATACCTGACTCAGAAAAAAAAATGCATAATTTATTGAACCTGCTCACAAAATTTCACAAGAATCAGTTGAGAAACGCGACCTGTAGAGCGGAACAAACAGATGGACAGATAGACATACAAATGCAATTTTGGCCAAGCTGAAACGGAGACCCTTCGCGCTCGCATGGTCAATAAAAGGAACAAAAAAAAAACAAATTAAGAAAACAATTTTGAAGTAGTTGTGGGCAGGATGCTAGTTATCATATAAGTTTAATAAGATAATGTATATGACATTAAACATTAATCTATGAATATACTAACTTGTTTTGGGGTCAAATTTTTTATTGACTCATTCAAGGATTTATCTTGTTTGGGTGTGGAAGGATTGGAACTCAGAGAATCATTATGCATGGAACATGTTGATACATCTAAGTTGATTTCAGAATTTTTTGTTTTGTTCCTTGAACTCCGCTTTGGAGTTACTGGTTCTTCTGTTGATTTCACAGAATCATTATCCTCTTGAGATTTTTCTATTGACTGTGTTTCCAGTTCTACCATTTCAATATCCGAGTCTTCTTCCTGTTCTATTTGTTTTACTTCTTTTTCAGAAGAATTATCGGATTCTTCTTTTTTGCAGGAATTATCGGATTCCTCCTCATAAGAAGAATTATCAGACTGTTTTGTATTTTCATCCAAACCTACAGTCACTTTATTTTGAGAGATTATTTTAGGAGATTCATCTTTCTTTTGTAGATTCCTTTTTGATGCTCTCTTTATGATATCAGGAGATTCTTTAGGATCTTTTTGATTGGATGATGTTTCAGACTCATCTTTAGTATCTTTTTCTGACAATGTAGGAATCTTCATTGTTACTTCAGTTGAGTTATTAGAATCATCAAGACATATAGTTTCACTAATAACAGTAGTTGTGTCTTTAGAATTTTCAGCATTGGATTGTCTATTTTTAGGAGACTGTTTTGGAGATATTTTCTTTGGTGTACTCTTCCTATTCTTAGATTTTTTAACAGTTTCTTTGTCTTTTTGATCTACTAAATCCCCATTTAGAACACTATTTACATTTTTTTCTGGATTTGCATTACCATCTTGATGCACTACAGCTTCAACTTCCATCATTTCTACATCCTCGATGCCATTATTATCACCATTGTCTGTTTTAGCCTGATTCTCAGAAGTGTCACAGGTTTGTTTCTTTGTTGACTTGGATTTTGCCTTTTTCTGACCTTTTGATTTCTGAAGCTTCTTTTTCCGTGCTGCATCCACTAATTTTACGTAAGGATTTGGGAGTTTATCCTGTTTCTCAGGGTTTGGAAGACCTTTACTGTCTTCGTCACTAATAACAACCAGTTCTTCGGTAATGCTGTTTTCTTTGCAGAGCTTACCAACTTTGGTGGCGGGTTCTGCATCAGGGACGGACAGCTTTCTCTTCCTAGAAGGTGTCTCAGTTTTTGGCGAAACATCACTCAGGAGCATAAAAGGAAGACGAGCCTGCTTCAGCTTCTTTTTGTTAGGTGTTACCTCTGTATTTTCAGGTGACTTACTGGTTTTCTTCATGTTTACGTGAAAAATAAACCACACGCACCACAAAACACCAAAAATCTGTAAAGAATACAGGTAAAACAATCAGAAATAAACACAAAACATATTTATGCACCACGATGAACTTTTGACAGAGCACACAGAAAACGCGGGAGTCTTGACATGAAGTCTGTTTCTAAATCCGAATAGTACACTAATCTTTAGTTTCAGATACACGTGAAGTTTAGAATAAATTAATAAATTCAGTTTTTAAGTAGAAATTACGTATTCATAAAAAAAGATAAATTCTGAATTTAATAACAGAAAATTATGAATGTGGGAAAAGTACGCAAAATGTTGTATAATTTATTGGACTTACGTTCGTAAACGATAAAAATTTGGTAGAAAATTTCTACCACTTGTTTGACAGTTTCAATAGGGAGGGACGCTTTTTGCTTGCCCCATATGAATATCCGAACCGAACTGCTCTCAGCCAGAAAACCAAAATGTTAGCACCAACATAACATTTTTTAATTTAAATTATAGCTATTTTATTATATATTAACTATAGCATGTTTTTAGAAAAATAATATGCTTCTGTACGTTTTGTCGTGTCGATATCTAAATAAAATAATATTGCAAAACTGTATGCAAAACTGAATAAGTACAGCTCTAGTTTAAAAAATTGTCTTTGAGTTCTTCGGTGAAGATTTTCCGGATTTTGTGATTTAATTAGAAGTCAAACTGCGTGAATTTCTACATCAGTTTTGTTTGTCTAGTCGCGAAAAGATCTCTGGTCGTCTAGATGCCGTGACGAAGGTTTCATCATGAGCAAAATGTCGAAGAACAAGTTGAACCTGACCCTC
This sequence comes from Carpatolechia fugitivella, assembly GCA_951230895.1. NCBI lineage: Eukaryota > Metazoa > Arthropoda > Insecta > Lepidoptera > Gelechiidae > Carpatolechia > Carpatolechia fugitivella. The sequence goes on from OX579660.1 coordinate 9,414,222, forward strand.
CCACCAGGGTCAATAGACACAGCCCCGGCGGTGTCACCATCGAATATGACTCCTCAGCTGAAATCTGCAACAGCAACTGAGTAAGTACTGCATTAACCATTACTTACACTTTTTTTACACTGTAGTAGGCTCTTCATTTTCGTTACAAAAATGACTAATTTTTCTTTTGAAATAGGTACTTGCTGAATTTATTTTACAAAACTAAGTGCATGATTAAGGATAGGTACCTAATTATCTGTATTTAGAGGTAAAAATGAAACAATTCATAATCAAACTAAGTCAGGAAAAAAACAGTTTTTGTGCAACAAGTATTTTTATTTAGTAGGTTTTTACCTACATAGGTAATCATTAAAATTCAGCTGATGTATTGATACCTTGCTTGCATACTTGATAGTCAGCACGCTCATTGTCATTGGAATGATAAATGTTTGGTAAAAATTACTGTGCAAAAGCTATATCTATCTATGATAAATTTGTTTAGTTATCTTTTGTAAATAGTTAAGTATAAATAAAAAAAACTAAGTAGGTACATATGTTATGGTAATGATTATTACACAAAATACAAAAATGTTTATTATGCTAAAAACACACACAGTAGGTACATTTGGAATTGGAGATTCCTTTTAAGCTGTGTAGAGGTTGTGCCAGGAAAACTCCTTTTCCCCCTCAGATTCATGGCATAAACTGATACATAGGAATAGCCAAAACAATTATGAACATACATTGTCAGTCAAGTTTACATTATTGTTGGTTGGTTGGTTAGATTATTACTCCAGAGCACTTTGTGAATTTTGCATATCTGCATATTTTATAAATATTAAAATTTTACAGATGTATGAAAAAATGCAATAATTATCTTGAGTGCAAAGATTGTGCTGTTGCAATATTTCAATTTTGCTCATAACGTAGAATTTACAAAATTCTCTTGCGCTTTGTTTGTATTCTTCTCTTGGGAAATCTAAATCCAATAAATATTCTCATCAGGCGGCAGGGTTTAGCTGGGAAGTCCAAGACCAGCATCGAAGCCCTGACTGAGAGATTAGAACAGATTGAAATGGATGACACCCAGCGTCGGCGCATTGAAGTATTCCTCTGTCAGAAAGAAAAGATTGGAGAACTCAGTGATGATGACTTTGAAAAGCTTGGAGAGCTAGGTAAGTTTACCCTATAGTCTTTCTTTATTATTTTTTATGACTATTTGTTTACTTTTAGATGATCTTATCTTTTCAGCTTGGGCTCTTTTCTTCTGTAAAATGCACTTGTTTGGTTTGTAATGTGGAGAAAAACAGAATAAGAAAAAAAAAAAAAGAGATTACATACTATTGTTTTTGATTCATTTCAATACATTATATTTCATTTAAATTGTAAAAGCAATCTATTCAATTATAAGCTAAACCATTTACCTCTTTTTAATTTGATAATTATGGAGGCCAATGTCCAGTAGTGAAACAGTTATGTATGACTATACAGATAAATGACTATACAGATAATTGAAGTTCTTGAAACAATAAAGATATTGATAAATCAGAGCATACAATTATGCCTAGGTATGAACTTTATTTCATTAATCTATTTTAGGGCAAGGCAACGGTGGTGTTGTGATGAAAGTGCGCCACAAATCAACTGGCCTTATCATGGCGCGTAAGCTCATCCATCTGGAAGTGAAGCCAGCTATCAAGAAGCAGATCATCAGGGAGTTGAAGGTTCTCCACGAGTGCAACTTTGCACACATAGTCGGGTTTTACGGCGCCTTCTACAGTGACGGAGAGATATCAATCTGCATGGAGTATATGGATGGAGGCTCTCTTGATCTCATTCTAAAGAAGGCTGGGAAGATACCAGAGTCAATATTAGGTATGTGAAACAACTGCTATATGTGTTTCATAATGAGTGTATTATGATATCTTTACATTCATTCTTGTAATTCTTGTATTAAATAATTAAAAGGTATTTGTCAAGAATAACAGCAAAGACTAGGTCAACAAACATTCTAAAGTTCTTCTAAAATTGTTAGTCACTGACTTTTATTTGGGTTATAGTGAAACCCCCCCCCCCACATATTGTCATGCGGTGTTTGCTGCTGTATTTTATTATTATTTATCTTATATTTAATATGACTAATGCCAGGTAGGCTAGCAAATATTGATGTTGAAGTTTCAACTAACCTATGTTCCGAGATGCGCTATCAGCGCTGTCATTAGGGTTCTGATTTACTGTAAGCGAGAAACCATTGTTTAGTTTCCCCGTGGTTCGAATATTTTTCAGATCTTACATTATAATCACACAACACAAATATTCTTTGACACCAAGGATTTACAAAGAAAGATAAAGATATTACAGCTAGCGGCACGTATCTCTGGCTCTGACCGAGCGGTGTCTCTCTTTCTCGCATAGGGTAATGGTTGGGTGACTGAGAGAGAGGTACCTCTTGCTCATTGCTAAAGATACGTGCTAGCTATACCATGGGGACCATGGGCATCTTTTAATTTAGCTAACCCAACCACCTTCCATCTTCTAGGAACTATAACATCGGCGGTTCTTAAAGGCCTCAGCTACCTTCGAGACAAGCACGCCATCATGCACCGTGACGTCAAACCATCCAACATCCTCGTCAACAGCAATGGAGAGATCAAAATCTGTGACTTTGGCGTCTCAGGGCAGTTGATTGACTCTATGGCCAATTCGTTTGTGGGGACACGGAGTTATATGTCTGTAAGTGCTGTTTTTCTTGAAAGACGTCCACTACTGGCAAAGTCCTGCGAGGATATCGACAACGAACAGTCTTGCGCTCCCTGCATCTGGCAGGTTCTCGCGATCTGCACTAGAGCGTTGGACCACCTTGTATTGTAGGGGTCTGTCCTGGGGTCTTATCTATCACCAACACATAATACTATAGCGTTGCATGTAAGGACACCTGCTAACATAAAATTTTAAGATGTGTTAAGTCAATTGCAGCAGATGGATTCTCGAATGGAGACCGCGTCTCGGGAAACGTAGTGTGAGACGCCCCCCTGCCAGGTGAACTGATGACCTGAGGAAGGTCGCTGGTGGTGGCTGGGTGAGGAAAGTGGGTGATCGTGCGCTTTGGCGTACCCTTGGGGAGGCCTACGTCCAGAAGTGAACTGCAATAGGCTGATTGAAGTCAATTGGGTTTTTGTCTTGTGATTCATAGTCCATACAAAAGACTGTTTTAACAAATTCGTTGGTTTTAACACAAAATAAATTGATTTGATTATTAAACAGAAAACCGCAATTTAGGAACTCGAAAACATTTTCGTGAATTTATTCTTATTACTTAGTTGAATCAAATCACTCGTGGCACCAATAACAATCATTGTCTTGAAAGGTTTTTTTTCATATTCCTAGCCGGAGCGTCTGCAAGGCACGCATTATTCAGTGCAATCGGACATCTGGTCGCTCGGCCTGTCCTTGGTCGAGATGGCGATCGGCATGTACCCCATCCCTCCGCCCGACGCCAAAACGCTGGCTGCCATATTTGGAGCGCAGAACGAAGATCACTCTCCGGGACAGGTTTGTATAATAATGCAAGCAAATTAAAATACAAATATTTTTTATTACATATAAAAACACACAAACAAACACAAAAGAACAATTACAGAGTAAAGGCAACTAACTAATGTTCTGTTAACGCCTTCGAGGTAAACAATGTCACGCTCAAAGAATTTATATTTACCTACACTAGCGGTCCGCCCGTGGCTACGCTCGCGTTATGTAAGATTTTCCCGTAGGAATAAGACGTTTTCCCGTAAAAAGTATCCTATGTGTTAATCCAGGTTACAAACTATCTCCATTCCAAATTTCATCTAAATCCGTTGAGTACTGAGTGAAGGCGGAACAAACATCCAAATATATTTTCACATTTATAATATTAGTGTGATGTTCATATTCATATTCATATTCATTTATTCCGCAAACAATATTTTACATTGTGTTGGAAATGACAATAAAATAAGTAGGTAAATTAAAATATTACAAAAACAATCAATTAATAAAATCACAAAAAAATACTATCAAAAAATAAATATAAAAGAGCATGTCACATCATTAAACAAAAACTACAATAATGTCATGTCACTACATAAGGTCATGCTTACACTACCTACTCATTTTGTTTGTGTTATGAACTCTACAACGCTATAGAAACACTTTTCCAATAGAAACGCCTTTAAGCAACTCTTAAACAATGCTGGATTACTAACTGACTTAAGGGTATTTGGTAGGCAATTAAATAATTTTACAGCTTGGTATCGCACGCTGTGTTTAACTACTTCCAACTTAGGGACTATAGAATTATTAAAGTCTCGCCTGCGCGTTGTTAATCGATTTTTCCGTTCTTGAGGTTGCTCATCATTCTTTTTAATGAAGTCAGATAATAACAACAAAATATAAAGACTTGGTAAAGTTAAAATTTTCAAGCTCCTAAAATATTGTTTACAGGACTCCCATTGTGGGATTCGGACCATCGTCCTTATGGCCCTTTTTTGTAAAATAAATGCCTTGTTCATATTATACGCGTAACTGTTGCCCCAGAATTTTATGCTGTAACGGAAATGCGACTCTATTAAGGCATAGTATACAGATTTTAGCTGGGTAATTGTCAGTTCATCACGTAAGCTCCTTAGTGCATAACATGCGGAGCTAACCTTACCTTCTATTTTAGTGAGTTCATTCTTCCAATTTAGTGCGGAATCAATGTTAACACCCAGAAATTTTACCTGTTTAACTTGTTCAATTTTTGTACCATCCAGAGTAACATTCAGTACTTCATTTGCTTTGGCCGTGGAACCAAATTGCATGAAGTTTGTTTTGCTAAGATTCAATTTCAGGTTGTTAACGCAGAACCAATTATTTAGAGCTGTAAGTATTTCATTTATTTGATATTCCAAATCTTTTAAAGTATCTGCTTTAATAATTACGTTGGTGTCATCTGCATAACTTATCATTTTAACCTCTGTCAAATTGGAATGTATATAATTAGCAAGGTCATTTGTCAGTATATTGAAGAGTATGGGACCAAGCACCGAGCCCTGCGGCACTCCCCTCTTAATAGTAGTCATTCTACTTGTACATGCCTTTTCTTCTCCATTATCAGTATATCTAAGCTCCACGAATTGGCGTCTATTTGTCAAATATGATTTGAAAATTTTTAGGGCGTCTCCGCGCACGCCATAGTGATCCAGTTTTTGGTACAAAATGTCATGATCGAGCGTGTCGAAAGCAGCTGTTAGATCAAGAAATAGTCCCACCACTCTTTGTTTTTTATTTAAACTCGTGATTACGTCGTCCAATAACTTGTCTACAGCGTCCACCGTTCCAAGGTTTTTTCTATAGCCAAATTGACTGTTATTAATAACATTGTTAGAATTAAGATGTTTCAATAATCTTTTCTTTATGAGTTTTTCAAATATTTTAGACAGAGTGGGTAAAAGAGATATCGGTCTATAGTTCTTGAGCACTGTTCTGGCGCCTTTTTTAAAAACTGGTATTATCTTAGCAATTTTGAACTGGTCAGGAAAAACTCCCTGTTCGTAACACATATTGAAGAGCTTTGCTAGGGGCTCCGCTAGAATATCAATGTTGTCTTTGATGACTGAGATAGGAATCTCATCATATCCACATGATATTTTACTCTTCATATTTCTTACTACTTGCATGATTTCTGATGGCAATACATCCTCCCAAATCATGTCCTGTGTCACGCGTGTCGTGTGCTCCTCCAAAAATTTTTTGGCTAAAATTTTGTCACCCGTAATAACAGAACTGTGATTTTCAAACTGTTTCGAAAATAACTCCACAATATCTTCTGGATCGTCTATTACTCTATTACCACTTTCTACGCACATGTTTTTCTGACATTTTTTTCTTGTTTTATTTCTATTCTTATCAACTATTTTCCATATAGTTCTAGGACAACTTTTTGCTTTAAGAATTTCTCTTTGTATTGATAATTTACGGGCCATCTTGATTATACGCCTATATAGCCTGATGTAATTATTCTTGTAATTGACTATTGACGTATCAGATATTGAGTTACTTCCTGTTGTTAAAAAACGCTTCATTTTGCTAGAGACTTTGATACCCTTCGTAATCCATGAGATTTTTTGTATGTAGTTTCCCTTAATCTTTCTTTTCCTCTTTACATAACATTTTTTAAAAGTATTAAAAAAACTAGATAAAAATCCATTAATACCATACTGGGTCCAGTCTTCATTTAATAAAATAGACCTAAATATAAGGGCATTTGCTTGATTAAATATTCTATTTTCCGTCACAATATAGTCATCGTGCTTAAACGAAGTCTCTTTAGAAACAAATAAATTACAGTGCAGATGTAGACATTGAAAGTAGAGAAAAAAGTCATTCTTGTATTTTAAAGACTATTTGACTGCAGAGCCACTTTGATTGAAAATTTTACTATGATGAAGCACACATCAGACATACCTATGTTATGGATAAAAAAAATAAAAAAATCCTAGTGGGCATTGGAATAATTCATCAATTTGTAAATGTCTATAGCCATCTATTTTCGTTTGTTGGTTGTCTGTGCCACATTTAATTTATGTATCTTAATAATGTTTGATAAATACCTACTTTTCTCCTTATAACATTGTCAGGCGCCTCTGTCCCCTCGTCCGATGGCGATATTCGAGCTTCTGGACTACATAGTGAACGAGCCACCTCCAAAGCTCCCCGCAGGAATATTCTCTGACCAATTCAAGGACTTTGTAGACCGCTGTCTCAAGAAGAACCCAGACGAAAGAGCTGACCTTAAAACTCTTATGGTGAGTAAAAATATAGAAGATACAAATCTTGTGTGTGAGCTTACATTTATAGTGAACGTGACAACCAGGGACTTTGATATTACTAGTTAGCTTTGACGTCGAAAAATGATTTTGTTTTGTCTTGAGACATTTTTATCTCAATTATTTATCCTTTGTTAAAGTTGGGGATTTCGATTTGATTTTCATCATTGGGAGAAAGAACGTGGCTTTGGGATCCGGCCGGATTGATTTAAATTCTAATACTTGATCAAGATATTTTTTTATGGATCGCTATTTCTACTAGAGTGCTAATATAGCGGGCGCGGATTTGCAAGAATTTTTCATGATTGATGATGATTATAATAATTAATTATCTCTTCGCTTTGCAGATGAATAACATTATAATTTTATACACTTACGCATGTATAGTTAAGTCATAATTAAATGAGGGCTACACTTAGCCGTGTGGTGACGGCAGAGTAGAATACATTTGTCGCCAACCCCTACTCTTCCCGTGGGTGTCGTAAGACTTAGGGACCACACATTGAACAGGGAACGGGCAGCAGCGCTCTCTGATACAGTAACCTTTTAATCTGCGATCTCCAACCCGCCTGCCAAGCGTGGAGATTATGGCAAAACCCTCCACTTAAGTGGAGGAGGCTCATAGTCCAGCAGTGGACTGTAACGGGCCATTGATGTTGATGTTGACACTTACCACTTAGTATAGGTACTTTGTGTGAATTTGAAATTGAACAACATCTCTACCTGTTTTGAAATGCACTCTCATGGTGCAAATTATTCATATGTGGCGTAAATCGCACACACGAAGTTTCAGGTTAGGGAAAAGGTTTCCGATTCAATCAGGGCAATAATGCACTTTAATAAAACACGCACTTTGTCAACAGATTCTATTTTATTTTTACCTTTATGCTATTTTACAGTTCCTGAATTTACCACATTTTATGAATGAATATAGAATTATAGATTAATAGCAATTAGCAGACGATTCGCAAAGAAAATAAACCAATTTACAGTGATTTTTTAAAGTTTCAATATGTCTGTCTCATTCTAAAACACTTTTCTGTATGGAGAATGTATGGCGCTACTGACTTAGTAACGTCACTGGCCTATATGTGCCTCTCTGTCTAATCTTGAACTTCAAACCTTAACACATCGGTCAATTTTAAAGACATGGCGGTCAATTTTAAAGACATGGCAATTATTTAAATGTTCGGTAACAGGAACTAACATGATTGGATTGATAAATTAAAAAAAAGTGTTAAAATACCCTATTGTAGAACCACGAGTGGATCCGTAAGGCGGAGGCGGACAAGGCGGACATCGCGGGCTGGGTGTGCAAGACCATGGACCTGATGCCGTCCACGCCCAACTCCAATGTGTCTCCTTTTTCTTCATAAGCTGCAAGAAGTGCATACTTTCATCAGCGAAAAAGGGTTTGTATTCATCATCATATCGCTTGTTGTAAGGTCAAGGAAAATTTTCTGGCGATTTTCATTCGATTGCCAGGCAAGCATTTTTAGTAGCGTTATAGAACCGCGGAAGAGGAAACTAAACGAAACTAAAAATGCTTGCCATTTTTTGGAGAGGATATCGCGCAGTTTCCTTTTTGAAAAATTATTTGCTAACGTTCTTAAGTATCTTTTCATATAGTAGTAAAACCATGAACTTCTTTCTGTTCTTTCTTCCATTAAATGAAATTAATAGTTTATTAACTTTTGGATGTTACATCTCTTAGTTTCGTCATAACATTTTTTTGGGTGAGTTCACTACACGATGTGCGGACTCTGTGTAGAAGAAGTCACCAAAGAAACTCCACATGCGTCGTATCTTTTGCGTTTCTTTTTTTTGTCAAATAATAATTAAGTCTACAAAATATCTAATCAAATATATCTGTCCCTCTCTACGAAAACAAAATTTTCATGCAGTGTCATTCGAGCCAACCCAACTCCTCCAGGAAACCCAGCAGGCCCTTTACGGTACCGGTTATCCCCGGAAGGTCTCTCGCTTGACCGAGGTGTGTAGCCCTGTAGTCCGCCACTCCCGTGCACTCCACGAGGACGTGAGCAGCCGTTTCTTCTGCCTCCAAGCAGGCTCTGCAAGGGGGCTGTCAGTAACACCTAAGACATATAGATGTTTATTAAATATACGCATAAATATTTGAACACATGTTTTATTCATATTTAAATGCATTACAGGTCAAAACATTTCCCAAGAGAAATCGGGCGACACGATAAGTGAGGACGCTGGCGCAGGAGAATAGCCCCGAGACCACGCGATGACAGATAGCAATCTCGACTCTTACCGTCACCAACGCCCACAACCGCCCACATCTGCCTACATCCGCCCACATCCGCCAACGTACGTCAACTCTACGCATTCTCGCGGCCTGCGCTAAGCGCTATGTGATCGAAAGAGGAGTTTCCACTCTTCTTTCTTTTACACGGTTTTTTTAAGACGGCAGGCTGTTTCACTACATTCCCTGTAATCAACAACGACTGATAAAATAGTCGATTAAATAATTTTCTTACGGAAAAGTTACAGCGATCGCACTAATTCACGCATTATTTCCTCGATTCCCTCGTTGGAAATTTAGAAATAAATATAGAGGAACTAATGCCGTAAAAGTGCACTTTATTCGAGATATAAATGAATCGAATTCACGATCGAACTTTATAGTAAACAGAAATGTTATGTAATATTATGGATACCGATTATAACACTTGATTCATAAAAGGGAATCGTCTTTAAAATACATGCATCAACACATAATCACACGTAACCTTTCATAGAAAATCAAAATTAAAATTTTATTTATAGAATTGGCTAAATTAAGGTAATAAAATAATATACCTATAATTACAATGTTGTACGCTACAGGGACGAACTGAGGGTCTGAATCTGAAAGGAGTTGGAAGCTTCCTATGATATACTGGTTATATAATAGAGAACGCTTACAGAATGTCATAATACCAAGGTGTCTGCTTAGATAGGGGTAATAATACTAATAGTGCAATCGTGGACGAACTAATAGAATCGAAATTAAATAACACCTAATCGATTAATGGTCAAGTAGAGTTGATTTCACTAGTCGCAAGTCGAAAAAAAAAATGTTAGTAGTGTTTTGACATATTTTTCTTTGCTGAAAGTGCGTAAATCATGTCAGCTGGTAATCGTATGGATAGTAATCTAGCGCTCAAAGCGCAGAGCTCTGGAGCACTCGGACGGCGCCGGCGCGGAGCCCGCGGCCGTGGGAGTGTTGCAAAACTCAAAAGGGTCCACTTTATTGATTGGCGAATTTTTTTCTAAAAATTTATGTGTGTACATACTTGCTTTTCAATGTTCCATAAATCCTATAAAACGTATTGTCATATTTATTAAATCATTCGTGTTTGACAAACTGTTGTCCTCAATTGTTTCTTTTCGTACAGTTACAAATTTTGTTTTTTTGTAATGATATAAGTCTGGTTTCCGCTAAGTAGTTTGTCGTCCCAATGAAAAATATACACGAATCTATCGTCAACCTTTAAAACGGGACCCTTCAAGACCTGTAAAATAGAACGCATTTTTTTAGAGAGTACATAAAAATAAAAAGATATATATATATACGAAAAACTAAAAAAACATAGGTACGTTTTCTATTGGACGTGATGCACTGTAACGTTTGGTTTGTTTTGTTTTCGCTTGTTTTAGTGAGTCCGCATTTTAGTTTACCCTGTCCTGAGCACCTTAGTATGTAAACTGTAAATAAGGTCTTTGCAAATCAGCTTTAAATATTTTAAGGAGAACTCGATTGGTGTCTATAAAACTCGATTTATATCTATAAAATTAGATTGACATCTATAAGGCTCAATGCATGCAGAGCTTGACTGAATTTCTCTTAAATACAAGTCAAAATTAAGCTGGAGAATGTTTTCGCGGATCTAACTTTACATTAGCGTTATTAAAGTTGAGATTAGATATGTTTTATTGTAAATTCATCACAAATTCAAATCTTTTGGAAACATTAAAATTGTCTTTAAAATAGTTTGAAGCTGTTTTGTTCGGACCATCGTGTATTACGTCATAATTTATTAATCCTCGCTATAATAATGATTGATTTTGGATGAATGAGTTTCTAGGTATTTGTAAAATATTTTTCATAAAAGGTCAAAAACAATAAAAAAAACATAAACTGCCTTATTAAGAGATTAGTTGAAATTCACGGATTAGAAAGCGAGTTATTCAATTGAAAAAATAAAGTATATAATATCATTATATACAAGGTGTAAATAAATAAGCTGACACTATTTTAAAAGATCAACCTACCCATCAAACTGTACAACTTTCCCCAAGAAACATGGGCTGTTGGACGACGAAAAAATATGCTTCTTCTATAGTAAATCGATTAGCTGGCCGCGCGGTTTTGTATGAAAGGAACAACTTTTTTGTCGGCCGACAGCCTATGTTTCTTGGGGAAAGTTGTTCAGTTTCATGGGTAGGTTGCTCCTTTAAAATATGTTAGCTAACTTGTTTACACATTTGTTACTCTTGCAATTTGTCATCCTACCTAGTTGTTACTATTCCTCTAGTTGTTAGTGGTCGCTATATTTTGCCAGTCCTTTCCTTTCGTAGCATTTAAAAAATGTATTTGTGATATTTCATTGTTGGTACTATGTGTGTTTAGATCTTATTTTTTTTGTGAAGTTTTATGGTCCGGTTACTAAGATATTTAATGTTTCGCTTTTTTGACGTAATTTTAGCATTTGTCATTGTATTTTGAAGTTTTTGTTAAGTGCCTATTGTAAATGTTCGATGGTAACATTGATAAGTGAAAAAGAAAAGTATTTAATTAAAGTTTAATTTAAAATATGGCTCAGCATACTCGTATTTTAATTATTTAGATAATATTTTGTATTGTACTTCACGCATTATTTAACTGTAGATAGACCTATTATTATGAATAAGTTGGTTTTACTATATGATTGCGCACCTATATAATTTTGTATGCGCAGAAGACATTAAGTATTTTTTGTAAATCGTAAATCTTATCAATTACGGATCAAGTTATAGGTATAAGTACCTTAAGTATAACTTTTTTCGTTTCCTGGTTAGGCAAGCGAATTGTTTATAATTTTGTAATATGCCGCGTATTTGGTGTGTTTAAAAGTGCATTTGTATCATTATTTATTAGAATAAGTAAAAATGCAATTACATACTTGTTGAAAATAGCAACGACGACGACGGGGATAAATGTATGCTCGCCCCGAAAAACAAATTACAAATCAAGCTAATCCTTTGATCAAAAATTAAAACTGACTGAGCGAGCGCGAAGCGTCTCCGCTTCAGCTTGGCCAATATTGCTTTTGTATTCTAGATCTACAATTCTCGTGAAATTTTGTGAGAAGATTCAATAATTTAATTGTTTTTTTTTTGTTGAGTCAGTTTTTAGAAAAAAATACGGAGTTATGAGAGTTGAAAACGTAAAAAGACCATAAATCAGCCATTCAAAAAACACATACTCGCGAGCTTGTTAACGTCGTATGAAAAATTTTGAAGCTGTCAGAACCCATCTTGTAATAACCCAACTATAGTTATAAATGTGATCACTATTATCTTTGAATATGATAGACTTGCGGCCCGATTATAAATTATACTGCTCTTTGCTATAACATAACAGTCGGACTGATTTAGCTACAAATATTTGACAAAGGACACTTATTTTTGATACAGGAATTACAATAATCACAATAACGATTATGATAATAATCATTAATCATAATTTTTGTTATTGTAAATATCTATAATTACAAGCTTTTTATAATTTAAAATACGAGCAAATGCACGTATTCGTTACTCGTTAATCTGTCATATGGATATCTCTGTACTCGCTATGTCATCTATAAGTTTAGTCGGGTCTATTCTATACATTAAAGTTAGTGGTGTTCATTGGCTTGCGTTCTTTTTACCGCGCGAAAACAATTTATTCTCATGGAAACTCGTTTTTAGGGTTCCATAGTCAAAAAGGAACCCTTATAGTTTCGCCATGTCCGTCTGTCGGGCCGTCCGCGGCTTAGCTCAGAGACTCTTAGTACTAGAAGACTGTAATTTGGCATGGATATACATACATATTAATCATGCCGACAAAGCTGAAAAATAAAATAATTAAAAGAATTGTTTTAGGTTAGGTTGAAGTGGGGGTTATTTTTTTATTCATGACTACCTTATAGTGTGAGGTTTCGTTAAATAGCTTTTCTAAAAATAATGGAGGTTTTCTAAAACCAATTTTTGATGCTAGTGTACGCTTCAGAAAATATATTTCGTTTTAAAGTGCTTATTTTTGTTAGAGTCAAGCCTCCTACCAACGAAACCGTAGTTTTTGGAAATGTGAAAAAAAAACAGGGTAGTAGTGTATTGATACAAAGGAAAATTATTAACATCTAGTAGGCCAGGTTATCGAATAGGTCTATTATAATAGACCAACTTATAAGATGTACTTGTACAAGTAAGAAATTCGGTATAAATATCATAGAAAAGAAAAACATTTTGGAGAATATTAACTGTCCTAAACAGGTACCTAAGTAGTAAGTATTGGACAACTATGGAACCCTACACCTTGCGTGGCCCGACACGTGCGGCCGGATTTTTATTTCGTTAGTCGGTGACGCGTGAGATTTATATAATTTGCGAAGTAACATAATATCAGCGTGGCCTAGCAGAATTTTACGGAATTAAATGAAGCCAAAAAGCACCAATAGCTTTGGTGTTGCGTAACCTATTCCAAAGGTCTATAATGATAATTGAGAAATAATTACATTATTGGGACTTATTTAAGATGCCTAATCCTTAATTTAATACCTACTTTACTTATCGTCTTTGAAAGATTATAAAAGTACAAGAGAATATTGGAGCTTCAAACATCGAATTTGAACCTAAAATATCGGACTTAAAAAATAATTCATCACATTAATATTATAAATGTGAAAATATATTTCGATGTTTAGATGTTTGTTCCGCTTTCACGCCTAAACTACTGGACGGATTTGGATGGAATTTGGAATAGAGATAATTTGTACCCTGGATTAACACATAGGTTACTCTTTACCGGGAAAAGTCTTATTCCCACGGGAAAATCTTACATAACGCGAGCGTAGCTGCGGACGGACCGCTAGTTCAAAATATCATTCATTCATGTGAATTCATCTCCTCTCTTCTCTTTCATTGATCATAAAAACGAAAAGGATAGCTGAATTTTAAAATAAGGATTAGAGCACGAATGCGTGAATTTGGGCCATTATTTACCAATAAAATTATAATAAAATAGCAATCGTATCGTCTTGGTGTCTGTGAACTTTACAATGTATCACTATTAAAAAAATCTGTAGTTTGTATGGTATTATTTAATTTTCATAGCTTGTAGTTAGATAATTGTACAAATAAATGTAATTGTAAAGTACTTTTTATTATTTTTTATCTGCTATGAAAACCCGCTCCTTTAATAAATGATACGGCGAATAGATTCTTGAAACAATATATCGAACACTGAGCATTACCACAGAAATATAAAAATATGCAAAACGAATATCTGTCATTATAATTTTTTAAAACGAGCTTTAAACCAAGAAAACATAATGACTAATGAATGACATAAAACAGTTATACATAATTATAATATATTATAACAATTAAAATTTATACTACGTGTTAAGATTTTGCGTCGATCGTGATTATAACATTTCTAGAAACAAACAAACATGTCGTTTGTTATGCCTATTTATTGATGAAAATAGTGATGCCCTTGTTACTAGTGATACAATATTGAAGAAATCAATAGACAAATTCAAACGGGAGGACCTGTAATTATTGTGAAGGCCCAGTAAAAATTATTTTTATAGGACTAGATCCAATGATATTATTGTTATAAATTGACTAGATCGTTGTCAACTGATTTTATACTATTACAATCAATGATATTTTAAGGAAGATACGTCATGTTCATACTGCACGCACAACATAATTGTTCCGCGACAGATATACATACATATAGATATAGATACGTATCAAACACACGCTATAAGTGCGACAGGAAATAGGCAAAGCGTGAGAGTGAAAGAGACAGCTATTTGTAATCAGTACTGCCGCGAATAGTTCGCTGTATTTGTCTCCGTGGATTCATTAAAATTACAAATTATAGAATTATCTGTTTAAAATTAAATATTTTTATACAATAATTTGTGATAATGATATCCCTTCATCTTTTTTTATCTTTTAGTCGTAATTTTGCATTTTCTAAACACACAGGAAGGCATTTTAACATTTTTTTAGTAGGTAGTCGACACGTGCGCTCACAATGACACGTCACAGCTCGACTGACTGCAGTGGTCACAATTAGGACCAATTCACGGCACGCGTTTGGTGCGTTGATGGCGTACTACCTCTGTATGTATAATATTATATCATTGAATACAATGCTTTGCGCTTTTATTAATGTCCTCTAGAGGGCGCCATATTGAATTTAGTATGACGTCACATAGCAGCGGACAATCAAAACGCTATTAAGTATGATAGATAGTTTAGGAGATAAATGTGGGATGAACAATCATACATACTTACAAACATACATACATAGCGGCTAAAATCATAACACAACCCTCCTTTTTGCTTCGCCGTGGTCGAGTAATTAGAAGCTGACTTGACTATTTAGTCGTCATCCCTGTTGTTGTCGTTATTAAATAGTTACACGTGACAACACAACACATAACCCCCCGATTCTTGCGGATATCTTCACCTACGGTAAAAAGCAGTCAGTAAAAAAAAATGAGAAGGCCTTCATTTTGTTAATGTTACTACAGAGAAAAACACGACACGTGTATCATTAATAAAAAGGTTCAGGGCAGTTTCATTTTCCATTTAATTATACATTTGAAGTTGAACTGTCTTTTTTTTATCATAAAGTATGACTCCACTACTGAATTTCGAAATTCAAAATTTCGATGTACGTTAGTTCACAAGTACATGAGACCGATGTAGTTCGAATTTACGCTGTACCGAAGTATGAAAATCCGATGTTTGTGACATCGAAAGTTTAAGAGTTCGACGTACGTCAGTTCGAAAGTATACTGCAGCGAAAAATTAAATTACGATGTCCGTGAGATCGAAACTACAGCAGTACGAACATATTTTTTTTTTTTTTTTGACGATGACCTAATGCTTGTGTCGCAAAATCGACGTATCAAGCGTAACCGGACTTTTGGGGGAGCGGAAGGCTCTTACCCCTAGTATTATAGCAACAGCCTAAGGGCGCCCACTTGGGGGCACGGACCTCGGCCTAGGACGTTGCCATGGCGAGAAGCGCGTGGGAGAGGAATGACCCTGACGGGGTCTTCCAGGATTATGCAGAACTTGATTGGGTCTACCGCGTCCCCGCCGGCGGGTGCGGTTGCTACCAGAAGGGCATTCTGTGGAGTGTACTCTATTGGCAATGGCTCTCTCAACAAAAGACTGGATGGGATCGACAGGATCGGACAGAACATGCTTAGGCCGACGTTTTGTACGCGTAGCGGGGAAAGGGAAATAGCCGGCGGTTTTCACGACCAGAGGATTCGGGTGGTGAGGCGCGGCATCGAAATAGCGACGTGAAGCGTCTATCATAAAACCTTTAATGGACGGTAGCTCGAGATCTACATGAAGGTCGACGTTACGAACGAACCACGGGCAACCGGTTGCCCGACGTAAGAAGCGATTTTGAATGAGTTGAAGCTTACGAATGTGAGTGACACCGGTGTGAGCGAAAACTACACTAGCATATGTCATGATAGGACGAATACAAGCGGTGTAAAGCCTCACCTTATTCCTAAGAGAGACTTTACTCCGCTTGCCTATCATGGGGTGAAGACGGCCTAAAACGAACGCGGCGTGATTGCGAACTTTCTGGATGTGCTTACCGAACGTGAGCCTAGCATCGAGAGTGACACCTAGATATTTCACCTCACGCACCCAGGGTACCGGGTGATCGAGAAGTTTGATCTGGGGGAGCGTGGGCTCAGGGCCATGAGTGAAAATAATGGCGGAACTTTTGTCGGGGTTCACTTCTATTCTCCATTTGCGAAACCATTGCCCGAGGGCATCTGCCGCAGTCTGGAGATTCGAAACTATCTGAGAGAGACGGGGGTGATTGGAATAAACGGCAGTGTCGTCCGCATAGAGGGCGAGTTGCACGTTCCTAGGTCTAGGCATGTCGCTAGTGTAAAGAGAGAAAAGGATGGGAGAGAGCACGGAGCCCTGAGGGTCTCCGGCGCGAATCGGTCTGCGAGTCGAGAGCACGCCTTCGTATCTGCAGCGAAAAGAGCGATCGGTTAAAAAGTCTCGTATGATGTGTACGAGACGGTCAGGCACCTCGAGTTTGTAAAGCTTGAAAAGCAAGCCTTCGTGCCAGACTTTGTCGAACGCTTTCGCTACATCTAAGAAGACGGCTCCTGTAGGTCTGGGCTTGTTCTTGAGGAGAACAGAGTAGACGTCCTCCACTATGCGGTGGACTTGTTGGACGCACGAGTGTTTGGGACGAAAACCAAACTGCTCGTTGGGGACAAGGTTGTGGGAGAAAGCAAAGTCAGAGAGTCGAGATCGGATTACCCCCTCATACATTTTACCCATGTTAATGAGTAAACTGATCGAGCGGTAAGAAGTAGGGTCGTCGGCAGGTTTGCCAGGTTTGTGAATGCCGATGACGACAGCTTCCTTCCAAGCTTGTGGAAAGATGCATGCCTTCATGGCCGAGTCAAAGATCTTGGTCAGAACTGAGATGAGGTGGTCGGGAAGAAGTTTCAGGACACGGTTGGTGATGCCGTCCATGCCTGGGGATTTACGGGGAGCTAATGCCTTTATGAGGTCTTTCACCTCCTGTTCTGTGACGCAGCGCAGGGGTGGGTCAGTCGGCGGGAGAGAGGCTCTGCGGTTGAGTTCCGTAGAGACCTCTATGAGAAAGTCAGGGTCTGCAGGGACTGTGCTGGGAGTGCACTGTGCTGCGAGGCTGTCTGCCAGACATTCCGCTTTTTCGTCGTCGTCAAAAGCGGGGGGCTGGTTGGGACGTTTGAGAGGGGGCATGGGAGCGACTGCGTCCGCTTTGAGCGAACGAGATAGGCGCCAGAAGGCCAAGTGAGAAGGGACAAGTTTACCGAGAAACTTCTCCCACCTACCGTCCCGTAAAAGAGCTACCTGTGCTTGCACCTCCCTGTGCAAGGCACGCATAACCCTTCGGTTCTGTTCGGTGGGAGCAGCATCGTAAGCGCGAATAGCGGCGTTTCGCTCCGTCCTCAGAGCACGTATTTCGGGCGGCAAGTCAAAGCGACCGTCAGGTCGTACTGTAACTTGCCGAGAGCAGCTGCTCACAACGCCCTGTATGTGCTTGGTGAGGCAGTCAATGGCGAGGTTAATGTCGTCTGGGGAGGAGAGAACGGGGGGGATGCTATCCAGGTGAACAGACCGGGAAGAGGCCAGCGAAGACTGGACTCTGTCCCAATCCACCACCGTTTTAGTCGGTCCGTGACTGTCAGGGCCGGGTACAGGGGTACGCGAGTCGAGACCCAAGAGAACTGGGCGGTGGTCGGATTTGAGTTCATGTCGCACTTCTAACTCACTTAAGCGTAGGCTTATGTTCTTTAGAAGTGCGATGTCAAGGATGTCAGGCTGGTGGTTAGGGTTGTCGGGATAGTGAGTGGGTTCGAGTGGAGCAATGACGTCAAAGTTGAGAGGGTCTGACAGGGAATCAAGGATCCGGCCCCGGGTGGTGGTGACCCTACAGTTCCAGAGAACATGTTTGGAGTTGAGGTCCCCTGCAATGATTACAGAGTCCCCCAAATTAAAAAGAGCTTCTAAGTCCGACCTAAGCAGTGCCCTATGAACAGAAGGGGAAAGGTACGCGGAGACAAGAGTGATTGGGATATGCCCCGTCATGCCGATCCGGCAGCATGACGCTTCGATAAACTCTAAGGGAGGAGTGTCGATAGGGACACAATGAAGCGAACGTTTATAAAAGATGAGCGTACCTCCTAATTGTTCAGAAGTGCGGTCATTACGTATGATATTGTAACCTGCCAAACGCGGATTACGCTGACTGGGTTTGAGAAAGGTCTCTTGGACCATGAAAATATCTAAGTTGTGGTCGTTGAGGAACGTGGCGACATCGTCGCGCTTACCGTTAAAGCCTTGAATGTTAAAGAAACCTATTCTGAGGGATCGGGGTTTGGTTCTGCATGTATTGCGACTATCCATCATTAGTGTTTAATTTGGTAATTCCCCAGGCGTTGGATAAGAGGGGAGAAACGAGCGTATACGGAGAGGAGGCCTACACCGTTGCCTTGGTTTTTGCGGATGAGGTCCGCAAACTCCACGACAGCGTTGAAATCTATTTGAGCGGTAAAGTCCGCTACGAGCGCGAGGGATTCGTCCAAGGAGGACGGAAAGTTGTGGGAGACTGCCTGAGGGGCCTTGGAAGTGGGAAGAGGGGCCTTCTTGGGGGCCTTAGTGGCCTTAGAGGAGGTCTGAGGGACCTTGGGGCTTGTCCTAGTGACAATCTGGGAGAGCGTAGGAGAAGCGCTCTCCGCCTGGGGAATGGGAGCCAAAGAGGGCGAGATAGTGGGGTTGGACCTAATCTCCGGAAACTGCGCAAAGTCAGAAACTGGAGGAGGGGGTTTCGGCTTGCCAGTGGGCTGGGAAGCGCGTTGAGCCCGCTGAACCGCCTTGGGGTTCGCTCTCGGAGCGATCGGGCAACCGCGGTAGTTCGCGGTGTGCCCAACCTCCTTGAGCCCCTTGGCTTTGCATAGGACGCAAGCAGGCGGTTCAGTGGGCCTATCTTCCCCTTTCTTGGGACGGGTACAATCTATGGTACCATGGTCACCCAGGCATTTGACGCACCTGGGTTGCGCAAAGCAGTGAGTGGCGGAATGGCCATATAACTGGCAGCGGTGGCACTGGGTTGGGATTCCAGTTTTATTGGGGGGTTGAATGACAAGGCCAGAGAGGCCGCATACAGCTTTAACACCGTAAATGGCTTTGCCGGCGGGAGTGTCGTCAAGAGTGACGTGAACCATGTCATAAGTTCGGCCGTTCCTGTGACTGAACAGGCGGCTTACTTTGATGATAGGGAAAGATTGACTGATAAGATCAGCCTTGACATCGTCAACACTGATCTCCTTGGGAATTCCCTTGATTACCACTCTGAGCTTACGCTCTTCCTCAAGAGCGTAAGTGTGGTATTCCACCGCACGAGCGGCGAGAAGGGAGGTAAGATTACGGAAATCCGTAGATGTAGGGACTTGCACCCTAACACCCTGAGAGGTGTTAGAGGCCGAAAGGAAGTTTATCTTCGAAACATTGCATTTCGAAGATATTTCGGGCCATTTGGACTTGGCCCGGATGAAGATAGGGGGGGGGCAGCTTAACGCCCGCAGGCGTGGCTTTGGGGGTGGAGGGTTTGGGCTGCGAGACCTTAGAAGGGACACCTTCTGCGGTCTTTAAAGTCTTAGTTGACTTTTTGGAAGCTTTACAGGAGCGCTTTCCAACGACTTGGAACTCGCCCTCTTCTTCCGAGGATGAAGAGGAAGAGTCCCGAGCGGACGCCTGTGCAGTCTCACAGTCCATCTCGGGGTCGAAGCCGGGAGGGACGGACTGGACGAGAGCGCCAGTTGGAACGGAGTGAGGGAGGGTCGCGGATGCAGAAACAGACTCGCGAGTTAGTGGGATAATGATTGGCTCTTGAGGAGAGCCTTCAGGGATTGGGGACGGAGAACGCGGATTATCGTATTCACGATAAGAGTTTAGAATTGACGCGATACGCTGAGCAAACCCGGGAGAGTCGCGCAGCATTTGGATAAAATACTGCTCGAGCTGCTCCGGGCTAGCCATGGTTGGGCCGGGACTAAAAACTGGCGAGAAAGCCAAAGCTCCTATTCTAATCGAGCTAACTGCCTAGCACGTTCCCCGGAGAAGAAACGCGGAAAGAAACTCCGGGGCGATCGGGTCCTAACGCTACAGAAGGGAGCGCGACCCTCCGGGCGGGAACAGCCCGGGGGGGAACTAACCGTGTTGGTCCTCCTGCCGGGAATAGGCAGGAGGGTGTGACCTACTGCGTGAGCCCTAAGAGTGACTCCTCCGGCGATCTTAATGTCCGGAGGTTCCTAACAAGGTCCTGGTGAGGAGGGCGCCGAAACACCCAGACAGGCAACACCAGGACTGACAGGGGAGGAAGCGAACTCGCCGGGGAGGGACAGAGTCCCCAGCCGTCGTGTTCGGACCCTTCCGACTTTTCTTTGCCTGGAGGCAAAGATGGGAGTGTCGGGTCAACTCACCCACCGGCTTCGTTCACACGCGTACCTGGTGATAGGTCTCGACGTATCCACCGGTGGCCACTGAGGAAATTACTCGTGTGGACTTTCAAAGCAATGACTGAAACACAAGAAACCGACCTTGCGCCTTGAAAAAGGCACTCGGAGGGCAAAGCTTGAGCGGGAACGGTGAAGCCGATCCTTCGAAGCGAAACGGAGAAAACACGATGCGATGACGGCACATGGTGGATTGCGGCGCGCAGCAGGCGACGCTCGGCACGATGACGCACGCGAGCACGATGACTCACGGCGGCAGCAGCGCAGAGCAGAGACGTCCGAACAGCGCGACGGCAGACGGGCCTCTCCCCTCACGAACATATTGATAGCTCCGTAGTTTACTTTACGTCTGCCTGTGAAGCACAGACCCGGGTTTAAATCCCGCCAAATGCATGCATTGGTGTGATGGCACTTGTGTTTGCTTTGTATCTGGATACTGTTTATCTATCTATTTTGTTTTTTAAATACTAGAGTACTTAGAAAACTAGAGTAAGACTTTCGAAATATACTGTACGAGTGCAATGCAATGCAATACATGCAATAAACCGTTTGCAATAATACAATTTTATAACGAAACAAACTTTTTATTTAAAACTACATTTAATAATAAAAAAAATATACTTCTCCTACAGTTTTATAATTTTGATTTTAATTTTCAATATAATTATTATATAATCACATAATTAAGTTTACACAATTTTCATACATAGAAATTAGCTTTCTTAATAGAAAAAAAAAACATAAGAATACCAGCTATGATTAGTTAAATAATTGAAATTATTATAGTAAAAAATTATATGTTCATATACATTATGTACGCTAATCCACTTATATACTCCTTGACATCCATTTTTTCTTTTTGTAATAAGTGTTCTTTGATTTTCTTAAGTTGGTTCGATATTTTGTTTTTACGTTTTTTTATGTTTGCTGTTAATCTTTGAACTTCTAATGTGGTAATTTTTTGCTCTTTTTGTAATTCTTTCAGTGTTTTAAATATGTTAATTTTTTTTCTGTTCAAAAGGCTGTTCCAGCGGTTGTGCCACGTAAAGTAAAGTGACTCCACTACTGAATTTCGAAATTCAAAATTTCGCTGGAACAGCCTTTTGAACAGAAAAAAATTTAACATATTTAAAACACTGAAAGAATTACAAAAAGAGCAAAAAATTACCACATTAGAAGTTCAAAGATTAACAGCAAACATAAAAAAACGTAAAAACAAAATATCGAACCAACTTAAGAAAATCAAAGAACACTTATTACAAAAAGAAAAAATTTATGTCAAGGAGTATATAAGTGGATTAGCGTACATAATGTATATGAAAATATAATTTTTTACTATAATAATTTCAATTATTTAACTAATCATAGCTGGTATTCTTATGTTTTTTTTTTCTATTAAGAGAGCTAATTTCTATGTATGAAAATTGTGTAAACTTAATTATGTGATTATATAATAATTATATTGAAAATAAAATCAAAATTATAAAACTGTAGGAGAAGTATATTTTTATTATTAAATGTAGTTTTGAATAAAAAGTTTGTTTCGTTATAAAATTGTATTATTGCAAACGGTTTATTGCATGTATTGCATTGCATTGCACTTGTACAGTATATTTCGAAAGTCTTACTCTAGTTTTCTAAGTACTCTAGTATTTAAAAAACAAAATAGATAGATAAACAGTATCCAGATACAAAGCAAACACAAGTGTCATCACACCAATGCATGCATTTGGCGGGATTTAAACCCGGGTCTGTGCTTCACAGGCAGACGTAAAGTAAACTACGGAGCTATCAATATGTTCGTACTGCTGTAGTTTCGATCTCACGGACATCGTAATTTTATTTTTCGCTGCAGTATACTTTCGAACTGACGTACGTCGAACTCGTAAACTTTCGATGTCACAAACATCAGATTTTCATACTTCGGTACAGCGTAAATTCGAACTGGCGTACATCGGTCTCATGTACTTGTGAACTAACGTACATCGAAATTTTGAATTTCGAAATTCAGTAGTGGAGTCCACTTTATCAATATGTTCGTACTACTGTAGTTTCGATCTCACGGACATCGTAATTTTATTTTTCGCTGCAGTGTACTTTCGAACTGACGTACGTCGAACTCGTAAACTTTCGATGTCACAAACATCGGATTTTCATACTTCGGTACAGCGTAAATTCGAACTGGCGTACATCGGTCTCATGTACTTGTGAACTAACGTACATCGAAATTTTGAATTTCGAAATTCAGTAGTGGAGTCATAAAGTATAGGTACTTGATTAGCCTAACCTATAATAAAATATATCTATAATAACTGCAAAGGGTACTGTAATTATTGGTAACTACGAGAAAAGTAAAGGTTCATCCAACATTTTACTTAGAGCGAGATTGTCAGGTAGAGTTTTTTATACCAGTCGGGCTATTATATTGAAGAATTTTATATGGTCTAAGCAGAACCTGTAAGTTGACTTTTTAAAACTTTATTTATTTCATAATGATTATTTCGACGGGTGAAAGGCTATTTGTCAAGCGACACTTTGGGCGGTATTGAGTTTTGTTGAGTTGTCTATGCCTATGAGTTATATATTATAATTATATTCGGAATCAGGGGTTTTTTCTGCGTCTTTTGAACTGAGTTTCGTTGTGATCTGAGTATTTTTTGGCGCTTAAACCCATAGAAATTTAAGGCTCAATTTAAAAAGACCACGTATGAAGCGCCATAAAATTAACAAAATTTTACTACAATTTGATTTAAGCTGTAGGTAGGTATTATATTTTTTTATTTTTTTCCGCTTCAACCTATTTTGCTTTCCCAATTTCACTACTCAAAGGCGTGCGTTTTGCCTGCATCTACTTTCTACAAACAACGTCCTTTAAAACATTTTGCCTGACCCAAAATAGCATCGTCAATGTCGCTTAAAACATTTAGCTGCGTCTAAAATAAATTATACGTGTCGCTTGAACCATTTTGCTTGCATCCCCATTTCACAGCTCGAGTCATTTAAATCCAAAATAGCTGAAATTTTGATTGAAAACAATGTTGGTTAAACATTTTTGTCCGCAATTAATATTTTATTAAATAGTCGGTACAAACCAAACATGTTTTGAAGTAAAAATTTCTATGCATTAACCGGTGGCTTTTAAACTGTGGCAATATTTTATTTGGTATTTTTGGTAACATCGTCGGTTCAAACAATATATTTTAAGCAGAATTACCATAAAGCCGCGTGGGTATAAGGCGGAAGCTCCTTGTGTCACCCAAAGTACCTAAAAAAATCAGTGTCTCTGATATTAAGTCAATTCGCACTGGTCTAAATCACCCACCCATGAACCCCATGACGTGGTGCACTTTACGCTAAAAAATCTTCACCTTCCATAGTAGTCGTTTTATGTTTACTGTATCGTAGGCTGCAGAAAGGTAGACAAAGATAGTGCCCGTTACTTTGCCAGTCTCAAAGCCATCCTCAATATATTGAGTTAGATTCAGGGTTTGGTTACAGCAAGACTTTCTAGGAGGAAACCCAGCCCGCTCTGGAATCAATTTTGGGTCAATGAGACCAGCAAGACGATTAAGCAGCAACCTTTCACCTTTAATGTTGAAGGTGTGGCACAAAAGTGAAATCGGCCTGAAACCCTTTGGGTCATCTGTATGCTTCCCCGGTTTTGGAATAGCAACGATTTTGGCTTTCCTCCAGAGGCGGGGGATCCTTACTGATACCATACAGTCGTTAAAAAGAGCTAAGACCCAAGACACAGTGACGGGATCTACATGTTGGATATGCTCCACAGATAATTGTCCACTCCAGAGGCTTTCCCACTTTTAAGCTGTTTGATTCCTCTGCATGACAATGTCCGTGAGGCTGAAAGGCTGGCAGACAATTGAGTCACGAGGAGTTTCTGAATGTGGTTCCTTTGGAATCCTGCTTTGCCAGTGCGGGAGCTTTAGGTAGAAGTTGATGGGCTACTTGGTTTGCAGTTCGTTACCCACTGAAATTAAGATTCATGTACAGATCTTTTCTAACCTGATTATTACCTGCTCAGTGTTTCGAATGGCACCTTAAACTGTAAGTCCCGGCTTACTGCCTTGGTAGTATAGTCGTAAATCCATGTCAGAGGATCTTTGAGCGGCTTAGAAACTCTCGAAAACAGATGGCGTCAGCTGTCACACGATTCATGAATGAAAGTGGTTCCAGCGACGAATTTGAAAAGCTAGCTTGAGAAAGCTTTCCGAATTCGTTGGGTGCCAACCACTACACCACCGACGACACAATCGATCATTGGTTTCTAAAAAATGCTTATTTTTGTTCTTTTCGTACAAACGATACTTTTGATCACATCGTGTTTTTCTCAGATCAACATATTGGTATTTTTGTTTATTAATATTATCATCGTAATGATAATTTTACTGCCATTAGAAACATTTATTTTGTTGATGAAAGTTAGACTAATCTGGCTTTCTAACAAGGCCGACTAATTTAGGATAATATATTTTTGATGATGATTTGATTCCCTTCTTCCTAAAGACAAATTTGCTAGACCTATATTAGGGTCTAATATCAAAACAGCGCTTAACACTAATTCAACCTACATGAAAAGTAGAAATTTTCGTCTACAGTCAACTTGTAGTAGTAATCACCACAGATTTTTTCTTTTGGTGACAGATTTATAAGAGCTTTAAGATTTTAAAACAAAGGTTCTATTTCAACTGGCGTGATGTGGATCTGCGAGGTGCAAGGTCTAATGGTTCTGAATCTATATGCTGCGAGGGCTCTGGGTTTAGCGCCAGTGCGGATGGCAAAAACGTTGAATGGTTGGCGCGTTAGCTACTCGCCCATTGGCAGAATCATCAGCGTCATTGTTTTAGTCATCTTCTGTAAGTTGTTTTTTTTGTAAAATTATTTTGTTAAATCTTACTTCGAATAAAAACATTTTTATCTTTTTTAGCCAAAGTCCAAAGTATCTACTCAGTTTCAGAAACTTTTATTCACTCAGGTCGTGTTTGATATTAATACGAGTATGTCGATAATTTGTCTTTTTTTTAATATAATATACTGATGTGCTTTAATAATTTTATGTAATAACGTTCTTGTTACCATAAAGTCATACATAACGTAACACATTTTCTTTTTAAGATGCTGCATATCTTGGGATGCAACTAGCTGAGTACTATTATTTTGATGATGCAGTAGTATCGTGGGACGGCGTTTTTCACGCTATAGAACCAGCTATTACTGCTACTCTTAATTTAATTGGAATTTTTGCGCTGCTTGGGACTAAACGCAGAACGATACAGATTATAAAATGCTTTCAAATATTACAACAGGTAGGTTTACAACTAAGTTAAATTAACTATCCAAGGTTTTAAGGGTTTCGAACTTCAAAAGGAAAATAGGAACCCTTATAGGAACGCTTCGTTGGCCGCCTGATAAGCCTCTTTCTCAGTAAAGCGACCATACGGTCAAGTCATCTTCCCGTTGACCAAGATGATGATCACGAAATCAAGTTCTATAGCACCATAAAGAAAAAATCTGAAAGTCTTGACTTAAGCCATATTTTTTTTGCAAATGCGATCCCTTGTGCAATAGTACATTGTTATACGAGGGGTGGAAGTAACTTATTTAGCGCCAAGACGGCCCTAATAGTTCGAGGCACTAAATAAGTCTTTAACCAGAGGTAAACACTGTGCTTTTCATTACGAATACAAGGAAAGTAAAAATAAAAACACGAATTAGCTGAAGAAAAAATGAGTGACTTCCATATCTGAACTGAATCAGATGAACTCATTGTAAACAAAACCCTACAACTCGAGAAACAAATGATAATCGGATTGTTGCTTTCCCGCCTATTTTTTATTTTATGCCAGCTTTTGAGCCTTTATTTTTAATTTCCTTAATTGAAAAATGTTAAATATTTTGCCAAATCTATTTTATTTTAAAGAAATAGTTGAAAGTTAATTATAATAAAGTCATTTAAAAAATACATA
The DNA here is from genome assembly GCA_951230895.1 of Carpatolechia fugitivella. Classification (NCBI taxonomy): domain Eukaryota; kingdom Metazoa; phylum Arthropoda; class Insecta; order Lepidoptera; family Gelechiidae; genus Carpatolechia; species Carpatolechia fugitivella. The sequence continues at coordinate 9,441,360 of OX579660.1, forward strand.
TTCTTTAATTAAAAAAAATTCTTTAATTTTTTTTTTTCTTTATTTTATTTTATGTTATTTCAATTTAACATTGCGCTGTAATTGAGTGGCTGTATAGAAAGATAGAACATACTTTAACAGAAATGTGAAATTAGAACCAGTTTTTTTTTAAATTATTTGCCAGAATGAATAAAAATGAATGAATGAATGACAGCTGTCAGTTGAAAGTGATTCTCCCTCCGGGCTGAAAAGTATTACCTTCAATCCGCTCCTCAGGCAACTTTCGAACTACTTTCAGAGTATGAATAATGAAAAATATTATGAAAGTGTGCCACTCGTCAAATGTTATTGAAAAAAAAACCTTCTTAGTAAGAAAACGCAGCCTCGGACTTCGAATATTGTTAACAACTTTTATAAAAAATATAATATCTGCGTTTCTATTTAAAATTTTCAGATTAAAATAAGTTCCGGAAATATATTGGATACTGGCAGAGACAAAACAAATATAATAGCAGTATTTTGTACGATAATCGAAATTGAATGTCTTATACAATTTAATGTTTCTTCTTTCCTTGAATTTCGTAACAAAGATAATCTAGGTAAGACCATAGGCCACCCACCGGCGGCGGCGACTAAAGCTAGGCAATGGTTTTCTATGCTTATAAAATAGATTCAAAATATTATAATTATTTATAATTACAGTCAGAGAGAACTTTCACCTACCTTTAGCCGAACAAAATCGTACTACGTCTTATACAGCGCGATTCAAAATCATCAAGAGCAAGTGACAGCTAAATGTTGCCAGTCCATGAAACAAAAAACTACATCTGCAAATTTTTTTTGTTCACGCAAATGAACAATCGACATGTAACATAATTTTTTTTATTATTCCGGGTTAGAATCTATAAATGTAGAATGTATAAACGCTGGCGTCAGTATTATAGAGCCGCCACTAAAGGCCACCTGTCTTGGCTCGTGTAAGTAACGACTGGTTCAGCAGATAGTACCTTCCGAAACATGGAATCATCTTTCTTTTCTGATTGAGCCTGCAACGTCTTAACTTAACCAAACTGGAGAAAATCACACGAAGTGTGTAACAGTGTCCCCACTGGGATTTGAACCCGGTACTTTCGTAATGAGAGTCGGATGCTCAATCACTTGGCCACGAAGACTGTTGTATAATATAAACGGACGCAGTTCAGCCGAAGCCACGAAAACTTGTTCAGGGGTTCATGTAGTGTATGTAAGTGTTGTTCCCAAAACGATGGATTAGTTTTTTTTTTTTCGACTTTTGGGCGGGAAACTGAAAAGTTGTAAAAATTGTTTGCTCTATTTATTTTATTCATTATTGTCTCATATTAGTACCTATAGTTTATGTAATTCTGTTTTCTATCATGAGTGTATATATTTCCATCGAGTAGGGTAAGTTTTTCTGTTCTGTTGGTGGGAGCTTCCTCTATAATGGACCCCTCCAATGGGAGGGAGTCCACTTCAGACCAATCTTCAATTGACTTACTGGTGGCGGCAGCTAACAAAGTTGAAAAGGATCGCAAGATTCAACCCGTTAGCTTTAAGAAAAAGAATGACAAGAAATTGTCTAAAAAAGTTCTGTTACTTGACCCTTCAATGTTAAATTTAAAAAATACTTCTTTGGTCCCAACCACGACTCAACAAGTACCAACGCAAGAAGTTTTATCTGTCGCAAGCATGGATACGTCAGTTTCGCCTGCTAAAGAAAATTTCAGAAGGTTATATGAACCAAATGACCCAGGTCCATATGTTGTTCATGTTCAGTTCCAAGAAGATGAAAACAAAAAAGGTGCTACTTTGCACCCACTTGATTTTTCCTATTTTCTTCATAAAAATAGAATGAGGAACATCATACAAAATGGTGTAAAACGTATAGGACGCAATCGTCTTTCCATCTTGTTTTCTAGTGGTAGGGAGGCAAATGCTTTTATTCAAAATGAAATTCTGGCAAAAAATAAAAAATATATTGCTTCAATTCCAACATTCAACATCTGCCGAATGGGCATTGTAAAGGGTGTGCCCGAGGATTGGACACATGAAGATATTTTATCAAATATAAGAGTTCCTGATGGCTTTGGGGCTATCATTCGTTCCCGTCGCATGTGTAGGAAGTCTATTACTTCGTCAGGGGTTGAGTGGATTCCAACTCAATCTGTCACTTTGACTTTTGATGGCCAATGTCTTCCTCAAAGAGTATTTGCTTTTTATTCCTCCTTGCCTGTGGAAAAATATATTTTACCAACAATCCAATGTTTTCACTGCTGCCGTTTTGGGCATACAAGAGATAAATACAGAAGTCAACCCAGGTGTTTGAAATGTGGTGAGGACCATGATGGCAGATCATGTAATTTAGAGGCTTTCCATTGTATAAATTGCTCTGGTTCACACAAAGCCACTGATAAAAATTGTCCAGAGTTTTTGAGGCAAGTAAACATCAAAAGACATATGTCTGATAAAAATGAATCTTTTCTTGAAGCTTCCAAGTCTTTTCCGGCATCAAAACCATCGTTTTCTGAAATAGTTGCTTCTCAGTCCTCTTCCCAAGAGTCTTATTCTTATTCATCTTCTACTGAAAACAAAAAAGTATGGCAGAAAAAAACTGTAATAAGTCAGCCTAAAACAAGGAAACCTATAAATAAGGGTTATGATCAAGAAGCTCATAAAAATTTAATAAATTCTTTTAAAGAACCTTCTCAGAATAATGGTTGTGGCTTAGTTGAAAATCCATCAGAATCCTCTAAGGAGGCATCTTCTCTTCATGAGCTTTTATCTCAATTAGTGAATATTATTCTTAACTCCTTTTTACCGTACAACACAGCTTTATCTCTTGTCAATACAATCTCAATAGCCATCCTTAATCTTAAACATGGACAATCTGATTCAGTGGAATGCCAGAAGCGTCAGATCTAAACACACTGAACTAGTTTATTTAATAAATAAATACAATCCTTCCATTCTGGCCATCTCCGAGACATGGTTGGGGCCTGGTTCCCATTATAGAGTTCCAGGTTTCAACCTCATCAGGGCTGACCGGAGGGATGGTTATGGAGGAGCCGCGCTCCTCATAAAAAGAAATTATTTATTTAATTGCTTAACATTACCTGTATATAACAATGAACATCTGGATATAGTAGCAGCACAGGTGGCAGGAACTACTTATGTTTCTGTGTATATTTCTGAGAAAGATATAACAGTAATTCCAATTTTAAAAAATATAATACAAGGTTTGCAGTCTCCTGTTGTTATTTTGGGCGACTTTAATGGCCACCATTTCTCGTGGGGTGCTCCGAGAGATGATAGTTTTGGCATTTGTGTTGCAGATTTACTCGATGAATTAAATCTTGGTGTGTTAAATGATGGCTCTCCAACTCGTCGACCGATTCCTGGTCAAGCACGCAGCTATGTCGACCTTTCCATTTGTTCTCCTGGTGTAATGTCACTCATTACCTGGAATATTCTAAATTTATCATACGGCAGTGATCATTATCCCATTATTATATCGTTTCCAAAGTCCAACAACAGTTGTACTGAAGCTTTACCTCCTTTACAGAAATTCAGATTGACTAAGGATAAGTGGGAAGATTTTTCTGTTTCGTTAAATAATAAAATGTCTCATTTTCAAGTTGTCTCCGAAGATAATATTGTTGATAGTTACAATAACTTAACCTCAAATATCCTATTATCAGCTGAAGAATCCTTTCCAATTAAAAATGTTGCCAGCAATAAAATTCCATCTCCTCCTTGGTGGGACAAGGAATGCACAGAACTTGTAAAAAAAAGAAATGACGCGGAACTACTTGTTCATGATTTTGTTGATTTAGCTACTTTTAATAACTTCAAAAATCAGGAAGCAGCTGCTAAGCGACTTTTACGAAAGAAAAAGCGGAAAGGGTGGAAGTCTTTTTGCGAGTCTATTTCGCCGAACACTCGATTATCTTTGATATGGAATAGTGTCCGGCGGTTTAGAACTTCATTGAGGGCTTCCTCTGTTTCTGCTTTATCACTTGATTGGGTTCCTTCATTCTTCAGTTCTCTTGCAGTCGATTTTGTTCCTTCTTCAGATCAAATTCCATTTACATATTCTTCTATAAATTCTGGCTATCTAAACGAACCTTTCACCATGCAGGAATTACTATTTGTCTTAAAACGGGTGTCAGATTCAACGCCAGGCGATGATGGCATTCCATACTCTTTTATAGCTAACTCAAATGAATCTACCAAGTCAGTTTATCTCAATATTTTAAACGTTATAGTAGCGACTGGTAATATACCTCCCGCTTGGAAACATCACCTTATCGTTCCATTGTTAAAACCTAATAAGGATCCTTTATTAGCTTCCTCTTATAGACCAGTTGCATTGGCATCCACTCTGTGTAAGTTAACAGAACATTTGATTAAAAATAGATTGGAGTGGCATTTGGAGCACAATAAATTACTTTCTGTGTCCCAATACGGGTTTAGAAAGGGCAAAAGCGTAACAGACAACCATTATCTTTTGACAACTGACGTTCTTGTTGCTTTTTCCAAAAATGAAGTGGTGACGGCTGCCTTCTTGGATATAAGTTCTGCATACGACAATGTCGATTTAATAATTTTATAACAAAAGTTGTTAGACATAAATTTTCCACTCAAATTTGTAAATTTTATATTTAATTTATTTACTGGTAGGTCCATATCAATTCGTCTTGCAGGTGTAAGTGATTCTCGCAGGACAGTTTGGAAAGGTGTTCCTCAGGGATCTGTCCTTAGTCCTCTTTTGTATGATGTATATACTAGGGATTTAGATAATGCAATTGCTGGTTGTAATATCCTACAATATGCAGATGATCTTCTTGTTTATGCCTGTCACAAGTCTATTGATCAAGCAACAATTGCCTTGCAATCTGACCTGGAAAGTATACAGCTGTGGATGGCTAATCATAATTTGGCTTTATCCCCCACTAAATGTTCTTTTTTGATTTTTTTCTCGTAAGAGGGTAGTTCCTGATGTTAATATTTCAATAAATCAAGTAGTTATTCCTAAAGTTCCCGAAGTTATGTTTTTGGGTAAAAAATTCGACTCAAAACTAAATGGAGTAGCTCATGTGAACCATATTGTTCATAAGTGTGAAAAAAGTATTTCTGTATTGAGGGCCTTGTCGGGTGTCTGGTGGGGTGCTCATCCATCATCTCAAAGACTCGTGTATAACGCTTTAATTAGAAGTATTTTGGATTATGGCTCATTTTTGTTACCTCCCGCTAGTAAAGGGGTCCTTCGTAAGTTGGACCTGATTCAATCGAAAAGTCTTCGTATAGTGGTGGGCGCTATGAAATCAACCCCAATCAACGCTCTTCAGGTTGAATGTTGTGATCCTCCTCTGGAGTTGAGAAGACAATTCTTGTCAGACAACTACATTTTTAAAATTAGTCAAATTGTAAATCATCCTGTTTTATGTAAAATTGAACAACTTAGATCTTTAATCGATTCCAACAATAGTTACTGGGCTCGTAAAACTGTCCCCCATATTTATAACAGTTACTCAAAACTATTAGACTATAGACCATGTTTAAAAACTTTTCCTTGTCATCCATTGTTTTACTGGCCATATGAAACAGAAATTTACACTCCTAAAATTGATCTGTCTATTGGTGTGCAAAAGGAATCAGTCGTAGCAAATTCATTAGTGTTGGATTTTATTAATTAAAATTATCCGAATTCTGAAATTTTCTACACGGATGCATCAAAAACACCTTTATCTTCTGGGGGTGAAGGTGTTGGTGCTGCGTTCTTGCATAAAAATACAGGGTTTTTAAACTGTTTAAATATGATAACATTGTATCAAATTATACTGCAGAAGCTTTGGCTATATTAGAGTGTATAAATTTTATAATTTGTAAGGAATTTAAGGAATCGTTAATTTTTACTGACTCATTAAGTTGTCTGAACTCGCTTTTATCGAACCCCTTTTAATAAAAATTCGTTTTCTCCTCTATTACTTGAAATTAAAAATAGGCTGTTGGTTTGTTCCAACCAATCTCTTAAGGTTTCGTTGGCTTGGATTCCCGGTCATTCGGGAATTGAAGGTAACGAAGTGGTTGATGGGTTGGCCAAGCTAGCAGCCTCACAGGGCAAACTTGATAAAAATTCTATATACACCCATGATTCACTCACTTCTTCTCGCTCTGTTCTTCTCCAAAGTTGGAGGGATTTGTGGTCAAATCCCTCCAAAGGCAAACATTTCAAAAATCTTCAGCCTAATATTCCTTCGCGGCCGTGGTTTAGTAAAGTGATTTTGGACAAATGTACTTCATCTATAATTTCTCGTCTCCGGTTCGGCCATTGTTGCTGTCCGGCTCACTTGGCTAGACTTTCCATTCTTGATAATTCAGCTTGTGAATGTGGTTTAGGTTTAGGTGACATTGACCACATTCTCTTCACATGTTCAAAATATCAGTCAGTCTCATTGTATGATATTCTAATTTCATTGAAAGCTCCATTACCTGTAAATACTTCTTGCATATTGTCCCTTTCTAATAAATTGTACATTAAAAGTCTTTGTACATATTTAAAACACCATAATATTCGTCTGTAAATATACACTATCTTATTTACATTACTCATGTATATATTGTTAATAAATTATATTACCCAACGCTGGCAAAATGTCCCCAAAAATGGGTAGACGGTTGCTATAAGAAGAAGAAAAAAAAAAAAAAACGATGGATTACTGCACAAAGGAAAATCACAGCTACTAAACCTCGTAGCACTGTCTAGGTTTGCTACGACACGAAAATAAGAAAACTGACTCAACAGAGTCCAATGTTTTATTTTTTATTTTTGACATTTTAGAATTAAAATAATTTTAGTATTTAATTTTCCTTTGGATTTGGCAATATTCAGCTGTAAGTTGCTCTTTAGTATTTTGAACCACACTGTAGAAGTGTAGACTAAAGGCTGATTTACACTTCGGCAAGTAGTAGGTATGTAAAATAGAAACCCGTTCTATTTTGACAGCTTGCCGAGAAGCTGGTACGTTTTGACAGCTACTTACCACATGCCGAGTTTAGTTGACAGATTAAGTTTACTGGCCACTGACTAGTGTGAATAAATAAATGGGCCTTTAGCCGCACTTGAGGCTTTAACCACAGAATATATAATAGTACTACAGTAACATTTTTTTTTTAGGACAAGCAATGTTTACAGCTCTGATCTATTCTACAGCATCGTTTGTTGCGTACCTGATAACGCTACAGTACATAGGAATGGCTGTTACTACAAAATCAACGCTATCTGTTGTAAATAACAAATTGGAGAGACTTATTACGGATATGGAGAGAGGAAGTAAATAACTATTATAATGGTTATCTATAAATTTTCTCTGTTCAAAGAATATTATTTTTTAACAACATGCGTACTTAGAAAGTGACCGAGCGAGCGCGAAGCGCGAGCAAACCGTCTCCGTTTCAACTTGGCCAAAATTGTTTGCTTGGCAAGCTTTCCTTGTCCTTGGTATTTGCTAGCTTTGACATCAAAAAATGATTTGTAAAAATGTTTTTTTTTTATTCTGATTTTCGATTAATGGAACTAATAAAGGAAGTGGGAAGGAAGGGAAGGGGCCGTGAAAGCGTAACAACAGAAAATCACAGTTACTTTCACAATAATTTATAATACTTGCACCCGCAGCTACGCTCTTGCTATCTAATTATTTTTTCCGTTAAAATCCTAGGATTTAATTCTGGTTATAAACTGTGTGTTGCCGAAATCCAAATTATTTTAGCCGCTTTTGTGTGATAGCGTAACAATCATAAAAAATTTTACGTTTATAATAGGATTTGTAAGGACAGTAGGATTATAATTGTAATACTCATATTTTGCAGCAGTTGTGAGTCCAATCGAAGCAAAATGTGCCATCCGTTGTGTTTCTATTTGTTTTGGAGCAGTATGCGATATAGCACGAGCTGTCAATGACTGTTTCAAGAAAATACTATTTTTTGTCTTATGTTTGATTATTATTAGTATTGTGGTATTGCCGTATCTCATCATACACGTCATAAGTAAGTGATTTATAAGTAGGATTTAATATATTAGTTGTAATTTCCGAACCAAAGAGTCCGACGTCGTTCATCTCAGCTGAAAGACGTCCAATGCTGGACAAAGGCCTCCCCCAAGGATCTTCACAACGACCGGTCCTGCGCTGCCCGCGACCTTCACCAGATCGTAGCTTTAAAAGAGTTTCGCCCTTTTTGAAGAAGAGCACCACCACATCACACTTCTGTGCCACGTCAGTGGCGTTTTCCCTTTGATGATGACAGAGTTGAACAGCTTTTGAAGGACTTTTAAAACCGGTGTACCACCTGCCTTAAGTAAGTATGTATTCATCTATTTAAGTAATGAAATCATTTGTCTGATACCCATAGTACAAGCTTTGCTTAGTTTGGGGTCAGATGGCCGTATGTGAGATGTCCCCAAAAATAAGATAAAAAATAAATAAATAAAATTTCTACCAAAGTAGTAAATAACCTTTGCGGTCTTGAACACGTGTTCAATGTATTGTAGGTATTTGAAATGGAGACGTCTCCATTTCAAATACCGCCGGTCAAAGTGTCCAGCCGCATATTGTGTAAACTTGTATCATTGGGTTTAGTTCTTTCTGTGTGTTTATGAATACAAGTAGCTAAAAAGTAAAAAGGCAGAATTTTATGTATGAGACATATTTAAATTAATAATTATAAAGCAGATATTTAATAAAAGTCACTTTTACTAGTTCCACTTATATTATATTCACCCGACCGGTATCGATTAACAGACCATCTTCACAGGGTTATTAATTATTACTTAACCTAGATCACATAGTTTGTCAATAACGACCGTCCAAACCAACCAGTTCAAAATATTTAAGTAATGAGGATAATCACACTTGATTCTCCCCATATGACTGAGTGTTGTCACTTAATAAAAATTACCTTAATATGGGGTAAAAAATAGGGTACAAGGTACAATAATAATAGGTAACAAATAATAAATTAGCAATAAACAATTAAAGGTCACTGATAATTATCTATTAAAATAAAAGGGGGGATTTATTGATGTCTAATTGCTGATTTAGCATGTCATCTTTGTTTCGGCTTATCACTATTTATCTCGAGTGCTTCTAAAAAATGATAGCTTTAGAAGCACTCCAGATAAATAAAGTGATTAGCCGAAACAAAGATGTAACAGCCTGACCATCCAAAGAGGAAATGCAGCCAGTATGCTGGGAACCATGTCTCGTGGAGACGCACTCGAAGATCTGCTTCTTTTTTTTAAATTACTCTATATTATTCTTTATCTTTTTTTTTAAGTTTTGACTGTTATAACACTGTATGTATTATTAATAAAAATAGACAAATACTACAATTTTAAAAAAATGTACATATATTTTTTTCAGTTAAAATGATAACATCTTTAGCGTTTGCGGTGTTCTCCGCTTTCCTTGGTAAAATATTGTTCTTTCTGGCGCTATGTAATACAGGCACTATACTTTATAAAGAGGTAAACTATTACAAACTTTTGTCATTAGTAAAATAATATAGGTATCGAGGAGCGTCGGTGGTCTAGTGGCCAGGGCCGCTGCCTTCTGTCTGGGAGACGCGGGTTCGATTCCCACCACGTTCCAATGTGTTTTTGAATTTTGAATTCATATGTACGTTTATTCGATGCTCTTACGGTGAAGGAAAATACCGTGATGAAACCTGCACTCTCCTGCGAAGAAATTCAAGGGTTGGCCACAAGTAATATTAGTGTTATCATATGCGATGATAAGGAAAGAAGGTTTCGATAGTTATGCAATTTTTTTGTTGTTACAGTTTGCGCGTACGCAGCTCCTAATAAGCCGACTGCTTCGATGCGTGTCTTTTCCACGGGATTCTTTTTCATTACAATTGGACTTGCTTTACAAACAAGTGCAGATACAAATTATTGACGTCTGTTATGCGCCAATATCCGTGTGCAGGCTCAATAAAAAATATTTTGTGGCGGTAAGTAAATTATCATCAACAGCTCATATACTTACGTCCTTACCAAGGGGCTCGAGTTTACTCTAATTCAGGGCGATCTGGCCTTGTGCGGGTTGGTCGACTTTACACACAACCTTTGAATTCCTTCGCAGGTTTCCTCACGATGTTTTCCTTCATAGTAAGAGCGTCAAAAAATTCATTTGATTTCGAAATTCGAAAACACATTGGTACGTGGTGGGTATTGAACCCACGTCACCCGGACGGGAGGCAGAGACCCTGGCTACTACAACACCGATGAGAACAGGACCGGGTGGCCCATTGGGATTGACTTTTAGAAGTGGCCGCACATTTGTGACGTCAATCTGTCAAATCAATACAAAAATGCTACGTCCTTCCGTTGACGTGAAGTTAGCCACGAGCTCTTCTCCACAGATTCCACCATTGTGTTAGTGAACTCACCTAAAAAATGTAATGACTAAGTGATGTAATAACATCCTATGGAAATAAATGATTTTGACTTTGACTTTGACTTTGAGCACATCCTTTTCTAATTCAAAACGCGTTGCAACATTGTTATTTTAAATTAGACACTATGGTAACATTTGCAATTCTAGACTGGTGATATAAATTAGGTAAACTTTGTTGTAAATTATATAGAAAGTGGCAAGTACATGGTATAGTTATGTGTAGCAGGTTTAATATAATACAAATAACCTTATGTGGTAAATGGTTGCTACGACTGACAGCACACATATTCCTAACTGTCACAAATGTCACAATGCGGGGCATGGTGAAGACTCATATTTGTTTATTATATATATTTTTGTATAATACTCGCTTTCCTTTCCATTTTTCAATCCTTATCCTTTTTTCGTGATATTTATAGTTTCCCTACCTTTATTTCTTAGTAAATTAAAAACTCGACACTGGCACAAAGATTACTAGTGCCATAAGAAGAAAAAAAAAAGTGCCGATTGGCGGGAGGGGGTGAGTGGCCTTGCTGTACGGTTGTACTATACTAAATTATGTTCTACGGCCTGAATTCAGAGTAGGCTCGATTCTCTCGGTAACTGTGACAAATGGCTGACAACAACAAAAATATTATTTATAGTATATGTAGTGTATGTATATGTGTATGTGTGTGTGTTGTTATCTATCTATCTATATAGTATGAGTTGTCTCTCAAAACATTAGCAAATCTTTTTAAAATAAAGAAGTATTTATCAAACTGAGTAAAATTCCCTGTTTGTGTTTGTTCAACAGTAAACGGTTATTGGAATTAACAAAAAGCAGTCGGTATCAGATTCTTCTTGTAATAATATTTAATTTCCTAATCAATATAATGTTTTATGTTTCAGATACTGAGTTTTTCTATATGTCCCATATTTTTTTTGCTGCAGAATTACTAGACTCTAGCTATCTCAAAAAGCGAGTGCGTGATCCACAGTATAATCAATGTCGTGTAGTTTTTCTGTTTATTTATTCTCATTATGTATAAATAAAATACTTTTAAATTACTAAATTAGCAAATTTGCATTTTTTTTTCTCTGAGAAGTTCTGACAACGTTGCCTAGAAGAAATTATAGCCTTAGAAATACAAGGCTCCATGCGACTCTTTTATGTTTTGTATTGTTTTTGTCTTCTATCACTATTTGGTGTCTTTTTAAGTTACTATGACTTTCTAGTTCTTACTAGAAAGTCATAGTAACTTAAAAAGAAAACTTATTAAGAAATGGCCTTCAATAAAAAAAACCACGAACCTGAGTTCGTGAATGTCACATAAAATTAAGTAAAAATATGATAAGGAAGAATTTAGAAAATATTTTGGCAAGTAATATAATTTTCTTTCATATTCGTTGCTATAAGATCAGCATCACTATTAGTAGCAGCTCTACGAATAAGAGAATAGATAACACACCGCACATCCAATAACTAATCGTTTTTATTTGTTGTCGAATTTTGGTAATTTTTCCGTGAGTTCCTATAAATTACTGAGGTGCACCTGTAGGTAGGCAGATGTTTTTCTTTATGTACTAAGAATCTGTTTGTAGTGACTTTTGGCTGGATTTCACACCTTCTGTATCCATGGTCAGATCGCATTGTTAGATTGATCTGATCACGTCCACTTTTTTGTGTCCTTGGTAAGACCGACTAAATTAAAGAGCTCTCGTTCAGATTGGTAGCCATAGTCAGATCGCATTGGTGATAGCAGGTATTGGTGCCCGTGTCAGATAGATGGGCAAATTGTTCGCCTATCCAGTGCCCACCGATACCAGTAACTCTTGTTTACCCTAGTAAACATAGGTACTACTGAGTTGTAGGCCTCGCGAGTCTAACTCCATCATTAAAAAAAATAATTAAACACTTACTCGACCTGCTCACAAATTTTCACGAGAATCGGTTGAGAAACGCGACCTGTAGAGGAGAACAAAGAGAAAGAACGACATACGAAATATTTTGGCCAAGTTGAAACGGAGACACTTCGCTCGCGCTTCGCCCTCGCTCGGTCAATCACCATCATTTGGCTCAGTGCTACGAACTTGCTACGAATCTGCTACACCACCGTAGCTTCGTAGCAGCTGCGAGTAAGAGAAGATGAAGAATAAGTTATTTTGTATGGTGTGGCTTAGGTTCAGTCTCATCAATCAGCCTATTGCAGTCCACTGCTGGACGTAGGCCTCCCCAAGGGCACGCCAAAGCAAGGTTCAGTCTATTAGTTTTAAAATATAATTTTTATCCGATTATTACTTATTGCATGTATTTAATTTTTAATTAACAAAAGCCCATATTTTAGCGAATTGAATATTTAATCAATTCAATAATTTTTATAATAATTAAATATTTCTTCAGTCCTTTGGCACGAGTATTGTGTAGTCTAAAGTCATTATATTATAGTATATTTCGGTGGGGTTAACAAATTTCAAGTAGTTTGAACAAATGCAGCAATGGTTAGCATATAAAAAATTATGTCTCTCCAAACTTGATGCTGAATGGAATATAACGATGGCGTGTCAAGAAAAGTGCTAACTGCTAAGTAGGTCAATCGATATGGTCACAAGTTGCCATAGACATTAACGCGCCTGTGTCTGGCCCGGATTGCAAAGGAGATGCAGGATGTAGGTTCGAGTCCTGTCTAAGATCGTAGTTATTTTTATTTTTCCGCATATTTGTAACTGTAATTATCTATAGAATTGGGTTGGCGACATCGTATTCATTATAATTCAATGAAACAGGAATGTCAGTAGTTTGTATTGATACTGACAGTGGCGCAATGCATCAGCGATCGTCAACCATTCACAGAACTTAGTACGAGTAGCATAAGAGGAATCTTAATGCCTGTGATTGGCCCGGATTGTCAGAGAAATGCAGATTCGAGTCCTGTTGTAGGTCGAAATTTTATTTTTCATTTGTTTCTTTGAAAATTATATTCTAGTTTTAATCTCCAAGACAAAATATTTTTGCGCAAGATAAAATAAATATTATGTTGAGCTATTTCGCGATCAATGATTGAAGTTTTATGTCTACCCGGCTATTAGTTTTTGTCAAATAAAAAAATAATATCTATTAGCAGGTAAGGAGGCTTTCATGTCCGTCAGTCAAACGAAAAAAAATTCAACAAGTTTGTTCTTTGAGAGTAATGGAGGCGTATCAAAGCCTGGTAGGTACAAATTCCAGAGGGGACACTGACAAGTACTTTGAAATTGGCGTCGAAACTTGGTGAAAAATCTGCGAATTTCCACAAAGAAAGCAGTTTTCCGTGTTGCCTGCCTCAAAGTAACGGTGTACGTAAACGGACTGCATTTTAACGGCTTGGCAACTGGAAAACTGAAAAAAAAAGAGGTTTAAAAAAAGACGAATCAATTATAAAAACAGACGAAAAAGGAGATAATATTTATGTCAATTTAATTTTACTATGTATTTGCCATGTAATTAAAATGTGTCATACAGTTCTACATTTTTTCTCCTAGTATTTTTTATCGCAATTAAGGTCCATATCTCGTCACACTTTGATGACTTTGTTTTAAATAGCAGTAGATCAGATAGAAAACACACAAAAAAGCCGAGATAATAGTTGGAGTTAGGATACATTTAGCACAACTTGCATACCAAATGCCCGTAGTTAGTAGCGTAAAAAGTAAAAGAATTTTCAAAGCAAATTAAACTAGTATGACAGCTAGACATCCGCTGGTCATCCGCCGGACATACGAAAACATTTTTAGTCATGCTTAAATTGAGAAGCTTCACTCGGGCTTTTCACTCGCTCGGTCAATAAGCGACTCAGATACTACCAACCGCAAAAAATATATATTAGGATACTAATCCGAACCCTCACGGGCCATTATAAGCTTAATAAGCATCTAAACAGGATGGGTCTATCTGAGAATTCTTACTGTAGATTCTGCGAAGATGACGAGGAGACACACATCCTATGTGAGTGCGATGCCCTTGTCAATAAGAGAAGCAGGGTGCTGGGAGGATCCAAAATTGCTATCCAAGAAGCCCAGGCTTTAAGCCCCTTACCGACCGTCAGCTTCTTCAAAACCGTTGGTCTAGAGGAGGACGCTATTTAACACAGACGGGCTGACTACAAATAATTGATCTCTCTCGGGTCGCAGTGGTCATTAAGACACATAATTTGCCCGATGCCTTCTACCAAAATCATAATCATACTACCAACCTGATAGCATACATAAAAAAAACTAATGAATTCAGTGTCACGTCACTAAATTTTTATAAGTGCTCAATGGCACCTTAAGGTTTATACAGAAGAGACATGGCGAAGACGTATGGCGGTGGCGAATAGGCAAAGTAACACAATATAAACCTTCATAGTCTGTAGCATAGGGTCCTGCATGCCATTTTGTGGCGGTTATATTGTGTTACTTTTACTATCCGCCACCGCCACACGTCCTCGCTACGTGCGCCTAAGATAGAGATAAAGATAGATACTTACCGAATATTATTCGGCATACATTGCTGTTCGAAAAGGTTGGTTTGTTTGTAAAAAACTACGCAGCGCAACAATGAACGCCGAAAACGGTACCTTAGCACGTTATATTATAAAATTCGACGTTCTTATGTATGGTCTGCCTGACATCCTCACTAGCCAACTCTCAAGAGGGCTGTTCACAGAGGAAGCTACGACAGATCGACCACTTTATTTTTATTTCCCCAGTCGAGTCGAGAGCGATATTGCTCTCTAAGGGTGTTTTGATAAGGTTCCTGTAACGTCCTCCAGGGATTATCAATCTTCCTATCCAGGAAGAGTTTAATCAATTGGGCATCATGTAAAAAACTTAAATGACATTGTCACAAGAAAATAGCTATTTGATAATAAACTGAAGTTATTAGGATTATTATAGGATTGTTATAGGATTATTTTACTGTAATTAGCGAATATCATTTCTATGGGCGTTGAAGATGTAAAACTGGGAGTTGGAAAACTTTGTGAATATTTTACATACCTTTTACCAAAGCGTTCTGTTGTAGCCGGCGTTTTTAATTTGGACACCGCCAGGGTCGCCGCCCACTGCTCAAATTGTACCGAAAATGTAACAAATTTTTCCACCCTGACTCAAGACGAAATCGCGATGAATTTTTAATTTGATTTGGAAAACTGTCGGACTGGAAAAAACATTAAAAAGCCAAGTGGCGCGAAATTAAAAATAAATTTGAGCAATAATAATTTTCTATTTTCTGGTGTTTTATTTCTTATAAATATTAAAACGTGAACGATATTGGCACGTAGACTTTACTAAAACAGGATTTGGTTTATTTAAATCACATAATAGACTTACATCTGACAAGTTCACATAAATTTCATAACTAGCAAACGCAATTGGTTAAATAAGTTCTATCTAGATTCTACAAACCTTCTTCTGTGAGTAGGTATGTGGTGTCTTTGTACTTTCTAAAAAAACATGGGTAAAATCACTTACGATATTAAATACTGCGAGAGGTAGGCTGAAAACTACTTTTCGGCTGAAATCGATCCTGTATTATGCAGGTATTGTTTGAAGGTTCCGCATAAGATCAGCGTTAGAGCGGTTCCGCACTACGTCCGATCCGAATCCGTGTATGTTTGGTTGTTTACTTACGCACTGGATCCGATTTCCATCATCCGAAGTCAATTAATCAATCCGATTGTCAATAAAATAGCCTATTGCAGTCCACTGCTGGACATAGGTCTCCCCAAGGGCACGCCAAAGCGGACGATCACCCGCTTTCTTCATCCAGCCACCATCAGCGACCTTCCCCAGGTCATCAGTCCACCTGGCAGGGGGGCGTCCCATACTACGTTTTCCGAGACGTGGTCTCCGTTCGAGAACCCGTCTTCTCCAACGCTCATCGGTTCTACAACAGACGTGGCCAGCCCACTGCCACTTCAACTTGCTACACTTCTGGACAATATCTACTACCTTGGTCCTCTGCCGAATGATTTCGTTTCGGATTCTATCATCCTACAACTACCATACAAATAGTTCTACTAATACTCCGGACCGATTTTCACGGAATTGGATAGGACGTATGCGAAACCGCTCCTAGGGAATAGCTCTCTGTGTCTTCCATAATTCCTTGCTGAGCTGGGTTCTATTTTTCACATCGCATACTATGTTATAATTTTACTTAAGTTTCTTGTATTAGTGTACCGCAAATACATACCTATATTTCTTATTTCTTTACTATACTTGTACCTATCTCTACTTACCACATACAGCATCTTGATTTTGTATTTTTTAAAAGTACTTTTTGCGTTTAAATACTCGTTTACCATAAAAGTGTTGCAAACAATAACATCGCAGTATGTCGTAGATACACATCACGGGGTGTTACAAATGTATTAAATTA
This sequence comes from Carpatolechia fugitivella, assembly GCA_951230895.1. Classification (NCBI taxonomy): domain Eukaryota; kingdom Metazoa; phylum Arthropoda; class Insecta; order Lepidoptera; family Gelechiidae; genus Carpatolechia; species Carpatolechia fugitivella. Next base: position 9,458,193 of record OX579660.1, read on the forward strand.
GGCAAAGGTGTCAAGGGGCGACATGCCGAAAATTCTTACTCAACCGCTCCCTTTCACCTCCGGGCCCATATTTTACCGGCTCCCTTGCGACGGCCCTGTCGTAAAGAGAATTAATGAAACCCTGTCCTCGATTTGCGGTGCCAACCAAGACACCTAAATTCAGTTAGAAAGGTAGTTCAATGTATGCGATTCTCTACTGGAATTTTTGTTATACTATAAAATAAATGTATAGCATATGAATTTATGATAAATAGAAGAATTATTTTTAGGTATTCCTATTTAAGTAGCTTTATATACTTATGTATCTGAGCCCGGCAATGTGTACAACGTTGAAATAACGCAAAACCTCTTGGGTGGTAACTCAGTCCAAGAAACTGAACAACTTTTGCTCTGGTTTACAAAAGTTGTTCAGTTTCATGGGCTGAGTTACCATCATCCGAGAGGTTTTGCGTTACTTCACTAACACGTTGTATAATCCGGTGTTCTTTAGACATTGCATATATATTGACAAGGTAGGGTATAAGTACGAATGTTAAACGACAGATAAAATATTTTATACTATGGCTAGCTAGCTCGTCTAACTCGTATAGAATGACTTGGCATTCTATACAATGACTAAATTTATTTATTTTTATTTATTTATTTACGAGATATAATCATTATCATAACAGGAGTCCCAAAGCGATAATGTTGACGTCAGTTTTATGCATTTATAAATTCACTAAGTATGACAATATTTCTAACACAATGCTGGCAAAAATTTATATAAATTAATACCTAACACATAATTAATTCCATAATTGATTATCAAATTACCTACATTACAAAGATTATATTTGTTAATTAATTCATTCATTGTCAATAGATAATAAAATGAACTGAAACATAAATATACATAGATCGAATCAATCAATAGAATCAATAGAATCGAAATTAAATAACACCTAATCGATTAATGGTCAAGTAGAGTTGATTTCACTAGTCGCAAGTCGAAAAAAAAAATGTTAGTAGTGTTTTGACATATTTTTCTTTGCTGAAAGTGCGTAAATCATGTCAGCTGGTAATCGTATGGATAGTAATCTAGCGCTCAAAGCGCAGAGCTCTGGAGCACTCGGACGGCGCCGGCGCGGAGCCCGCGGCCGTGGGAGTGTTGCAAAACTCAAAAGGGTCCACTTTATTGATTGGCGAATTTTTTTCTAAAAATTTATGTGTGTACATACTTGCTTTTCAATGTTCCATAAATCCTATAAAACGTATTGTCATATTTATTAAATCATTCGTGTTTGACAAACTGTTGTCCTCAATTGTTTCTTTTCGTACAGTTAGAAATTTTGTTTTTTTGTAATGATATAAGTCTGGTTTCCGCTAAGTAGTTTGTCGTCCCAATGAAAAATATACACGAATCTATCGTCAACCTTTAAAACGGGACCCTTCAAGACCTGTAAAATAGAACGCATTTTTTTAGAGAGTACATAAAAATAAAAAGATATATATATATACGAAAAACTAAAAAAACATAGGTACGTTTTCTATTGGACGTGATGCACTGTAACGTTTGGTTTGTTTTGTTTTCGCTTGTTTTAGTGAGTCCGCATTTTAGTTTACCCTGTCCTGAGCACCTTAGTATGTAAACTGTAAATAAGGTCTTTGCAAATCAGCTTTAAATATTTTAAGGAGAACTCGATTGGTGTCTATAAAACTCGATTTATATCTATAAAATTAGATTGACATCTATAAGGCTCAATGCATGCAGAGCTTGACTGAATTTCTCTTAAATACAAGTCAAAATTAAGCTGGAGAATGTTTTCGCGGATCTAACTTTACATTAGCGTTATTAAAGTTGAGATTAGATATGTTTTATTGTAAATTCATCACAAATTCAAATCTTTTGGAAACATTAAAATTGTCTTTAAAATAGTTTGAAGCTGTTTTGTTCGGACCATCGTGTATTACGTCATAATTTATTAATCCTCGCTATAATAATGATTGATTTTGGATGAATGAGTTTCTAGGTATTTGTAAAATATTTTTCATAAAGGTCAGAAACAATAAAAAAAACATAAACTGCCTTATTAAGAGATTAGTTGAAATTCACGGATTAGAAAGCGAGTTATTCAATTGAAAAAATAAAGTATATAATATTATTATATACAAGGTGTAAATAAATAAGCTGACACTATTTTAAAAGATCAACCTACCCATCAAACTGAACAACTTTCCCCAAGAAACATGGGCTGTTGGACGACGAAAAAATATGCTTCTTCTATAGTAAATCGGTTAGCTGGCCGCGCGGTTTTGTATGAAAGGGACAACTTTTTTGTCGGCCGACAGCTAGGGGAAAGTTGTTCAGTTTCATGGGTAGGTTGCTCCTTTAAAATAGTGTTAGCTAATTTGTTTACACATTTGTTACTCTTGCAATTTGTCATCCTACCTAGTTGTTACTATTCCTCTAGTTGTTAGTGGTCGCTATATTTTGCCAGTCCTTTCCTTTCGTAGCATTTAAAAAATGTATTTGTGATATTTCATTGTTGGTACTATGTGTGTTTAGATCTATTTTTTTTGTGAAGTTTTATGGTCCGGTTACTAAGATATTTAATGTTTCGCTTTTTTGACGTAATTTTAGCATTTGTCATTGTATTTTGAAGTTTTTGTTAAGTGCCTATTGTAAATGTTCGATGGTAACATTGATAAGTGAAAAAGAAAAGTATTTAATTAAAGTTTAATTTAAAATATAGCTAAGCATACTCGTATTTTAATTATTTAGATAATATTTTGTATTGTACTTCACGCATTATTTAACTGTAGATAGACCTATTATTATGAATAAGTTGGTTTTACTATATGATTGCGCACCTATATAATTTTGTATGCGCAGAAGACATTAAGTATTTTTTGTAAATCGTAAATCTTATCAATTACGGATCAAGTTATAGGTATAAGTACCTTAAGTATAACTTTTTTCGTTTCCTGGTTAGGCAAGCGAATTGTTTATAATTTTGTAATATGCCGCGTATTTGGTGTGTTTAAAAGTGCATTTGTATCATTATTTATTAGAATAAGTAAAAATGCAATTACATACTTGTTGAAAATAGCAACGACGACGACGGGGATAAATGTGTGCTCGCCCCGAAAAACAAATTACAAATCAAGCTAATCCTTTGATCAAAAATTAAAACTGACTGAGCGAGCGCGAAGCGTTTCCGCTTCAGCTTGGCCAATATTGCTTTTGTATTCTAGATCTACAATTCTCGTGAAATTTTGTGAGAAGATTCAATAATTTAATTGTTTTTTTTTTGTTGAGTCAGTTTTTAGAAAAAAATACGGAGTTATGAGAGTTGAAAACGTAAAAAGACCATAAATCAGCCATTCAAAAAACACATACTCGCGAGCTTGTTAACGTCGTATGAAAAATTTTGAAGCTGTCAGAACCCATCTTGTAATAACCCAACTATAGTTATAAATGTGATCACTATTATCTTTGAATATGATAGACTGGCGGCCCGATTATAAATTATACTGCTCTTTGCTATAACATAACAGTCGGACTGATTTAGCTACAAATATTTGACAAAGGACACTTATTTTTGATACAGGAATTACAATAATCACAATAACGATTATGATAATAATCATTAATCATAATTTTTGTTATTGTAAATATCTATAATTACAAGCTTTTTATAATTTAAAATACGAGCAAATGCACGTATTCGTTACTCGTTAATCTGTCATATGGATATCTCTGTACTCGCTATGTCATCTATAAGTTTAGTCGGGTCTATTCTATACATTAAAGTTAGTGGTGTTCATTGGCTTGCGTTCTTTTTACCGCGCGAAAACAATTTATTCTCATGGAAACTCGTTTTTAGGGTTCCATAGTCAAAAAGGAACCCTTATAGTTTCGCCATGTCCGTCTGTCGGGCCGTCCGCGGCTTAGCTCAGAGACTCTTAGTACTAGAAGACTGTAATTTGGCATGGATATACATACATATTAATCATGCCGACAAAGCTGAAAAATAAAATAATTAAAAGAATTGTTTTAGGTTAGGTTGAAGTGGGGGCTATTTTTTTATTCATGACTACCTTATAGTGTGAGGTTTCGTTAAATAGCTTTTCTAAAAATAATGGAGGTTTTCTAAAACCAATTTTTGATGCTAGTGTACGCTTCAGAAAATATATTTCGTTTTAAAGTGCTTATTTTTGTTAGAGTCAAGCCTCCTACCAACGAAACTGTAGTTTTTGGAAATGTGAAAAAAAAAACAGGGTAGTAGTGTATTGATACAAAGGAAAATTATTAACATCTAGTAGGCCAGGTTATCGAATAGGTCTATTATAATAGACCAACTTATAAGATGTACTTGTACAAGTAAGAAATTCGGTATAAATATCATAGAAAAGAAAAACATTTTGGAGAATATTAACTGTCCTAAACAGGTACCTAAGTAGTAAGTATTGGACAACTATGGAACCCTACACCTTGCGTGGCCCGACACGTGCGGCCGGATTTTTATTTCGTTAGTCGGTGACGCGTGAGATTTATATAATTTGCGAAGTAACATAATATCAGCGTGGCCTAGCAGAATTTTACGGAATTAAATGAAGTCAAAAAGCACCAATAGCTTTGGTGTTGCGTAACCTATTCCAAAGATCTATAATGATAATTGAGAAATAATTACATTATTGGGACTTATTTAAGATGCCTAATCCTTAATTTAATACCTACTTTACTTATCGCCTTTGAAAGATTATAAAAGTACAAGAGAATATTGGAGCTTCATACATCGAATTTGAACCTAAAATATCGGACTTAAAAAATAATTCATCACATTAATATTATAAATGTGAAAATATATTTCGATGTTTAGATGTTTGTTCCGCTTTCACGCCTAAACTACTGGACGGATTTGGATGGAATTTGGAATAGAGATAATTTGTACCCTGGATTAACACATAGGTTACTCTTTACCGGGAAAAGTCTTATTCCCACGGGAAAATCTTACATAACGCGAGCGTAGCTGCGGACGGACCGCTAGTTCAAAATATCATTCATTCATGTGAATTCATCTCCTCTCTTCTCTTTCATTGATCATAAAAACGAAAAGGATAGCTGAATTTTAAAATAAGGATTAGAGCACGAATGCGTGAATTTGCGCCATTATTTACCAATAAAATTATAATAAAATAGCAAACGTATCGTCTTGGTGTCTGTGAACTTTACAATGTATCACTATTAAAAAAATCTGTAGTTTGTATGGTATTATTTAATTTTCATAGCTTGTAGTTAGATAATTGTACAAATAAATGTAATTGTAAAGTACTTTTTATTATTTTTTATCTGCTATGAAAACCCGCTCCTTTAATAAATGATACGGCGAATAGATTATTGAAACAATATATCGAACACTGAGCATTACAGAAAAAATATGCAAAACAGTCGTCGAGTATAATTATGTCATTATAATTTTTTAAACGGTACCTACATCTTTTGAAACGAGCTTTAAAACCAAGAAAACATAATGACTAATGAATGACATAAAACAGTTATAATTATAATATATTATAACATTTATTTAACGCTTTTGCTAACAGTTCAGTCATTGTATTCTATGCGTAACATTAAAATTTATACTAAAGATTGATCTTACCACATTGCTGCGAAATTATCAAAGATCGAATCACGGAAGTGCGAAAACACTCAATTGCGAATATCTAAAGGTCGACAATCTAAACTGCGAATAACGGAAGTGCGACAAAAGTGCGAATCACGGAAGTGCGAAAGAACTGAATTGCGAATATCTGGAGGTCGATAATCTGAACTGCGAATAACTAGAGGTCGATAATCTGAACTGCGAATAACTGAAGTGCGACAAAAGTGCGAATCACGGAAGAGTGAAAGAACTAAATTACAAATATCTAGAGGTCGGCAATCTGAACTACGAATAACTGAAGTGCGACAAAAGTGCGAATCGCGGAAGTACGACAAAACTGAATTGCGAATATCTAATGGTCGACAGTAAAAACTGCGAATAACTGAAGTGCGACATAAGCTCGAAACACGTAAGTGCGACACAACTGAATTACGAATATTTATAGTTCGACAATCTGAACAGTGAATAACTGTCTAAATTTTTAAATAAGTTCGAATTGCGGCAATGTGACATCACTGAATTACGAATATCGAAACGATATCTCTGAACGATCTAGGACATTCAGATGTAACATGCTTAACGAGCGTTTAGGTTTGAAAATAAGAATAAATTAAAAAGTTCAAAACTTGAATTATAGATAGATAGATAAGAAATTTATTTGCAGTACACAAAAACAATACAGAAGTAACAGATGAAGGAAGTGAAGTGGGTACATAAAAAACAAAACAATAATAAAAAAAGGGACAGATCGGACCGCCAGCTATGCGCCTCGCCGCGCCACTACATTAAATTATAATGGCCCGGAGTAAGTACAATGGCAGCCCGATCGTGTCCCGGTAGGGAGTGTTCACACCAGTCGCGGCAATGATTTAACAGTACAGCAACTGATGTGAACCTTTCCAGCAAAAATAAAAAAGTTATGTACACAATAACAGTAATGTTTTGCGCACTGCAAAGGGGCTCCAGCTCAGCATGAGTTGCATTGAAGCACCGATTAAATGGGGGCCACAATGCAACGCTGTTTTTCAGCTATTATAACTTTAATAATTTCCATATCTAAAAAAAAGCATCATGATTCAACAGCATAAATATAAATCAGTAGAAAAGCAAAATCGCTTAACCGCCATTTTGGTTGAAAATGACATATATATCACTGGAATCAGTGATTTTTTCTGTGTTGATCTGTGTGGGTTTCATGCAGATCAGAGCACTTTTTTGGCGCTTGAGCGACTCAATTTTTTGATATTTTTTAAATGAAATAACGCTGAAGCGACTTTAATTTTGGTGTTTTTGAACCAACGCTGTATTATGTCATAAGCGTCGCATATAATAATGAAAGGCTATTTGTCAAGCGACACTTTGGGCGGTATTGAGTTTTGTTGAGTTGTCTATGTCTATGAGTTATATATTATAATTATATTCGGAATCAGGGGTTTTTTCTGCGTCTTTTGAACCGAGTTTCGTTGTGATCTGAGTATTTTTTGAGGCTTAAACCCATAGAAATTTAAGGCTCAATTTAAAACGACCACGTATGAAGCGCCATAAAATTAACAAAATTTTACTACAATTTGATTTAAGCTGTAGGTAGGTATTATATTTTTTAATTTTTTTCCGCTTCAACCTATTTTGCTTTCCCAATTTCACTACTCAAAGGCGTGCGTTTTGCCTGCATCTACTTTCTACAAACAACGTCCTTTAAAACATTTTGCCTGACCCAAAATAGCATCGTTAATGTCGCTTAAAACATTTAGCTGCGTCTAAAATAAATTATACGTGTCGCTTGAACCATTTTGCCTGCATCCCCATTTCACAACTCGAGCCATTTAAATCCAAAATAGCTGAAATTTTGATTGACAACGATGTTGGTTAAACACTTTTTGTCCGCAATTAATATTTTATTAAATAGTCGGTACAAACCAAACATATTGTTATATATGTATATCTAGATATAAGTATGGTCGGCGGCTGCGCCGCGACCGCGCCCTCTTGCAATAAAGTCTGTGCGTTTTGAGCAAGCAGTCGTTTCACTCGCATATTAATCAGTGGCGACGATAGTGTTTACTTACCCACGTTACAAAAAAAAAAATGGCTGCTTCGCATTACGGAATTCTTTCGACGTTCGATCATAATTTACAGTCGTGGCAAACGTATAAAAATCGCGTGTTGCAGTATTTTATCGCGAATGATATCGAAGCGAAAGAAGACCCTACAGGGAAGAAGAGAAAAGCGATTCTTCTCAGCGCACTCGCCGATGGTACCTACAGGTTAACGGCAGATTTAGCTTTGCCGAAAAGACTTGTGGATGTGCCATTTGAAGACATCTTGTCGCTTTTGGACACGCATTTCACTCCGAAGCGCTCCGGGTTTAGTGAAAGGCATAATTTTTATGCAGCAATGCAGGAGGTAGGAGAATCTCCAACACAATGGGCAGCGAGACTACGTGGACTGACGGCATATTGCAGTTTCCAAAATGTGGAAGAAGTTATCCGCGACAAGTTTATTATGGGTATGCAGCCCGGCCCAGAGAAGGAGAAGATCTACGCTCACGATCTAACGGAGCTAACGTTGGCCAAAGCTGTCGAGTTAGCAGAAAGTATGCGGTGCGCGCGCGCTGCTTCCGCCGTGGCCAGTCCGTCCCGTACAGCCTCGGGGATAGCTGATAATCAGCTGTATAAAATCGGAAAAAATAAAAAAAGTGGTTATGCCGGGAAAGTGAAATGTGGCTGTTGTGGTTATACAAACCATAAGTCATCTGAGTGTAGGTTTGCGAGTTATGTGTGTAAAAAGTGCAATAAAAAAGGTCACTTAAAAAAAATGTGCACAAAAGTGAATTATTGTAATGCGGTTGATGATGATGGTGAGGACGACGATGACGGTAAGCTTTATTATATCCGTTCTTTAAGGGGTGAACCGATGACGGAAACGTTGTCAATTAATAATTTAAATTGTAAATTTGAAATTGATAGCGGCTCCGCAGTCACTGTGATATCCGAAAGCTACTATAAATCTCATTTCAAAGATGTGCCATTATCAATTACTCGTAAACAGCTGTCGACTTATAATGGTAAGCGAATTGTTTGTTTAGGTTGTATTCGTTTGCCAGTTTCATATTCAGGAAATAGGGACGAACTCGATTTTTACGTGATCCGTGAGGGAGGGCCGCCACTTTTAGGCAGAGATTTTATTTCCAAATTCAAATTACAATTAACACCGATAAATTATTTTAAAGAAACCGATGAATTACTAAATACAGTAAAAAAACAGTATACAGAGTTGTTTGCTGACAAACTAGGGAAATTTAATAAATATAAAATAAAATTATGCCTAAAAGAGAACGCTAAACCCGTTTTTTTTAAAGCACGGCCACTCGCATTTGCTTTACGCGAAAAAGTTGGAAGCGAGATCGATAGGTTGGTTGAGTTAGGTATTCTGGTTCCGGTGGAGTTTTCAGAATATGCATCGCCGGTGGTGCCGGTTCTTAAACGTAATGGTTCAGTTAGACTTTGTGCCGACTATTCAGTCAGTCTGAATAAACAACTACATGTTGAACAATATCCCCTTCCCACTGCAAACGAATTATTTTCAAAGCTTCACGGAGGCCAACAATTCACGAAACTTGATTTATCCATGGCCTATAACCAATTCGTCTTGGACGACGATTCGCAAGAACTAACTTGTATCAACACACACCGTGGTTTATTCAAATATACCCGTTTGGTATTTGGTCTGTCGAGCGCGCCGGCGATTTTCCAGCGCGCAATGGAATGTATCTTATCTGGCATGGACGGGGTGTTGTGTTTATTAGACGATGTTCTTGTAACTGGCAAGGACAGTGCTGAGCACCTGGCAAGGTTACACGCTGTTTTGAAACGCTTGCAGGACGCTGGACTAACATTACAACAAGAGAAATGTGAGTTTTTCAAAAATGAGGTCACATATCTGGGTTACGTCATCACTAGAGATGGGTTAAAAAAGTGTCCTAACAAGGTCAAAGCTATGAATGAAGCACCAGTTCCAGTTAATGTAAATCAGTTACAATCATTTTTAGGGCTTGTTAATTACTACAGGAATTTTATACCCAATGCATCTTCTATACTTGTTCCTTTGTACGACTTATTGAGGAAGGGTGTGCAATGGAAATGGTGTGATGAACATAACTCAGCATTTGAAACAATAAAACGAATGTTAGCTTCCGAAAAGGTTTTAGCGCACTACAACCCAAAATCAAAGTTGGTATTAACTGTAGACGCGTCACCCAGTGGCTTAGGTGCGATATTATCGCAGGTAGATATAGATGGAGTCGAGAGACCAATATCGTTTGCATCTAGAACTTTGAACGCCGCGGAAAAACGTTACGCGCAAATTCAGAAAGAGGCTACGGCTATCATTTACGGTGTAAAGCGATTCCATCAATATCTATACGGTAGATCGGAGCCTTTCACGTTACGAACAGACCATAAACCTTTAATATCGATATTTGGGCCACACAAAGGTATACCGGAAGTGTCCGCGAACAGGCTGCAAAGATATGCGTTGTTTTTAAGTGGCTACAATTACACGATCGAGTACGTAAAAAGCGCCGATAACAGTGCCGATTATCTTTCCCGCGCAAGCCTGCCCGCATCCCCCGCGGCCCCCGCGCCGCTCGCCAGCGAGTGCAAGTGCACTGAACAACACGACGAGGAACTGCCGGTTGATCGAGCGAGTTATGTTTGTTTTGTTTTCGATGACAGCTTGCCAGTCACTTTAAATCAGTTACGCGAAGAAACGCAAAGGGACGTCATTATGAGTAGAGTAGCGTATTATATAATAAACGGTTGGCCGCGAAAGATCCAAGATATTAGATTAAAGCCTTATCATCTCTGTAGGTCTCAGTTGTCTCTGGAAAAAGGATGCATAATGCGCGGCCACAAAGTTGTTATTCCTGCGAGCTTATATAAGCCGATTTTATCGGAACTTCATTCATCGCATTTAGGGATTGTGAAAACCAAAGCGGAAGCTAGGTCACGGGTTTGGTTCCCGGGAATTGATGAAGCTTTAGAAAAATTAATACAATCCTGTGAGGTATGTATTCAGCTTCGTCCATCGCCACCGCGAGCCCCAATTTCCGCTTGGAAATATCCGCGGTGTTCTTTTGGTAGGGTACATATAGACTTTTTGGGTCCTATTAGCAGTTGCACTTATTTAGTGGTTGTAGACGCTCGCACTAAGTGGGTGGAGGTGTACAACATGAATAGTTCGACTACAACCGGCGCAGTAATAGAAAAAATATGTGACTTTATGTCAAGATTTGGGGTACCACAAACAATAGTGAGCGACAACGGCACATCTTTTTGTTCTGCAGAATTCGAAAGGTTTTGCAAAAGCAACGGTATAACACATGTTACATCACCGGTTTATCACCCCATCAGTAACGGGCAGGCGGAGAGTTATGTGAAAGTAGTAAAAAAAGGGATCAAGTCGTGTTTATTATCGTGTCGCTCAGGAAAAGAGTCGAGATTAAAGTTGCTTAAATACCTAATGGACTACCGGAACTCGGTACACAGCGGTACTGGGTACTCGCCTGCCCAAATGGTTTTTGGTCAAAAACTGCGTACACGCTTAGATCTTCTTAATCCAAGGTCATTGTCGTCGTCACCATCATCACGAAAATCAGATTCATATGAAATGCTTAAGTGTTCACAAACTGATTCAAAAACAAAAACTATGTTAAGAAAAAATGATGTAATATTATACAAAAAATACCAAAACAAGAGCAAATTTACATGGGTAAAAGGAAAAATTGTTAAAAGAATAGGTAAAGTAACGTACATAGTAAAAGACAGCATAAATTTAGAGAATATAAAAAGGCACAAGAATCAAATAATAATTTACAAAGGCGAAGGATCAGAACATAATAAAGTTGAGCAAAGCGAGCAATCATACATACCAGAGCCAGAAGTCACGCCGCTCCCGCAGCCCTGCAGCCCGCCGTTGTCCTTGTCGTCGCAGGTATCACCGCCGCCTACGCCCTTGCCATCGCAGGCTACACCGCCTACGTCATCACAGACGTCGCATCGAGCGAACCCGACGCTTACTCCGATATCAACACCGGCAACGCTGGCACAAGGTTCACCGCAACTTACATCAACACCATTAGAGCCACATGCTTGGTTCAGGAGGGAAAGAAGAAATGAGATATATGAGCCTCAGACCACCTCAGGTGCAGACGAGACCGAAGAATGTACTACGCTGTCACCAGAGTCGGTTGTCGACCGTGGAACTACAGACCAACAGATGCAGTCGTGTTCTGATGAAGCCGAGTATTATGATTTAGGGAATGAATCCGAAGATTCTCAGACTGATGCTTTGCTCAACCGTTCAAAAGAGGAACCAAGGAGGATGTTACGTAAACGAGCCCAGTTGGATTTTAAGAAATATTTTTAGATTTTTCAGGATAGTTCTTAACTACGGGGAGGGATGTTATATATGTATATCTAGATATAAGTATGGTCGGCGGCTGCGCCGCGACCGCGCCCTCTTGCAATAAAGTCTGTGCGTTTTGAGCAAGCAGTCGTTTCACTCGCATATTAATCACATATTTTGAAGTAAAAATTTATATGCATTAACCGGTGGCTTTTAAACTGTGGAAATATTTATATTTGGTATTTTTGGTAACATCGTCGGTTCAAACAATATCTTTTAAGCACAATTACCATAAAGCCGCGTGGGTATAAGGCGGAAGCTCCTTGTGTCACCCAAAGTACCTAAAAAAATCAGTGTCTCTGATATTAAGTCAATTCGCACTGGTCTGAATCACCCACCCATGAACCCCATGACGTGGTGCACTTAACGCTAAAAAATCTTCACCTTCCATAGTAGTCGTTTTATGTTTACTGTATCGTAGGCTGCAGAAAGGTAGACAAAGATAGTGCCCGTTACTTTGCCAGTCTCAAAGCCATCCTCAATATATTGAGTTAGATTCAGGATTTGGTTACAGCAAGACTTTCTAGGAGGAAACTCAGCCCGCTCTGGAATCAATTTTGGGTCAATGAGACCAGCAAGACGATTAAGCAGCAACCTTTCACCTTTAATGTTGAAGGTGTGGCACAAAAGTGAAATCGGCCTGAAACCCTTTGGGTCATCTGTAGGCTTCCCCGGTTTTGGAATAGCAACGATTTTGGCTTTCCTCCAGAGGCGGGGGATCCTTACTGAAACCATACAGTCGTTAAAAAGAACTAAGACCCAAGACACAGTGACGGGACCTACATGTTGGATATGCTCCACAGATAATTGTCCACTCCAGAGGCTTTCCCACTATTAAGCTGTTTGATTCCTCTGCATGACAATGTCCGTGAGGCTGAAAGGCTGGCAGACAATTGAGTCACGAGGAGTTTCTGAATGTGGTTCCTTTGGAATCCTGCTTTGCCAGTGCGGGAGCTTTAGGTAGAAGTTGATGGGCTACTTGGTTTGCAGTTCGTTACCCACTGAAATTAAGATTCATGTACAGATCTTTTCTAACCTGATTATTACCTGCTCAGTGTTTCGAATGGCACCTTAAAGTGTAAGTCCCGGTTTACTGCCTTGGTAGTATAGTCGTAAATCCATGTCAGAGGATCTTTGAGCAGCTTAGAAACTCTCGACAGCAGATGGCGCCTGCTGTCACACGATACATGAATGAAAGTGGTTCCAGCGACGAATTTGAAAAGCTAGCTTGAGAAAGCTTTCCGAATTCGTTGGGTGCCAGCCACTACACCACCGACGACACAATCGATAATTGGTTTCTAAAAATTGCTTATTTTTGTTCTTTTCGTACAAACGATACTTTTGATCACGTCGTGTTTTTCTCAGATCAACATATTGGTATTTTTATTTATTTCTATTATCATCGTAATGATAATTTTACTGCCATTAAAAACATTTATTTTGTTGATGAAAGTTAGACTAATCTGGCTTTCTAACAAGGCCGACTAATTTAGGATAATATATTTTTGATGATGATTTGATTCCCTTCTTCCTAAAGACAAATTTGCTAAACCTATATTAGGGTCTAATATCAAAACAGCGCTTAACACTAATTCAACCTACATGAAATGTAGAAATTTTCGTCTACAGTCAACTTGTAGTAGTAATCACCACTGATTTTTTCTTTTGGTGACAGATTTATAAGAGCTTTAAGATTTTAAAACAAAGGTTCTATTTCAACTGGCGTGATGTGGATCTGCGAGGTGCAAGGTCTAATGGTTCTGAATCTATATGCTGCGAGGGCTCTGGGTTTAGCGCCAGTGCGGATGGCAAAAACGTTGAACGGTTGGCGCGTTAGCTACTCGCCCATTGGCAGAATCATCAGCGTCATTGGTTTAGTCATCTTCTGTAAGTTGTTTTTATTTAATATAGCTTTTGTTATATGATCAATTATTTCCTGCTGCTTGCCATAATCTATTATTCTAATTTCTGTTTATAAAACTACTAGCTTTTGCCCCTAACTTCGTCCGCGTAGATTTTTAGATATTTGAACATTTAGAATTTTGGTTTCCCGTAGGAAGGAATGAGATGTTTTTTTCGGATTAAAAACTGTCATATGTTCTATTTTAGAACCTAATCTAAATGTGTACCAATTTCCATCCCAATACATCCAGTGGTTGAAGCGCGTGATTGAGTAAGAAACATCAAAACTTTCGCATTTATAATATTTTGTTAGTTTGTGGCTTGGTGTTCGGATGCTTCGACACGGCACAGGAAACAAGAATACCTATTGATCGATTATTGTAAACAACACTTTATAAAAAAAAGTACAGAAGATGCGAATCCTGTGGAGTTTCTTCCGTCTCTTCTTCTCCACAGTGAGCGTACACTTGTAGTGAACGGGTCAGTCATCTTGCTTTGATGTCGAAAAATTATTTTGTTAAATCTTACTTCGAATAAAAACATTTTTATCTTTTTTTAGCCAAAGTCCAAAGTATCTACTCAGTTTCAGAAACTTTTATTCACTCAGGTCGGTTTGATATTAATACGAGTATGTCGATAATTTGTCTTTTTTGAATATAATATACTGATGTGCTTTAATAATTTTATGTAATAACGTTCTATGTTACCATAACGTAACACATTTTCTTTTTAAGATGCTGCATATCTTGGGATGCATCTAGCTGAGTACTATTATTTTGATGATGCAGTAATATCGCGGGACGGCGTTTTTCACGCTTCTCTTAATTTAATTGGAATTTTTGCGCTGCTTGGGACTAAACGCAGAACGATAGAGATTATAAAATGCTTTCAAATATTACAACAGGTAGGTTCACAACTAAGTTAAATTAACTATCCAAGGTTTTAAGGGTTTCGAACCTCAAAAGGAAAATAGGAACCCTTATAGGATCGCTTCGTTGGCCGCCTGATAAGCCTCTTTCTCAGTAAAGCGACCAAATACTAAGGATTCTGTGACTAAGGTCTACGTTTCCTTGAAGCTGTAAAAAACATAAGCTTCTAAAAAAAATACATTAAAAAAATACGGTCAAGTCATCTTCCCGTTGACCAAGATGATGATCACGAAATCAAGTTCTATAGCACCATAAAGAAAAAATCTGAAAGTCTTGAGTTAAGCCATATTTTTTTTTTTTGCAAATGCAGTCCCTTGTGCAATAGTACATTGTTATACGAGGGGTGGAAGTAACTTATTTAGCGCCGAGACGGGGTTTGGGGCCTGAGCGTAGCGAGGGCCCTAATAGTTCGAGGCACTAAATAAGTCTTTAACCAGAGGTAGATAGATAGATAGATAAATCGTTTATTTGTAAATGCAATACACAGTTTTCGTAGCATGCTAAAAACTTAAATATAACGTAAGACTTAAGCGAGTGTACCACATCCACAAAACGGCCCTAACTCAGCATGTTGCAGTGACACGCTTAGCACAGTGCCACTGCGCTGTTATTCTGTTAGCGCCGCGACAGTGAACATGCGCGAGCCAGTGGAGATGCCTACTACTGTAAACACTGTGCTTTTCATTACGAATACAAGGAAAGTAAAAATAAAAACACGAATTAGCTGAAGAAAAAATGAATGACTTCCATATCTGAATCAGATGAACTCATTGTAAACAGAACCCTACAACTCGAGAAACAAATGATAATCGGATTGTTGCTTTCCCGCCTATTTTTTATTTTATGCCAGCTTTTGAGCCTTTATTTTTAATTTCCTTCTCTCTATCTTCTCTAATCTATTTTATTTTAAAGAAATAGTTGAAAGTTAATTATAATAAAGTCATTTAAAAAATATATATTCTTTAATTAATACTTAACTTTATGTTATTTCAATTTAACATTGCGCTGTAATTGAGTGGCTGTATAGAAAGATGGAACATAGTTTAACAGAAATGTGAAATTAGAACCAGTTTTTTTTTTTATTATTTGCCAGAATGAATAAAAATGAATGAATGAATGACAGCTGTCAGTTGAAAGTGATTCTCCCTCCGGGCTGAAAAGTATTACCTTCACTCCGCTCCTCAGGCAACTTTCGAACTACTTTCAGAGTATGAATAATGAAAAATATTATGAAAGTGTGCCACTTGTCAAATATTACTGAAAAAAAAAACCTTCTTAGTAAGAAAACGCAGCCTCGGACTTCGAATATTGTTAACAACTATTTAAAAAAAAAAATATAATATCTGCGTCTCTATTTAAAATTTTCAGATTAAAATAAGTTCCGGAAATATATTGGATACTGGCAGAGACAAAACAAATATAATAGCAGTATTTTGTACGATAATCGAAATTGAATGTCTTATACAATTAAATGTTTCTGCTTTCCTTGAATTTCGTAACAAAGATAATCTAGGTAAGACCATAGGCCACCCACCGGCGGCGGCGACTAAAGCTAGGCAATGGTTTTCTATGCTTATAAAATAGATTCAAAATATTATAATTATTTATAATTACAGTCAGAGAGAACTTTCACCTACCTTTAGCCGAACAAAATCGTACTACGTCTTATACAGCGCGATTCAAAATCATCAAGAGCAAGTGACAGCTAAATGTTGCCAGTCCATGAAACAAAAAACTACATCTGCAAATTTTATTTGTTCACGCAAATGAACAATCGACATGTAACATAATTTTTTTTATTATTCCGGGTTAGAATCTATAAATGTAGAATGTATAAACGCTGGCGTCAGTATTATAGAGCCACCACTAAAGGCCACCTGTCTTGGCTCGTGTAAGTAACGACTGGTTCAGCAGATAGTACCTTCCGAAACATGGAATCATCTTTCTTTTCTGATTGAGCCTGCAACGTCTTAACTTAACCAAACTGGAGAAAATCACACGAAGTGTGTAACAGTGTCCCCACTGGGATTTGAACCCGGTACTTTCGTAATGAGAGTCGGATGCTCAATCACTTGGCCACGAAGACTGTTGTATAATATAAACGGACGCAGTTCAGCCGAAGCAACGAAAACTTGTTTAGGGATTCATATAGTGCAAGTGTTGTTCCCAAAACGATGGATTACTGCACAAAGGAAAATCACGGCTACTAAACCTCGTAGCACTGTCTAGGTTTGCTACGACACGAAAATAAGAAAACTGACTCAACAGAGTCCAATGTTTTATTTTTTATTTTTGACATTTTAGAATTAAAATAATTTAAGTATTTAATTTTCCTTTGGATTTGGCAATATTCAGCTGTAAGTTGCTCTTTAGTATTTTGAACCACACTGTAGAAGTGTAGACTAAAGGCTGATTTACACTTCGGCAAGTAGTAGGTAAGTAAAATAGAAACCCGTTCTATTTTGACAGCTTGCCGAGAAGCTGGTACATTTTGACAGCTACTTACCACATGCCGAGTTTAGTTGACAGATTAAGTTTACTGGCCACTGACTAGTGTGAATAAATAAATGGGCCTTTAGCCGCACTTGAGGCAGAATAGAATATATAATAGTACTACAGTAACATTTTTTTTAGGACAAGCAATGTTTTCAATCCTGATCTATTCTACAGCAACGTTTGTTGCGTACCTGATAACGCTACAGTACATAGGAATGGCTGTTACTACAAAATCAACGCTATCTGTTGTAAATAACAAATTGGAGAGACTTATTACGGATATGGAGAGAGGAAGTAAATAACTATTATAATGGTTATCTATAAATTTTGTCTGTTCAAAGAATATTATTTTTTAACAACATGGGTACTTAGAAAGTGACCGAGCGAGCGCGAAGCGCGAGCAAACCGTCTCCGTTTCAACTTGGCCAAAATTGTTTGCTTGGCAAGCTTTCCTTGTCCTTGGTATTTGCTAGCTTTGACATCAAAAAATGATTTGTAAAAATGTATTCTTTTTAAAATTCTGATTTTCGATTAAAGGAACTAATAAAGAAAGTGGGAAGGAAGGGAAGGGGCCGTGAAAGCGTAACAACAGAAAATCACAGTTACTTTCACAATAATTTATAATACTTGCACCCGCAGCTACGCTCCTGCTATCTAATTATTTTTTCCCGTTAAAATCCTAGGGTTTAATTCTGGTTATAAACTGTGTGTTGCCGAAATCCAAATTATTTTAGCCGCTTTTGTGTGATAGCGTAACAATCATAAAAACTTTTACGTTTATAATAGGATTTGTAAGGATAAGGATAGTAGGATTATAATTGTAATACTCATATTTTGCAGCAGTTGTGAGTCCAATCGAAGCAAAATGTGCCATCCGTTGTGTTTCTATTTGTTTTGGAGCAGTATGCGATATAGCACGAGCTGTCAATGACTGTTTCAAGAAAATACTATTTTTTGTCTTATGTTTGATTATTATTAGTATTGTGGAATTGCCGTATCTCATCATACACGTCATAAGTAAGTGATTTATAAGTAGGATTTAATATATTAGTTGTAATTTCCGAACCAAAGAGTTCATCATCATCATCATCTCAGCTGAAAGACGTCCAATGCTGGACAAAGGCCTCCCCCAAGGATCTTCACAACGACAGGTCCTGCGCTGCCCGCGACCTTCACCAGATCGTAGCTTTAAAAGAGTTTCGCCCTTTTTGAAGAAGAGCACCACCACACCACACTTCTGTGCCACGTCAGTGGCGTTTACCCTTTGATGATGACAGAGTTGAACAGCTTTTGAAGGACTTTTACCATAAGTATGTATTCATCTATTTAAGTAATGAAATCATTTGTCTGATACCCATAGTACAAGCTTTGCTTAGTTTGGGGTCAGATGGCCGTGTGTGAGATGTCCCCAAAAATAAGATAAAAAATAAATAAATAAAATTTCTACCAAAGTAGTGAATAACGTTTGCGGTCTTGAACACGTGTTCAATGTATTGTAGGTATTCTGGATGTGTAAACTTGTATCATTGGATTTAGTTCTTTCTGTGTGTTTATGAATACAAGTAGCTAAAAAGTAATAAGGCAGAATTTCATGTATGAGACATATTTAAATTAATAATTATAAAGCAGATATTTAATAAAAGTCACTTTTACTAGTTCCACTTATATTATATTCACCCGACCGGTATCGATTAACAGACCATCTTCACAGGGTTATTAATTATTACTTAACCTAGATCACATAGTTTGTCAATAACGACCGTCCAAACCACAGATTTCTCTGTGGTCCAAACCAACCAGTTCAAAATATTTAAGTAATTAGATTCTCCCCATATGACTGAGTGTTGTCACTTAATAAAAATTACCTTAATATGGGGTAAAAAATAGGGTACAAGGTACAATAATAATAGGTAACAAATAATAAATTAGCAATAAACAATTAGACGATAATGGTATCAATAATAATGACGCTAGACGATAATGGTATCAATATCATCCTGAAACTTTTTAATCGTATATATAGCTCGGGTCGAATGCCATTGGACTGGCTTAGGTCATCTTTTCTCCCCTTGCCTAAGATAGCCAACGCTAGAACTTGCAACAATCACAGGCTTATCAGTTTGATGAGTCATGCACTTAAAATATTTCTTAAAATTATTCACATGCGGATCTATAACAAAATTGACAACTACATAGGGGAGACACAGTTTGGTTTCCGTGGTGGTCTCGGAACCAGAGAGGCTTTGGTTGCAATTCAGATACTAGTACAAAACTGTCTAGAACACCAAAAAGACGCATACATATGCTTCATCGACTTTGAGAAGGCATTTGATAATGTCCAACATTCAAAATTATTGGAAATATTAGACAAAACAGATATTGATGAAAAAGATAAACAGATAATAAGAAATTTGTATTGGAATCAGACAGCACATATAAAAATTGACAACTATAATATATCAAGAGATATGAAAATCCAAAAGGGGGTCCGACAGGGATGCATTTTGTCGCCACTACTGTTCAATATTTATTCGGAATATATATTTAAAGAAGCACTTGATAACATAGACATTGGGATTAAAATTAATGGTAAATATATAAATAATCTAAGATACGCAGACGATACGGCGCTGCTCGCCAACTCAAAGGAGGACTTGCAATATCTTCTTGACAAATTAAATTCAAGTGTTGAAAATTATGGATTAAAAATGAACGTTTCTAAAACAAAATTCATGAAAGTTGGTAATCACAGTACAGATACGACAACCTTGAGCATACAAGGTCGTCCAATAGAAACGGTTAATCAGTACAGGTATCTGGGATGTATGCTGAACTCTGTCTGGGATCCAGAAAAGGAAATTAGGATTAGGATTGAAATAGCTCGCCGATCATTCGTAAAGATGCAAAAGTTGTTCACAAATAAGGATATAAACTTAAAACTGCGATGGCGAATGGTGCAATGTTACGTTCTGTCAGTACTTTATTACGGAGCGGAAGGTTGGACTTATAAGAAGAAAACAGTTGACAAGTTGAATGCCTTTGAGATGTGGTTATATAGGCGAATGCTGAAGATATCTTGGCGAGACAGAATTACAAATGTAGAGGTACTTAGAAGAATGAAGAAGAATCTGGAAGTGTTAACAACATTAAAGAGACGTAAGATTGCATATTACGGACATATATACAGAAATCATAAATACAATATTCTGCGGGAGATAATAGAGGGGAAGATAGAGGGCAAGAGGGGGAAGGGAAGAAGAAAGATATCGTGGTACGACAACCTGAAGAGCTGGACGGGCACTGGAGAAGCAGTGGAACTAAAAAGATTGACGGAACAGAGAGAGGAGTTCAGAGAGATGGTCGCCGACATCCGTTAGGATATGGCACTACAAGAAGAAGAAGAATAAACAATTAAAGATTACAATATGTCACTGATAATTATCTATTAAAATAAAAGGGGGGATTTATTGATGTCTAATTGCTGATTTAGCATGTCATCTTTGTTTCGGCTAATCACTATTTATCTCGAGTGCTTCTATAAAATGACAGCTTTAGAAGCACTCCAGATAAATAAAGTGATTAGCCGAAACAAAGATGTAACAGCCTGACCATCCAAAGATCCAGCCAGTATGCTGGGAACCATGTCTCGTAAAGACGCACTCGAAGATCTGCTTCTTTTTTTTTAAATTACTCTATATTATTCTTTATCTTTTTTTTAAGTTTTGACTGTTATAACACTGTATGTATTATTAATAGACAAATACTACAATGTAAAAAAAAAATGTACATATTTATTTATTTTTTCAGTTAAAGTGATAACATCTTTAGCGTTTGCGGTGTTCTCCGCTCTCCTTGGTAAAATATTGTTCTTTCTGGCGCTATGTAATACAGGCACTATACTTTATAAAGAGGTAAACTATTACAAACTTTTGTCATTAGTAAAATAATATAGGTATCGAGGAGCGTCGGTGGTCTAGTGGCTAGGGCCGCTGCCTTCTGTCTGGGAGACGCGGGTTCGATTCCCACCACGTTCCAATGTGTTTTTGAATTTTGAATTCATATGTACGTTTATTCGATGCTCTTACGGTGAAGGAAAATACCGTGATGAAACCTGCACTCTCCTGCGAAGAAATTCAAGGGTTGGCCACAAGTAATATTAGTGTTATCATATGCGATGATAAGGAAAGAAGGTTTCGATAGTAATGCAATTTTTTTGTTGTTACAGTTTGCGCGTACGCAGCTCCTAATAAGCCGACTGCTTCGATGCGTGTCTTTTCCACGGGACTCTTTTTCATTACAATTGGACTTGCTTTACAAACAAGTGCAGATACAAATTATTGACGTCTGTTATGCGCCAATATCCGTGTGCAGGCTCAATAAAAAATATTTTGTGGCGGTAAGTAAATTATCATCAACAGCTCATATACTTACGTCCTTACCAAGGGGCTCGAGTTTACTGTAATTCAGGGCGATCTGGCCTTGTGCGGGTTGGTCGACTTTACACACAACCTTTGAATTCCTTCGCAGGTTTCCTCACGATGTTTTCCTTCATAGTAAGAGCGTCAAAAAATTCATTTGAATTCGAAATTCGAAAACACATTGGTACGTATTGAACCCACGTCACCCGGACGAGAGGCAGAGACACTAGCTACTACAACACCGATGAGAACAGGACCGGGTGGCCTATTGGGATTGACTTTTAGAAGTGGCCGCACATTTGTGACGTCAATCTGTCAAATCAATACAAAAATGTTACGTCCTTCCGTTGACGTGAAATTAGCCACGAGCTCTTCTTCACAGATTCCACCATTGTGTTAGTGAACTCACCTAAAAAATGTAATGACAGATCTAAGTGATGTAATAACATCCTATGGAAATAAATGATTTTGACTTTGACTTTGACTTTGAGCACATCCTTTTCTAATTCAAAACGCGTTGCTACATTGTTATTTTAAATTAGACACTATGGTAACATTTGCAATTCTAGACTGGTGATATAAATTAGGTAAACTTTGTTGTAAATTATATAGAAAGTGGCAAGTACATGGTATAGTTATGTGTAGCAGGTTTAATATAATACAAATAATCTTATGTGGTAAATGGTTGCTACGACTGACAGCACACATATTCTTAACTGTCACAAATGTCACAATGCGGGGCATGGTGAAGACTCATATTTGTTTATTATATATATTTTTGTATAATACTCGCTTTCCTTTCCATTTTTCAATCCTTATCCTTTTTTCGTGATATTTATAGTTTCCCTACCTTTATTTCTTAGTAAATTAAAAACTCGACACTGGCACAAAGATTACTAGTGCCATAAGAAGAAAAAAAAAGTGCCGATTGGCGGGAGGGGGTGAGTGGCCTTGCTGTACGGTTGTACTATACTAAATTATGTTCTACGGCCTGAATTCAGAGTAGGCTCGATTCTCTCGGTAACTGTGACAAATGGCTGACAACAACAAAAATATTATTTATAGTATATGTAGTGTATGTATATGTGTATGTGTGTGTGTTGTTATCTATCTATCTATATAGTATGAGTTGTCTCTCAAAACATTAGCAAATCTTTTTAAAATAAAGAAGTATTTATCAAACTGAGTAAAATTCCCTGTTTGTGTTTGTTCAACAGTAAACGGTTATTGGAATTAACAAAAAGCAGTCGGTATCAGATTCTTCTTGTAATAATATTTAATTTCCTAATCAATATAATGTTTTATGTTTCAGATACTGAGTTTTTCTATATGTCCCATATTTTTTTTGCTGCAGAATTACTAGATTCTAGCTATCTCAAATAGCGAGTGCGTGATCCACAGTATAATCAATGTCGTGTAGTTTTTCTGTTTATTTATTCTCATTATGTATAAATAAAATACTTTTAAATTACTAAATTAGCAAATTTGCATTTTTTTTTCTCTGAGAAGTTCTGACAACGTTGCCTAGAAGAAATTATAGCCTTAGAAATACAAGGCTCCATGCGACTCTTTTATGTTTTGTATTGTTTTTGTCTTCTATCACTATTTGGTGTCTTTTTAAGTTACTATGACTTTTTAGTTCTTACTAGAAAGTCATAGTAACTTAAAAAGAAAACTTATTAAGAAATGACCTTCAATAAAAAAAAACCGCGAACCTGAGTTCGTGAATGTCACATAAAATTAAGTAAAAATATGATAAGGAAGAATTTAGAAAATATTTTGGCAAGTAATATAATTTTCTTTCATATTCGTTGCTATAAGATCAGCATCGCTATTAGTAGCAGCTCTACGAATAAGAGAATAGATAACACACCGCACATCCAATAACTAATCGTTTTTATTTGTTGTCGAATTTTGGTAATTTTTCCGTGAGTTCCTATAAATTACTGAGGTGTACCTGTAGGTAGGCAGATGTTTTTCTTTATGTACTAAGAATCTGTTTGTAGTGACTTTTGGCTGGATTTCACACCTTCTGTATCCATGGTCAGATCGCATTGTTAGATTGATCTGATCACGTCCACTTTTTTGTGTCCTTGGTAAGACCGACTAAATTAAAGAGCTCTCGTTCAGATTGGTAGCCATAGTCAGATCGCATTGGTGATAGCAGGTATTGGTGCCCGTGTCAGATAGATGGGCAAATTGTTCGCCTATCCAGTGCCCACCGATACCAGTAACTCTTGTTTACCCTAGTAAACATAGGTACTACTGAGTTGTAGGCCTCGCGAGTCTAACTCCATCATTAAAAAAAATAATTAAACACTTACTCGACCTGCTCACAAATTTTTACGAGAATCGGTTGAGAAACGCGACCTGTAGAGGAGAACAAAGAGAAAGAACGACATACGAAATATTTTGGCCAAGTTGAAACGGAGACGCTTCGCTCGCGCTTTGCCCTCGCTCAGTCAATCACCATCATTTGGCTCAGTGCTACGAACTTGCTACGAATCTGCTACACCACCGTAGCTTCGTAGCAGCTGCGAGTAAGAGAAGATGAAGAATAAGTTATTTTGTATGGTGTGGCTTAGGTTCAGTCTCATCAATCAGCCTATTGCAGTCCACTGCTGGATGTAGGCCTCCCCAAGGGCACGCCAAAGCAAGGTTCAGTCTATTAGTTTTAAAATATAATTTTTATCCGATTATTACTTATTGCATGTATTTAATTTTTAATTAACAAAAGCCCATATTTTAGCGAATTGAATATTTAATCAATTCAATAATTTTTATAATAATTAAATATTTCTTCAGTCCTTTAGCACGAGTATTGTGTAGTCTAAAGTCATTATATTATAGTATATTTCGGTGGAGTTAACAAATTTCAAGTAGTTTGAACAAATGCAGCAATGGTTAGCATATAAAAAATTATGTCTCTCCAAACTTAATGCTGAATGGAATATAACGATGGCGTGTCAAGAAAAGTGCTAACTGCTAAGTAGGTCAATCGATATGGTCACAAGTTGCCATAGACATTAACGCGCCTGTGTCTGGCCCGGATTGCAAAGGAGATGCAGGATGCAGGTTCGAGTCCTGTCTAAGATCGTAGTTATTTTTATTTTTCCGCATATTTGTAACTGTAATTATCTATAGAATTGGGTTGGCGACATCGTATTCATTATAATTCAATGAAACAGGAATGTCAGTAGTTTGTATTGATACTGACAGTGGCGCAATGCATCAGCGATCGTCAACCATTCACAGAACTTAGTACGAGTAGCATAAAAGGAATCTTAATGCCTGTGATTGGCCCGGATTGTCAGAGAAATGCAGATTCGAGTCCTGTTTTAGGTCGAAATTTTATTTTTCATTTGTTTCTTTGAAAATTATATTCTAGTTTTAATCTCCAAGACAAAATATTTTTGCGCAAGATAAAATAAATATTATGTTGAGCTATTTCGCGATCAATGATTGAAGTTTTATGTCTACCCGTGCAAAGTAGGGGGCTATTAGTTTTTGTCAAATAAAAAAATAATATCTATAAGCAGGTAAGGAGGCTTTCATGTCCGTCAGTCAAACGAAAAAAAATTCAACAAGTTTGTTCTTTGAGAGTAATGGAGGCGTATCAAAGCCTGGTAGGTACAAATTCCAGAGGGGACACTGACAAGTACTTTGAAATTGGCGTCGAAACTTGGTGAAAAATCTGCGAATTTCCACAAAGAAAGCAGTTTTCCGTGTTGCCTGCCTCAAAGTAACGGTGTACGTAAACGGACTGCATTTTAACGGCTTGGCAACTGGAAAACTGAAAAAAAAAGAGGTTTAAAAAAAGACGAATCAATTATAAAAACAGACGAAAAAGGAGATAATATTTATGTCAATTTAATTTTACTATGTATTTGCCATGTAATTAAAATGTGTCATACAGTTCTACATTTTTTCTCCTAGTATTTTTTATCGCAATTAAGGTCCATATCTCGTCACACTTTGATGACTTTGTTTTAAATAGCAGTAGATCAGATAGAAAACACACAAAAAGCCGAGATAATAGTTGGAGTTAGGATACATTTAGCACAACTTGCATACCAAATGCCCATAGTTAGTAGCGTAAAAAGTAAAAGAATTTTCAAAGCAAATTAAACTAGTATGACAGCTAGACATCCGCTGGTCATCCGCCGGACATACGAAAACATTTTTAGTCATGCTTAAATTGAGAAGCTTCACTCGGGCTTTTCACTCGCTCGGTCAATAAGCGACTCAGATACTACCAACCGAAAAAAAAATATATTAGGATACTAATCCGAACCCTCACGGGCCATTATAAGCTTAATAAGCATCTAAACAGGATGGGTCTATCTGAGAATTCTTACTGTAGATTCTGCGAAGATGACGAGGAGACACACATCCTATGTGAGTGCGATGCCCTTGTCAATAAGAGAAGCCGGGTGCTGGGAGGATCCAAAATTGCTATCCAAGAAGCCCAGGCTTTAAGCCCCTTACCGACCGTCAGCTTCTTCAAAACCGTTGGTCTAGAGGAGGACGCTATTTAACACAGACGGGCTGACTACAAATAATTGATCTCTCTCGGGTCGCAGTGGTCATTAAGACACATAATTTGCCCGATGCCTTCTACCAACATCATAATCATACTACCAACCTGATAGCATACATAAAAAAAACTAATGAATTCAGTGTCACGTCACTAGATTTTTATAAGTGCTCAATAGCACCTTAAGGTTTATACAGAAGAGACATGGCGAAGACGTATGGTGGTGGCGAATAGGCAAAGTAACACAATATAAACCTTCATAGTCTGTAGCATAGGGTCCTGCATGCCATTTTGTGGCGGTTATATTGTGTTACTTTTACTATCCGCCACCGCCACACGTCCTCGCTACGTGCGCCTAAGATAGAGATAAAGATAGATACTTACCGAATATTATTCGGCGTACATTGCTGTTCGAAAAGGTTGGTTTGTTTGTAAAAAACTACGCAGCGCAACAATGAACGGCGAAAACGGTACCTTAGCACGTTATATTATAAAATTCGACGTTCTTATGTATGGTCTGCCTGACATCCTCACTAGCCAACTCTCAAGAGGGCTGTTCACAGAGGAAGCTACGACAGATCGACCACTTTATTTTTATTTCCCCAGTCGAGTCGAGAGCGATATTGCTCTCTAAGGGTGTTTTGATAAGGTTCCTGTAACGTCCTCCCGGGATTATCAATCTTCCTATCCAAGAAGAGTTTAATCAATTGGGCATCATGTAAAAAACTTAAATGACATTGTCACAAGAAAATAGCTATTTGATAATAAACTGAAGTTTAAAACAAAGGATTATTTTACTGTAAATAGCGAATATCATTTCTATGGGCGTTGAAGATATCTCTTATGGAATTAAATGTGTCGAGAGTTTAGAGTTGGAAAACTTTGTGAATATTTTACATACTTTTTACCAAAGCGTTCTGTTGTAGCCGGCGTTTTTAATTTGGACACCGCCAGGGTTGCCGCCCACTGCTCAAATTGTACCGAAAATGTAACAAATTTTTCCACCCTGACTCAAGACGAAATCGCGATGAATTTTTAATTTGATTTGGAAAACTGTCGGACTGGAAAAAACATTAAAAAGCCAAGTGGCGCGAAATTAAAAATAAATTTGAGCAATAATAATTTTCTATTTTCTGGTGTTTTATTTCTTATAAATATTAAAACGTGAACGATATTGGCACGTAGACTTTACTAAAACAGGATTTGGTTTATTTAAATCACATAATAGACTTACATCTGACAAGTTCACATAAATTTCATAACTAGCAAACGCAATTGGTTAAATAAGTTGTATCTAGATTCTACAAACCTTCTTATATGAGTAGGTATGTGGTGTCTTTGTACTTTCTAAAAAAACATGGGTAAAATCACTTACGATATTAAATACTGCGAGAGGTAGGCTAAAACTACTATTCGGCTCGCCGCAGCTGAAATCGATCCTGTATTATGCAGGTATTGCTTGAAGGTTCCGCTTAAGATCAGCGTTAGAGCGGTTCCGCACTACGTCCGATCCGAATCCGTGTATGTTTGGTTGTTTACTTACGCACTGGATCCGATTTCCATCATCCGAAGTCAATTAATCAATCCGATTGTCAATGAAATAGCCTATTGCAGTCCACTGCTGGACGTAGGTCTCCCCAAAGGCACGCCAAAGCGGACGATCACCCGCTTTCTTCATCCAGCCACCATCAGCGACCTTCCCCAGGTCATCAGTCCACCTGGCAGGGGGGCGTCCCACACTACGTTTTCCGAGACGTGGTCTCCGTTCGAGAACCCGTCTTCTCCAACGCTCATCGGTTCTACAACAGACGTGGCCAGCCCACTGCCACTTCAACTTGCTACACTTTTGGACAATATCTACTACCTTGGTCCTCTGCCAAATGATTTCGTTTCGGATTCTATCATCCTACAACTACCATACAAATAGTTCTACTAATACTCCGGACCGATTTTCACGGAATTGGATAGGACGTATGCGAAACCGCTCCTAGGGAATAGCTCGCTGTGTCTTCCATAATTCCTTGCTGAGCTGGGTTCTATTTTTCACATCGCATATTATGTTATAATTTTACTTAAGTTTCTTGTTTTAGTGTACCGCAAATACATACCTATATTTCTTATTTCTTTACTATACTTGTACCTATCTCTACTTACCACATAGAGCATCTTGATTTTGTATTTTTTAAAAGTATTTTTTGCGTTTTAATACTCGTTTACCATAAAAGTGTTGCAAACAAAAACATCGCAGCATGTCGTAGATAAAGGTCTGGAACACATCACGGGGTGTTACAAATGTATTAAATTAGGCAAAGGTGCCAAGGGGCGACATGCCGAAAATTCTTACTCAACCGCTCCCTTTCACCTCCGGGCCCATATTTTACCGGCTCCCTTGCGACGGCCCTGTCGTAAAGAGAATTAATGAAACCCTGTCCTCGATTTGCGGTGCCAACCAAGACACCTAAATTCAGTTAGAAAGGTAGTTCAATGTATGCGATTCTCTACTGGAATTTTTGTTATACTATAAAATAAATGTATAGCATATGAATTTATGATAAATAGAAGAATGATTTTTAGGTATTCCTATTTAAGTAGCTTTATATACTTATGTATCTGAGCCCGGCAATGTGTACAACGTTGAAATAACGCAAAACCTCTCGGGTGGTAACTCAGTCCAAGAAACTGAACAACTTTTGCTCTGGTTTACAAAAGTTGTTCAGTTTCATGGGCTGAGTTACCATCATCCGAGAGGTTTTGCGTTACTTCACTAACACGTTGTATAATCCGGTGTTCTTTAGACATTGCATATATATTGACAAGGTAGGGTATAAGTACGAATGTTAAACGACAGATAAAATATTTTATACTATGGCTAGCTAGCTCGTCTAACTCGTATAGAATGACTTGGCATTCTATACAATGACTAAATTTATTTATTTTTATTTATTTATTTACGAGATATAATCATTATCATAACAGGAGTCCCAAAGCGATAATGTTGACGTCAGTTTTATGCATTTATTAATTCACTAAGTATGACAATATTTTTAACACAATGCTGGTAAAAATTTATATAAATTAATACCTAACACATAATTAATTCCATAATTGATTATCAAATTATCTACATTACAAAGATTATATTTGTTAATGAATTCATTCATTGTCAGTAGATAATAAAATGAACTGTAACATAAATATACATAGGTACACCATAACTATTTCACTAGATTAGTTTAGTGACATGATCATATCCCTAGTAAGATAATACATAGGAGCTTTCGTATGACTATCATCCGGTATATGATCATATCACCTCTGTGAACTTTGCTACTGATTGTATTCTTACCACAAATTATATTCTTTGCGGTAAATATCTGTTGAAATTATCTAAGTCACATGCTTTGCGTGCTTTATTTCTAGACAGTTTATATTTCTAGTATACGACGATCTTAGGCTGAAACAATTTTGTATATTGTCTAGTTATAGAACATACTTTATAAGCGCATTTTAATATTCTATCGTTAGCTTGGCTTTCAGCCAGATATATGCATTATGGTGATTTCTGGCTCCAAGCCAATATAAATATAAGGCGAGCGTTAATAGCTAAAGTAATTTAGGAAACACCCCTTTTTTTCCCGAACTCAAAGATCAACAAAATGTAAATTGCGAAGTCAAGAATAATACAACATAGAAAGGCGAAACCTTATTTTATTCGTGGTAACGCCAGTCCTTTTTCCTCCGAGTGGTAACGAGTATTTTTTACTAAAACGCTACGGCTAAATACTCTTTTTTTAAAAGCCACTGTTGAATGAATATTTATAAAAAATAAAATAAATAAAATAAGAATCTTTTATTTCAGACTTAGACTTATTGCCCAATTATGGTTAGTACAGGGTTTAATATTTATGTTAGTAAACAAAAAATATGTTTTAATTTTGAATTGTCAATAATTCTCTATCCGAAAATATCGATTGTAAGATAACGAATATCAAGAATATTTACAGGGTAAGAAGTAAAAAACCCGAACACAAGAATACTCCGTCAGTAGTAGAGACTTGCTCGGCTCTCTTAAGGAATGATTTTCTGAAGATGGCAAAAGCCTTTAACATCAAACATAAAACAAAATTATGCGCCAAACACTTGGGTTTTAAGACACAAGAGGACACCCCTATCGGAAAATCTAACTTCTAAAGGATCAAGACTCCATTTTCTTGCCCTTGATCTTGCAAGATCGAAAGCCTACAAATACGTCTGGACTTCATATGGCAAAGTATACATACGGAAAAATGAACACTCTCCAATTATCATGATTAAAACTGAACAGCAGGTGCATAATCTCCTTCTCCAACAAGACTGACTAGACGTAGCATAAGAAATGTATTCAAAACAAATAGTTTCTTTTAAATCATCAATTTTTGTCAAACCTCTGTCTCACTATCGATTTGTTAAAAATTGTTCATATCATACACTAAGTCACACACTACACTCACAAAATACACATATACATCAACTCACACACAAAACTTTGACACTCACACTGTTTTGTATACAATCCAAAAGTCATTTACTACTCTGCCTTACATCAACGTTTTTAAACATAACTAAACTAACATACGATATTTACGACTTCAATGTACTGTTTTTATTAATATGCGAGTCGTTTGTTAGTATAAATATTACGTGTTTACCTATATTGATTAATCAAGATGCCTGACACACTACAAACGTTGAACCAAATAGACGATATAAAGATAGCGCGAGCAATAGAATGTAACTGTACTGAACTTAATAAATATATTCAAATTAATAAAACTGATTTTACAGTCATCTCGCAAAATATTCGTAGTATCTATAAAAATTTCGATTATTTTCTTGTAACGCTATCGAATATGTCTTTTAACACAGATATTATTGTTCCCACTGAATGTAGGCTAAATAAAGATAAGCCCCTACCGCAGTTGGACAACTATCATGTGTACTCTACTACCTGTCAGTTAAAACAAAACGATGGCGTTGCAG
Organism: Carpatolechia fugitivella; assembly: GCA_951230895.1. NCBI lineage: Eukaryota > Metazoa > Arthropoda > Insecta > Lepidoptera > Gelechiidae > Carpatolechia > Carpatolechia fugitivella. The sequence continues at coordinate 9,489,607 of OX579660.1, forward strand.
TATATGTTAAAAAGACATTATCACATAAAGTTAAAGAAATTAAGCTATGTCAAGAATTTTTTGCATCTATCGCTCTCCCTCATACACAAACGCGGACAACTTTATAAACTCTCTTAATTCATATTTAAGTATCGTTGATTCATGTGAAAATATAATTATACCTGGCGATATAAACATAAATATAAGATTAAATCCTACAGCATCTTCACAAGAGCTAAAGAACAGATTACAGTATCTCAATACGTTGTCGACCTACGGAATTTTGCCTGGTCACACCATTCCAACTAGAGAAAACAGCTGCCTCGACCACTTTATGATAAAAATCAATAAAAGGAAAGTATCTGCGTGTATTGCCGTATTAATAACTACAACAACTGATCACTCCACTATTCTTCTCTCCTTAAGTAAACTAAAAAACCAGATAAAAGTGAAAAAAACTAAAATTACCACAAACTTTGAAGAAGCTTTGAAATACTTACGAAATAAAAATCTGACGGAGTTATTATTCTGTAATGATCCTCAAATTATTACAGACTCTTTAATTGGAAAAATTGTTGAGTCTCTTGAAGCAAATACTACTGTTAATGCAGTTCCTAAAAGCAAAAGAATTATAAAACCCTGGATCACCGCTGGCATTTTAAGATGCATCAGAAATCGCAACAAGTTACAGAAAAAACTGCGAGATGATCCAAATAATGAAATTGCTCGTATTACATATAGGCGATATCGAAATTTTTGCAATAATCTTATAAAAAGGCTAAAAAGAAGTTATGAAAGAAATCTCTTAACAAACTCTATAAATAATAATAAACTTTTGTGGAGAAATATTAAAAACATAACCTATTCTAGTAAAACACATAACGCAAATACTGAAATTTTAAATCTTAAACCTACACCTAATGAATCTGCAAATTATATTAATAATTATTTTGTTAATATTGGTAAACAGCTTGCTCAAAATATCCAGCCTACTGTCAGAGACGTTGAAAATCCGTTTTTGGATGGTCTTAATTCACAGCCAAGCACATTTGTTTTACTTGGAACTAAAAAACGAACTATGACGAAGTAAAAAGTATCTTAATGAACTTAAAAACAGATAGTGCCCCTGGTTGGGACAATATTCCAACAACATTTCTTAAACTTGCAAGCAATGAAGTAGTTCCAATTATAACACACCTAGCTAATTTATGCTTCGAGAAAGGTGTTTTTCCTGCACCTTTGAAGCAGGCTATTATTACTCCTGTATACAAGGGTGGGGACAGAGATGACGTCAATAACTACAGACCAATTTCAGTTCTGCCAGTGGTCTCCAAAATACTAGAAAAACTGCTAAATGTCAGGTTGATCCGTTACTTAGATAAGTTTAATATTCTTTCTACTAATCAATACGGATTTAGGAGCGGAAAGTCAACAGAAAATGCAGTAACTGAGTTGACATCAATTGTGACTGAACAGCTTGACAAGGGAAAAACTGCCATACATTTGTATGGCAGTTTTTCTAGGACTATCTGACTGATCGGAAGCAAAAAGTGAAACTGGACCAATGTATCAGTGACAGCGAGGACGTGACGTACGGCGTGCCACAAGGTAGCGTATTAGGCCCAACTCTATTTCTCGTTTATTTAAACGATCTCAGTAGCATGCAAATAGATAACGCTAAAATCTTGGCGTACGCCGACGACACGGCTGTCGTTTTCGCTGGTTCTTCTTGGGATGATGTAAAGACTAGCTCGGAACATGGTCTGGCTCAGGTTGCTGTCTGGTTGCAATGTAACCTACTCACTCTTAACACTTCTAAGACAAACTATATTTGTTTTAGTATTTATAACAACTTCCAACCTGGTGCTGATTTCCAAGTTAAAATACACAAAGGTACCACCTGTAATATAAACTGTGATTGTCCCCTGATTGACAAGGTAACTCAGACTAAATATCTGGGAGTCATTGTTGATCAGAGGCTTTCATGGTACCCTCACCTGGAACATGTCATGAGCAGAGTAAGGAAACTTATCTGGATTTTTAAAACTCTCAGGTATGTTGCACCTAGCCCCTGTATAACAAAAGCCAGCCAAGATCCTACGAAGAACCTACTTTCAAGAATATATATATCTCTGGCACAGTCGGTATTGTTGTACTGCATTCCTATTTGGGGAGGTGCTGCAAAGACACAATTTCTCCAACTTGAACGAACTCAACGAGCATTAATTAAGGTCATGTACTTTAAGAAGATGCGTTTTTCTACTGAAAGCTTGTATCGTCTTTCCAACCTCCTGTCTGTAAGGAAACTATACATCCTTAACACCGTATTAAAAGTCCATAGTTCAATACCCTTCAACCCTGATATTATGAAAAAGAGAAGAAAAGATTTAATAGTTAAAACCACATCCTCCAAAACTGTATTTGCGGCAAATCAATATCCTACACGTTCCCCTTTCTTATATAATTATATAAATAAAAACATATTTTTGTATAATAAAAAATATAGCAAATGTAAGAAATTATTGACTGAGTGGCTCCAACCAAAATCTTATGAAGAGACTGAGTTGTCATTACAACGACGGATTAAATAAGATGTACATACACACACAAATACCCACCCAAACACACACACACACACACCACTGCCCCACACACACACCCGCATCATAGTGCTATTACGTTTTTGTTTTAAATTTAAGTCTTTAGTTTAGTTTAATTTTCATTTCATTTATATCATAGGAAGAGTGGAATCTCCTGATACAGGCCGCAAAAGCTTAAAAGGAGGTTCCAATCGACTATTTTTAAGGAAATTGTTTCAAAGAAATAAAGATTTATTTATTTATTTATTTATTATTATTTAATTCATCCCTTCATTCTCTTTTTAACATGTAAATGGATAAATCGTACTAAATAATATAGTACTCATCAACCCAAAGAAGGATCAACCCAACGTACGTCATCATCATCATCATCAGCCAGTGTCCATTGCTGAACACAGGCTACTACTTTTGCACTGTACGGTTCTTCTAATTCAGTTCGTTCATTTAACTCTATGTAAAAAAAAAGTTTAAATAAGTGAATAGTGAGTGTAAATAAGTATGTGTAGTGTGTGTGTGTGTAAGTGTAAATGTAAATGTGTGTAAATGTATATGTTTTCTTATTTTTATTCCTATTCTTATGCTATTTTCTCTTTACTATTGCCAGACTATAAAGATTACCAGTTTTTGAGTTCCGACTCTTCCGACCGACATATTAACACATGGCGCCGCTATCACATCTTCCGGAGGTGGTGCGGTAGGTGGAAATAAAATAAATAGAGGTACCTTCATTTATACCCTCTTAGAGGGCACAGGGAAAGCGACGGCCGGGTCTATAAAACATTTTTTGCCTTATTTGTAACTAAAGAATGGTTTGAAAAATTACTTGCTTTGTAAACAAGAAACCCAAATTATAAGTTATAAATAAGTTTGGTAGAAAAGTTTTAACTTTAGGCCTTTAGGCAGGTTTGCTTTTATTATATGTCCATCTGTCCATCTGTTTGTTCTCATCTACAGGTCGCGTTTCTCAACCGATTCTCGTGAAATTTTGTGAACAGGTTTGATAAATTAATAGATGTTTTTAGTCGAAACAGTTTTTGGATATTTTAAAATATTACGGAAAACATAAAAAATAAATAAATCAGCCTTTAAATATATATATATATATATATATATGTATATAGGTACTTACGAGGTCTAAGCTCACAGAGCCACTAGTATTATTAGATACATCAAAATTGCTAACATAATCCTCATGATAGAGTATAATAGATCCAAAAAATATTGAAAAACAATACCGTTTAGTTTCAATCCGAGCACACTTGGCCAACATGTGAAGCGTGGTTTTCATAAATGTTACATTTGTGCATTTTGGTAAAACAATCTTCCTTTCTTCTCGGGGCACTTTTAAGTATCGTACTTACTTTTCTTTATTTAATCGTACCAAAGTTTACTCAGGTCATTAGCACTAACGAGAAATGGCGCAGTAAATTAACCGACACGGCGCTAAACAACGGCTATTTGTTTTATTTACACCATTGATGCCCATTTAGTGGGTCCGGTCTATTCCGGACACGCTAACTTACTCAGGACAGTTCAAGCCATTACACAGACCTTAGAAGTGAAGATCTGGTAGAAATGAGTTTTTGGATATACTTAATTGATAGTAATGATGATCTTCCCGATATTTTCAGCCATGGTGACTATTTCGACATCGTAGGGCGGGGTGGTGCACCTAGGGTTGCCAGATTTGCAACCAGGGTTTATTAACACTGACGTGAGCTGACGCGTTGCCACAGCTGTGGCTTGTCACTCGATTTTCTTGGTTAAACACTTGTCTTCTTCCATATATAATAAACGAACATGATTGAAATCATTATTACATACTGTATTTATTTATTTATTTTATTTTAGAACGCCAACAGTACATGCATTAATACTCTTACAAATTTTAACTTAAGTCTAGGTCTGATGCGTGTACCTATTACAGGCGAGCACAGCATTCTAGGTAAACACAATACATAACAAGTAACATAAAAGTAAAATAACTAAAGAGGACTACCAGAATTGGACCCAAAAAAAAAATGAAGCTAAGTGTTAAATAATTAAAAGTGGTAAAAATAATAATAATAATAAAGCTAAAGTTCAAGTTGGAAGTTAATAAGTACACATAAACTAGAAACAATATTAGTAGACCTTATTTTTAAAAATGCAGAAGGAATCGCCGAAGATATCAAGTTTGTCATTCTGAGTGTTAAGGTCGTTATACAAGGAACACATTCTTGAAATAGGTGACTTCAAACCAATATTAGTTTTAGTTTTAGTTTTACTGTAGACATGATTGTAACGGAACGCTCATAATGGAATGTCATCTGTGATTGAGAAGCTCCCACACCGTTGCCAGCACCATTCTGAGCAATAATTATTTGTTCCTTTTCTATTTTATTATCAAGAATATTACAGTGATAATGGGTTACATGAAAAGTAAAACTCTTTTACCAACAAACATTTTAAGAGATTATTATGACTGTTCTTGGGGATTTGTGCGCTGTTTTTTATTAGTTACTTGAGTCCCTACTCTGATACACACAGACGAAATAATAGAAATAGAATAATAATAATAGTAATATTTTATGAATAATTTGGAATAATTAGAGCTTGACGCCGGGCCTAAAATGCTTAACCTTTACAAAACACCTTTACCGTAATTTAAAGGTTTTTAGTCCCTAGTCGATACTTCACAGATACGGAAAAGGTAGTTTTATCTCTCCGAGGATACGTCACAGATGTAAGTTTGTATTTATCGACAATAATTACCAAGAAATCTGAGGACCTCCACTCTATGGTGGCCTCGGTTGGTCTGAGATGGTGGCCATCAAAAACCATTCATTCAGAAAATTAATGACCACTTATAAGCCACGCTTTTAATAGGAGGTCCATTTGTCATCATCGCGGACGGTCTTCCCCGTCTCGTCCTACTCGTCCCATTCAACGTAAAGACTCGTTGACACCTTGACAGTAAAGCAGCGATTATTTTATTTTAACTATTAGATGTTAACTGCCGGTCTTTGTACTAATTTGACGTCTAAAGTGCGCAATGTAATCCGAAGACGTCACTTAATCTACTCGATATGTTATGCAGCGAATACTCGCTTCACAATGCAGTAATTTTAGGCGCATATTTTTTGTAGTATGCCATCCATAGTCTTTTCATTTTATGTGTAAGTAATAATCCTTTTTCTTATACAATACAATACAAATATACTTTATTGGTACCAAAAACATACAGAATAAGACAAATGAAACCATGAAGCTCAATAGGCGACCATATTTAAAATATAGGGTTTCATAATATTTTAAACACTTAAATAGCTTACCTGGTACCTTTCTATGACCACTGTTGGACGAAAAAAAAATGTGCGATCAGAAGTGAATAGTCAACTACTGCTGATTGTAGGCACGGCAGAGGCAAAGACTGCGATAATCAATAAACATTCATGCGAATTTTTACAACTGTCATGATGAAGGCAAGCCTTAAGAGACCGTAATCAAATCACCATTATGTACTGGCACCGCAGAAATTCGGCCCCAAAAGTACCCTCGTCCCACCTATTGCAAAAGTTTGGAAAGCTGGTAGGTGTAATTTAAATTACAGAAAATCGAAGTGTTTTCATAACATGCTTTTAATTCTGATTATGGTGTAAGTTAGGTTTTTGAGATGGTATTTATTAACCAAGATAAAAGCATTTAAAGTAGTTGTAGTAGTATTATTAGTTTAGTATTAAAGTGACAATTATTTTTGGTTTAGGTTATTGATTCATTCGTTCAAAACAATTGGGGAAGTCCTCAGATGAAAAACTTTGATGCGCTCCTGTAACATGAGGTCTGATCTAATCACGATCGAAAAAAAAATCAAATGAAGAACTAAAAACAAACCAGTCTTCGTCAACATAAAGGGCTGAGAGATAGAATTTTCTTAATAATATCTAACTCATCATTATCGTCTAACTGCCGGCAGCGAATTCAGCGAATTGATACACAGTTTAGATTCAAATATCCGTCACGTCGTCGCGTCGGCCGCTCTACACCGTCAATCAAATCCCAGCTGTCCACGTCTAAAAACCGCGGTATCAATGTATTGACGCTTTTATCAGCTAGCATGACGTATGACTGATGTTCAAGGCATAGAGTTCTGAAAGCTTACGCGTTATATGCCGAGCTTTATGCGCTTTCGTCACATTCTTGGAACGCTGCGGTTTACTATAAAGAAGAGAGAAGCTATAGTTAATGTTATTGGTTAATTTTTATTAGTCAATTGATACGAGTAGCTTGGTTGATATCCTCTCAATCCTGACGGGTAAATTATCTAATATTGATTCTAGGATATAATTTCAAACATATAAAATTTAGCTCGGTGCACAACTCGAAGAAGAGTATTTTATTTTTAAAACTACGGTTTGATTTCTCAAAACGTATCATCGATTAAAACGCAGTTAATTATGTTACGGTGGCGTAGCAAGCGTAGCGGTGAATGAGTTTTATTGTTGTCACCAGGGTCCCGTTTCACGAAGCAACAATTTACAAGTAACAAGTTACAATTTGATATTCATTGCGTAGCCAATTCACCTAAACTGTAAGCCCTTGTAGTTTTATCTCATTGTCTACGCAATGTACATCGAATTGAACTTGTAATTTGTAACTTGTAGCTTCGTGAATTAAACGGCCCCCAGATATAAACGTGGAATTAACAGTTTTCGCGAGTCTGTTCCACGTTCTTAAGCGAATATTTTTTTCTATAGTTTACTCGTACTAAACATTGCTGGCATCTGAGTAGCAGTAAGGTATTCTCGGGTCCAGTTGTGTAATTGGTCAATTATACAACTTACTAATACTGCTCTTAATTCTACAGACAGTTGTGTTGAACTGATACAAGCACCGTGAAGCTATCTTCACAAAGTAGATAAACCGTGTAATCAGGACCTTTCAATTCTAATTAAGCTCTCTTCCCAACACCTGTGCCAAAATTGACTCCAATTTCAATTTGAATTCATAAAGTGACCGACCGTCCAGTTGTCACGTGCGTCGGATGTTAGCAAACATAAACAAGAGGGTCTGGGTCCAGATTGGTCCCTTGGGACCACACGGGTCACTGTGGGTCCTTGTGAAACTTGGCACAATTAGCATAAAGCTCGGACGATAAAGCAAACAAACTAGAACACATAGATCCCTGCTAAATGACTAAGAAAATAGTCTCAAGGGTATATTGGTGACAATCCATCACCATTACTTCATGTATCATTTTGAATCCATTCTCCTTTTTCATCGTGAAGGTTGCTAGTTCGATAAATGACCTCACAAAATTTGGTGTCAGTGGCTCGTAGAATATAAAGAATTTCATAGACAGCAGCCGGGAACCACAGCGGCGTAAAGTGCTTTCCGAAACATACAATCATCTATATTTTCGGACAATCAGATGGTTCAGCCTGCCATGTACGATCCAAACTGGGGAAAGTCTCATAAAAAGATTTTTATTTGACAGTACACCACCGGGATTCGAACGCGGAACTTCTGCTATAAGAATGAAACTCTCAACCGCTCAACCACGTAGGCTGTACTGAATCCATTAATCAAGGTAATAAATGCTAAGTATAGCTTATCGTGGCTCGCTGAGAGTCCTGAACTAGCTTTTTCTCGTACAAAACTCACTGTCGAATGAGTTTGTTTTTTCAGATAACTTGATGAAATGAAAAGAGAGACCTTAGGAACTACTATACTCGGGCAAAGATTCGCGCTCTCTGGCTTTAGTAATTTTACGGATATATTTTAAACGTTATGTCATGTACATTCGTCAGTTTTGTTTAAACATTTTTTTTTTGTATTAGTCTAATCGTGAGAATACATTATTTATTTTATACATATAAATTCTTCAAAATAAATCACTTTGCCTTTACCCAGAAATAATACTGTTGAAACATTGATGAAAGTAAATGTCAAATATGAGTACACATCTCGGACCAACCACCCACTGGATACCACATGTCAGGGCGCTACTTTCCGAAACGCATAAGTGCATTTGTACATTTATCTCTGGGCGGCCAATACCTCGCGGCTCATTTCAGTTTCGACCACGGACCAAGTAGGTCCGTGGTTTCGACCAATAATCACGACGTGTTCCCCGCGCCCCCACACTGCAACTTTTTCGTAATTAATTTGTTAGTAAATTATACAGAATGCGGTGTCCAGTGATGGTTGGTCCGAGGTACATTACACCACAGCTAGTGCTTGCTTGTACACCCTCCACTCCAAAATATCTTTGAGCTTGATGGAGAAGAACCTCCACATTAAAAACTTTTGAGTAGGCGAATCAAATCAAATCAAATAAATTTATTTGCTGAGAATGGGGTTACACATAGCTGACAATTATGCAAAAAATAGGTTTCTCCCACTCAGTCATTACAACATCATGACATGCAAATATAAATCAGATTCCAGGTAGCCATAAATTACTTATAATATAACTTATCCAAAAATTCCCCTATAGAATAAAAGTTAAATTTCTGTAGCCATTCAAATAATTTTTGCTTACACATTTTCGTATCTAGGTCCTTAATATATTGCGGCATTCTATTATAAATTTATACACACATAAAGTAAAAATTTTTCTTAAATCGGGATGTTTTACAAATTGAACCAGTTACTAGCTTATTTGGATTTCTTATGTTCGCAGCACAAACATCTCTAGCCTTTTTAAACAGATGTAGATTCTCTCTGACAAATTTTGCAACCTCAAATATGTACAGACTTGGTAATTAGGCAAGACTTAACTTAAAGAGAGGCTTACACGAGGCCAAAGGAGCAGCCCCACAGATAGACCTGATGCACTTTTTTTGGGCAATGAAGGCTTTGTTTATATCGATACCGTTACCCCAGATCAATAGACCATACCTCAAATTGGACTGTACATATCCGTGATATGCTGTCAAAGCGGCCGCTGTGCTTACTGTTTTACGTAGCTTGTATAATGCTGAATCTGTTAATTTTGTTACATACATTTTTTACATGCTCTTTCCATTTCAGTTGATTGTCTAACCATAGTCCTAAAAATTTGACGGAGTCTTTTCCAATTATGGGGTGGTTTTTATATTTAATATTTAGTTTAGTTAGTTTTGATTATTAAAACTAATGTAACTAGTTTTATCAATATTAACGATAAGGTTATTTTTATTAAGCCATTCTATTATGTCAGTGATTGTTTTATTAATTTCAATTTCGTGGTCAGATAATGTCAATTTATTGTCCGTAGTTACTACTATTGAAATGTCGTCAGCGAATAATATTGTTTTATGATTTGTCACTTCAGGGATGTCATTAATATATATTAAAAATAATAATGGGCCTAGGATACTCCCTTGAGGGACACCAAACCGGCTTTTTTCATAATTGGACTGATATTTTTTAACTATTGGCTTTTTATTTATTTTAGTAACTTCAACGCATTGCTCTCTGTCCGTCAAATAGCTTTTTAACCAATTCAAGGCTGGGCCTCTTACCCCACATTGTTGTAGCTTAGTCAAAAGTAGATCATGGGCAACAAAATCGAAAGCCTTGGACATGTCAAAGAATAATGTAGTTGTAAATAGCTTTTTGTTTGTTTTTTTTGCAGTATTTCATTCATTAAATTGAAAGCAGCTAAAGTAGTGGGTCTTTGTTTTTGGAAACCATATTGGTCTTGCTTTATTACCTTAAATTTATTCATAAATGTAATTAATTGTGTATACATTATTTTCTCAAAGATTTTTTAAATCACAGATAGTAGCGCAATTGGGCGATAATTAGTCATAATCCTCTTATTTCCTTTTTTATATAAGGGTTTTACGATAGACCGTTTGAGTTCGTCAGGGAAGATACCATTTTCGAGAAAGAGATTTATAAGATACGCTAGTACCGGCGCGATTTCCTTCCTGCAAAATTTCAATACCTTAGTGCAAATTTCGTCGGGGCCTACAGAGTTCGTATAACTTAAAGACATAATTGTATTTTCAATATCATTAGAGTTTATAGGTGTTAGATAAATAGAGTTTGGTAAATTAAAGGTGTTAGTATTTTTAATGTCATGGTTTATTTGTCATGTTAATAATTTTTTTATTTAAATTAGTAGCTATCTGAAGATTCTGTTATTAAACGATTATCAACTTCAATTTCATCGATCTGATTTCGTTCAGTAATATAATTTATTTCATTTTGTATTACATTCCATGTCGCCTTGCATATGTTTTTGCTTCTTTTTATGTATTTTGTATTTATGTTACGTTTAGCAACATGGATGCAATTTTTTAGTACTCTAGGATATCTTCTGTAACTCCTTTTGTAATGAGACGATTTATTTTTATAATATTGAAATCGTAAGGTTCTTTTTGTGTTGCAACTTACTTTAAGGCCTCTAGATAGCCATTTTATTTTATTGGTTGTGTTTATCTTCATTTTAGTAATAGGGAAACACAACTTGTACAATAAGAACAACACCTCATAAAACCCCGAAGATGCTAATTGAAAATTTGTTTCTGAAAAAATTTCTGTAAATGATAAGTTCTGTAAGCATTCCTTGAATTTTAACATGTTTTCCTGTGAGTAACATCTTTTGCAAACAAAAACAGGCTTCGATGAAGTCAGTTTATTTCTAATAGGAATCCTCAATAATCGTGTTAGGTAAACACAGTAAAGGGCTATGTATAGGCTACTGTATAGGTATATGTCGATGCAGCTGAACTGTCAAATCAGCTGTATTACAAAACCGCTAGCTGTTTTATAAAACAGGGCTGTAAAGCTATGCCTTTGCGCTACGTTTAACAAGTTTAGATGTATTGTAGAAGGGCTTGTATGCTGTCACAATAAGTTCCAGTTCAAAATTCATCCCTTGAATGACAGCTTTTTCCGCACTAACTTTCATAAAAATTATAACTTTTCAATGAAATTGTCCTTAAAATCCGTCTATTCCTATCGGCCCTTGTCCTGTTTTAGTAAATGCTAAACGTTTATGCAATTCTGCGTATACAAGTTCAGTAATTATGTAAAACAGCGACGAAGTTTTTCGGTTTTACAAAACGGAGCTGTTTTATACAACAGCTAGCGGTTTTGGGAAATAGCTGATTCGACAATCTGTGACATATCCACCTGTACTTTCAAGTCAGCACAAGATAGACTTCGTGCTCAGTAGCTGATCATTACAAATCTCAGATAGAGTAGACCAACTGAGCTGATCCCTGAGGGACGATGGGACGGAATACGAAGAGTCTACTTGCACGAGCTATTTAGTTCGCTACGTGATCCGCGTTGAGAAAATGATAGCTGATAACTGTTAATTACTAGAATCACAAGCAATCGTTAGTTAGTACCTACTTAAGTTCGTAGTTTAACTCAATGTTCATGATTTGTACAAGACAAAGTGATCGTGTTGAAAATTTTCATTAAAATGTTCGTTTATTACGAAGTGCTGAAATTGTGTTAATTTGTGTACAGTTTGTACATTTGAGTTTGATTTTAAGTTGTTGTAGTTAAATTGATGGAGAGCGCAAAATAGAAATACAGGAAAGGTAGAAATAATAAAATCAAAGTTGTACAAGGTAACTGATAACTTCAATATGACGTATGAACGCGCTCTTTATTGCAAAAGACTATACTATAGCTAGTGTCATCGCTCGCTCAGAGCTAAAGATACGTGCTGCTTGCTGTACGTTCCCCTAATTTAGGTCGCAGCGCAGCGCAGGTAGGCAAACAAAATGATAAGTAAAATAAAATACAATATTTTAGATTATGTGCTTCTTCGCTCTTCATCCGTACACATTGGAAATAGGTAATAAATTATGTTTTTTGATGAAATTGGCGTTTTATTAGGAATCCATTACTTAGACAAAATATGCGCTTGATAAGATTAAAATTTTTAAGAGGTGTCAAAGAAGCGGTGACTCTCTTTCTCGCATAGGGTGGGGTGACTGAGAGAGAGGTACCGCTCGCTCAGAGCTAAAGATACGTGCCGCTAGCTTCACGCTCGCCTAATTTAGGTCGCAGCGCAGCGTAGGTAGGCAAAATGCTAAGTAAAATAAAATACAAGATTTAAAATTATGTGCTCTCTTCAATCGTACATATTGGAAATACGTAATAAATTATGATTTTTGATGAAATAAGCGTTTTATTAGGAATCCATTACTTAGACAAAATATGCGCTTGTAAGATTAAAATTTTTAGGTATTTGGAGGTGTCAAAGATAGATACATACAGACAAGGCCTAAGGAGAATCTTAAGTTAGATGTAATCTGGATATTCCAGTTGGTAGTTAGTGGTCCCTAGAAACCATATTAAAGCCATCACTTTCTCGCGTTAAACCTACTGCAAATCACTCAATAAGAAAAAGAATACAGTTCTACCGTCTGTCAAAAAGACTAAAAATTATTCTTTAAAAACTATAAATCACTCAAAATCATGTTCACGAAAGTATAACAATTTCATTTTAATACGTATTACTTCAATTTCAATTTGTGTAGTACCCTATCGATAGGAACCGTATAGTGGAGCGCAGTACAAGCGAAAGCAATATAATCGGCTTGCGATCGTGCAATATCAGCTCGACCGTGCAAACATCGTCTAATGGAAAACGAATGCTTCACTACCTGCAGTTGCTATCTTTGGCTTAACTTCATAGAAAGTTTACTAGAAAATTGGTATTTACATAAACACTTTTAAGTTTTTGCCAACAAAAAAAAACACAAAAAAAAATGTTGAAATCATGGTAAAAACCCGTTAAACATGTGTTTTTCTAAATATTTATCATTATTGGTAGCGATTCACACAGTCACGCTCTAATCCTCAATTTAAATTTGTTAGTCCTTTTCACCTTTTTAAGATTAAAAAGGGACAGAAGATGGCCATCCTAATATTAGAGCTGTCAAACATCGAATTTTTACCTTATTGCACAATTTTAGCGAGCATCCGACTTAATAATCTCTTAATCTGACTGCTATGCCCTTATTTTAGGTAATCATTCATTCAAATTAATATCATTCGTTCATTTAAATTTATCTCCTCTCTTTCATTGGTCATAAAAACAAAAAGGATAGCTGGATTTTAAAATTATAGTAAGAGCATGACATCCTGAATCAAGGCCTTTGTCATCAAAGTTAAAATAAAATAAAATTACTTCGAGCAGCAAGGAGTAATTCATTGTAAATTGCATGTTGTCAGTACCATTTAAATTTTTTCAACAAATATTTTAAAACTCGTCAGTAAGTTGATTGGTCTTGTTGCTTAAAGATTTTTTTAATTTGAAATAATAAATTTTGTAGCCTTCTCTGGTTTTCGTCAAACACCTTGTAGCTGTGTTTGAAATGTAAAAACTAATCAAAATCCTCCATATTGTAACTTTTGAAAGTCAACAATGAGAATTAAAACTATTTGCTCTGTGCCAAATTATGCAGAATCAAAATGGAGAGACAAAAGAACGAATTAAAAAAAATACTTCCTCTACGTTATTTTAAAGTAAGTGTCTTTACAACGTAATATGCACAGTAGGAACTGTGAAATACAGGAGCTGCGAGCTGATATTACGTCATCAGTACGGCTGGTGGCGACCGAACTCGACACCTCGACGACGACGTTGCTATCCATCCATCAAGTCTCGATTTTTTCGGTCTTGCAAAAAAATCTAACATCATCCATCGGTGGCACAAGGGAACAAGTAATATACTAGGAAATTTTTACTATTACTCGAAATTATATAAATATCCTGTAATTATAAAATAAGTTGATGTTTTTGTATGTATGTGTGCGCGTTTCTTTGTACCACCATTACTTCTAAATGCCTGAACAGATTTGGATGTATGGGGTATCGTTAGAATCCTTACATCACCCCGAGTGACATTGGTTATATCTTTTTTGTCGGCGCAGTTATGTCTTAAATTTTTAGGTTATTATTAGTCTTGACGACTAAAGTGCATATTTATAACAAAGAAATGTCCCTCGACCTTGACGTGATTTTACATTAGATAAGATTACGAGTATATTCAAGATTTCAAATATTTCATCATTAGTTTATAAATCAACGTCAGTGAATAGTCATATCAATTATTATAATTACACAAACAAAATTCCGTAATAATGGACATAGCAAAAACGCAATGGATGAAATATTGAATCTTGTATTTTTTTTAAGATACGTGCATTAAATCAAATTCTAAGCAGGTTATAGTACGCGCATTTAGTGGCGAGAAAATACACAACTTCGGAGGGATGCATATATACTTATATATGTATGTGTTGTATGTAACAAAATCGTCGATAACAGTATTAGCAGCTCCAATCACTCAGTGTAGTCCAGCCCAGTGAAACGTGAAGATAAGGCGAGATGAGACCGGGGTAAGATGGGAGCGCTCAACCGGCAGAGATTACCAGCTGCTGATTAATTGATTGTGTAACACTTTTACGAAAGATACCTTACGAAAAAAGCTTTGTGAAACATAAATCGAGTAGACGATGCCAGTTTAGTGCTAAACATTGGAAAAAGTGTAGTCCTTCATTTATCGCATTTGTCGCGTTTCTTGAATTGAATGCAAGTTTGGAACCGGAAAGGAACTTTACATTTGACGTTACAAATCCGTGCGCGATTGGAGGACGTTCTTTCAATTTGGTTACGATGCAATACGAGTTTGAACGGATTTGGCTAAACCAACTCTGCGTGTTTGAGCCAGGGTACTGCTTACTGCCTTGTTTTGTCTACAAAAAAACGGGCGATAAGATGACGTACCGAAAAAGCGTCATTTTATTATATCAGAATTTTGTTTCATAGGTTTTGTATTATCTGTTTTGTATTATTTGTAGTTGTTTGGTTAGGAATATTTTTTTACCAAATGAAATATCTGAATTTGTCTGATCAACTAGTTGGTTCCATGGATGTGTTTGTCAAGTTCCATTCTGCACAACTAGTTGGTCGGTTCAGTTGGTCGTAGTGGAAATACTGGTCCTTTTTGAAAAGGAAAAATAGCTACTGCTCGTAATTATATCAGTTGGTGTTGTATTGCAATTTGATAATAATAGAATTATAAAGGAAATAGTCATTTACTCTATAAGTAATTGGTGGACTATAAATAATAATACACTACACTTTGATCTTGCGCACAAAGCGAAAAGGACCAATATTAACACAAAATAGTGTTGTATTGGAGCTGGCCTGGTAGGCTTCCTAATTAACCAATCACTTTAATGTTTCGAGCTAATAGCAAATAGCTTCCGCCAAACAAACATCGGTGACCAATACCGTAGCAATATCACTAATGTGCCGGTCGATTGGAATAGCAAATTCCCCACTCCACCTCGTTCAGTACTCAATTTATACGCTCCGTAAGAAAATATTTAGAGTGAATGAATGAATGAAAATTAATGAAATATACTTTATTGCACACAGACAGAAACATACAGTAATTACAGAAGTAAAAATAGTACAATTGGCGGCCTTATTGCTAAGGTAGCAATTTCTTCCAGGCAACCGGTTAACATGGAGACATTTAAGTAGGATAAAAACGGTGCGGGTGACTTGTTCTGATGTTCATAAAAGTATCATTTTCTCATAAATTATGCGTAGTATAAAAAAATTGTTAAGTGTAAATGATGGGCAAATTAAAATAGTGGCCGGTGTTTCCCAAAAAGGGACAAAGATTAGATATGGAGAGATCCAAATCAGTTCAGAACCACAGCCATTTCCAGATGTAAACATCTTTTGGCTACTGGATGTAAATATCTCATTGGTTACTTTGAAATTATGTCTGATCTATCCTTTTCTTTTGAGCCTGAAACATAGTAAATATCCAGGGCAGACATAGACAAAGCAACCGCCCTACCTAGTCACATACTACGAGTATGATTTGGATCTGTAGTTACTTTATTTTTCCATAACTAACCTAATCGCTATTTCTCATTATTGGCCTTGACGTCTATTTCAGACGATTCAAACAGTGTGTGTAAAGCAACTTTTGTCGTGGCTGTGTAAGCCAATACGGGAACGACAATGAGAATGTGGGAATTAGTTGTTTACTGAACTCTGTATGTGTGTGTATTACTAACACTAATAAACGTTTTTTCTTTCTTTCTTTCTTTCAATGACGTCCGCAGGCTTTGCAGATGTACTCGTCACCCGCAGAAGGAAACGATGCAGCTTGGTGACGTCGCCATTTCTACCAATGTTGTAATTATATAGAAGAAGCGATTATATAGAAGATTCAGACCCCTAAACCTAGTTCTTCATACAAAGTTAAACAAAGTTACAGAGCTCTATAATTGAAAATAGTTTCCTAAAACATAAAATCTAGATTCAAAATCTAAATGCACAATAAAATTATGGTTGTGTGAAAGCGTTCCGATTTATCAAGTTTACGCCGCCTCACTTCGCGTGCATTACGCTCTTTAACATATTAAAAGGAAAATGTAGTGAGCAGAAAATGTGATCCAGAAAACGGCAAATTGAGAGCATTTTGTCTTGTACAGTTTCTGGTAATTCCTGGGCCCTGTTTTTTTTAAATTGTGTGTATGTCAAATGGCTTTATTAGGTTATATGGCGCAAATGGACAAGATTCACTAATGTTTTTGTATGTAGTTGATAAATTTGAAATGGTTTAGACCTTCAATGTGTTACGTTTATTTCACGCTTGACAGACAATCATCTGACCGGGAGCCCGAAACAGAAATACGTAACCAATAAAAAATACTTACTCTGCTGAAACTCGATTAAAAGTGAAATTGTGGACGAAACTGGTTCATTTTTAGCTGTATTCAAATTGGTAGCTGAATATACAACGACAACGACAATATACAACGTAATATTTTTATTTTTTAAGTAAGTAAATTATTAAAAATAACATTGATCGGATGATCCGACATTTCACCACCCCCTTCTGCTACTGTATTTTGTTGCTATAATTTAGAAAATGAAGCGTGTTCTTCATCGCGAGTCATTTATCCTCGTAATTGCCAGGCTCTGGAGAGACAGTATTTGGCAAGTTAAAAAAGCTCATTTTTTCTTTATGAGTGATTAGGGTGGAATATTTCCACAACAATATTTATTTATTTATTTAAGCATTTATTGTACACAATAGTTAACAAAAATACAATAACTTTTGAAAAACTACACAACAGGCCTGCTTATTTCTAAAGAAATATTTTTCTACAGACCCACAGAAGAGAGTGTAGAGAAAGTAAGACGAAGATAAAACGTGCACAACTTTATGAAATATAAAAAGGACAAGCAACTATGAGAATTACTTATGTAAATAATTATCCATATACTAACACAATATGATACTTAAATAAATACCCAAATATATAATATACAAAAAATATTACAATATAATATTTGCCTGCCTGCCTATAATAGTGCGTTATTTATTTTGTTACTTGCTGCGTAACATTTTAGCTGCGAGGCGTCTGCTTTCCGCGGCTAACTTCATTTTCTTTCATTAATACTCTGTTGTTTAGATCGTGGATAACTGTTATTGGCCTTTCACTTATGTATACTAAACTATGTAATTGTATTAATTAAATATGGCTGTTGTTATCCCTGAAATAAAAAAATAAATAAATATAACATTTTATAATTTGACAACGAAAGATAATGCTCTTTAGCTCGCTAAATAAACAATGAAAAAGCACTCCTTACCTAAATCAAAATAAACATTTACACAAATAGAACTATCTCCATTTAGTGAGAATTTAAATAATTAAAAATGCAAAAAGCTTTTCAAGTATGCGCATAAAACTATATTTACCCTAGCGAGTTCTCTAATGCAGAGTTTCACAAACTTATGGCTCCACGTAGTCGTTTTTCTGTATGACCGCAATCATCTAGCTGTAAAATGTAGTCTATATAATTTTAACAAAGAAATAGCTCCAGGTCTGAGTCAGTTGGTCTTGGTCAGTTGTCTGAGTCTGAACACTAAAACAAAATAGGATGTTAATTTAGTGATGATGACGTTGCGACCCGGGACAGGTGATGTTTTCTTTATTTTTCTTGTTTTTGTGGAGTTTTGTTTCAGATCAGCCAACCGACTGTCGTTATTTCGTGCACTCTTTTGAACAAATAATGAATTTTTAAGCGTTCGCATATAATATGAAAACATTGAAAAACTCTGCTTAACTAGCGCACACACACAGTTTCACAGTTTTACATAATATTGTAACCCATATCTGAACACATACATCTGGCACCTTCTGGCACACTTTTTAATTCATTTGGATGTACCGGACACTGTCAGTAGCAATGGTAGCTAACTAAAAATATAAACATGTCTGTTCTAAAAATGACAATATGAAATCGATAAAGCCTTCGTGAGGCTCGACCTCTTTGTGTAAGGTACCAAGAACCACTATCAATCAATCAATCTGGAAGGGATAGTTCATGACAACAACCTCTTTTCTTGCGCTTAAGGGTCAAGCTGTCATTTAGAAAACTCTGTTACGGTCTGCAGCAGATATGGGCGTTGTTAGTCTGTGACAAACGACCACTTCACCCGTCGCTTATTTTGTTGGGTTATTGTAAGTCATCAAACTTTATATGAATCGGGTTAATCTGCTGACCTAAATACTAGTATATTGTAATAGACAGTTAAATAAAATAGGTCTGTGAATTTAAATTTGGAAAGCAAGTTGTAAGTATCATAAAACTAAATTGCATGTAAATGACATGTGTAAGAAAAGCGATGAATGTCTGAGAAATCTAAAAATAAGACCTATGAAAAAATCTCTTAAATTTTCATAGGCGAATGACATTTTAAACGTATAAAGTTTATTTTTGGGGGTAATTATATACTGTTTTGCAAATAGGTTTGACATTGAACTTTTCCTAATTTTTAGAAAAAGGGTAAGGTTTTCAATCATTTTGTAGATAATGCTACCGACTACGTTTATGGAACTACTACGCGTGCTACACCGTAGTCAACCGTAGCACGTAGCATACAACAGTAACATAAAATAGTTAATATTTGTTAATTTTAATTGGATTATTAGGTAATATTTAAATCAACCACACCTATTATTATGTTTTATTATAGAGTTAAGTAAGAAATAAATTTATTTATGACGAAGAATCTGTATTTTTAACCCATTTGGACCCAAACACAAAATATGAATTATGTATTCATTTTTATCCTAATGACTGATTATTGTTTATTTTAAGGACGCATATGAATAAATTAATCGTTTATATAAAAAAAGGTACCGGGTTTTCTAATTTAGGCATTGTCGCAGCATTGGGGCTACCTGTAGACATTGTATATATTAGTAAAATAAATTGAATTGAAGTTATAATATAAGCGACAATTTGACTGTGACAGAATCTGTCTCTAACTTGCTCGTATTGCGTATTGCCGTACACATACAAAAAGCCTAGATCAAAATATTGCGAGGCCAACAATTCCCATCAGTAGTTTAGCCAATCGCTCCTAACCTAACGCTGCGCTGATCATCGTTTAGTTCGTTCGTACTTCGTACTAAAATGGTTAATTTCTAGCTATTCAAAATCTCTAGTATATATTTGGGAATAAACTAAGAGCCGATAATCCCAAATAATACATTATACATATTTAACTTTGATAAGAGGATATTAAAAATATTTGTTTATTAATAAAAATAATTTCCTCAGAGACACACCTTAGGCCTAAAGATAAGGCCATCGACTAAAAGTCAAATCGCATTATTATCAAAATTTTAATAAAATTGTATTAAGCCAAAAGAAAATAAAGATTCAACATCCTAAATTGACCCAGATTCACCCCCGTTGTGTCCCACAAATCATCAAGAGTATGGCGTCTGTGATAATTGTGTGATAATAAATAACTGCTATTTGTTCCAAATAAAAAATAACCGCCGATGCCTCGGAGCCTTGGAACCATAGTTTTCCTTTTACACTCTTTTACCACGCCAAAGAAACGATAGAATACTAAAATAAACTCGCTGCAATTTATCAAGGCAAATTTAGGTAAATTTAGGCAATTTTAGGCAAATTTAGGCAAATATATAATTATTTATCCAAGGAAAAATTACGATGTTTAGAAATATTTTAACAACTCGATACAGCCAGCGCAGCGTCTCGCGGTATAGATAAATGACGTCGCACTTATATTAGGAAATTAAATTAGCTAATATCGATTATTTTATTTTCTATATTATTGAACTCTTGGTAAACGATAAAAAGTGGAAAATAGGTAATATTTTATTATTATTATTATGTTTGACGTACCATCATCTCGGGATTATAGGTAAATAACATAGTACTTAGAAGGTACTTAGTTACTATATGCAATGTGTAAACTAAACAACGCAAAACTGAACAACTTGCGTTTTAGGACATTTCCGACATCTAAAAATAAACATGGTATTTTACACAAACTGTTTAGCTCACTGACCGAGCCTCCCTCCGTGGCCGAGTGGTCGAGATTTCGACGCCCATTACGGAGGTTCCAGGTTCGATTCCCGGTGGGGACACTGTCAAGCAAATATATCTTTGTGAGACTTTCCTCAGTTTGGTTAGAACATTGCAGGCTGAATCACCTGATTGTCCGAAAAGAAAGATGATTCCGTGCTTTGGAAGGCACGTTAAGCCGTTGGTCCCGGCTACTATCTAGTCGTTACACGAGCCAAGTCAGTGGCCTTTGGCGGCTCTATAACACTGACACCAGGGTTTGTGAGGTCGGTTGTCAACCTTACAACCCACACGATGATGACGATGACTGAGTCAGTAGGTATTAAAAAATATAAGAATTTTGAAAATTTTAGCTGGACGGAAGTTTATTAAAATTGATACACATTTTGGACGGAAGTGGACAGCTCCTAAGGACAGATATATCTGTCTACCTTCTTTCGGTTTCTGCAACTACCCTCATGTTGACTGTTCAAACCCCTACTTTAAGAAAAATATAAGGGTTTTGACTACGGAACCCTAAAAAATACCAAACGAGAGCAAGAACATTATTCCAGAATACAACGATACTGTAAATAGAACTTCAAGTGGGTGAGTAACGTAACGCTCGCGGAAAACAATTTCTTTGTCGAAGTTAATTTCATTCCATTGCCCTTTTCAGGGAAATTGAGAGGCCATTAAGAGTTGGCTCCTGCCTTTGTCATAACGACGCTCCGTCATGGTTTGGAGTGACGGTTCTTTTAACTCACAAAAGCTTCTATTTGTATAAAACCATCTCTGTCACTGACAATCAGCATTTAATAGTTTTCTTACTGTTTTCCTAGTTTTAATCTCTTCTCGGTTGATTTTTGTATTTCAAGATATGGCCATAATTTTTTATCGAGATTGCTATTGGTGTTTATGTCCTTGCATATTTTATGAAAAAAAAAAGTGTGCGCGAGACAAAATAGTAATACCTATAACAAAATTTAAAATAAATTGACGTAGTTGATAAGTAACGTTTTAGTTGAACTAAAAAGTATACAGTGCATGTTATCGCCAGCGCCTCGCGGTATAAATGACGTCGTCGCACAAAATTAAAAAATAAAACTAGTTAACATCGATTAGCAGGGTGCATTGAACTCTTGGTACATAATAAAAAGTGGGAAATAGATAAGTAACATAAAACTAGGCATGAATAAGATGCGATCGCTGTGGAGTTTCTGCGGTGAACTCTTCACCCAAAAAAAAAGAATCTAAATGTAGCAAAGAAGTGATGTGACAACATCGTATGGAAAAGTGAAGATTTTGACTTTGACTTTTAGAGCAACACGTTCTCACGTAGTTCACAATTTTAGCACTTTTTAGGAATGTAATGTAGAAACAATTTGACACTTAGGAAAATAATACATAACCGACTGACTCCGAGCCGACTGACTACCATTTTCAACAACACATAAAAATTATTATCTAAAAACACAGTAAATAAATAAAGTGGTGTTAAAGTAGCAGTAAATGATTAGTAATATTATAGCTGAGTTTAGAAGATCTAAATTAAGAATCGACAAACGGATCGATCGACAAGCGATAGCTCGAACTAGGTTAATCTAATTGGTGATCAGCTATTGCTAGTGATCGAAGTTGCTAGCTTTAATGAAATCTGAAGGCGTGACACCAGTCGTTGCTAAACTTGCTAAACTAGCTTTTTTATTTTAAGTCTGAATGATGTTTAAGATAAGATAAGATAAAGATAAAGATAAAAGTGTCTTTATTCGAAGTAATATTTAACAAAATCATTTTTCGACGTCGAAGCACGATGGCCCGTTCACTACAAGTGTACGCCTTCTGTGGAGAAGAACGGCCAGAAGAAACTCCACAGGACTCGTATCTTTTGTACTTTTCTTTTTTCAAATAAAATATTGTTTACAGTAGTCAATATACATTGTTAATGTTTCCTGTGCCGAGCTGGACCATCCGAACACCAAGCCTCTTTGTCATTTAAATAATCAACTAACTTATAGTAAGTTTTATTACACAGCGTCTATTTTACACAATTCTTAAACCTTTTTTCTGGTAAAACTATGATCTCATCAGGTATTTTGTTATAGCAGCGCACACAGAGTCCCACAAATGAAGTGCTAACTTTAGCAAGTCTACACTGATGATTAATTAGTTTTTTCTTATTTCTAGTATTACGACCATGAATATCAGAATATAGAGCGTCGAACAAACGTGTGAATTCGAAATTCTAAAACACATTGGTACATTTTACTAAACTCATGGATGTTTTTCCTAACAAACATAATATTAGCAAAAATGTATTGGCATGGAACCGTCAAGATATTTATCTCCTTAAACAGTTCTCGTAATGAGTCTCGACAGCGAAGTTGATAGATTGCTCTAATAGCTCTCTTCTTCAAAATGAAGACTGTATCAATATCAGCCGCTCGGCCCCACATCAGGATACCATAAGACATTATACTACGAAAATAGCTAAAGTAAACTAATCTAGCAGTAGCTATATCTGTCAACTGTCTTATTCTTCTAACTGCATATGCAGCCGAGCTAAGCCTCCCTGATAGGGAAGATATATGGGACCCCACTGCAGTTTTGCGTCAGTAGTTATACCTAGGAAAACTATACCATCTACCAGATCAAGCCGTTCATTATTCAATACAATTTCACCCTCATCGCTTTTTACATTGGGTAAAGTAAATTTAACACATTTAGTCTTTTTTACATTCAGCACCAGGTTGTTAGATGTAAACCAGGCATGAATTTCTTTAAGGGTATTATTAATACTATTGTATTGAGGTGTACTTCTACTGATTTTAAAAATGAGAGACGTGTCATCTGCAAAGAGTACAATGCTTGCCAGATTTTGTACTAGGTACATATGGTAAGTCATTTATATAAATTAAAAACAGAAAAGGGCCTAAGATAGAGCCTTGCGGCACTCCCATTCTTACCAGAGAACCCTGTGATCTTGTTCCATTTACATGTACCTTCTGTATTCTATGTTCTAAATATGATTTAAGAAGTTTAAGTGCATTATTTCTGACCCCGTAATGTTTTAATTTAATTAGTAAGGTTTAATTCATGTTGGACACAATAAAATGCTTTTGAAAGATCACAAAATACCAATAGCATCGCAAGAATCTTCCCATGCATTAAAAATGTGCTTCATAAGCGCAACACCAGCGTCCGTAGTAGAAAGCCCTTTGGTGAAGCCGAACTGCTGATTATGCAAAAGACAATTTATATTAAAATGAGATAGCAGTTGGTTTAATATAATTTTCTCAAAAACTTTGCTTAAGACTGGTAATATGATACAGGTCTAAAATTACTAGGATCACATTTATCACCTGCCTTGAATAATGGAATAACTTTACTGTATTTCATCAAATCCGGAAATACACCATCATCTACACATGCATTAAATATGAAGGCAAGATATGGCGCCAAAATGTCAATTACTAAACTGCAAACTTTGACTGACATCCTCCACAAAACTTCCGTACCCTTCACTTTAATATCCTTAAAGTTAATTCGTGAAAATTAATTCTTGGGCAACCTCTATATCTGAACTAACAGGCCCTTTGACTGAATTTAGGACAAAATTATTATCGTTTTGTTTAGTTTTGCCAGCCTCGTTATTTATGATATTCCATACTGCTTTTATCTTGTTGTCGGCTGTTTTAATTTTATTACTAATGTGATTTTCTTTAGCAGTCAAACAGATTTTTTTTTTAATAGTTTCTTACATAATCATTGAATTGGTCGCTATTATTATAACTTCTAATTTCGTACAATTCAAATAGCCTTTCTCTGCTTTTCCTAATACCAGTTGTTGCCCAGTCGCTAAACTTAAAAGACACGCCAATGCTTTTATTTGTAACTTGAATTTTTTTATCATATTCTGCAGATATAATGGAGAAGAATTGAGCATATATATCATTAGGATTATTGCTATTAAATTGAAAAATAGGTAATTTATCGGTCAACACATTTTTGAATTTCTCCAACCGACTAGATGTGATAGGCCTAGTTCAAATTTCGGCCTTGACAGTTGATGTTGTGGCAGGAAAAATAACTTCTTTTCCAGTGTGGTCAGATGGTAATGCATTAATTATTGATTTATTATTGTAATTACATTTGCAGAAAAAATTATCAACACAAGTAGATGAAGTTGCCGTCACTCTAGTCGGTTCAAGAAACACATTCTTCAAATCAAATGACTGAAATAAACTCAATAATCTACTTGTATTACTATTAGATTCTAAAATATCTACATTGAAGTCACCACATACGATGACGTGTTTTTTGGTGTTGCAGGTAATTTTCAAAATATCTTCCATAACATTCTCGAAAGTATTAAAATTCCGACAATATGGTGGTCTATATACTATAACATGATTATCCAGCTCGACACAGGATACCTCTATATTTCGTTCAACCGAAAGCGCTACTACATCCTTGCGAGCTTTAAACTTGATATTTTTACGTAATAAAATATTATTCTATTATTATTATTATTATTTTTTTTTATTATTATTATTTTTTTTTTCAACAAGGATCCACCACCTATAATTAATTGGGTATGCAAAAAATTCTTGACTATTCTACACTACTAGTCTGCGAAGTTTCATGGTAAAATTTAAAATTAAAATTGAGTTACCTCCGGCCGCGCAGAAACTAAGGTTAGAGCAGAAGGGTACCTCTCCCTACACAAAGAGTGACAGAGGGTTACTTTGTTTACTTTACTTTGTTATTTTATACTACTTTTATGAGCGTTATTAATTATTTATTATACCATTGGAAAAGGCGTCAGTAAGTAAATACATCAAAAGCTTTAAGCTTATTAGTGAGGATCATAATATTTTAAAAAGTTAAATATTATTCATTAAAGTACACGCCTATATTGACCAAAATAATAAATGTATACTTAAATTTTCTCTATTAGAAACGTTCACCATCGTTAATTATTTTAACTGAAAATGAGTGGCATAGTGGTTTTCCTGGCGCAAGTAACAAATAAACAAGTAAGTATAAAAACAAGTATTAAATGAACATAAAAATTAGCTTACAGTTAATTGGACGAAGATTAAACAATAATGACGTAATAGGCATAATATTTTTGTGTTTAAATTGTTCATATTTTAAAATTGTATTCTTTTTTTAATTTTCTCAGATTTACGAGCAAGGCTTGTTCTCAAGTCTGCGTCTGCTATATTACCACTTTGGTATACAACAATTAGGTCTATTATTTTTAAACATGTGACATAAGGCCACGATCACTTTCGTTTTATAGCTTTCTTATTACTACGTTTATATTGTAAATATTTGAATTTGATAATTATTATTTTTTCGCAATAAACTTTAAACCAATCATCAATTAAAATTTATAAAGTGAATGTCTGGAAAAGACGACGGGCAAAACGTATTTTTGAATTCCATTATTACCTTTCATTATAAACATTTTATATGGAACATGACGACGATTATTTAGAAGATCAAGTTGTCAGTTGCACAGCCCGATGTAAACAAAGAAGTAACAATAAAAATAACCACATATAGAACAAGTTTTTTTGTGTGATTTTTCTTTATTCGGTTATCAAATTACATCCCATTGTCAATAAAAAGAAAATCAAATGAATACATACTTTATGTGCCACGCTTTAAATAAATATTAAGAAATAAAACAGTTGAAAGTTGATAAAGCGAGTACTACCGAGGTGATACCCTATTGATTCAACTTTACTAATGAAAGTAATAATAACAAAGAATTTGGTGTAGGTGTACGATGTTATTTTTTGTAAGCCGTGCCGTGACGGTGACGGCAGAATAGAATACATTTGTCACCAACCCCTACTCTTCCCGTGGGTGTCGTAAGAGGTGACTTAGGGACTACACATTGAACAGAGAACGGGCAGCAGCACTCTCTGATACAGTAACCTTTTAATCTGCGATCTCCAACCCACCTGCCAAGCGTGGAGATTATGGCAAAACCCACCACTTAAGTGGTTGAGACTCATAGTCCAGCAGTGGACTGTAACGGGCCGTTTATGTTATGTTTATGTAGGATGTTTTTAATAAGTAATTTCAATCAAATCACTGTGTGCATAAGCATATCAACCTGCTGAGCAGAGAATCAATCAATATACCAGCCAAAGACAAAATTAATCGTCAATAGCAAGGATAAAAAAGCAAATTTAATAAGTAGTACTAAAAACGGAAAGTGCAAGAACATTTTTTGAAAACAACTGAATAAAAGCTATCAATCAATGTTTAATAGTTTTCTGTCTCAATAAAGTGTCACTAATAAGTATTTATTACAGCCGGTAGAGTTTTAAAAAGGTTTGCGACAAGACCATTGCTCTTCCGTGAAATAATATTAATGTCTCAGTTGGCGAGGCAAAGGCATTAATTTTGGTGAAGCCTGAATGATAAACGATTGCGGCTGCGCCTTTCACAGCGACGAAAAAACTCAACTCGCCATTCCTAGAAGAAACCTGAAAATAGGGTTTTTAAGAATTTGTTAAATTAAAACAAGTTCATGAAGTACTTAAAAATAAGCTAAAAAAAAGCTCAATTAAAAGCTTCTCGATGATAATTTGTACAATTATTTAAGACATGTGAGTATATTGCATGGTGAAAAGAACTTGTAACGAGGCATTTGTCCTCTTTCCTGTTTTATGAATGGCAACCTTTCTTGCTGGCAGTTTTATCTGTCATTTTAAATTCATTTTCAAATTTAGATTTCTTACGTTTCGGTTTTGTCTTTTTTCTGCCAAGTTCTTCACTTCATGTCCTGGTCTCCATCAGTGAACTTATCTTTGTTATTATTTTTCATGTTTGTAATATAATATATAAATACATAAATACCTTTTTTTCGGACTGTGCCCTGGCTATTGCCACACTTCATTGTTTTATTATTCTACAACACACTCCGTGTAGTGCTCAGCAGCTTCGTGGCGGCTGCTGGGCCACGGACTGATGACGTCAAAAGTAGTATTTTTTCAGTCGATGGCTCGTCAATTATTTTTATATTTTGTTTGCCCTGTGGGTCACCACGTGCCGCCATGATTGCTTTATCTGAGGCCTCCATGAGCCTGCCATAAACAATTTTACGTAATATTATTTGATTTCTTCAATAATAATAATAAACCTTAGTTAAACAGAGAAATAACGTTAGTTGTTGTTGTAAATAGTTTGGATGATAGCCTAATAGCTTACAACACTACAACTTTTTATTACTTAAAACCATACTTCCAAAATAATTAACACAGTTTTTATTCAATGATATAAAAAAAAGTTTGAGTTTTTAACCGACTTCAAAAAAGGAGGAGGTTCTCAATTCGTCTATATTTTTTTTTAATTTTTTTATGTATTTTATTAGATATCTCCGCCAATTGCTAACCGATTTTAATAATTCTTTTTTCATTCGATTGGATTTACTCTCGAGGTGGTCCCATATTAATTTCGTCAAGATCTGATGGTGAAACATGAGGTAAAACTTGGAAATTCCTCAACAATGTAGCATTCGCGTCGTTATTCGTCTATTCTTTTAGTCATATCTCAGTCAGTTTTCAACCGATTTTGATGAT
Organism: Carpatolechia fugitivella; assembly: GCA_951230895.1. Lineage (NCBI taxonomy): Eukaryota > Metazoa > Arthropoda > Insecta > Lepidoptera > Gelechiidae > Carpatolechia > Carpatolechia fugitivella. Next base: position 9,518,160 of record OX579660.1, read on the forward strand.
TCTTTTTTCATTCGATAGAACGTTCTTTAGGGATAGATCCATACCAATTTTGTTAAAATCTGATGATGGAATAAGAGATAAAAGCGGAAACTCCTCAACCAGTGATAGCAACATGCATCGCGCGCGATACCGTTTGTGGTGGAATGTTGCTAGGCAACGAAATAAATTTGTTTTGTCAGTTTGCTGAAAATCTACGTTTCCCTTGTTCCATTTATTCGATTTTATCACATTATTGGCGACCGTGGCAGGGCAAGAACCTGCAATCTTCGGATATTGTATTGGAAATCACAAATAATTTAGCTTCTATGACCGAGTGGTCGAGTGTTTTAATCTTTTTACGGAGGTTTCGGGTTCGAATCCCGGTGAAGACACTCTTAAACGAAAATGTCCTTGTGAGACTTTCTCCAGTTTAGTGTGGACATTGCTGCCTGAATCACCCGATTGTCTGAAAAGAAAGATTATTCCGTGCTTCGGAAGGCACGTTAAGCCGTGTGTCTCGGCTCTAATATCTACAGAAGGCGTCGTTACTCGAGCTAAGTCAGTGGGTTTTGACAAGGGCCCAGTACTATATTAATTGTGTGACCAGGGTGTGTGAGGTTGGTTGTCGACCTTATAATCCACAATATGAAGAAAAAGAAGAAGCCAGCTTACGTTCACTATCTCTAATCAGCTAACGATAGACTTTCAAGATACCATCTCAAACCTGAAACTCCTTACGAATAGCCCAGGTATCGGGGTAAACTGTAAGCTTATTAAGAGGGAAGAATCGTGCTCGTCCATACAAAAAGAGAAAACGTTTTTCCACTTCTATATATATTTTCCAATCTCCATGATTTTTTAGTATGTTATTGACACAATGAAAGACTAGGTTTATAGTTTTAGCTTTTTTCAAAATTCGCAATAGATTCAAACTTATATAGGCACCTCAAGTAACGTATTTTTTTTTATTAAAACTGTGTCAAAGTGATTTGTTGAAATTTAGTAATTGGAAACCGTTTTCTCCCGAAGTGGGAATTTCATCAAGAAAAGTATCTATTTTAGAAACTATTATATAAACAACTAAACGCGGTTGCAAAGCACGAAAGACGCAGTCTAAACTAAGCAAATACCAAAAATATAATATCTTTGTACTGAAACTGTTAAATAACAAAACCTAGCTTTGGATAATGAAGAAAAATAATAGAAAATGTGTCGCGGTTAGGATTAATTACTTACATAAAATATATTGAATAAAACACTGAAAATCATAAAATAAAAATAATTTTAACAAAAAAATAGAAACCTCCTTCAAATTGCCTTATATGGTTATCTCCACTAAAAAGTAACAAATAAAATAACATTCCAGATGGAACATGAAAAAAAATATTGCCAATATCCTCAATTAAATAGATAGGTAGTGTATTAAGTAAATATTTAGAATTTTGTACTTCCTTTTGGAGTCGGTGCCAGCCAAAAAATCGTCAATTAGTCGTGGGCAACTGTTTTAAGTCGTCGTCGTCGTTAAGTCAGTACATATTTCTATATGACTATCAATAAAAATTTTTGATTCTATAGCGTCCACTACACTACTCGCGAAGTTGATCGAAGTAAGCTGAGGACGAGAGTATAGAGAGGCACTTCGTGCAACTTCGGGCTTCACTTTTACACCAATTTGACACTTCGTGAGACTTCGTCGAAGAACTTCGGACGAGAGTGTAGTGGGCGCTTATGATATAAATGTTTTGTTGTGCTGCGCGGGATGCAATGCTGCACCCGACCAAACGCAGGGATAACGACAGGAGCGACTACCAAGAAAGTCCGGGTAGGTTTCATTCGATAAATAATTAATACTCGTAGTTTCGTCATCTTCAATTTTTGGCTGGCACCGACTCCAAAAGGAAGTACAAAATTCTAAATATTTACTTAATACACTACCTATCTATTTAATTGAGGATATTGGCAATATTTTTTTTCATGTTCCATCTGGAATGTTATTTTATTTGTTACTTTTTAGTGGAGATAACCATATAAGGCAATTTGAAGGAGGTTTCTATTTTTTTGTTAAAATTATTTTTATTACAAACTTGCTTGACTTGGTACAACTTTGTAGCGTTCGCTAGTTGGAGCTCATCGTGGCGGGGTTGAACAGTCTAGTTTTGCAAATGATACGAGTTTTGAATTTGACATTGTAAGCTAGAATAACATGTACACTGTATAGGTACAGCACTAAATACTACAAACTAGATAACATTCACCACACGAAATGTGAAACGGGAAAATGAATTAAAACCGTTTATCACCGTTTTAAATCGTTTATTATTTATGTGTATAAAATAGCAAAAGAAAGTAGGTAAATAAATAAAGGAAAATTTTATAATTATAAATCTATCTAAAAGAATGAAATAAATAATAAGTCGTAGATCATTATATTTATACATAGGTAATAATAAAAAATATACACTTGCATTATAAAGCAACCTCTTTGATCGTACGCAACCTTAGCGGAAATGCTGCCTGCGTGTTGGGCACTATGCCATGCCGCTTCGAGGGACGCGCTTGACACCATCTTTTATTTGTAGGCTGTATTTAAAATTTAACATCAACGGCCCGTTATAGTCCACTTAAGTGGAGGGTTTTGCCATAATCTCCACGCTTGGCAGGCGGGTTGGAGATCGCAGAGGTTACTGTATCAGAGAGCGCTGCTGCCCGTTCCCTGTTCAATGTGTAGTCCCTATGTCGCCTCTTACGACACCCACAGGAAGAGTAGGGATTGGTGACAACTGTATTCTACTCTAACGTCACCACACGGCTTAAAATTTAAATCATATAATTTTTGTAATCTATTAGTATTGAAATTTGTTAATAAATTATAACAACTATAGTTATAACACGTGCTCATAAAATATAATTTGTAATATACTACTATAGTTCATAATTATAAGCTTCAAAGTAACCCTTAAGTATCGCCCATGCAATTTTCATGCTTAGGGCAATTATTAACGTTACATACGGGTTGAGCATACGGGCAATTAACATCAATCTTTCAAAACTACAGCATGTTCCAGTAGATCAATTAATACATTAGTAGACACCAGGAACCGTTCCGCAGATAATAGATGGTGCTAATAATACATTTATGTTCCGGTGTGTGCATAATAGAGGCGAACGTTTCGGCAAATTAATTGAACAATATTAGCATACTGCGCGGGAGATGCGGATCGGAGTTCGCCGACTAGGGATTCCGCTGTTTCCTAGTATAGATATTTATTTGGCTTCCACAGCGATATCTAACTTTGTGTTTTGTAGCAAGAGTGATATAGTGTGCATCGTCGGCTGTAGCTTTTTGTTTACCTAAGTACATACTTTGTTTCAAATAACAATGGATAAAACATAAAAAAATACCTATGGCATAAAAAGGTTTTTCGTGAATCACATTTGTCAGCCAATCATAATTATAATATGTGTCAAGAAGTGTATATTATAAATATTTTTGATAAATTGTAAGTTTAATTGTCCTATAGAGGGTTTTTCCACAATAATCCGTTGTTTTCAATTTCAGTAAGTACCTTTATTGAGACATGATCACCCGAATTTAGGGTAAACGAATCAAGTATCTACCATCACACGCATTTCTAATATGATTTACTTATTGTTTTTTTAATAGAAAATCAAATAATTTGCAAACCGATCGATTTATAAAAGGATTTCGCAATATTTTACCACAATGGATATCCAGAAATTTTAACGAACATGTTTGATACCATTATTTCAGTTTTTTACCTAGGGGCTTCACCAGGGCACACGACAGATGTCACTGACAACTCAATACGTATGTAGTTAATCCAGTCACGATTGGATGCAGCAGGTAGTTCAGCTTATGTGTAATTGCTAGTTAGGAGCAAGCCGTCTCAAACAAGCGCAGTAGTTGCGGCCAATAAGCAAAGCTGGTCTGAGGTGCAGATGCAATTAATCTGTCCACAACATCCACGTAAGCTTTAGGTATCCATCCACTATACAATTGATGTCTTTGTCATCGTGTGGATGGAATTAAAAACGTGGTTTATCTTAGATCCAGCAGTGGACTGCAATAGGCTGATTGATTGATTATCTTAGATCGTTTCAAAATGTGATGGCAGAGATAAGTACATAAGACGGTTGAATAAAACCTTTAAAACTAGATTTTTAAATGGGTCAGTTAACTGAAATAGCTTTTAGTTTCTAAATAAATTTTATTATCATTCTAAAGCCAAAATGTAATTAAAAGTACAAGTCTTAACAACGTCGAATCTAATTTGATTCTATGAATAAATCAGATCTATAACGGATCAAAAGAAGTTTTACTCTTTAACGAAGTAATCTTTATCAAACACCCTCCTAATCAAGTTTCATTCAGAATTCGAAACGAGTTAGGAGCGAAAAGGAAACATTTTGTGTCCGCAGAAAGCCAGAAAGCGGTTGAAAGACATTTCATTATAGACTAGGAGGTGGCAACAATCCCACTCGGATCACTAATGATTTGATTTGTTTTCACTTACTTATCCCGAGTTTGTGTAAATTGAATGCCATCAAAAACATAACTTGTAAAAAAACCAAGTCTCGCACGCAACTTAGTCTACCGTAAAAAGTTGTGAGATCCATGTAATACCAAGTCGGTTAATTTATTCAGTCCCTACTTAAGAGTCCTTCTGTCTTAAGTTATTACGTAATTAGCTCACCTAACAACATCTTATAGTGACCAGATCAATATTAAAAATCTCTTATGTTTTAAATAAATACATAGATTGACCTGGCAATCGCATGAAAACACAATGTATCTCACAAGTAATACATTATTATATTAAATTTGATTGTTTACAAATTCAAATTCAAATTCAAAATACATTTATTTGCAAGAATACACATTCTTAATATTACATGTTGGGTATTCTACCTTAACTAGGCATGCAAATATGTCAATTTAATGTAATGAAATTCCAATAAATGTCAATAATGCTTTTATAAATAGCTAATGTTTAAAATTATTCAAATACTAATATAATAATAAATCAAAATAAACCAAAACCATTAATGTGAGAGAATGTCAGAGAATGTTTAGTGCGATTGCCAAGTCAATCTATGTATTTATCGCATGAAAACATAATGTATCTCACAATTAATACATTATTATGAATGAATGAATGAATGAATGAATGAATGAATGAATGAATGAATGAATGAATGAATGAATGAATATACTTTATTGCACACACAGAAATAATAAATGACAGAGTGGAAGTAAGAACAGGTAGTCATGTACAGTTAGGCGGCCTTATTGCTTCGTAGCAATTATTATATTAAATTTGATTGTTTAGTGCGATTGCCAAGTCAATCTATGTATTTATTTAAAACATAAGAGATTTTTAATATTGATCTGGTCACTATAAGATGTTGTTAGGTGAGCTAATTACGTAATAACTTAAGACAGAAGGACTCTTAAGTAGGGACTGAATAAATTAACCGACTTGGTATTACATGGATCTCACAACTTTTTACGGTAGACTAAGTTGCGTGCGAGACTTGGTTTTTTTACAAGTTATGTTTTTGATGGCATCTCATTTCTTTTTGTAGATCGCATGAAAACACAATGTAAAAATGCACACCTACGCTCCACCTACCCTACACCTAACCTACACCTACCCTATACCTACCCTATACCTACTATACGCCTATCCAACACCTATCCAACACCTATCCAACACCTACCCTACACCTACCCTGCACCTCTTATTCAATTATATTCCATTATACAGGTACACTGATTCATTTACTGCAAATGTAACTTTGAAATCCTATATAATGCCCCAAGATTTATATGGGATTACAAAGTTATCTAGCAAATGATGTATCTAGAAAACTGGGCCGAAATTGCAAAATGTTTTAGTTTTTCCTTGGTTTATACACTAAACACTAATTCCATTCTAAATTTGAAGCTTCTATGTCTGCTAGAAGTGCCTTAGAGTTTTGATGATCGGTCAGTCAGTCAGTGAGTGACAAAATTAAGAAACTTTGACTAGTTATAATTCATAAACTACTGGTTCAAATTGATTGAAATTTGAAATATACCGTATTTATACAATGCCTGCTTGGTTACTGAAAACTCAGGCTTCTAGTTTTATCCACAACGAAGTTATAGGGGGGTCGAAAATGGCCTGAACTGCTTCGAGAAAAGTATGGTACGGCCGTGCCGCTTTTTTGCTCGACTTGGCGGGGGCACTGCCGTGCCCCCAGATTTGTTTAAATCGTGATGTTTTTTATTTGTATTGTACTGTGTTAAATAAAATTTGTCTATGTCAATGTCTGAAATGAATGATATTCTAATAATCTTTTTATAAAAAAATATTATTTACTATCAGACCTGCCGAACTATTTCGATTGCGCTGTATGAAGTTCTTACACTGTATCGGAACTCGTTGTAAACGAAATAGTTTGTCATAAATGATCAATAATAACATAATAAATGTGCACGCGCACATAATAAATCGTATAATACGTAACATAAAATAAGGTTATGGCAAGAACTATGTTACTAACATTATTTTATATCCCAAGATTGGCGGTGGTTATTCTGTATCTCACGATTTTTTTAATTGTGCTATATTTTGTTTTTTAAGTAAAGGCCCAGACCATAGCCATCATCAGTCTCCCAACCCTCGACGACTGAGGCATCCGAATCAAAGATCGTCTTAGAGACATTTTATAGTGCAAATTTTGTCGCTACCTCTTAGTACAAAAGTTACATAGTGGCTGGTTACATAAGTGGGGTGAGTAAATGAAAAGGGCTTCGGATGCGGTAGTGTCTCTGAGCGGAGGAACTAAAGGATGACAACCACGGGACCTGATTCAATTTAACAATGCGTGGTACAGACATAAGATATTCAACGCATTTCGATAATAATTTAGGCTGCAAAATACACATCATCTGAGAACCGCTGGCATGGCACTTTGGTATTAGCACAGATTCAATAAAAACTTATAAAAAGTTGTACAGAATTGTTAATCATTACAATAAAAGTGAAATAAAATAAACACTGGTGTTTAAATAATGTTTTATTTAAAAGTATATCGTTACTCTTATATCCATCTATTACAAAATACGTTAATACCTAGAGTACGTTAACACTCAGTTTGTGTTTAGAAATGTATTGAACAACTTTAAAGCGTACTTATAAAATCATAATTTTCTTATGGAAAGAAGTAAACTCTGAAAGTACAAACGACATAAATAGGTCGATGTTACGGTAATAGAAAGTGTAGAATCGTGTTTCGGGCTCGACGTAAAGGTAATCGATGTAAAGAGAGCATATCGAATTTACAGATCCAATTTAACTGACTTGGTGATCAGCAGCAGCTTTGTTGCGTGCTAATGTTTTTCTTGCTTTTTAAATATGCGGTAGACATCAAGGGAATGAAACAACATAAATATTAAATATTATTTTATTGTTACATAAAATTCGCCTGTAACTTGCGTCTGCAATCTCGGATGAAATATGTATCGTAGACGGACGCGCGCGGGCGAATCACCCGAATATTGTGTCTCGGCAGACTGCTACATACATCAGTTATTATTTATGTGCGGCGGGCAGTTTATGCCATGTTCTGTGCTTTATTCTACTGTATATCACGGGTTAACTGTTGCCACTGACGACTTGATCTACGTATTTAGGTTACAGTTTTATTATACCTCGCCTCTTAGATAGCTCAGCTTATATACGACTACATTGATGGTGGGCGGTGGCGTATCTCGTCTAAATCGGTTTAAAAGAATATATATTTAATTCCTGTTGTCGGTAACGTGGACTAGCTCAACGTGAACAACGGGATCAAACGCCAAATTCTTCTGATTTGACGCCCAGGGTTTTTAGTTTGATGTTTTTTTATTATAAAATCTTTTCACGCTACGACACACTGATATATTCAAACTAAACAAAGCTTTTACAATGCTTCTGATAACCATGTCACATTTTATAGGGTAATAAAGATACTCCAAATATGTGAGATAGAATTAAAGCCAACCAACATTAAGTTTCGTTTTTGTCTATATCGTGTTTCATACATTCCTCTTCCTTAAATTTAATTACATAACAACACACCACGCACATAAATTTATAACACTTACGAACAAACTTGTAATTTCATATCGCCCTAGAATGAATGGTATGAAGAAATAAAAAAAATACTTAATTAATAAAATATTGAAAAGAAATTGAAAATATAAAATTATTTGATGACTTTCTTTGAATGTCGTGTTAGAATAGATAAAAGCAACTTTTTAACTAGATTAGGATTTCACAAAAGTAACGTAAGTATGAGCCATAATAAAACTGAAGCTGAGATTCTACGACTGGCGTCGAAAAAAGTCACAAAAGTGATAAAATATTACAAAGGGGTGGCACTGGCACTGTACATGAAATATTTCCATTTCCTACTATCTGAACATTAAATTAAAATGTTGTTAACAAGATTGAATTTCCGCTTTCGGTATGAATTTCGCGAGTTTGGTCGCAGACAGCGTTGAAGAGTTCCCGATGCGACGTACGAAAATGAATTCACTACAATTACCTGCATGTATGAAAATTTTATAAACAATATTTAAATAGGTGGCAACAAAATAGTTTGATAAAATATCATGAAAATTTTACATTTATTTGGCGAAGGAATTTTAATGTTTGTGATTGTTGGAGGTTTCAAATTAGTGAAATATCGGTTAGTAATTGTTGGAAGTTTCAAGTTACTGAAATGTAGAGCTCGGGGCTTGGTCTGGTAAATTTAAACGGCAGAATGATGAACACAATTTTATTATAAAACGTACTAGCGGTCTCCCGTGGCTACGCTCGCGTTGTGTAAGATTTTCACGTGGGAATAAAACTTTCTCGTAAAAAGTATCCTATGTGTTCATCTAGGTAACAAACAATCTCCATTCCAAATTTCATCCAAATCCGATGAGTACTTTAAGCATGAAAGCGGAACCAACGTCCAATCATCCAAATATATTTTCATTCATTCATTCGTTCACAACACCAGAGCTGCGTTCAAATCGCGCGCGAACTATGTAAAAACTACGAAATAACTTCATCGGATTTCGATCCAACTTAAATTAAAGATCCAATCTGTTCCTTTTTACTTATTCATCGATCTAAGAGACTTTTTCTTTAAAATCATCTAAATAATTAATGCTGGTGTATGTATTCAAGACGAGAGAAGAAGCTCAAACGGTTCGCGTTTGAAATAAAAAAAAAAACTTTGAAACAGAAGTTAAAAAATATATATTATCTAAACTAAAACTAATAGATAAGTGAAGCATATTTGATTTGAAAAGTTGCTACCTTGCAATGTCAACGCATCATTTTCCTTATTTGTGTTACTTAATAAAAAGTACAAGCTCTTACTCTGAAAAATATTATTTCCTAAAATATTTGCTGTAGATAAAACAGGAAATAAAATAAGAAAACTATAGGAAGATAAAAAACAGCGAAAGAAAGTGTTTCCGAGAACTAGCACCAATAATTAATGTGTATTCCGGTTCATCGTTTCACAGTAATGCTACAATTTCGCAACTACACTTCGATTTACATTACGGCACCGGTTTGCCCACTCTAAAGGTTAGACTTCCTAGTAACATTTTAACCACGCAATGTAATTAAAACTTGCAAAACTGTAGCTTTCTCAAAATGGGCCCTGATGTAAATAAACGAAGAGGTGGAGCAGTGTTCCAGGAAAATAGACGGGAATTCATATTGTGCTATGCTATGATAGATTATGTCTATTCACTTGTGTCTATGGAAGTGATTACTAGTACAAAGTGTAAAAATTTTACTTGTGCTGAGTGCTTGTGCTTAGGAATTAATTGATTGATTACGCGCTTTCAGTATTCAATATGGTCTAAGATTACGCGTCAAGTCCAACAATTTCTCGACCTTATTTTGAGTACTTGCCCTCCATTTTTTTTTATCTGGTACTCAAATTGTAAAACCGAAAAATAAATTTTTAGCTTAGCTACAAAGAGCCTGCCTGAGCCTGTCTGAGCGTCTGTTCTTTGTTTGAATATATTTTTTTCTTCTGAAAATACATTCCCTTTAAGACTAAACATATAAAATTAAAAAAATACATTCGTTGCGTTGTTAAGTTGCTACGCCGTAGCACTTTGCTACAAAGATTCACCCGTAGCGCTACGCCTACTTGTTTTCTTATAACCTATACCACAGTTCTGTTTCTCCTGTTTAACTTATTTAACTATAACTATAAAAAGCACGTAGCTTTTATACGAAATACTGTGTTTCAGGTCCACCGATCGGCTTTACGAGCAGCGCTGATAGCAATGCCATTCTCTTATTTTACTACGGTCGGTCGCTCGGCTCAAAACAAATTGAGTGAACGTGAACATTGACTGAGCTACTTTGTACTTACGTTTTTCGGAGAAACTGACCTTTGGAAGTTTGCATCGAATGAATAGTGCGGGTTTATATTTTAGTTTTTCACGGGTAAAATAGTTTTTGCTGTGCTATCAATATCAAACTGAAAGGTATTTACATCCAACCTATAAACTGACTGATTTATTAATGAAGCTGGTGAAATTAATCTGAACGGAAATGGTAGGAAGTTCTTCTACAAATTTAGTTGTTAAGAACTTTGAAAAACATTGGACTAATGTTAAACAAGAGCAAAAAACCCTTAATCTACTACGGTAGTTAATAAAATGCTTCTATCCGTTTCTTTTCTAAATTCTCACTTCCAAGGTCAAGACATTTCTATGGGTTTGCTTACTGTCTAACATATTGTGTACAATATATAAAATATATAATGAAAACGACTTCCAGGAAGAAAAGGTTGCCTGGAAGAGATTGCTACCTTAGTAATAAGGCCGCCTATACTTACGTACACTCTGCTTCTTGTGTGTATTTTTCTTTTGAATGTGTGTTTCTTGTGTGCAGTAAAGTATTGAATACACTATATTCTATTATATTTTTAAAGCATCAGGGAACATAATCTAGCTGTAAATAATATTTTTACTGTGAGATAAATTCTCGTCGCCCCTCTAATATATCTAAATCAGCAATAAGGTCACCCATCTGTACACCTTTAGATATACTGTATTTTTCTGTAATTTCTTGTGTGCAATAAAGTCTATTCCTTAGATAAACGAAAGGCTCGCACGGCGCTTGCCTAGATACCGCCGGCGTAGTTGTAAATGCGGCAACAAATACTACGCCGAATTCAGCGTACCCGAGCTAAATTTTGCTAAATTTTCAGTTACTTTTAACCAATTATTTATTTACTAACCCATTGCATAAAATAATTTCCCTTCATTCGGGTAACAATTAAGCAGCTTGCAGCACAATTCTTCACGCACGCTTGCATCCTTCCAAATTATCATAAACACACTTTGACATTGAATTGCCGCATTCACGGAGCTGTCGTTTTTAGATAGCGCGGTATCTAGGCGAGCCTTTCATTTATCTAAGGTGTATTCTATTCTATATTATATCTTTTCTCGCACAACCCATTGGTTATATGGAAGAGATCTCTCTATAGAGATAAGCCACCTATGCCACACTCTTTCTATTATTTCATATCGGTTCACTTTATGCAATAAAGGATATTTATATAAACTCTACACTAATATCAATATGCAGAATAAACAAGTATTACCATGAGAAGCGTACGATATAATTTAAGGCCTGGGAAATGCTCATTCCTGAGGCTCTCGATTTCCAGTTCGTAGACGTAGACAAGTTGGTCGTGAGCACGTCTCAGGCAGGTCAAGATTCGATGCTCATCGTCAGCTGGCTGCCACTAGCACCCAACCCGTGTCCAATCTCACTCACACATCAGGGGCACAGCATGTTTTTATAGGTTCGTGTTTACATTATGTGTGTTTTTTTTGTTTGTTACTATTGTAAATGCGAAAGACACGGGAAGTTAAAAGCTTCCAATAAAAACAAGCCGACAATGACGAAATCAATGATTTTGTGGTAATGAATGTGACTTACAATAAAATTAGTCCAACGTTGAAGTATTATCTTTGAAAATAAAATAGATGTTGATTCCCAATTTCAAAACGGCCAATCTGTTAGAAAATATTTCTTTAGATATCTGTTATTGTACTCTAACGTTTATATATATAAATGTTTATCAATATAGCTAAAGTGTGCTAAAGTGTAAGTGATAATGCCTGATTACCTACAAAGATTGAACGAACAATGACTATAAAGAAATAACGTATATTATAGAATACGTATTACTATCTAAATCAGATCACGTAGAAAACTAAATAGCCCGGGCAAGTTGACTCTTCCAGTGCCATTCCTCTGGGAACAGACTCAGACGGTGAATCTAGTACGTAACATACGTACAATTGAGATTCAAAGTGACCATGCGATAAGGATTGAAGTGAAACGTTCTGACTTGCAAAACGTGCAACGCGTTACACTACGCTAGTGCTATTATATTTTCTGTGACTATACGTCATTCGTAACAACAGTGAATTCCAGTGTTAGTGAACGCTTATAAGGAACAAAATATGAAAATATTATTTTTTGGGCTTTAAATGAAACGATAGAGAATCTCCGAGGAATATAAACCATTTTACTATTAAAAATATGTATTAATATAGATGCTCGTACGAATAAAAATACTTCTGTCTGGTCCTGGCGTTTTACACACATTCTTTGCTGTTTGCAAGGCGTGAATTTCTGTGACTATATTAGGTACGTCGTTCGTAACAACAGTGAATTCCAGTGTTAGTGAACGCTTATAAGGAACAAAATATGAAAATATTATTTTTTGGGCTTTAAATGAAACGATAGAGAATCTCCGAGGAATATAAACTATTTTACTATTAAAAAGATGTATTAATTGGATGCTCGTACGAATAAAAATACTTCTGTCTAGTCCTGGCGTTTTAAACACATTCTTTGCTGTTTGCAAGGCGTGAATTACAGTGAATCCAACATTGTAGAGAGTGATGTAACGCAAATGTCCTCAAGGCGAATCCATCACCGTCTGCCGCGCTCGCGCTGCACCGTGACGCGGACAAATCGACGTGTGATGCTTTCTCACACACTCGATCCATTTTGTTGGGGCTCTTTGTGATGAAACCCTGGGAATGGAACCAAAGTGCGCACAGGTGTATGTGTAGTAGAGCTGGAATTGTAGCTGGTCTCTAGTTCAGTCGGCAAAGGTGATAGTCAAGCAGGCCGCTTGATTTTTACATGAATTACATACAGTTTACGCGTATAGAAGCAGATGACGGCCCCGATTCGGGAAGTCATGCTCTAATTTAAAAATCCAGCTGTCCTTTTCGGTTTTATGACCAATGAAAGAGAAGTGATTAATTCAGATGAACGCATTCGTTATCATTATATTATTTTGAATGAATGATAACCTAAAATAGAGGCATAGCTATTATTATTATTATTATTATTTTATTTGGAACAGCAAACAACTAGGAAGGTTACTAATTGTAACTAGCTGTCAGATTAAGAGATGTTTTATTCAGATGTTTTACGCTCAGAGTAACAAAAGACGAACGCTTACGAGGTGACGCGCGTCTGAAATCTTTGGTTTTACGTGTTCTCTAAAATTGTGCAATAGACGCGTCCAAAAAGTTTAAATTCGGTGTTTGACAGCTCTAATATTAGAATGGCCATCTCCTGCCCCTTTTTAATCTTTAAAAGGTGAAAAGGACACCAATATTAACCCGATTTCCTTAGTTTGCTTTACCTTCTTGAACATTTATCAAGTTTACATTGTTTTACCATGACATGGCAGCATATTTGTATGGTACCATCAAACTTTCTATCGATCAGGACAGGAGCAACAAACTTTTATTTGAGCTGAATCCTAAACTAACAAGGGTCCATCCAACTAAACGCCCGCATCGAAGTTCTAACTAGTAGCTCCCTAGATATGCGGCCTTTGACCAATGGTGGGTAGTTAAATAATGTAAAGGTATTAATACAATACTATCTTAATATGTCAGTTACAATAAAATATGTTTTTCCTTATCTGATGATAAATTAACAATTGATGCTCAAACTGAGTTCTTTTTTGTCTAAAAGTCATGTCGAGCATTATGGGTATTATAGGTAGCTCGCAAAAAAAAAAAACCGCTATTTCTTGACTTTTTGACAATTATAGCCATATATTTTTTGGCAGTATAGATGTTAGTCTGTTTCTTTTTTTATTTATGTTTTTTTATGCAACATGATCTCCCGTTGGTGTGCTACAGCTTTAGACCTGCCATGTCCAGAAGATCAACTTGGTACACATAAAGTTTTCCTTTGACTAGGTAGGGTAATTCCAGACAAAGATCAATTTTAACTAGGGTCAACTTTTACTTAGTTTGATGGAAATAGATTAACTAACCTTTGAACGGCTGTTAGAAGAGTTTAATTAGGTCAGTTTGTGAATATAACCCACTGTAAATTAGATCCCATTTTTTTATGCACATCAACAGCACATCACTAATATATACGTCCCCACCGAGAAGCTCAAGCCTACCCTGAACTAGGGCGATTAGACCGTAGTCGACCACGCTGGCCCAGTGCGGGTTGATCCACTTCACACACAACCTTTGAATTTCTTCGCAGGAGTGTGCGGGTTCCATCACGATGTTTTCGTTCACCGTAAGAGCGTCGAATAAACGTACATAATATAATATAATACCTGGTAGTGATCCAGGTGTCAATAATATGAATTCGAAATTCGAAAACACATTGGTACGTGGTGGGGATCGAACCCGCTAAAAAATCGAAAAAAGCGAAAAAATCACGGGCCAGAGGCAGCGGCCCTAGTAATATTAGAACATTAATTTAAATGTTAATAAGTACGAGTATATAAATACTTTTCAGTACTTTTATCACATGAGTGCTCACTCTTCTGTAATTAACTAGTTGTTAAGTTCAGAACTAATCTCTAGACTAGATTGTTCTGTTTAGTCTAGCCGACACGGAGCATAAAGCAGAAAATTAGTGGATTCAGTAAGTTCAGTACAGTGCTGAATTAACCGAGGGGCAAATTAAACAACAGCCAGAACCTGCAATTATCTCTTTCTGACGATAACCTAAATGATTAAAACCAGTGTGTGGGCCTGCATAATCTAGAAGTTTCTGGCTAAATCCGTTTCATGCTGAGTGCTCATCCAACTTTGTTGAACTCCCGCGCACGAGGCACGAGTTAATAAGTGAAGGAACCTTAGCGCCTGCGGGCAGGAGCATGCATTGACTGGATTTCTCGCTGTGTTTACTGAATAGAAAGTTTGTGCTAATAGACTTGTCTGCTTTTAGTTAAACTTCTCTCCACCTTAGTATTTTGTGTTAATTTCTATGTAGGTAAGGGACGCTAAGGCGGTAACATTTTCTTTGATTTAGTTTCATTAGAATAGAACGCAATTTATGCGACACATCTCCAATATGCTTTAAAAGATGATAAATATTTTGAAATATTATACATAATTTGGAATAGATAAACAATACAGTAACGTTATGTCAAGGATATAGATAAAACAAATAAATCTCACTCCGTCTACGAAAAATAAAAAAGAAGATTTAGTTTTACATTTCAAACTGCGTGATAACTTAGTGTAACAGTCAATTTATTTTTTATCCGAAAGCACCTTATTTCTTCGCGAGAGTTATAAACACAAAACTTAATGTAATGCTTAATAAAAACATAATAATTTAGCATTTTGCTGGTACTGTGATAATCTGATACTAAACAATCCTTCGCACGCGCATCTTTATATAAACGATAATGATACGAGCTTTATACCGTTGCGGCTTGGCGCGGCGCTGTGTGATGACTTTTGCTATAAGACTGTTTGTGTTTATACCCTTAATATTAATATTCCGCCAGTATGAAACGTGCGTTGGTTACAAATGTGTGCAGCACAACAACAACATCGCTACATTTGGAAATATTAAGCGTGTGAAAGGTGTTTACAATGTTAATTTTGATATGTAACAAATTGTACACTTGTTGTTTGCTGGATTTTGCTTTTGTTTTTATTACAAAGTGGGAAACTAAAATTTTAGTCCACTAAATTATTTGCAATTGATTTTGTCGCAATTCAATTAAAAAAATAATTGATTTATGTCTGAACTTAAGAATAAATAATCTTTGTACGTAGCTGCGGTTTCGTGGACGGCCGAAGGGAACTCTGTGGGCGACACTCTTCTGAACTTAAACATTGTATGAGTTTCAGTAGAGTAAGTTTGTAAATGTCTTAAATAAATAAATAAAATATTTTTATCAAAAACATCTTGTTTAATTATAACCAGGATTTAAAAAATATTGAAACAAATAAGGAAAAAAATAGGATGCAGTTCATACAGAAGATCACGGTGCTATCCCCGAAAGAGTGAGCAGAGATTTAGTGAACTCCCAAAAGAGCACACATAAAACCACGTTTGGCAATATTTCTGAGTTTAGATTCGGCATAAACCAAACATAATGCTTTTTCTAAAAAAAAACAATAGTTTTTAGTTACATTACCGTACAAGCACACACAAGCATAACAAAATAAGATTCACATGAAACAAATATTAAATACTACATTTTCCCGACCACCTGTGGTTCAATCTGAACAAGCTTAGGAAGCAGCCGTCAACGTCACTTCTCTAAACATATTGCGGCATTTTCGGCCTCCATCCTACCTGCTTCTGTCTGGTTTACGCTAGTTTGAACTAGACATGACCGTATTGCCTCAACGTACTCCAGCATTCAGACTTGTAAGAACTACATTTTTCCTGCGGCGAGGAGATTGCTTTTTATATGAGACACCTGGGGAATAAGGATTTAAAGTTTCAAGAGCTAGTTCCGGATTCGCAACTGACTTGACTCACTCTTGGCAGGTTCTTTTAAGACAACTTTGTGGTTTCTAGTTTTAACCTTCACGGGAGGTAGAACTGCTAAATAAAGTAAAACCTTGTTATGTCTAGTCTAGAATATTTTGTGAATTTCTTCAGGGTTTTAAAGTCTCAAAATCAAATATCTATAAAATTATGTGTAAACTAGACACGATTGTGAAAATTTATCTTCTTTGTCAAGTTGTTTCCAATCGTCAAGTTCTTCGTGAACGTCCTAGGATTTTGTGAAGGTCTAGTTTTATTTTCAATTATTATCCTACGACATTACTTATGTTTATTTACAACAACAGACTGCTTAGTTTTGGATCAGATGGCCGTGTGTAAAAATGTGTCCCCACATATTTATTTATTTTTATTACAGTTTTCTTTCTTTGTCTTTTATACCTACCAATAATGTTGAACTTGGGAACCTTTTGCTCGTAGCGTACATAGCAATTTTGTTGAGAACAATGTGTTGCATTATTGCATTCCTTGTCTTGCACCAAAGAGAAGACACCGACACAGGCAGGTAATAACAACAGCCCAACTCCTCAGGTTGTTTGTAAAATAAAATTGCTAAGGTACCTTGCATTTATTTATTACTAACTTTTTGTTTGTGACTGTACGTACGCCCGTGTCGTGTTGGATTTTTTCGTAGGCATTAAAAATAATAAATAATTCGTAGAGTCTGCACTGTGGGTATCAGACAGCTGATACATACATAAAATAGATAAATACATTTTTTTATAGATAAACAACATTCATACACAAGCCAAACCCAAGTGTTCTTCACACGAATGTTTGCCTTGAGCGGGATTCGAACCTGAAATTTTGTGTTTCGTAGGCAGGCAGGCATACCAACAACTAGGTTATATTGTTACTTACCGATAAGTCTATAAACCAGCGCGAAATGTAAAATCCATTCCGTTATAAGTAGTACGGAAGTGATGCTAAAGAGGATTTTTTTACGCTATTAGGTACATATATAGTAAAAGACAAATCAAGTTAAACACTGTGATTTTATCCCTTTTATTCATGAACAAATAACACGGTACAAATACGATAACGGTCTCCAACCACACGTAAAATAGGCGCATTAGACGTCGAGTTGACAGTTGGTTACGGTATATATATTTATAAAGTACAAGTATCAGTTTTTAGTTCATTATAAGAACCTGTCAAAGGAAACTAACTAATGCACTATGTAGCTAAAGCAATATTGAACTGAAGCTTTACTATTTATAGCACAGGAAACTACACACCAAAACTAACTTGGCGTCGTACAATATACCTACATTGAATCTCCCATTTAACTGCTACTAAGAAATAAAGACGACAGGTAAGTCTAAACATAAAAGCTCTTTTAGCTAAGTGTATTTATCTTTAGCTTTCTTTTTTCCCAGAAGCTCTATGCTCCTTACAATAACTTCTCATTTCACGATGGGAAAACTAGCTTAGGATACCTTCGAGGAATTGAGTAACGTTATTGTTACGCCACCTGCAGCGTTTCTCGAATAATGTCGGGAAGACGACAACTTCTAGATAAATAAATTTATCTTTATTAAGTTTCAGAAACCACAGCGTAGAGAGAACGGTAGGCAAAAGCGGTTTAGAGAAGAAATTTGGAAGACGTAAAAAAATTACTTTATAAGATCGTTTGTCGGATTGAGATAATTATTATTAGTAATTCTTATAAATATATATTAATTAAATTCTGGGTTCGCTATATAACGTATTGGCATAGTTGGTCATTGTTTTAATATCATTACATAAATACAAATCCGTTATATTTATTAATTGATAATACATAAATTGGATATAATATAATAATATAGGTTAGTTTTTAGAGTAGAATATGCCGTGTGGTGACGGCAGAGTAGAATACATTTGTCATCAACCCCTACTCTTCCCGTGGGTGTCGTAAGAGGCGACTTAGGGACTACACATTGAACAGGGAACGGGCAGCAGCGCTCTCTGATACAGTAACCTTTTAATCTCCGATCTCCAACCCGCCTGCCAAGCGAGGAGATTATGGCAAAACCCTCCACTTAAGTGGAGGAGGCTCATAGTCCAGCAGTGGACTGTAACGGGCCGTTGATTTGATTTGATTTGTGTTTTCTAATTTAAACGGATGATTTAACCCATATTTTTTTTTTATTGTCAATAAATTATATTTGTCCTGTATTGTGATTTGCAATTTTTTTTGGGGAGCTGATATTAGTATTCTGCGACCACTTCAAGTAGAGGAGACAAAAGTTAGGTCGCAAGTTGTTACCAACTCCGGCGCAGGTGTTCCGGCGGAATGTAATGGATCGTGATGAATTGTTATCTGATTTTTACGATAGATTTTACTTAAGAAGAGACCCAAGGGTTATTGTAAAATTCTTGTGATGGAAGTAACAGTTGAGCACTTTGAAGTCGCATTCAATTATTCGTTTTGTTAACTTTCCTCTAAGATAACCACGTCATGGTAAATATGTCAATTCTATTCATTGTAGATAGAATTCAATAAAAGAAATAATCTGTAGGTATCTGTACGTTATTTTGTAGGTAGTTGCATATAATAAAAACAATAATAATAATATTTGGCCGATGTCGTCGTCAAAATTCCCCTTAAAGGTGAACTGAAGAAGTTGCCCCATAAATATCTGGGGACATCTCACACACGGCCATCTGATCCCAAACTAAGCAGAGCTTGTACTATGGGTACCAGACAGCTGATATACAATACTTAAATAGATAATAATGTAATATATTTATTATTTAGATAGCCTAGTTGGTAGTACGCCTGCCTGCGAAGCATAGAGTCGCGGGTTTGAATCCCGCCCAGGGCAAATATTCGTGTGATGAGCACTTGTGTTTGCCTTGTGTCTGGGTGTTGTTTATCTATATAAGTTCATACTTATACACCGTGAAATTTACATCGTTTTGTTCCCGCCGTGTAGTGATAGTACTCGTCAAACTGAACAACTTTTCGCGAAAAAAAAAATCCCTGCGACAAAAAAATTTTTGGTCTCTCCATACAAAGTGAGACTCCCGATCGACCCATTTTGTATGGAGAGACCAAAAATTTTTTAGTCACAGGAAATTATTTTTTCGTGAAAAGTTGTTCAGTTTGACGGGTACTATCACTACACGGCGGGAACAAAACGATGTAAATTTCATGCTGTATTGATAAACAACACCCGAACGAACCCGCGACCCTATGCTTCGCAGGCAGGCGTACTACCAACTAGGCTACGGGGCCGTCGATATACGTACCTATATACTCGTATCTAAATAATCAAATTGTATAAATTGACGCCGACCTCATTCGCAACAACAAGTCTTCTCATTTTATCCCTCTCCCTGACCAACTAGCTACATACGCTACACACGCTACACCCCATTCTGTCGGTAGAAATCTAATTTATATATTAATAGATAAAAAAAGAACAAGAATTTGCGTAATCTATTTGCGAGTAATTGCCATCGGCTTGTCAAGTTCAATTCCTTTCTTGATTCATTTTTAGTAATACTTACTCGTTAGATATGTTCATTTCATTACGTTTGTCGTACATAATAAAAACGTCGCAGAATGAATAAGTACTATGAGTGTCTTGTATTCACACACAGGGGACTGAAAGCCTGTCCGCACCCATTATTCCAAGTGATGAAGCAAATTGTTGAAACAAGGGCGTGGAATATTCTAGAAAAGACAGAATAACAACATACATTCTGTAGGATAATGCAATATAACACATAATAAAGAAATTGAATGCGCTAAGTGCTGTTTTCTTGAAAATAAACTTTTAAGATATAGACTTTGAAATAGTGCTACAAAACTTAGTATTTTTCAACTCCTCACAACATTTTAAAAATTGAAACGTTGTCCTTATTGCCTCGGATTAGACAGGCGAAGCTGGCCTTGCCATCCCCTAGTGCCAGGCTCGCTAAGACTCTGATTCGGCTAAGGAAACCACGCTTGCGTTTGGTGACTGCAGAATTAACTGGTCATGGTTCTTTTAACAAACATCTATATGTCCTAGGTGTTACTGACAGCCCCTTTTGCAGAGCCTGCTTGGAGGCAGAAGAAACAGCTGCTCACGTCCTCATGGAGTGCACGGGAGTGGCGGACTATAGGGCTAAATACCTCGGTCAAGTGAGGGACCTTCCAGGGATAACCGGTAACGTAAAGGGCCTACTGGAAGAGTTGGGTTGGCTCGTTTGACACTGCATTCCCACCCACACGCAAAATAGGCGCATTAGACGTCGAGTTGCGGAAACCAGCCTGTTTTGACAATTGACAATTGACATTGCCTCGGATTCAATTTAAACAATTTGTCTACCTTTTAGTCCATGCCAGACAGTACAAAACTACAGAAACAGTGGTTCTAAATACAGGGTTATGAAGTACTCGTATACTACAGTTACCTATAACAAGTAAAAGGTTTTTGCCGTCTTTGGGTAACTGAAATACTACCTATTTGCCTTTCTTTGAAACCAATCAAGTTTTTTCAATAGAAACTTCTTTTGGAGACTCTTCCAGTATCTTTGTGACACATTTGCAAAAAGCCGAGGATTTAGAGCGAAGAGCTGGGAAGTGGTTTACACTCAGCATTTGTCACACACGGCATAGAGCAGTGCGGACCACCGCTAAGCTGAACCCGACTTAGACTAAGCGGCTTTTTGTAAAGGCAAGCCTCTAATTTTTGGGTTTTGCAGACAAAAACAACTTTGATTTCATTTTCTCTTTTAGGAACGTGAAAAATAACCTCTTTTCAAAAAAATAAGCATTGCTGAAAGAATTTTAATTTACAGTTCTTAAGAAACTAAGCACTTAGCTGAAAGTATTAAAAGTGAATTACCTGGGAGACTGAACTATGCTCGGCGGTGGAGTCTTGATAGTCGTTCAGTCAGTAGAACTTTTGTTGTGAGATGTACGAGTATGTATTACATGTATTACAGGACGGACACGTGGCTAACTACAGTGCACTTTAGAATTGATTTGATAGATTTTTTTTTTATTATTATTTTTTTTTATTAAATGACGAGCACAACAGTCAACAATCAAAGCATGACAAAAGAGGTAAGTTCATAGATTAATTCCAGATTGCTAACCAATCACGTGCACGTACAGCTAGGTAATCTCAACTGTACTGTTTACAATAATATTATATAACATACAAGGATACATAACAATATTTGTGCTAAGTTTATTCAATTCAAAATAAGACTTGATAAAAACGATGAGTTATTTATTTTAAGGTTTCCAATAATGACTTTTTGAATGTTACGCCTTTATCGCAGAATATATCTAGTTGTCTATTTGCTTTAACAAGCTCATTATAAAGGCGGCACAATCGAGCTAGTGAGTTATAAAATGAGGTTTTTTTTTTGTAAACTTGAAGAACAAATGGCTGAATGCGGCGTGGATTGGGCTTTATATTCATAGAAATTTTAGAAAGAAGATAAGGAGAATCTAGACGTGAGTGAAGTATTTTATGCAAATATATTAAATCTTGTCTGATTGACGTCAGCTTGTGGCTGCCCGCCCAGTCCTATTCCCATTTTAGAAAAAAATACATACAATGCGAGTACTTAATGGCCGCTAACCTAACCGCCGTGTGGTGACGGCAGAGTAGAATACATTTGTCACCAACCCCTACTCTTCCCGTGGGTGTCGTAAGAGGCGACTTAGGGACTACAGATTGAACCTACGAATAAGGAAGCTATGGAAATGTAATTGTAAACAAAACCCACGAAAAATATGGCCCCAAATCTCGAGCACTTAAACGAGAAACGTCACTGTAGACGGGCCAATTGGATGCGTTTACGCATCACGTCATATTCCGACAAGCGCGCTGATTGGTTCACGGCATGACGGATAACGGTGATTGGATCGCGTCACTTGTGCAGTGGATGTGTTATGCATTAAGTGTGATAGAACAAGTCAAATTAAAAATTATCATACTTTTGCATTACTCATATGAATCAGATTACTTTGTAATTATTTACTAAAATCATCTTATATATATTATTTAAATGTGTAATTGTGTGCTGGTTTTTGGGAAGAAGCCATTACTCTGTATCAAACTTCTCACGTTTTCGTATTGTATTTTGTATCCATTAAAATCTTGCCAATCATTTGCTATTTTCGAGTTGTGATTTTACTAACGTTGAAATACAAGCTTGAACTAAGGAGAGGCTACATTAATTCGGGGATCCACCCACCATGTGCGATCCTGCTGGCAACGGTTCCCCGTCAAATATAAAGAGATTACTTTGTCATTATTTACTAAAACAATCTTATATACATTGTTTAAATGTGTAATTGTGTGCTTGTTTTTGGGAAGAGGCCATTACTCTGTGTCAAACTTTCCACGTTTTCGTATTGTATTTTGTATCCATTAGAATCTTGCCAATAAATTGTTATTTTCGAGTTGTGATTTTACTAACGTTGAAATATAAGCCTGAACTAAGGAGAGACTACATTATTTCGGGGATCCATCCACCATTTGTGCGATCCTGCTGGCAACGATTCTCCGTCAAATATAAAGAGATATACAGCGACTCGCGAGATCTACAGCTCACAGAGCCACTAGTATAAAAGACTTAGCCTTGTGTCTTTTAAAAGAAAATTGAGAAAGAAAATTGACAACTTCAGATGTATGGTTTACTTACATTGTCTTTCACTTTGGGTTACAGAGAAAACTTCATCATATTATGTTAATAATAATGCAGCACAATCAATATTATTTCAAAATTTACTTAGTGGGGTAACTAACGGAAAATAACAGTTTCTATTCAAGATTATTTAATTTTATGAAATATTTACTATGGAGATTATTTAAGTATTTTTATAGGATATAAAGTATTATGACAATATGCCTTAATATAAGTCGTAGACATTGGCTGACTATTGCTTGCATAATCCCATCCATCATTATTTTATGTCAAGTATTTAGAATACTGAAAAAACATGTATTTACTTGTGATTTGTTATCCCAGTTTCTTTTTTGCTGGCTTTTTAGGTCTCCTGTACCATTTTACCTCCCCGGAGATCATTTTATTACCTATGTTTGTCTGAATTATATTGTATTTTTGTTTTTTATCGGAAGCGGCAGTCCATCATACAGTGCGTGACAGACTAACTAGCGCGTGTGTTGGCCTTTTTAAGCCCCGCCTTCTTTGTTGCCCTTTGCGTGGGGCCATTTTTTGAACGGAATGCGACTTCTATAGCTTCCTTATTCGTAGGATTGAACAGGGAACGGGCAGCAGCGCTCTGTGATACAGTAACCTTTTAATCTGCGATCTCCAACCCGCCTGCCAAGCGTGGAGATTATAGCAAAACCCTCAACTTAAGTGGAGGAGGCTCATAGTCCAGCAGTGGACTGTAACGGGCCGTTGAGTTGTTGATTTGGGTACTTAATACTTTTTTTTCAATTGCTATCTGAATCGGTGTCTGTTGCAAGTATTCTAATAAATTATATTATATTCTCGCTTGAACAAATCCGCGTGGAAAAATTCAAAGGGTAGCATTTTTTGTTCGTTTTTCCATTTTTTATACATTTCATGCTCATGCCATCTCCTGCGATACAAATCTAACTGATGACGCGGTAACTGGAAATAACACAAAAGGCACAATTTATACAAAAGAGATCTAAAAAATATTATCACATTTTTATACCCGAGAAGACATTTTTTACTTATTTGCAGGCATTGAGAAATATGGTCGGTAACAATAAATATGTGTAATCTTTTGTTTAAAAGAAAATGTATTGATAA
Organism: Carpatolechia fugitivella; assembly: GCA_951230895.1. Taxonomy (NCBI): domain Eukaryota; kingdom Metazoa; phylum Arthropoda; class Insecta; order Lepidoptera; family Gelechiidae; genus Carpatolechia; species Carpatolechia fugitivella. The sequence goes on from OX579660.1 coordinate 9,542,789, forward strand.
ATATATCACAACTTTCGGGTTATACCACGGTTATATTTAATATTGTTACCTCGATATTTCAGAACGGTTAGTCGCTCCATGGTCACGAGTAGACTGGTGTGGCGAGTGGACAGCTACCTAAGGACAGACATATTTGTCGACCCTCTTTCGGAACCACGAAAATCTTAAGACATATATTGATAAATATATGATTTCCAGCACACGGCACAGTACTAAGCAGGTCATACCTATGCATATTATTAACATTTTCTTGGAAGGGAGAAAAATAACTAAGTAAGTATGCTACAATTTTTTCTCAATATTATCATCAACAGTTCATATACGTCCCCAACTTTTTTAATAACAAATATTCCACAAACATATTACTTTATGTAGTTTGTTCTCGAAGACATTAGAAATGGGTACCGAGAAGTACAAATTACAGGAAAGAACATAATATGCTTAATAGAAATTTCAATAACAACCTTATAAATAACAACCTTGAAGTTTTAATTTCTACTGAAATGTATTTTTTTTTCATGTAAGAGCCAGTTTAAAAATTTTGATGAATAGCAATTAATTAATAAGACTTAATACCTCGCACATGTAATCTGGAATTATTCGGGAGAGTGTAATAGTCTCACCATTTATTTTATTTGAAAACAAAAAAGCAATCATTATGAACTGATTTAATAAAAAAAAGCCCTACCATCGAGATAGAGATAATTACTTACTTACTCAATTCGTTTTCTTTATAAAACTCTGGAGCCTTCGTAAGTAAATTGACCGTGGTTGTATACTTGTATGAGTGTCTTTGATTATTTCTGTACACGTGTCATTTACTACATACAAATATTTTCTTTTTCACTCCACGACGCGCCACGCTTCGCTACATTCACGTTGGGGGTTAAAGTAATTTAGAACGAATAAACGTGTCTTTGTTCGAAACGCTCACATACATCCTCACCGAGGGGCTCAAACCTACCTTAATTTAGAGCAATCAGGCCTTACTCGACCAAGCAAGTGTACCTTAGCCCAATACAGATTGGTTGACTACACGACCTTTGAATTCGTAAATAATATGTCAATTTATTTAAATTATCTTCAAACAGCTACGTCGTCGTAGAAAATTGCTACGAAAATCTTGTATGTTTACGTAAAACACATTTACAGAAAAAAAATACAGATTTACAGATTTTCCCGTGGGAATAAAACTTTTCCCCATAAAAAGTATCCTACGTGCTAATCCAGGTTACAAACTATCTCCATTCCAAATTTCATCCAAATCTGTTGAGTACATTAAGCGTGAAGGCGGAATAAACATCTAAAATGATTTCTGTCCCTTTCTCTTGGTCTCTCCTTTGATGGGTTTATGAGCAAAAAGAAACAACAGGATGCGGATTTACTTAGGTTTAATTTTTAGGTAATAGCAAACGAGATAGATCAATACAGGAATGACCGAATGACAGTTCAGATGACAGATGAATAGACCTTTTTTTTTTTTAATTCAATCAAAACTAGTGATGCGTTTACAACTCAACACTGGCCCTTAAACCATTACTATCTTAATACAATGCTGGCCCTTAAATAAAAACATCTAATAAGTAGGTCTTTGTTGTATATACCATTTAAATGTACCAACAAATCTCAAGACAAGTATACTAAAAATAATAATTAATATATAACACTCTGTATACATAAAAGAAAAATTATGACCCTGTATAAAGAATACAAATCTTTCAATGTGAAAGTAAGACCAAAACAATTAAATTACCACTAAAAATTAAGTAAGTAAATTAAAAATCACCCATTGACAACCCTAACTGTTTAACAAATAGAACATGTTTATCTTTTGTTAAAGGTTTGGTGAGGATATCAGCAGTCATACTATCAGTAGATAAATATTTCATTACAACTGTACCCTTATTCATAATACCACGTATGAAGTGGTGTCTTACATCAATGTGTTTTGTTCTGGCATGATACATAGGATTAATACATAATTTTTGAGCTGATTGACTATCATTATACATAGTTATGTTAACATTCTTACCTAACAGTTCATATAAGAAAGTACGGGTAAATAACGCTTCCTTACACGCGTCAGATACAGCCATGTACTCGGCCTCCATGCTAGATAGAGCGACAGTTTTCTGTTTTCGACTTTCCCATGAGATGACCGAGTTACCAAGCTTGAATACATACCCTGTGTAAGACTTACGATCTACCTCACTGGCCGCCCAGTCTGCGTCAACGAAGGAAGTGACATCCAAGCCGCTCTTTTGAAAAATTAAACAATAATTCATTGTACCTTTGAGATAACGTAGAACACGTTTCGCCGCCTTCCAATGCTCTTCAGTGTAGCAGTCGTTAAACTGACTAAGTACACTAACAGCATGGGATATATCAGGTCTGGTACAGACTGCAACATACATAAGACAACCAATTAAATTTCTATAATTGTATTTATCTTGTGTCTCTTTTCCCACTGTAAACTTTATTCCCTTTTCCATGGGTGTATTCGATGGTTTACAGTTCGACATATTAAATTTTTCTAAAACATTCTTGATATAAGTAGATTGATCAAGAGTAATTTTATCCTCTTTTCTGCATAGTCTCATGCCTAGTATTTGATGAGCTGGACCAAGGTCTTTCATCTCAAACTCTTTCATGAGCTGTGTTTTTATTTCAGTCCTTTTTAGTGAATGTTTGGAAGTAAATAATAAAATGTCATCGACGTACAGGGCTATTATTATTAATTCTTTTCCATAAGACTGAAAATAGACACATGGTTCTGAGGATAGTTTTGTGAAATTCATCTTCTCTATGAGAACATAATTTATTTTCTCATACCAAGATTTTGAAGCTTGTTTTAAACCGTAGATGGCTTTATTCAATTTATAGACATAGTTTTCTTTACCTTTTATTACATAGCCTTCTGGTTGTTCCATGTACACTGTCTCTTTCAGGTCTCCATTCAGGAAGGCAGTTTTCACATCTAAATGATCAATATCTAGACTGTATTCTGCAGCCACAGCAAGTAGAGTGCGGATGGTTGAGTATCTCACAACTGGTGAGAATGTCTCTTCATAGTCAATTCCATACTGTTGTGTGTAGCCTTTTGCTACAAGTCGTGCCTTGTACTTCAACATCTCTCCATTAAGACCAAGTTTCCTTTTAAAAACCCACTTGCATTTCACAGGTTTCTGATCTTTAGGCCTTTCAGTGAGTGTCCAGCAGTTATTGTCTATAAAAGATTGATACTCATCTGACATTGCTGACTTCCAGCTGCTTGCATCCGCACCACTCAGGGCTTCTTGCACAGTAGTAGGCTTGCAGTCACTGCTTGTGTTTTGTATCACCATGAGGGATACATAGTCGGTATCAGAAGACTCGTCAGCCAATGTTGATTCCCCTGGAATGTACGTTTCATCCAAAGGATCATCTGCTTCAGAGCTACTACTACTTCCGGAGTCATTCACTGTGATTATACTTTCTCGTCGCAATCTGTCATCAGATTCATCATTTTCATTCACAGTGGATGTCTCCAACTGCTGAGGAGACTCGGAAGTATTAAAAGTACTACTATCTAATGTACTTTCAGTACTAGTTCCCTGTGTACTTATGATTTCAACAAACATATGATTTGTATAATCATTATCATCATGTGACAGTTTTTTTATAAAATTTGTTTTCAAAAAATGTTACATTTCTAGCTTTGATCAAATTTGTAGGACATGAGGGTTCTAATAGTCTGTATCCCTTTGTTTCTTCACAATACCCTACAAAAATATATGGCTTAGTTTTTGGATCAAGTTTCTTTCTATTGTGAATAATGGCATAGGCAAGACAACCAAATATATGTAAATGAGCAAGGTTCACCTTTTTATTGCTCCACTTTTCTTCTGGTGTAACACCCATGACTGCCTTTGTTGGAGTCCTGTTCTTCAGATACACAGCGGTGTTGACTGCCTCAGCCCAAAATTTGTCACCAAGTCCAGCATCTCGAAGCATACATCGGGCTTTTTCCATCACAGTTCGTTCTGCCACACCGTTCTGCTGTGGAGAGTGAGGAACTGTGGTTTGATGTCTGATGCCATGTTGTTTCAGGAATGCCTGGAATTTTAAATTAACATATTCACCTCCATTATCACTTCTCAAGACTTTAATTTTTTTGTTAGTTTGATTTTCTACTAAAGCTTTAAAAAACTTGAAATTCTCATAAACCTCATCCTTTGTCTTCAAAAAATAAACAAAAGTTTTTCTAGTATAATCATCTATAAATAAAAGAAAATACTTTGCACCACTGAATGAAGTAGTGGGCATAGGACCACACAGGTCTGTATGCACCAACCCTAACACCTCTGTAGCTCTAGTGTGTGATTTCTTAGGAAACGGTAATTTATTCTGTTTGCCCTCAACACAAGCTATACAAGGAATGTAATTTTCTGAACAATAATTAATGCCAGTGACCATACCTTGTTTAAGTAGTGACATACTCCTGGAATTTAGATGTCCCAGCCGACGATGCCAAACATCCTGGCTCTCCTTAGCTACCTTTTCATTGGTTGATAGCTGAACTTCAGACTCTGGTACTTCTGTCACCTGTTGTGCCTGTGCACACTGTGTGCCTAGGTTAATCATCTCATCAGATGTGACCACCTGATCACTCATCTCTCTGCACGGAAGCCGACCTATGGTGTCTAACTGATATACACCATTTCTAAGTGTAGCCGTTGCTACAATAGTTTTACCATCAAATATTTCACATTTTTGATTACTAAAACTAACTGTGTAACCTTTCCCTACTAGTGTGCTCACTGATAGTAAGTTTGTAGACAAATTTGGCACATAGTACACATTACCAATTGTCTTTACACAGTTTTTCAAACACACTTGTACGTTACCACGACCAGCAGTCTGTAGTTTTTCACCATTTGCTACACTAACGTCTTTGGGCTTCTCCTTCACAAAGTCCTGGATAATGTCCCTGTTGTTACACATGTGACTGGTTGCTCCGCTGTCTATGTACCACACGTCTCTCTGGATGCTGACAGATAATGCTGTAAGTAGGGCCTTCGAACACTTTGGTGTTTCCTTTGTCTTGAAATTCTTCTTAGGACAATCTTTGATAAAATGTCCAACCTTCTTACACCTAAAACATTTTGGTGGTTTCCTTGCCACCAAAGCTGCCGCAGTCTCTGTTTTCTCATCTCGACGTTGATACTCCTGTAGAAGTTTCCCTTTCACGACATCGCTAGTCAGCTTTAAGCTAGAGTTTTCTAGTGCCATTATCAGTGGATCATAGTCTGTTGTTAACCCACTCAACATGATAACTGCTACAAACTCATCATCCAAAGGTGCATTTATATCTTGTAGCTGCTGTGACAAGCTCGTGATCTTACTCAGGTAACTTTCCATGCCATCACACTCGTTCAATTTTGTTGCAAATATTGATCTAAGTAAACCCAATCGCCGACACAAACCACTATCCTCAAATGCCTTTTCCAAGTTATTCCAAGCTTCATGTGGTGTTTCCGCATTTCTTATATGTGGAAAAACAGCCGGTTGCACTGATAAGCATATTTTTGCCAATGCTTTTTGTGCTTTTTGCTTCTTTACCTCGGTATCAAAAGCGCCGGCAGTTTCAACGTAGTACCACAATTCTTCATGTACAAGAATCATTTTCATTAGGAATTTCCAATTGGAATAATTCTCTGATCCACGTAGTTTCTCTATAGGTTGAAGTAGCTGCGAATTACTTGTAGTAGATGACATTTTGTGGTAATCTAGCACAATCCTGGAACACGACGAACAAATCCACCTCGTGGATTTAATGTATGGCGGTCAAGGTTACGTCGCCGATATGACTTTTTGAAAAAATACGTGACTTTTGCGGAAATAACTATTTATAGTTATTGTATCCGCTCCTGGGCCCATAACCTGATGGGTTTATGAGCAAAAAGAAACAACAGGATGCGGATTTACTTAGGTTTAATTTTTAGGTAATAGCAAACGAGATAGATCAATACAGGAATGACCGAATGACAGTTCAGATGACAGATGAATAGACCTTTTTTTTTTTTTTTAATTCAATCAAAACTAGTGATGCGTTTACAACTCAACATCCTTTATCTAGGTCTGGGATAGCCTTTCAAAGATTTTTCGCCAGATTGAGTGTTTAGTTTGGTACTTAATGATCCTGGAGAAATCTGTGATTGATTACGACAGGCCTTTTGGGGATTGCCAGAGAACTGAGCTAACGATTGCTGTTAATAAGACCTTAGGTTCAAACAAGGAAAGTATTTAATCAAGATACATACATAGAATAGAGAGAATGCTCATACATAATTTTTATTACGTAGGTTACGTTATCTCGGGTCAATAGTATATTTATTTGTGTTAACATAAAACGAATTTTTCGTGGCTTTTGCAAAATTATTGCCGCTACTTTGTATTTGGTACCTTATTAATTAAGACATGGGTTTTTATCTAAATATCGACACGAAACGGAATAACTATTTCAAAGAGGTTTCGTTTCTTACAAAATCCATGCAAAACGCTTTATTTTTTTTCTCAAACGACCTACTGCTATGTATTTCTCTTCTTTGTGTTGCTTTTCTAATAAACTTTCAGCAGTTTTACGTGTAAACTAAACACAGATTTCTACGTTTTACGTCCCCAATCGTTCCCGGAATCCATGCCCTTGCCTCTACTAAAACCAAGGCTTTTATAGCCAATTCCGGGCGCACGTGCGTTGGTGTGGCGCGCTAGACAACAATCGGATGAACGGGTTTGTTCCAGAACATTCTAGTTTATTTTAGTCTAAATTCGTAAACAGACGGGCTGCATCGGTAATGTTTTATAAATGACTATGCTATAAACAAATGCGATAACGCTTGTAAATGTTTTTCAGTGAACTTTTCTTCGCACATGGTTCAGTGAATTTACCCTAAAAAATGTAATGACAAAACCAAGATACGTAACATCCTAAAGTCAATAATAATTCTTTCATTCAACATGTTGCTGCGAATATAAACAAAAATATACAAGACTAGAATATGTTCTAGGGTGTCCCATAATCAATATTATTTGAGTCTCCCAGAGGTCACCCTAACCAAGATATTTGGTGAAATAAGTTTTCCAGGAGCATTGATTGGTGACACATCTGGATAAACATCATTCCTATAATCAATAACAAATTACTATCACAAGTTACTAAAGGAGTTCGTCTGCGCAAACAACTATAGACCGGTTTTAGTACATAATTTGTATGCTCACAAGATCTCTTAGGAGTATTAAACGTTAATTTGAGATCGCAATCAATAGTTTTGTCGTTTTTATTATTTCTGCCTGGTCTCACTAATGAGATTCTGTATTTTCCGGGGTGTACCGTCAAAATAGTCTTTAAATTAATATGTACGCAAAGCAAGAAAAAATCTTACAAAGACTTTTGTAAAGTTATTATTTGGTATCCTAAAAACAGCCTAACTTATTTTTATTAATTACCTATAGATATCATCGCTGCATCAAGATATTTTTTTTGTAGAAATTAAGCAAAATTTAAAAGGTACACAAATAAAATTCAACGTACCTGGGCTGATTGATAACTGGCCGAAACGACGAACTTAAAAAAATGATACGCAAAAAAAAAAATTACATTATATTTTGGCATCTTTTTGAAAATAGAACGCCAAATTTGAATTTAATCGAACTGGTGGAATTTGTTTGATAGGACGTAGAACTTTCTCTGTCGTAAATTTTCTTAACAATGGAAAGAAACGAAATTCGTGCGGTGATAAAGTTTTACGTTTTAAAACAGAAAACAGCAACCCAGATTAAAACCAAGCTAGACAGTGTTTTAGATAATTCTGCTCCTGCTTTGAGTACAATTCACACCTGGGTAACTGATTTTAAACGTGGAAGACAGAGCTGCGAAGACGCCCACAGGTCTGGCCGTCCAAATGAAGTCACGAATCCGGACATGATCAAAAAAATTCACAAAATTGTATTGAATGATCGGCGCTTGAAGTTGCGAGAGATAGCAGAGATGGTGAACATTTCATCTGAACGCGTTTTTAATATTTTGCACCAACATTTGGGAATGAAAAAGCTTTGCGCGCGATGGGTGCCGCGTTTGCTCACTGTTGACCAAAAGCAACGTCGAGTGGACGATTCATCGGAGTGTTTGGCGCTGTTTAACCGAGATCCTAACGAGTTTTCGCGGCGTTATGTAACAGTCGATGAAACCTGGATACATCATTATACTCCCGAGACAAAAGAACAATCTAAGCAGTGGACTGAGAGTGGAAGACCTGCGCCGAAGAAAGCAAAAACGGTTTTGTCGGCCGGCAAAGTGATGGCGACTGTTTTTTGGGATGCTCGAGGGATTATTTTAGTGGATTATCTGCAAAAAGGAAAAACAATAAATGGAGAGTACTACGCAAGCTTGCTGCAAAAATTAAGTGAAGAAATCCAGAAAAAATGACCACATTTGGCCAAGAAAAAAGTTTTGTTCCACCATGACAACGCACCTGCACACACGTCAATGGTTGCAGTCGCCAAACTCCATGAATTGTGGTTCGAATTGCTACCGCATCCACCTTATTCCCCGGATCTGGCCCCGTGTGACTTCCACTTATTCCCAAACCTGAAGAAATGGTTAGGTGGCCAGAGATTTTCATTTTTCATCAAATGAAGAAGTCATTGTTGCCGTGGACGAGTATTTTGAGGGGTTGGAGAAAACATTTTATCAAACTGGTGTAACGGCATTGGAGAAGCGCTGGACTAAATGCATCGAGGTAGAAGGAAACTACGTTGAGAAATAAATTTATTTTAAAAAGATTTTTAAAGTTTTTCTTTGTCGTTTCGGAAACTTATCAATCTCGTTATATACCTACATACATAAACATTCTATGATCTGGCTAACCAAAAACCGTTACTCCCCAAACAGTGTCTTGTTATACTAGAACAACATAAGAGGGATTGCGGCAAGCAAGCTAAGCAAGTAAGGAGAAGTTATCTGAAACTTGGCGACTCCGAGACTAGGCAAAAGTTAGGCAACATTGATAAATTGTGACGCCAACTCGAGTATGCCATGATTTGTTGTAGATGAAGATTTAGGCGGGCGAAAGTAACTTATTTTATTCATCATCATCATCTCGTCATCTCAGTCGGAAGACGTCCACTGCTGAACATAGACCTCCCCCATAGGTTTCCAACGTGAACGGTCCTGTGCTACTTATAGTCTAAGAGCGGGCCCGACCCTGGATAGGTCGCATTATGCTACTCGATGAGGTAGGGTTGCATACGGCCCGCTCTTAGTCTATTATTTTACAAGCTTTTATTTAACTTGCAATATTTGTATGCATGTTTGTATGTTTGGGTCAAATCTCGTAACTGAATTGTGAATAATTTCCTCTCAAAAACACTTGGTCAGTTCCGATGACAATATAACTGAAATCATGAAAATAGCTTGATGATGCAGCCAGGATTATCTCCTCATGAGGGAACTCTCCAACAATTACTAGCACGGACTCGAAAATTTGAATCTAGGGTAGTCTGCTGACAACTATACAGGTATACTCCTCAGTAGTAAGCATACGTGTTTAAAAAGGATTTGTCGATAAAACTTATTTATTTTATAATGATTTTATTAAATCTTATTTTTTCAAACTGCTGTGTAGTCTAGTCTTCTCTTCTCACGTAGATTATCCTACTTGAAGGTTAAGAAATGCTATCTGACAAATTGCACTCACCGAAACACAACCCAATCCTTCTTTTTCATATTATATTATAAAAACCACATTTCTTTAATATAATATTGGCCTAAAGTACAATATCTTAACGCAAAGTAGTTTTGTATAAATGGGTAGTTAGGTGTTTATTTGTGTATAGAGTGTACAAATAGGCTGACATTTTGTTGCCTGACGTAAAAAAAAACTCTTTGAATTCAAAATAATAATTTACAAATGAAAATCATTGAAAACATATTTTTATGTGTCAAAAAGATCTTCCTCTACTAATACAAGATCAAACTTAAATCAAATACGATTATTTTTATAAAAAAACACATCATAAATAAAAAAATAAAAAGAATAAAAAATAAAAATAGGTGAATAGAATCACGAGGACATCACACACGTAAAGAAACCTTCTCTAGTAACAGTTTGGTATATTACGTATAAGAAACAGAGCAAACTCATTAATAATTAATTATACATAAATTTACAGCATTCTTAATTAAATACCAGGAATTCAGTCGTGGAAGTTATAAGCGCTTTTCCCTGGTACTTGGAATTTAGAGAATTCAAGTTTAACACCGGTTATACTAGCGCTAAAACGCTTTGTTCACTGGCGTATTTTTAAGATGTTTTAGCACAGAATTAATTTAATATTATTATAATATAATATTAATTCTCGTAAAAGATCTGACCTCGTGGTTAATTATGTTACACTAGCTATCCGCTCGCGGCTACGCCCGCGTTATGTGAGATTTATGTGGTAATAACACTTTTTCCGTAAAAAAACGAAAAAGTCTGTCAAGTAGTTTAGGCGTGATAGTACTTGAAGCCTGTAACTGCACACTTGATCTCTATAATAATTAAAATTGGCCAATGATCATCTAGTAGCGGAATCGTACTACTTTGTGTGAGTAACCCAAGCTCTTTTAGAAGATTACAGTGAGCTCGTTTTTCTTGGGCATTCTAACTACGAAATTAAACAAAGTGTCTCTGTACAACATCTATGTAATTCCTAGCTATCAATTCCTCCCTGCTCGATCATCAGGGAAGTTATAAAAAGTAGGAAATATCATTGAATGAACAATGTATTTCCTACATAGCGTATCGCCCCTGGTTTAGGTCTTTTATTGACCTGAGCTTCCTTGGAAGCTCTAGCTCATTATGAGCTTCTAGTTCTCATAAGAACTTTCGTTGAGTCTCTCTTCCTCAACAGAATAGCCGTGCTCCAAGTCTCTCTAATGATACTGCTCGGAGACGGCCACTCTTGCCCTCGCCCTGGGCAACCTTTTCCTTAAGCTATGTCAACCGTATTGAAAAATACAGTTACATAATCTCTCTGTGTCTTCCATACTACCATCCCACAAGAGATCCAGCAAGATCCAGCAAGATCCAGCCCTGACGAAGGAACTAGTTTTAGTTCCTTCAGCTAGTTGATTGCTAGACCCCAGATCCCGAGCAAGACAACAGTTCAGAAGCAAAGACCCGATACGCTCACACCTTTACAGCAAACCAACTGTTAAAGCATTTACGAGGCGAGCGAGAATAAACGCCCCACCAACGCGCTCTCTGTGAGACACTGCCCATTCTGTCCTCCAGAACGCTCCTGACCTCCCCTCACCACAGAGGTGTAGGAAAAGGTTAAAAAAAATAGACAATCCCGAAGGATTGTCTACAGCGGACTCTGGTCCGACCGGTGCGCCTTAAGCGTTGGTTGGAGACCAAAGTCTCTTCGTTGAAAGCATAAGCTTCTCGTGGTAAGCCGAAGCTAGTGGACTACGTCCAATCGATACTAGCCGTAGCGTTCCCGATACGGCTGAGCCGCTGTGGTAACCTTTTAGGAGGCTAATCCTGGTCTTCCACCGAAGTGTCCGACGTATTGCGTTCGATGGGAGTGAAGGGAATATAACCCCTTATATATACATTTAAATACTTATTTAAACATATTAAATAACTCCCAACTCTCTGCTCATCTCCTGCCGAACTGATCCACTGGTTCGAGTATGCTCCATGTTCCCTTCGCTGAGTGCAACAATATTTCTCTGAAGGGAACGGTGCTATATGCACCCGGTCCTTTTGGGGACACTACTCTTTTGGGCTTGCATAACTATCCCTTGTCTAGCGTGATCTAAGCCACAGCAGCATGTGGTCATAGATTCATTCACCAAAGCCCATTTAGCAGATGCATTTACAATCATATGCACTGATATCGCTTTACGATATTCGGGTCTTATTCTGCTTTGTGATTATACATTAATTAGAGCATAACTCGAGCAGCTTCACGTCCAGAGCAGAAAACTTCACAGAAAGTCGCTCCGCAGAATTGCGTCTCAGAGGAGTCATTAGCCTTTGCCGATGCCACTACCGGGGGTAATACTTGAAAGACCTTCATCGATACTAAGCATCTTGAGGTCCACAGCGCACAGATGTGGACAAGTCCCATCGGCGAAGATGTATTCAAGTTGCTCTATGCGTCTCGATCAATCAGCGGTTCAGAGCTGGGCATGCAGTGTCAACATCAGCTAATGACGGGTATACCACATCTTCAAGCGTCAGACATGGTTTTGAGTGCCCATGTCCGGGGTAAAGGGTCGCGAATCCTCTTCCCTAGTCATGGCCCTCGTTAATAGTTAAAATACATTGCGGATGGGCCTTTGCCATTTCCTCTCCCCATTCTGCGTGCTTGGGCGACACGTGAGGTGGTTCTTATTAGGACAGCGGCATTGGAGACAACGCGGATTCGTGAGAGGTTCCAGATCCATAATGCGTTGCGGCCGATGGTCTACGTATGCTTGTCCTCTGTTAAGTAACTCTAGAGGTATAGGCTCCAGCCGGCGTCTGTATCTGCTATCTAGCATCATCCACTCAGCCACCATAATATATTCTACCAGGATGTGCAGACCACACTGGTTAGTTTGGATTAGTCAATAAAGGTTTAAGGGTGCCCCCTTTGCCTCTCAGGATGCCGTCGTCTCAAGCTAGGCGGCGTAAGAGACGAACAGGGGAAGTTTTTAGCAGCGCCTGTAACTTTGGTTATAGCAAATATTTTCATATTTTCCAAACCTATATTGAACTTTTCAGTCAATATCCAAACTTTAACATATTATGATTTTTATCATTAATACTTGTCGCCTCCGACCATCACTGGCCGACGGCTGCCTTCCCCATACATATATTGGAGAGTCGCATCGACGGTACGCGTAGGGTCAACACGGATTTTCCAACAAAGTTCCCCAATTTTGCTGAAACTCACAATATAGATGTAAGTCGGTCTCGGCATCACACATATGCTCTTAGTTTGGCGCTATCTCTTTTAGTTTTTGAGTTATTCGAAAAAGTTCAATACAAGAACGTATAACGGAAGTGAAAAATGTCCAAATACGGTTTTAAACCTTGTATTCGGAGTTCCCATGCACAGGGATAGCTATTGCTCGTTCGTTGGCATCGTCTGCTCTCAGCCACATATAAATAATTCGCTTTTTAGGAAACATAAAATTTTCGGCTCCGCGCCATGATTTTTATTCAGCCTTATTTCGATTTTTTCTATGCCATTCAACAGACACACGTTGTTAGACATAGTTTTATTTTACATTAGGGTTGTGGGGTTACAAGCCTGTGCTAAAGTACTTGAACCTGTCTAGTAATATTTGTTTACACTTATGTGTTTTTATGTGTTGAATTTTAACAAAATTTAAAAATTTACACATAAGTGTAAACAAATATTACTAGACAGGTTCAAGTACTTTGTCTTGTTGTTAGCCGTACTAGATTAAACTTTGGTTTAGTTTACCCAGTAACTGCACTAAACAGCAGATGTGCACAATCCATCAACCACAACAAAGTTACTTTTCACACGCCGAACCACTTTATAATCTGACACTTATGGATGATGATTTAGTATGTGGGTATCCATATAGCTTATTTGGCTGGGGTAAGTCTAGTACGTGGGGCATACTGAAAGTCTTTGGGTAAGGATAGAAAAGGTGGGTTTAAGGAAAAAATGTATCTGGATATATTATAGGCACAATAGGATCAAAAATTATACATTGTTACGAAAAAGTATATGTCATTGAACTGGTTTAGTGGATTAATAAATCAATCAGCCTATCGCAGTTCACTACTGGACGTAGGCCTCCCCAAAGGCACGCCAAAGCGCACGATCACCCGCTTTCCTCATCCAGCTACCACCAGCAACCTTCCCCAGGTCATCAGTCTACCTGGCAGGGGGGCGTCCCACACTACGTTTTCCAAGACGTGGTCTCCATTCAAGAACCCGTCTGCTCCAACGCTCATCGGTTCTCGACAGACGTGGCCAGCCCACTGCCACTTCACTTTGCTACTACACTTCTATAATCTACTACCTTGGTCCTCTGCTGGATGATTTCGTTTTGGATTTTATCCCGTAGCAAAATATCAAGCATAGATCTTTCCATAGCTCGCTGAGTGACATGTAGCCGGTGGGCTAGCTTCACCGTCATGTTCCACGTCTCGGCTCCGTATTATGTCAAAACAGGTAAGATGGATACGTCATACATTTATATGCTAACTTGTATTTTATCGCATGACGTTTATTTTCCATGTAATTTTCAGCTCATATAGGCATCATAGATTCGTAATTTTTTTTAAGAGCTTACTAATTAATTCAATGGCAGAATGGCGGCATTGTATAAATAATAATTAAGTAGAAATTTGATTCTTTACGGATGATTAAAGACGCGGATCGTAAAAGTAGGACTACTATGAGGAGCCATCCAAGATAGACACATAGATCATAAGCTTCTCTGAACCAGAGAAGAATATTTAACTAAAAGAGTAGACTACAATAATATTATTTAGGTCAGTCACCGTTACAACAGGCTTCTTCTAAAATTATTATAATTTTTATTTTATCGTCTACATTTTTATTCTATGAACGACAAATGCAAAAATAAAACACGATTTTTCACGTCCAACTCCTCGGCATAAATAAAAGCGTGCGTTGGGAAACGTACAGTAATTTAGGATGGAATTTTCCAATAAAGGGACGCGGATGGCCCTCCGTGTCGGAATGCGGCGTGCAATCGGCAACTATTCACTGATGTTACTCTGGTGGTCACTTTGGGAAATGGCTCCTAACTTTATGAATACTCATACTGGTCGTATCTTTAAGTAGTTTGTATTAATCACTAGCCTTCTTATACGTACGTATGCCAGGGTGTAAATAGTATAACATCAAATAACATTAATTTAAATCAGTTATATAATTTCTTTATTGTATTTACGAGTAAAATGAAAATGGCGTAGATATGTAATATAACTCGCGATAAAGGCGCTTTTTATTTTAAAAAAAGTTTCGAGTTCCGACTCTGTGCCTTCTGTTTTTTTTAATAGTCATAAATTCATAATACAGTTATTTTTTAAAATTTAAGAACAAAAATCATTCAAGTAAGTAAATGCTTTTACTAGCTTATTGAGATGGTCCCAAAGGGTCGTATGTGAATCGGTAAAAAAAAATACTGTGCATTTTGAGAAAAACATGACCACGCATAAAGAAATAGGAGTTAAAATTACACAAAAAAAAACTTTACAAAATAGAAAAGGTCTCATAGATAGGTTAATGTTGAGGGCAGCCTATCCACATTTGTCTGATATCAAGAGTACGGCTCATATCCTAAACTGCCAGTACGTGAGAAATACCCAATTGGAACATATTGGCAAATATCCCAAATAGAAGATATGAAGGCAAAACTGAAAGTCATTTAGGGCTGCTAGCTATCGAAGACGATAGATCACGTAGTTGCAATTTGTTTGAGGATCTGGAAGGGGTTGAGGAGATTCGAGAGGGAGAGGGGTCAACATGTGACGCTTGAACTGTAAGTAATGAGAAGCCTAGCCAGTATTGGTTCAAAGTCGTAAACTCGTAACCAATGACACAGAATTACTATAACCATAATTTGATTTAAATGACAGAAATAATAAGTCGAAGTCGACGTCAAGACTTCGACTCATAAGACTCTATAGATATAAAATTAATTAGTTCCTTAGTTTTTATTAATTATAGTGAAATGCTCTATCGTATTGCAGATGAACATGGTATTTTATTCAAATTCCTGCAATAATTATGAAAGGAAGTATGTGGGTTAATTTACCTTTAACATACCTAGCTGTACGACTAACCTTAAGCACGGAAGTTCGTTGCGAAGATCGGCTACATAAGCCATCTTCGGGTGCACTAGTGTCCGACTGATTAGAAGCAAGGCTGGAAACCGGTATTTTTTTAACCTGGTGAATTTCGGTTTCAAACCAGATCCCAGGTGAATCACTCGTAAAACGAAACCGACTTACGAGCGATATCGCTCTGGGATAAACCTGGTTAATCCCAAGAAGCACGTGACGAGTAAAGCGCGATGTTCTATCTCTTTCTTTCTTGTGCATAAATTGTGAATAAATGCAGCGAAACCAGATCGAGGACCAAAGAGTGAAGCAAATCAGTCTGATATTTGAGCAGGAATCAAAATGAAAATGCTCTATGATCAGAACCGAAAAAAATACCGCTTCTTGCAAGCCGAATTGTAATGAAAAAGCTATTCTTAAAATGTATAGACATGTGCGCAAACTGGTTTAAAAATTCAACCAGGTATTCAAGCCCTGATTAGGAGTCGAAATGGTCGCCATGGCCGAACGAAAGGATATCATCATTGTCATCATCTTCACGACTTACCTTGACTTGACTATGTAATAAATTCCTAAAATTTCCATAAAATATATTAGCATTCTATATCAGTTTTTTAAATGATTTCCAATTATTTTTTTGTATTGTTTTGACCCTTTTCATATCCTTCAGAGTTGTCTATTATAAGAAACTGTTATTTATATCAATAAATGAATCATCAACATCAACGGCCCATTACAGTCCACTATGAGCCTCCTCCACTTCAGTGGAGGGTTTTGCCATAATCTCCACGCTTGGCAGGCGGGTTGGAGATCGCAGATTAAAAGGTTACTGTATCAGAGAGTGCTGCTGCCCGTTCCCTGTTCAATGTGTAGTCCCTAAGTCGCCTCTTACGACACCCACGGGAAGAGTAGGGGTTGGTGACAAATGTATTCTACTCTGCCGTCACCACACGGCTTACAAAAAAAAAACATCCTACACCTACACCAAATTCTTTATTATTATTACTTTTTTTCAAAACCACAAATTCATTAGTAAAGTTGAATCAGTAGGTAGTAGGGTACCATCTCGGTAGTACTTACTTTATCAACTTTCAACTGTTTTATTTCTTAAATTATATGTATTGGAGGCGTGGCACATGTCGCCTCTTACGACACCTACGGGAAGAGTAGGAGTTGGTGACAAACGTATTCTACTCTGTCACCACACGGCTTAAAGATGAATACCAGGTTGCTTTTTTCTGATTATTCAGAAAGACCCTTTTGATCTTACAGCTAATGTACTCGTAAAACTATCTTCGGCAGTCTATTTCCGTGGTTCACCGTAGTTAAGTCATCCAGGCTGCCGCAGTATAAACAACGTATACATTATTTATGTAGTGGTTAATGGTTCATTTTACGAAGCAAACTCTATGCGAACGCATTTAAAAAAGCGAAAAATCGCACTACTTGCATCACAGTTTTTTGAAAAACAAGTGAAAACGAAATAGAACGATAAAAATCAGCTTTAATTTAACTGCCTCAATTAATTACGGGGGTTCCGTTCCGGGTTCGAATGGACACTGTCAAACAAAAGTATCCTTGTGAGAACCCTAGATAATTTAGTTTTGTGTGGTAACATTGTAGGCAAGATTCCTCGTCTATACACTGATACCATAGTATGTGCAGTCAGTTGTCGACCTTACAACCAACACGAAAAAGGTGAAGAAGAATCAATGTTTTTCGGACTATTGACTCAAATGCGAATGAAATCGAAATAGGACGATAAAAGTCAGTTTAAATTAAACAAACAAAGCCGAGTGAAGCAAAATCTAAAGCTTTGGCCTACCGGCGCGTTGATATCTTCAGACAAAGTGGCCATTAGTCTCGGTTATCTCCTTTCTAGGATTCTCTGCACGCAGCAACGAAACAGAATAGCAAGCGATGAAACGATACAGTCCTTATTACGGAAGAATATCATAGATTTATACGATTTTAATATTTTGTGTTTAGGTTTACCCCACATATTTATATACTTATTTAAAGTTAGTATACTTGAAAAAAGAGTATTCAAGTCCCGCCGAAAGATTAAATTTTTGGTCGTTTTCTAGGAATCAATAAATATTTTATTCACTTGGCAATAGAATTACCTAATTTATAAAATAGCACATTATTTTTTATTAGAGAAGAAGTATATGACATTGAATGAATA
Source organism: Carpatolechia fugitivella (assembly GCA_951230895.1). Lineage (NCBI taxonomy): Eukaryota > Metazoa > Arthropoda > Insecta > Lepidoptera > Gelechiidae > Carpatolechia > Carpatolechia fugitivella. The sequence goes on from OX579660.1 coordinate 9,560,849, forward strand.
TGAAGAAAGACAATTTAATAAAAAACAAGACGTCACCAAGTCTCTTTACTGACTTGGTGTCTGATATTCTTTCATCCTGAATACATAAATAACACAATCCTTTTTGCATTAACTAGCTTTATCCGAAAAGCCGCATTCAGCGCTAAGAGCGCTGAGTGGTAAAGGTAGTAAAGTTGGAATTTGTTCCTCCCTCTATTTCCCTCGGAGGGAAAACGTGTGAAAACATGGTGAAAACGTCCTGTTTATTTATATTTGTGACATTGTATTTGAATAAATTCCTATTTACTTTCCTGCTCATAGGAGTCGGCATAAGTGTTTTTTTTCCTCCTTACATTATCTAACCAAATAGAATATTCACGGGTACTTTTCTCGTATTACCACAAAGTATTATTTACAGAAAACGTGACGTGTGCTTTTGGACTTTTAGAACATTGCTTTTTGTTTCAAAGACTTGTGAAGCGTTGCTTGGCTTCAGTATTATAAGAGCGAAGAGCACTTGTGTTTGCCTTGTGTCTGGATGTTGTTTATCTATATAAGTATGAATGCCAAGTGGTTGCCTATTATGGTGACGTCATAATTTCATAGAAAACAAGCAAGAATGCCACTATGCCCTCCATGGTGTAGTTGGTAAGCACGTTGGCTGCATGCATATAGGCCGAAGGTCGTGGGTTCAGGTCCCGCCGGAAGGTTTACGTTTTTGGTTGTTTTCTATGAATCTAAAATGTTTATATAAGTATGTATTTATCTATTTAAGTAATGTATATCAGCTCTCTAATACCCATAGTACAAGCTATGCTTAGTTTGGGATTAGATGGCCATGTATTAGATGTCCCCACATATTTATTTATTTTATTTATTTATACCTTACATGTTTCGATCCATGTTCCTTGCAAAAATTCGTTTTTTTTTTCACATAATTTTCGCTTACAGAGTGCACATGTAGATAGCAATGTAATAGAATAAATAAATAAATAAATTAAATAAATATGTGGGGACATTTTCACACACGGCCATTTGATCCCAAACTAAGCAGAGCTTGTACTATGGGTATCAGACAGCTGATATACATTATATAAATAATAGATAAATACATACTTACATAGATAAACACAAGACACAAGGCAAACACAAGCGTTCATCACGCGAATATTTGCTTTGGGCGGGATTCGAACCCGCAACCCTGTGCTTCGAAGGCAGGCGTACTACCAACTAGGCTACAGAGCCGTCAAACTAGAGGCTTTATCTTTAAAAATAACGTAAACCCACCGAAAGCACCATGACTATCAAATCCTGGTAGAAAAACACGACAGTTCACTACAAGTCATCAAACAGATGACAATGGAGTTGGCGGGAGAGTGGACCAAGCTATTCGATCCAAGGCTGTCATAAACAGGCTAAGTGATCCTATAAAGCTCCTATAAAAGCCGTGTAAGGAGCCAATTGGCTCGTCATCGTAAAAGCTCTATAACATTGTAAGATTCTTTTAGGCTTACAAACAAAGCACCTTATAAACAGTTCGAACTTTAAACTAACATAAAAGTTTACTTATGTCATTACAATCAAAATTTTTTAATAATTCAGTGCAGCAAGTAACGGCTTTAGAAGGGAAGGCTAGGGTCAACTTGGGGCGTCAAGTCCAAAAGGGGCGCTACGCCCCCTTAATCCACGAATTATACACGTACAGGAAACTTAAGACCTCCGCTCGGTGGATTAACTGCCATTTCTCTCGGTTTTCGGCCAAAGATTTGACACCATGATAAGGCATGACAATTATTTTTTCCATGACTTATTCAAAAGCACTTCGTCTTGTTTCTTCTTTCCGATCTTCCCTTCCATTATGTTTTTCAAAATGTTATCGTGTCACTGTCCAATCACAACATTAATAAATAATTATTTGCGATTTAAAGCCGAGTCTGAAACAGGGTCATATGCGTGAATAAGTAAAACTCTTCAGTATTCCAAGTATTTTATGAAGATTCTGTATTTTGTTTATTTAAAAATTTATTGGCTTAGCAATATTGCAATAGGCAAAAGCCACTTTTACCTTCACGTGGTCGAATTGTTGGTGCGTCTGGTTTGATACTCACCACTCGAAACACTCTTTCTGCGTCAGTATTCCCAGAATCGTACCTTAGCACTAACATTATCACAGTTTGCGGGTTTGTTACCACAGTTATATATTTAATACTGTTACCTCGATATTTCGGAACGGTTACACGCTCCATGGTCACGAGTAGACTCGAAAATCTTAAAACATATATCGTACCTTAGCAGTTTCAAGGTTATAATAGTAAATAGGCACCTTCTGGGTAAGTGTGTTTTACTATCAGATCCGTCGTCACTTTCCACCATGTGAGACAGTGGTCGAACACAAACACGTAGTTTATTTAAAAAAAACTGTAAAAAGATAAAGGACAGAGAGGACAGTAAGTTACACGAATTAAGGGCATCACACGCGGCAGCTATAATATATATTATAGCACGAGGCAGCCAGCTCTCTCATCACCATTCACTTTGTGTGCAAAGCGGGGGTCAAGCAGAATGGCCGGTCACTGATTGATTCGCCATTTTGTTTGACCCCCGCTTTGCGTGAAAGTGAATGGCGACGAGAGAGCTGGCTGCCTCGTGCTATATTATATATTATAGCTTCGTCTGTGACGGGCTTTAGAGGGCGCTGAAGAATATCTCCCCTGGAATATCTCGAGTGGCTGGGATCGGCACTATGTAGCAGTGTTGTTCATTGAGTAAGAACACACAGTTTGGAAGCAGGTCACGGACTGCTTGTGCATAATGCTGTCGTTACACTACCGGCGTCGTGGCGTGAGAGGAAATATCGACGAATAATGCTAATTCGCTTTCCTTGTTTCGTTTTAATACTTAGATGTACGTTGATCACGGGGCCAAACTTTCAAAAAGAAAAAAGGCTTACTTTGACCTTGTTCACATTTTAAGCCATCTAAGTATTTAGATTTATGTGTTGGATGAGTATACTGCGAACTTACGATATTAGCAACGGAAACAGTACTTTTACTAAAAATAAGATAATCAAGTGTGAATCGAAGTCTCAGTCCAATTAGGTACAATAAAAAGAGTCAGAAGTAGAATCACGAATGAATGTCGAATGCAGATCCTTGTTTAGAATCCATCAAAACCGTAAAACCGGTTAATCCATTAAACAAATGAATAACAAAATTGTAATATGGATTCATATGCAATATACCACGATTAATGGTAGCGTGAATATTTCAAAGCGCACACAATATGCGAATGGTCAGCTCACACGTAAGGAACGATTTCACCCCCGGGAAGAGTTAGAGCTCTGTAAAGCTATCACTACTGATGTTCAATGTTAGTAAGTTGAACAATTGCGGGTAAGGCCACTGTAATAAGAGACAGCGAGGAAAGTTAAACCAACCATGCTTTTAATTTTTGAAGACTTTCTATCTATGGAATTCTGAAAGTTCTTGATTGGTAATTTCGCCAAGGAACACAGTGCATGTATAGTTCTGTGGACGACAATCTGGTAGAAACTGCTGGATGTGGGCAGGGGGTCATTGTGGAGATCCTTGGGAGGCTTTAATCCAGCTGTGGAAGTCTTTCTGCTAAGATGATGGTGATAATGAGGAAAAAATATAATATTTCAGTCTTTCTTCTTACATTTTTTGGAACTATCTTTTTATAAAGATGTGCACAAAATAAACGCATCACTTTAGGTGCCTCTTGTAAGACAGTCGTCGGCACATTACAATTATCTACGCTACGACCACGTCAGAACACGAAGAGTACCAACTAGTCCTGTCACCTAATCAAGTGTAAATCGTCGCTACCTCTAAAACCATACCTTGTAACCTCAATTCCACAAATCGATGGTATATAGGCAGTAATTCACCGCACCGCAACCATTAATGTGTCCAGCTCCGGCACAATTAGTGGTACGACCTGCCGTGTTCAACTTGATAAACCTATTTGAGGCTTATTGAAGAATAAAATCCCATAGATTATTATTGTTACAGATAACGTCTGTTTACGAAATATCTAATAGGTAATTATAAAACAGAAAATTAAAAATTTTGTCGATCTTGGACAAGACTTGAAACTGCATCTCCTTGGCTATCCGGGCCAGAAACAGGCGCATTACCATTTATGCCACCAAGCTCTGTGAAAGGTCGACGAAATTTGTAACTGCTTTTTACGCTCGGAATGCATAACAGCTCCATTTGTCGGTGAATGTTACAAACTGCCGACATTCATGTTTCAAGTTAAATTGAAATTATCATGAATACGAGCAGCGAAGAGTTAAGACTTTCAATTCGTTGTCCGGCAAACTTGACTTAGATTTATTCAATAACAGTTGTGAGTCAGTAAGGCGTCAACTTACTAGTCACATCTTTACATTGGTTGATTAATTGCAATGCGCTGCGGTTCTCATCTGCGGATTTACTTTTTGGTTTTTTGTTTAATGATTCAATTTGTGTTTTGTGGTGTTGGTAAGCTGGTGCTTAATGTACTTACTTGTCACGTGAATGTCTTCTTGGCTGTTAGTCTCAACGTAGTTTCATTTTTTTACCTAGTTCTATCTGTGGGAACCTTTAATTGGTTTAAAAGTTGCAATTGTATTAATTATTTAGATTTAATATAACTGTTGGTTCTCCTGTCAAATAAAAAAATAAAAAATAAAATAAATAAATAAATACGAAAATATCAAAAGTATATATTTTGTAATTCTTTGCGGGAACCCACGTTAGCAAAAGGAAATTATAGAAAATACGCCGGGAAAAAATGTTTTTCTTATATATTTTTAATTTATATTAATCTGGCTAGACTAGGTCTTGATGTAAGTAAATGGCCCTTCACGTCGCGTCTCTTGGAGCATCATTCAAAATTTTGGGCACTGTAGATATGAAATGTATCTAGAAAAGAGGAACACCATAGGTACTTCTATTCCATCCAGTGCTGAATCGATCTCCAGCACTTCTTTAGTCAGAGTTAATTTCCTACCACTCAAGAGTTTCCCGCGATCACTGTATGGTTGAAGCCGTCTAACGTGTTCGGAAGCGGAAATACGCCGACGACGCGGCGGAGACGGGCGGAAATAGCGTCACCAGCGTGACGTCACGACGTCCTGCCGTTAATACCATCCGATATCGAACAGGGTTAGCAGGTTCTGACTGAGATAGGAAATTGATTCGAGATCAAGATTTAATACTACAGCAATCCAAGAATTTATACCTTCCACAGATAAGAATTTGAAAAATAAAATGGCCTAGTGATAATTGTTTTGTGTAATCAGTCAACAAACAATCAATTGGATTCAAGTCGGAAAATAATAATTTAATCGTCAAATTGATGTCAACATCAAAAACTTTATAATAATGTTTTTCGTATTCTTTACCATGACGTTAAAATTTGATAGAACACATTACCAACACTCTACAAACTAATATAAACTAAAAATCTTCCGAAAAAATAAACGCCACTTTAGGTAGGTATTGTTAGTAATGTACCTGCAAAAAAAAAACGTAGCTACTAACTCCAAATAATCTTAAACACCCAAACCATAAATTCAGTTAACAGCTCCAGCCCATTTTTTGAGTGTACTCGTAAGATGGACAACGATACGACCTACACAACACCAGTATAAACAGATCTTATTAAACTAATATCTCTTGATAGCCAGCATATGCCAGCTTATACTGGACATAACAACAGCTGGTTGTTGCCTACTGCCTGGAATTTCCCAGAGCTCTGAAGGTTATTCATCAATGTCAAACTGGTGCTGAAGCAGTCATTTGACAAAGGCGGAGGTGTGAAGTGGCAGCGGGCAAATCTAGCTTTCCGCCGTCTTGCGCTTGGTCCGGTCGAGCAGTTTGCTGTGAAATGATGGCATTATAGTCGAGAGGGTTGGTTGGTTCGAAGCTTAAAGAACACTCGTAGAATTAATCAATAAAATTTATTGCACACTCAAGAACCATACATACAATAGTTTTAAAAATAAATAGGAATTGGACAGTTGGGTGGTTATATTGCTATATATCATTTTATTCCAGGTAAACAGAAAACTTCTGCAAGAAACACGGGATAATAATAAGTAAAACAACAGACTGTAAATTTAAGCTAAAAAAATAAATAAATATTAATGAACCGACCGACCTACCTAACTGCAATATCTAGAAATAAATCGTAACATAGGATAAAATAAAAATAAAATAATGCTTTTATCTACCTACCTATATATTATTAATTTTGTATCTATTCATATGAAAGAATGGTCTAAGAGATTGTTTTAAGGCTAAGTAAGAAGTAATATATAAAACCGAGACATTCTTAGATTAATCTTTGTCGTCATCTTCATTTGCGATAAAGATATCTCTTGAGCTAACAGGGCTATTCGTTTGCATTTTAGCGAGGGTGACCCAATTGAGAGCAGTGACGTAGGGGAGTAATATACTATTATAATTTAGTCTGTGGTAACGGTTGCGACATTGTAGTTACAGCAGTATGACAATCAAGTATTCAGCGAATGGGCTGCGCCGCCGCCGCCGGGGTCCTTTCTGTCAATACTTGATGAAGGCGACACCTCTGAATGAAACTCGAGACCAACATTGTGTAGGTGTGTTGGAGTATATCTGTATGCACGCACATAGATTATATATGTCACCGTAAGATTGTGAACGCCGTTAGTTTATAATCTTACTCGCGATACTATAAACTTACGGAAAATTGTGAACTGAAACCAACCATTTACAATTTTACGTATTATTTCTCATTAGTTTATAATCTTACGATGTCAAACCATCAAACCGTAGGTTTATAATATCGCGAGTAAGATTATAAACTAACGGCGTTCACAATCTTAAAACTTAAAACAAGCTTTCGGTAAGAAGTATCCTTGTAAGCAGACTACCCTGATGCAAAGTTTAATGTTAATGCTATTAACCTTTAAAGAGTTCCCTCAGGAGGAGACATTAGTTCATGATGGAAACAATTTAGTTAAAATTTGACGTACTCGTATATGCAATGTTTCGAGTCCGTGCTATTAATCTTTCAGGAGTTCCGTCGTGAGAAGACATTAGGTATTTTTTATCATTTTAGTGTATTGCCCGCCGCCCGCGCCGCTTTATTTTATTTGTGGTATTGTCATCGAGCCTACCCTTCGGTGGGGACGTATATGAGCTATTGATGATGATGATGATTGTCATCGAACTGAACAAGGTGTAAACTAATCAAAACGAAATTCATAAAAAAGGGCTTATTGCCAAACGCAATGAAAATGTCATTTACAACATGAAAAACATGATCGATTATCATCTTACCCACGCTGCTGCTGGTTCCATTTCAAACGGTTGCACTCTACAAAAACTATTATTGGACTGAATTCTGTTGTATTTCCAGGGCACACAGACATTAATTTTTTAATTGAAAATGTCAAATTGCGATTGTAATCTTCTTCTTTTTTTTTGTAATGTAGTTATGCGATGTACCTATTGTTATTAATTAATTAAAATTAAAATGTTCATTTAAAATGTTAATTTAATAATTTAGACCATAGCTTGAAACTAGAAAAAAAGCATTTTAAACAATTTGTTTAACTTTTTAAAGAAGATTTACTAGGGATTCCTAGACTATAGTTGGGTTACTGTAAGATGAGCTCTGACAGATAACAATTTTAAAAACTTTTTAATATTATTTCTTTATTTATTTATTAAGTAAAATTATATACTGTTTAATGATAAATTAAGAGGTGAAGTTACTTTATTTTTAATTATTAGCTATTATGGTTTTTAAACTGAATAGTAAAAAAGTTGTTAACGTCATATGAAGAATTTTGAAGCTGTCAGAACTCATCCTATAATAACCCACCCAACTATAGGACGTAGTATCTTGGGAATCTAATCATTGGAAATAAATCATTTGCCAAATGGATTTGAAATTTTTAATAATCAATAACGGAATGAAGAAGTGTGCCTGAATCAGAGGGTATTTGGCACAATATTATTTAAAAAAGTTCATTGTTGGATAACAGATCCTCCAAGGATCTCTATTCTGTATACTGCCCGCATCCAACGCCTCTCCGAAAATATTGAATTCTTAAATTAACTCAAAGTCAAAGTCATTTTTTTTTATTCGAATTAAGATTTTTACAAATCATTTTTCGACGTCAAAGCTATCATGGATGGCACGTTCACTACCAGTGTACGCCCTCTCAACCTCCCAACTTAAATCTTAAGTACAAAAAATTCTAAAAATTGATAAAATCTTGGTAAAACAAATGAACCCAGAATAACTCCGCCGCAGCCTTGGTTGTTAAGAAAAGGAAAATAGTGAATGGAAGCACAACCGAAGCCATTGTGTAGATATTTGTGTTTGTGAATGAATGAACACAAAGAAATACATTTTATAGCCAGAGAGAACACATTGAATGGAAATTCTTTTGTTTGTTTTAAAATCTCTGAACGGTTTTTGTCTTACTTATTTTTGGCTGGTTTGATAGTTAAATAATAATACAGTCTACTGCACAATATCAAGCATAGCATAATAGCGTAACATTGGGACAGTGGCCCCGATTCACACTGTCACGCTCTAATCCTTAATTTAAGTTAGTCTGTCCTTTTTACCTTTCAAACATTGAAAAAGGACAGGAGATTACCATCCTAATATTAGAGCTGTCAAACATCGAATTTGAACGTTATGGCCGTGTCGATTGCACAATTTTAGAGAGCACTTAAAACATGCGACTTAAAAATCTCTTAAACTGACAGCTATGCCCTTGTTTTAGGTTATCATTCGTTCAATTTAATATCATTCGTTCATCACCTCTCTTTCATTGGTCATAAAAACGAAAAGGAAAGCTGGATTTTAAAATTAGAATTAGAACATGACATCCCGAATCGAGGCCAGTATTCGTATAAAATTAGAACGCTTGGCTTTTTCAAGCCTTACGAATCATAGTTACTTCATTTTATCTCTATGTGTGTAAAAGTTCATGTCTGCTATATTAGAATTTAAGTTGAAATAGCAATTAGGTCAGTTAAGGAAAAAAAACCTATGTGTTATTGTTATAAAGTATTAGATTTTTATTTGATTATAATTTTTATGTCACCACTAAAGGTCTCAAGCCTACCTATTAGAGACCCCCACACTAGCGTTGTTGACGCTCGGAAGACGCTAGTGTCTCTTAGGGCGATTTGGACCTAATCAACCACGACTTCAGTTTACAAATAAGTTGGTAGGTTTGTACATATTTCTTATTGTTAACCTGATTTCCAAATTAGAAGAAAATGGTGATACATGTTAAGATTTGAGCCGCAACTATTTATTTGGAACATCCTATAGTTTAGCCTATACATACAACACAGACTCATTCTTCGGATATCTACATCAATTCATAAATATATACTGCAGTAGATATGGTAGCAGTAAATTTTACTGGCGACAGTAAATTCTCGTCGTGAAAGTGGCGTTGCAGTAAATTCGTTGAGTATGAGAGTAAAACGGTCACCCTCTGGGCTTTCACGGCTATATCGTGGTTTACGTCCACTGTTATAGAGGTGGTGCTTGAATCCATTGAGATCCATTTCCTGGGTACTTGCTGAGAGATCGGTTGCCATAGTGAGTTACGACGCCCTGTTTAAATTTTAAATAATGAATAAGGAGAAAAACGTACAAGGTAAACTGCAAGAGTTGACCCGTTTTATATTTATATTACTTAGATTAAAGTCACAAATAATAAATAATAATAATAATGAAGAAGAAGAGAACTGAAGAAGTTTCCCCTTAATAATAAAAAGCCTGTGTAAATGATGTTTACTCGTTAGACGAGAAAAATAAAGTTAAGAATATAAAAATTATAATATATAACTACACTCACCGGCACATCTAACCCTTGTATTTCGGGTTAATTTTAAACTACACTTATTGTTATAAATTACAATTGATTTATTGATAATTTTACGATAAATTAAACACAGTTAAATAAACGTTAAATTAACTACTTTTTAACTAACATCAGCTGTAACTAATAGAACTATAAAGAATCACGAGTATTCCCTGAAATGAAGGGTGGGCGGTTATATGTGCCGGTGAGTATATTAAACATTAAATCGTAGCTTCTATAACTTGGCCTTCTAAAAAAGAAATTGCATAAAGAAATTTTGCTTTTTATTTTTTCCTACATAACCTACGCCCTTTATCTTCTTCCAATATCACCCAAAACTGCTTATACTTTCTAGGTTTACTTAGGTATACCTAAAAATATTTTTTTCTTGAGTCGTAGTCATGTTTATCTAGATAATATTCGTTTTTTTGCCATAGCATACATAGGTAACCATTCGCCGCGTCGTAAAAAGTAAGAATATTCTTCGTTATTTTACGCTTCGGCCTTAAGAATATCTCCTATGCGCCGTGTAGAAGTTTACAATTTAGTTGACTGAAGTCCATTAATTAAGTTACAATGTTAAAACAGAACATTTTATGTCTGTTTTTGGAGAGTAGGGTCATAAACTCCACCTGTTGTTTTTAACTAGAACATTACAAAGTTAAATTATAATTACTGTTATCATTAAAGTTAACAAAAAACAATGTCCTAATCTTACTATCTAAGTTTTATACTGACGAAACTCATTGAGGTTTTGAAGCAATACGACCTTTGTGCCAGTTTCCTTGGAAGTGTGTCAATCACCTTTCTATAAAAATACAAGATAAACCCTTCTGGGACATGTGGAGTTTTATTATTTGCCTCCTGAATCATCCCGATCAAAACGAGCTTTAAAAAAAGTAGTTCGTCCGTTCAGAAGCTTTCACGATGCTTTACAAAAACAAAGTATATTGTAGTATATTCATTCATTCATTCAAAAGCAGACAAACAGACAAATGCATCAAACAACAAAAGGGACTTTGGTATACCAAAGTCCCTTTTGTTATAGGACAATGATATAGAGGAAAACAAGTCTTATTAAGGTAAAGTCCTCTCTTAATAAAATTTTGTCAATACGTAAACTATAAGGCTGTTGAAAGCTTAGCGAAACTTTCATCATCGTGTAGCGCTCAATCAAAGCATATAACTGAAGCAAATACCGATACCACTACGCGCGCCGTTCGTAGCAGCAGTCGGTTTGCAGTTAAGAACTATTAAGTATTAAAGTATTATAGGTATAACGTCATTCTACAACAATTATATAAGTTAGATTGGTACATGAAGAGGAAGCAAAATACTGAGTTCAGAATATTAAGTACCACTTGCAGTCAATAATAGGATTCATATTTTATCAGTTTATGCTTCCCATCTTTTTTTTCTTTTAATTTTATAAAAGCATTATACATTATGTTTAAATGCACATCCAACACAAGTTCATTTCATTTCGAAAACACTTACCCAGAGCCGTGAATTTGGCGCAACGCAAGCCCATACCCGGGGATCTTATTCTAATAGTTCAAAAAAATGCTTTCACAAGTCCATTACCATTCCAAAAGATGTTCACAGTGTTCACAGTACAGCAAAGTTCTTTCTTAAGAATTTGAATGGGATCTCCACAGCTAATACTACGACTCAGAGTTAGCATCTAGCCATTTCCTACTTTTACCTTGTGACGTCAATTTATTATTTCAGTCCTCTTCACTGTATCTTCGAGTACGCAGTAAAAAACTTACAAAACTTCTTGCCTCAATAACCGTCAACCAGTTCTACGAGCACTTACAACTTTTACTTTTGTACTTGCACTTTTGATGGTAATAATATGTCCACCTTTGATAAATGAAAGGTTTGGAGCCTTTCATTTATCTAAGATGTCCACGAATACCTGCCTACTATTTAATTTGGTCGGTTGTTGACCTTACAATCTACACAATGATGACATCAGATGATAATTTGATTTTAGTTTCTTGCTATTACGAGAATACTACAATGCCTTTTATGGTCAAATTTTCTTTGTTGTCTAAATCGATGATTTTGTATTACAAGACGGAATGATTAGCTCTCATTGACAGAAGAACTTTAAAATGCTTTGAATTCGTCTAGTAGTAGAATTGAGCCACAGTCTAGTCACGTGTGACCACAACTGCGCTCAACAACAAAATATATCTCTCAGCTAAATTTACTTGGAATATTCCTACGTAACCGCAGTTTCGTAACCGGTTTCCAATGCGGAATAAATCAACGATCCCTAAATACATGAATTAAGGCTGATTAAACAAACAAGACAGAACGAATCTCCTTAGAAACTGTAATCTAAGTTTCTATACGCCTAAAAGAAAATTATTTTAATTTTATTTGCATTTTTAGACTAATATAGGCTAGCTGCTGCTTCAGAATAGAAAAGGCCTATTGTTTGGTTTTTGGTGCTTACATTCAATTCTTTCTTTTACATATTAGATAATCAAATAAGTTAGTTAGTTAGTTTGTTTAGTTTATTGATTAAGTCAGAAAACAAAAACTTCATCCAGCGCGTCCCCGACATGGTAATCAGAATTCTGGCAGCATTTCCCCTCTGAATGGCTAGACGATTCTTTGAGCCAGGAAGCTTCAGTCCTGCGGTCGCCAGTGGTCTCGATGAAACACGCCGAAAGGTCCTTTAATAATTTTTAATTCAATATTTTTTAGATAAAGCTTTCATACATATTAATTTGGTTATAAATATGGTGCATGGTGATAATTCTGCCAGTAGTGTCAAGATTGAAGACTCACTCGAATTCGAGGTAAGAATAAGATTCCTCTCAAAGTAAGTAGTAGTAAGTACTTACTTAAAGGTTTCCTTATGTGCAAGGGATTAGGGATTTACTTACTTTCGATACTTCTATAAGTTACGACTTTGATAATGTATTTTATCATACTCTTTGCTTTTCTAGTTAAATACACAAAAACCATGTACGTCTTCATCACGTTCTGAAATTGCGGTGACAACAGCTAAAGAGATTCAGCCACTAAAATATGGCCCTAATATGGACATGACAAACACACAACATCCATTTGGCGGTGTCGCATTCATCAAGTATTGACAGTAAGGACCCCGTAGAGGCAGAGGCTGAATATTTTATTTTGTTGTCTAAATGGGTCACTCCCATTGAAACATGATGAGTCGTGTTGGTTTGGATGTCTTCCTTGTAATTAAGATACCGACGAATTTGGTTTTTGGGTTGTTATTGTACATGGAATTAACAAAGGGCTCTGTAAGCTGTAGACCTCGCGAGTTTAAATTTTGTGTTGTTACGTTTCAGTTCATATCTCCGCCATTTAAAAAAAAAATCATGGGAATCGGTTTAGAAATGTGACCTGTAGAGGAGAACAGCCGTATATACGAAAGCATTATTGCCTAAGCTGAAATGCACATGCCACGCACTCGGTCAAATTTAATGTCTTTCTTTTTTTAACCCTCTTTTACAACATTTATTTTAACAAAAATATTTACTACAAATAAACAACTATATACAATATATACAATTAAATATAAAATATCTCCTTAAGTGCGTCCCCTCGAGGCATGGTTCCAAAAATGATGGCAGCGTTTCCTCTCTGAACAGCCAAGGCTAATTCGTTGGGAGAGAAAGCTGCCAGCCCTTCGGTCACCGCAGTAGCTTCGTTGAGACGCTTTATTCTTTAAACAAGGAATAACTAATTGAAAACTCCAATTCTTCTAGTTAAATTCTTAGGTACTCAAATGTATATCTCCGATGCAAGCACAATGTTTATAAGACACTTAGGGTACTTCAACTTCCAAGATCAAAGATAAATACGAGTATTTATTGATGAGAAAAATACTTAAGAGTGCAGAAATTAGAATTAGAGGGAACAATATTCATTCCATTTATGAAAATCCACTTCCACCTAGTACTTAGGAAGTTGCAAGACTAACCGAATATCAAAACTATAAATTACTTCCAAACTTCGCTCAAACTCAATGAGAATTTAGCTTGGCTCAGTTAAGATATTATTAGATCAGTAAGATCCCGTTATTTTATCTTTATACAGGGTTTTTTTAAATGTATACCTATATGTACAGTTTGATATAAAGTCGTATTTGTTTATTTTTAATATTTATCAACATACCTGGGCTGATTAATAACTGGCCGAAACGACGAACTTAAAAAAATGATACGCAAAAAAAAAATATTACATTATATTTTGGCATCTTTTTGAAAATAGAACGCCAAATTTGAATTTAATCGAACTGGTGGAATTTGTTTGATAGGACGTAGAACTTTCTCTGTCGTAAATTTTCTTAACAATGGAAAGAAACGAAATTCGTGCGGTGATAAAGTTTTACGTTTTAAAACAGAAAACAGCAACCCAGATTAAAACCAAGCTAGACAGTGTTTTAGGTAATTCTGCTCCTGCATTGAGTACAATTCACACCTGGGTAACTGATTTTAAACGTGGAAGACAGAGCTGCGAAGACGCCCACAGGTCTGGCCGTCCAAATGAAGTCACGAATCCGGACATGATCAAAAAATTCACAAAATTGTATTGAATGATCGGCGCTTGAAGTTGCAAAAGATTGCAGAGATGGTGAGCATTTCATCTGAACGCATTTTTAATATTTTGCACCAACATTTGGGAATGAAAAAGCTTTGCGCGTGATGGGTGCCGCGTTTGCTCACTGTTGACCAAAAGCAACGTCGAGTGGACGATTCATCGGAGTGTTTGGCGCTGTTTAACCGAGATCCTAACGAGTTTTCGCGGCGTTATGTAACAGTCGATGAAACCTGGATACATCATTATACTCCCGAGACAAAAGAACAATCTAAGCAGTGGACTGAGAGCGGAAGACCTGCGCCGAAGAAAGCAAAAACGGTTTTGTCGGCCGGCAAAGTGATGGCGACTGTTTTTTGGGATGCTCGAGGGATTATTTTAGTGGATTATCTGCAAAAAGGAAAAACAATAAATGGAGAGTACTACGCAAGCTTGCTGCAAAAATTAAGTGAAGAAATCCAGAAAAAACGACCACATTTGGCCAAGAAAAAAGTTTTGTTCCACCATGACAACGCACCTGCACACACGTCAATGGTTGCAGTCGCCAAACTCCATGAATTGCGGTTCGAATTGCTACCGCATCCACCCTATTCCCCGGATCTGGCCCCGTGTGACTTCCACTTATTCCCAAACCTGAAGAAATGGTTAGGTGACCAGAGATTTTCATCAAATGAAGAAGTCATTGTTGCCGTGAACGAGTATTTTGAGGGGTTGGAGAAAACATTTTATCAAACTAGTGTAACGGCATTGGAGAAGCGCTGGACTAAATGCATCGAGGTAGAAGGAAACTACGTTGAGAAACAAATTTATTTTAAATAGATTTTTAAAGTTTTTCTTTGTCGTTTCGGAAACTTATCAATCAGCCCTCGTACATACACTTCCCTTTGTATTTTTTATCCTATTCTTTTTCCTTGATAATCAAATTTATACTTTGTTTGTAAATAAACGAAAAACTCGACACTGGCACACAATTTACTAGTTGAAAAATATATTGTCCGGTATATTACCGCTGTAACGAGGCATTCGTCCTCTTTCCTGTTTTATGACTGGCAACCTTTCTTGCTGGCAGTTTTATCTTTAATTTTAAATTCATTTTCAAATTTAGATTTCTTACGTTTCGATTTTGTCTTTTTTCTGCCAAATTCCTTACTTCATGTCCGGATCTCTAATAGTGAAAAGCTCAGTTATTCTTGTTACTATTTTCCAGTTTTATAATATAAATTATATAAATAAATAAATACCTTTTCTTCGGACTTAACCCTGGTTTTTGCCACGCTTTATATTAATATCCTTTTCTCCGACACGCTCGAAAATGTGATAATTACTGTAAAAAAAACAGTACGCGAAGTGACACATTTTTGGACGAAACATTGCCCCATACAAAACAGCGCCCGGAAATGTGCCCTCAAACGGCCAAGGCCGGCAAAGTAACTTTCGTTCAGAAATTTAAATGTTTTTGAGTCTTTTTTATAGCATACTCTTCATAAGTTTTAATGTTCTAAATTCAAATTTTATATGAATCGTACACGACTCGTAGTAATTTGAGTTGGCTGTATGCTCTGTATGACACCGGCACAAAAAAAAAGTGCACAATATGGCGGTTTGTTTGTAATTTTCGCCGCTTTTATTTTTATCGTAATAATATGTATTTATTTTGTTACTTATTTTTCATGATGGAGTTATCTAATCATTGAAATATTATAACAATGCATGGTTCAAGAAATCAAAGTAGAAAGTGATAAAGATTAGAACTTATAAGTTTAGTGCGATACAAGTAGACATCTAAATTCAAGGTACCACAATATTTTTAGTATTTTGTAATTTACTCGCATATTTCAGAGAAAAGCACTAATGTACAAGCCTCGGCCGCAATAACTCTTGCTGGACTCGTACACAATAAAAGTCCTCGCCTGCGCCTCGGACTTTAAACGTGCCCTCGTCCAGCAATAACTAATTTTGCGGCCGCGGCAGTAATGTACTATTACAACATCCTTCGTGTGGTGCTCAGCAGATCCGTGGCGGCTGAAGGGCCACACCGCTAATCAAAGTTGATACTTCTCTCCTTTGCAAAGTCCGCGCCGCTATATTACCACTTTGGTATACATAGCGAATAGGTCAGTTAGGAAAAAAGAACTACTGTATAGAATACAGTACAACAAATAACTTTTCTTGCTTTTCATTATTCAACCCTTAAATATAGTTTGTCCTTCTTTGTTTGTTTCTTCTCCACAGTATGCTGTGCTTCATCCCCCTCGTGTGTAAGGGTCAGCGCACACCAAGAGCAGAGCAGAGCATTTTCTGAGATGATTGCAAAATTTAATACACGTCCAAACTTGTTGCTCGACCATGTTCGAGCGTTCAGGATGCGTGTTCGTGTATGCGTTCTATATGCGCGAGCGCGCTCGACCTTATTACATATACTTCATGTTCCTCTTCCTCTGCCAAACGGGCGATAATGACAACCCAGAGCATTTTCAACTGAGCAGTCAAAATACTGCTCGACCATGCGTGAGCATTTTGCAGTTCAGTGTGCGCTGACCCTAATGCGAGCCCGGAAGCTGGAATTCTGGAAGCTATAATACTTGAGTCCCGTTTTGGTTGCCCAGGAAACATGGCCGAAATGGAGTTTGAGAAGTTTTACAACCTGTCGCGACTCGGTAAGGTTATAATGAAAACCACTTTCATCTCGTCGCAGCTCTGACTAGGCTACCAATTTTTAAATCAACACGAAAAAGCTTTTAACAAAAAAACATGGCTTAAAGTACGCAGGCTGCCGTATGGAATAATGATATTACCTGCCCTGACGTTTTCAGAAATTATGGTAGCTATAGCCGTCTACCCGTGACATCGCCTGCGTAATCAATGTTTTATATCCGAGACCAACATTTAAAATGAAAAAGAAGATACGAGAAGAAGATCCGTATTATAGTTATAAAATGCACAGACAGACAGACAAACAAATATTTAAAAAATAATAGTATTGGCTTATAATATTGCTCTTATAATTTTTTTCTCTTCTACCATGTAAGGTCGACCAAGAAAGTGGTTTACCATTTTTCATTCAATTTTCTAGTTATCGAAAATTTCAAAGATAGATAGAAAGAAAGAAAAAATTATTTGCATCAATATGTGTTTGTGTCAATAAGGCTTATACTCTGTATCTGACAGATAGATCTGCAAACGAAAATAATCTTTGTTGTTCTATAATTTGTAACCAATTTATTTATTACATGTACGTACAGGCGTTGGGTGGTTGGGTAGTTGGGTGGTTGGGTGTTGGGTAGTTGGGTTGTCCTTTTTAAAAAAAAAAAAAATTGTATTTTTTTATTTTATATGTCGGAGTTACAAGTTTTGTAGACCGTAATATTAAATACTTTTATCATGTTTACGAGGGTCTGAATGCTTGTCTAAATAAAAACAACCGTAACTTACTTTTTAAAAGTTTTACGGCCACGTTGTATCATGTCACGTCTGATTCTGATGTCTTTGTAGTAAAAATAAAACCGCTTTCCAGGTTGGTACAAAATTAGTTTTCATATTCTATTACATAGATCTAAGAATAAAATAATAAAAGTTTAGCATCATTGCTCCTTTCGGAATTGACAATGCAATGAATCAGCAAAGCTACCACCTATTTAACATTATCACAATTTTCGGGTTTGTTGCCACGGTTATATTTGTTACCTCGATATTTCGGAACGGTTACACGCTCCATTGTCACGAGTAAACTGACGTTGTGATAATGTTAGTGTAGTGTACAACCACGAAAATCTTAAAACGTATACCACCTATTTGCCCGTTTTAGAAAATAATTCAAAAAATTATTGTGTGTTAGAAATAGAGTGTGGTGTTATGATGTACCTATACGTATAGGCACAAAATTAAAACGACCCGAAACTTTTCAGTACTTTATAACTTATAATTGCATTTGCTTTCCACACATAATCCGAAAATGTTATTTCCCCAAAGACATCTTCTCCCCATTTCATACGCGTATTACTATAGGTACAATCTGTCAAAAGCATTTGCTCTCGTAGCAAGTTTCTATCGCGTTTAATATCCGCTGGAGTGTATGAAACATGAAATCTTATTTCCGTACTTATTTAACAACATAGCCATCGAGATGATGCGCAGAGATACTACAAAAAATATAATATTTAAAAATAGAAGAGAAACAAAAATATTGACAGGCTTAAAGTGACTGAGATACAATGCATCGTCCGTAGTCGTGTTAGTAGTGCAACACCGTTTGAAATAGTTTGCATGCTAAATAAATCGACAAACAAAATCTATCAGTAATGTTAAATACTTAATAAAAAATCCGACAAATATTTTCGATAGAAAATGATTCAGAATCTTGGGCTGAACGTTTACTATTAATTTATTTGCAGACCTGTGACGTCAGACATCTACACTGCTAATTATATTTTGTACTTAAAAATATTTTACGTTAGGTAGGTAAGGGTACGAAATTATATTTACGAGTAATTTTGTCATAGATATTTTTATAACAAATTGAAAAACCCAATATCTCTTCAAAAGTCTCTTAAACTTAATAAGTGGTTTTCATTTAATAATATTTCAAGACGTACCTAGTTCCCCGAATCAAATTTTGGCGAGCAGTTTTCGTATAATTTCTTCCACTTTAAGTTAATTTGATCGCGTTCAGACAGTGTTTGTTACTTACCTACCCGTAAGTTACAAATGTACAATGTCTCGCCAGTCCCGACTCTATTAACTTTTTGATGAAGTTCTGTCTGGAGTAAATAGCTTCGAGTTTCGTCGAGTGGCAACTTCTAGTAGTATTTGCGTATTGATAAATACGATAGCACTGTGGATATGGTACAGTCAGTGGTTAAGCTTTGCATAAAATTAAAAGCGTTTTTAACTGTTTGGCTGCAAAATAGGACGATATACATCGGTCGTCAAAACTGCAACACTAACCGACGGATTTTCACCTATGGATTTTTTTATTGACCTTATGCTTGTGTCGTAAAATCAACGTATCCTAGCATAATCGGCCTTGGGGAGAAGCGGAAACCTCAATCACACTAATAATATAAATGTGAAAATATATTTAGATGTTTAGATGTTTGGATGTTTGTTCCGCTTTCACGCCTAAACTACTGGACGGATTTGAATGAAATTTGGAGTAGAGTTAGTTTGTATCCTGGATTAACACATATAGTTTTTACCGGGAAAAGTCGTATTCCCACGGGAAAATCTTACGTAACGCGAGCGGAGCAGCAGGCGGACCGCTGTACTTCACATAACGATTGATAAGTTCGATCGCAAGCGAAGTGCGTGGTTCAACAGTGCGGACTGCTTCGAGCAGAGAGCAGGAAAATTAAACAGGATATTCTGAAAAGAATTTTACCAGTCGCCTTTCGGTTTTTTAGCCAGTAAACATGGGGACGTATATGAGCTGTTGATGAAATATAAATCAGATATTACAAAATTATTAGGAACTGAGATTTTACAAAATTATTCGTTGTTAAAGCTAGCAAATACCATGTAATGTCAAGAAAAGCATGTTCATGGTTGGCAAAACCTATAGTCAAGCATTTTCTAGGTATAGTTTTCGCTGGATAAATCATTCTTTCTCTCTTGTCGAACAAATTAATTGCAACTGTCATTGATGCTTGCCATTATACTCGGAATAATAAGACATCTCATAATTATTTTGATCCAATACCGAAGCTGGTAAAATACGAGTATTACTTATTCGGGACACCTTTATTGCTTCTTGTTTGAGTTTAACGGTTTCGACTTGGACCGGGATGTTCAGATATTGCATTTGAGACGTTCTTTTTTGGGATTATCTTTAAAATTACCGATAACGTCGTTGTGAGTGAAGAGAACTTTTGAAAATAAAGAACGTAAATAACCAACATTTATAAAACATTATCTTAGGTATTTCCTGTAAAAACATTATTTTTGTGATATATGTCTTTGTTTATCCGTTTTGTTAGGTAAACATCAACATCAACGGCCCGTTACAGTCTACTGTTGGACTATGAGTCTCCTCCACTCAAGTGGAGGGTTTTGCCATAATCTCCACGCTTGGCAGGCGGGTTGGAGATCGCAGATTAAAAGGTGACTGTATCAGAGAGCGCTGCTGCCCGTTCCCTGTTCAATGTGTAGTCCCTAAGTCGCCTCTTACGACACCCACGGGAAGAGTAGGGGTTGGTGACAAATGTATTCTATTCTGCCGTCACCACACAGCGCCATTGTTAGATAAATAAATATGTAAATACGCTTAAAGGCGCTTTTTCTGCACTTGTTTATGTTCATAAATTGGTCAATTTCATGAGCATTTTCCAGAAAACCTACTCATTTATTTTTATTTTATTTATTCGGAGAAAACACGGCCAAAGCATTAGTCAAAGCATTATAAATGACTGGCTAACCAAATATAGGTAGAGTGGAATTCCGTTGCTAAACGAAACATGTTTACCTGCACAAATTATCATGTACCACCTCAGATGAGCACACAGAATCCTGTATATTCCTTATTCTTGAGTAAATTTAATTGCAGTTGTTGACTTTTTCAGACCGGCGGCTGTACTTATTTTAATCATCATCACCATTTAAGACTAAATAATAAATAAATAAATAATAAGCATACTGGTGTCGATTCGGCATACGCCCAACTAAACTAAAATAAAATTAGCCAAAATGTCAATTTTAGTGGCTTTTTATTCGTCATGGTGTTAGATAGGCACTTAAAGTTAAGTTCAGTTAGTCGTTGAGTCAAAGACAGAAACAAAACCGATGGTCTTCGGTCCCTTTTCAATTAAAAATTATAGAAAGTGACAGGACTAATTTTAGTTTAGGCGTTCTACACCAGCCATCTATGAAGCAACTACACGGAGGGTGTTGTTGCTCTTAGAGCAATCCTTGGTTTACCCTGACGCGGGCGGTGTAGTGCGTCTGGCATGTTTGCCGAGAACAGGATCAAAAATATGACTGACGTCTTAAGGAAAATGAAATCCACATGCAACAAACGACTGTTAGCCTTAGATTACCATATTCTACTCTGCCGTCGCCGTGTGGTGACGGCAGAGTAGAATACATTTTTCATCAACCCCTACTCTTCCCGTGGGTGTTGTAAGAAGCGACTTAGGGACTACACATTGAACAGGCAACGGGCAGCAGCGCACTCTGATACAGTAACCTTTTAATCTGTGATCTCCAACCTGCCTGCCAAGCGTGGAGATTATGGCAAAACCCTCCACTTAAGTGGATGAGGCTCATAGTAATTTAATTTATATGTCAACACGGACAAGCTCCCCCTTAGGTTCATAGCAAAGATGATCTGGCTACCGGGTAGATCATTACCCCTATATCTGTTTTTCATCATCATCATCTCTCCTCAAACCATTGCCAAAGACTATTATAAATTGAAAGCAAAGATTTACACATACTGGATGATCTGGCTACCGGGTAGATCATTACCCCTATATCTGTTTTTCATCATCATCATCTCTCCTCAAACCATTGCCAAAGACTATTATAAATTGAAAGCAAAGATTTACACATACTGGAAATTAAAAAGTTATATTGGTGGAGCTAGGGACTCAATACTATTAACATGGAGATCCATCAAGATGTCACATGACAAAATATATTGTATGTTTTTTACTTGTATGTTTTGAAACCTCATTACTAAGAAGGTGTTAACGATTCTAATCAAGATAATAGCTAATACTCGTGACTAGATTGATCTCTGTAAAATGGTGTAAACAAAAGAACTACTAGACGACTCTAGCTAGGTAGAAAATTCAATCCACCTTTTTGCAAAAAATGCTACTCTCCGGTTTATGAGATAAGCACTTACCCTTTATTTCGCTGCCAGCTGCACTGTAGTAAACTTCCAAATTGCCCCTGACAAAAAGTCAATTTTATTAACATAATTCTTGGATTTCCATATTTTTGCGTGGCACAATCTTTTGTACTGTAAATTACTCAGACTCAACGGGTTCCCAGGAAAATTCATAATTTTGTATTTTCCATATTCTACGCAGCAATAAGGTTCAATGCTTACAAAATATACTTTTACGGTCTTGTGTGAGGTGAAACAAAGAAAACATAATATTTTATTGTAGGTAAAAGATTGATTAAAAGCTTTTCCAAAATATATAAAACTCTTATTTTTACGTTGTTCTTTGTATTAAATAAAAGCATCATCGTCCAAACGTCCATTCAAACGGGTACCCAGTTTACTGAAGTTTTAATCAGTTTTACTCCTAGTGGCAGTTTTACTCCCATGGATCTTGAATTTCAAGTGTTTTGTTTGTCTTTTTCTATTACGAAAAGGGAAGGTGGTATGGCGTTTTTCTAAACAGGATCCTAGCTAAAATTGCACGAAATAAACACACGTGAATGCGGAACAAACATCTAAACAGCCAACCATACCATTTTTTTAGTGTAATTACATTTTTATTTTAAGTGCTTTTTAAGACTTTAGAATACTATTATAAAACTGACGTATATTTGTGAATTATAGGGCTAGATATTCTAACCACATGAACCGAGTTCGGTAGCGGAGAACGGGGAAACCACGCTAAAGCTAATTAGCGTTCTCGTTAAAATGTTTCTTAACTCTGCATCAGACTGTCTTGAGTATTTTGTTTTTTAATTTTTAGAATGCGTAGTAAAATAGCGCCATATATACTGTATACTTTCACTAATCAGGTTACGTTTTTTAAAAGTAAGGTTTCGTAATACTCATATTACAGATGCGTACAATAGATTCAATACGTAGAAATATTTTATCATTTCTTTCATATTTTAATTTTTGAGGTAGGTAGTTTGTTATATATTTTGTATCTCTAATACTCTGAAAGTAGTCCAATAATGACCCCAAAGAAAGGATGTAAGTCCAACTTACACCCCAAGGGATGTAAGTAACTTTTAAATTCGAACCTTTCTTTTCACTATTTGCATAGAAAATTGTACACAGTTAATGGCAAAGGAAGAGATGTATACAGCCTAAATAATTCTACAATTAATATTTTTTCCAATAAAAAAAAAAACTAATATCTTTCAATTTAACCATGAAATAGTAAAAATAGGTTGATAGTGCGGGAATTTGTAAAATCAATACACAGTGATTTCAATAAAAACCAACTGAAAATTTACCAGTTTGTGTGTCAAATAGGGTGCGGCGCACTAATATGGCAAATATCAATTCCACCCTCACACTGTAAGCGCCCTAGCTATACTCGTGCGCCAAAATACTTTGGGTGTAATTGATCGCTTTCACCCCTCGGTTAACATACTATTCAAACACGTCTGTTTTTTGATGCGTTAGATTTCGCAACATTATTGCACCTATATTACACAAAGCTAGAATAGGGAATAAAACTGGAACTAAAATAGTATGTACCAAATGGGCGCTATTGTATAACAAAACGTAAAAAAATACATCTCACATTAGTTTGTTTTTTACCAATCAACGCCTTTTAGTTACAAGCCATTTAGTTCCAATTATATTCCCTACTAAACGTTGTCCTGTCTTAACTACAGTACGACAAGGCTTTTAATGAACGTGGCAAGAAAAGGAACTAACGCCACCATCTTGTGAAACGTCATTTTTGACGTGGTTGTGGCGTCCCCGCCTGCGTTCATTTAAAGCCTTGTCGCACTGTATGAATATTTAAAACGACTGACAGTTGTGTTGCTAAGGTGACTTTAGAAAAGAATAATCGAGTTATCGGCTTTCTTAAATTTTCTCATTTTCAGGGCAACTTTCAATATTTATTTTTTACAACCTTCTCTTGACAATAAAAAACACAACAAAAAAAAAAGAATTTGCGTAATCGGTCCAGCTGTTCACGCGTGATGCCGTGACCAAGGGACATAGGGAATAAAAGGAAGGGAAGGGACATATTAAATAAAAATCCTTTAATCTCCTTAGTGGAGGAAAATCTTTTTAGCATTCATTTTACATGGCAACTGAAGAGCCAAGTCGATCAATATAGATTTTTCTTTAATTAAAAGCAAGGAGTAAATACTCGAAGAAAAAGATTATTTGACTCGGACGTTCGACTCATTAAATGAATGTAAGCATCCATTTCATTAATCGGTTCCAGTCGCAAACAAATAGGCCCCAATTCTTGAAGTCATGCTCTTATCCCAATTTCAACGTCCAGCTATCTATTATAGAGAGAGCTATCTTTTTCATTTTTTGACTAACTAGCTGTCCGCCCGCGGTTACGCTCGTGTTGTGTAAAATTTTCCCGTGGGATTTAAGACTTGTCTCGTAAAAACGATCTCCATTCTAAAATTTCATCCAAGTCTGTTCAGTACTTTAGGCGTGAAAGCGGAACAAACATCCAAATATCTAAATATCCAAAACATACTTTTACATTTATAGTGTGATGAAAGAGAGGAGATACACGGATGATTAACATTTTATAAATAAATACGGTCAAATCACATTTGTCGGATTTCACGAATGATAACCTAAAGTTGACGTTGAGTATGACGAATGGCTTTTTAGCCACTAAAATTGACAGTTAGTCGTCAAAAACAAAACCGATGATCTTCGGTCCCTTTTCAATTAAAAATTATAGAAAGTGACAGAACTAATTTTAGTTTAGTTAAGTTGGGCGTATGCCGAATCGACACCACTGTCAGGCGTTCTACACCAGCCATCTATGAAGCAACTACATGGAGGGTGTTGTTGCTCTTAGAGCAATGCTTGGTTTACCCTGGTGGCGGTGTAGTGCGTCTGGCATGTTTGTCGAGAACAGGATCAAAAATATGACTGACCTCCTAAGGGGAGTTAAATCCGCATGCATCAAATGACTGTTGGCCTTAGATAACCATATTCTACTCTGCCGTCGCCATGTGGTGACGGCAGAGTAGAATACATTTGTCACCAACCCCTACTCTTCCCGTGGGTGTCGTAAGAGGCGACTTAGGGACTACACATTGAACAGGGAACGGGCAGCAGCGCTCTCTGATACAGTAACCTTTTAATCTGCGATCTCCAACCCGCCTGCCAAGCATGGAGATTATGGCAAAACCCTCCACTTAAGTGGAGGAGGCTCATAGTCCAGCAGTGGACTGTAATGGGCCGTTGATGTTTGTTAACAGAATTAATATAGACTACCCGTAAAATATTTGACGTTTTTTACGTCCGCTCCGGTGACTTAGTATTATTTATATATATTATTGTTTCGATTCAATGTTTCACGGCTCTAAATTAATATATCAATCTCCTATCCTTTTTTCACATTTCAAAAGCGAAAAGGGCGGACGAACTTAAATTAAGAATAAGAGCGTACCTTCCCGAATCAGGCCCATTGAATGAGAAATAATAAAAAAACTAAGTAAATGGCGTTCGGATGTTCCCCGGTAATGATAGACTCAACTAAATGAAGTGTTAGCGAATGAACCAAGTTAAATATAACTACAAGAAGCTAAGCAAAATTATCTTCGGAGTAATTAAATTTGTGTGGCGAAGAGCGTTAATTCGATTTCGGTAATACTTACTTATAATTTAAGAAGT
Organism: Carpatolechia fugitivella; assembly: GCA_951230895.1. Lineage (NCBI taxonomy): Eukaryota > Metazoa > Arthropoda > Insecta > Lepidoptera > Gelechiidae > Carpatolechia > Carpatolechia fugitivella. Next base: position 9,586,831 of record OX579660.1, read on the forward strand.
GGATGGTGGTAATGGTGGGTGTATTTCAATAATAAAATAGGTAGATGCTGATTTGGAACCATAACGAAAATGGATTGTACTTAGTATGGTTTCTACCCATTGCCGAAACTTACGGGCGCTTCGGCAAAAAAGTTCTCGAATGGCGACTACACACCGGAAGACGCAACGTGGTTAGGTCCCCACAAGGAAAAAAAAACGTTGAAAAACCCCTTCAGTCGTTTGGGTTTTAAGTATTTACATAATGATAATATAAATAAAAATATGTTTATCAGATTCCTTGATAGGGTTACCCTGTTGGATTCGCAAACGTTATAATTATAGCATAATAAGAGTACGAGATATCGTTGATCAAAATCGGAAGTCCCTGCGACTAAGGATCTAGGGAAGGTAGCGGGATGCCGCTGGATGCTGGCAGTACAGTACTATAGTATAGTTATTTTCTCGCTGCAGACTCGGTTGTAAAACTTCTCTCTTTCCCACTCACGGGCCTAATGGGATGACGCATCATCAGGCCCATGGGGCCCGTGGGTGCGAAAGAGAGAAGTTTTCTGCAGCGAGATGGTAACGCTACTATAGTCGTTTTGGTAATCCTTGCGGGAGGCCATTATCCAGCAGTGGACGTCTTCAGACTGAAATAATGATGATGATGATTTTTTCAGGAAACATAGGAAGGTCTCTGCGCTGACATTTTAAGATATTGTTTTCATGGTGATCTTAACTACGACAACCTCTTAGGTCTGTCGAATGTAAATTAATTCGAAAGAGGAGAGTATATACTTCGCTTTTCGATCTCATTTTGTTGGAATACTTTGACAGTGTAGAAAAGGTGTTATTGCCTTTAAATTAACTTCGTTTTATAACTTTTCAACGTAATTCGTTTAGGGTGAACATGGAAATTAATGTAAAAAAATGGTTCATTCAAGAGTTAACTACACTGGTACAATTTTAAACAAGCTGCATTAAAAAATATATCAGGACAGCTAATAAAGGACACTTTAGACCTTTAAAAATAAAATCAGTACGAACCCAAATAAAAATAAACTGTAGGCCTTTGTCATTTCATTTTCATTTATTCATTGTTAGCGAACAATAAATATTGTGTTCGAAATAATGTTAAAAAAAATTCCAAATTTATTTGAAAAGGTGTGTATCTTATGTTGCCTTCAGTTAGTCTTGGGCAATGTATTTTATATATTATATAGTATTGTGAGACTTCATAGCTGTATTGTATGTTCGCACAATGCCTCATTATAATAAGGTTGGTACTTAGGTATACTTAGCTGATAACAATATAACCATGTTGGAAACTTCAGACAGTTCCCGGTTTCGCGGCTTTATAGCTAGCTAGTTGATACCACTTCTACGTGATAACTAGAGATGCCGCTTATATCGTATGATACTTCCCACAATGTGTTATTATACATAACTTAATGATACAAGGCAAAAATTTAAGACCTTTGTTGAATCAGGAATAAAACGAGAAGATGGCTTCAGACTTGCTACAAAAATGTTTTCGCAATTTCTAATTTTATTATCATATATTTTTTATGAATTTTGTTATTCTAGTTGCAAGTCTTATGTTCGTGTATAGTATGAGCACTCAGCTTGTGTTTTATGAGCCTCAGCAAAAGTATTAGCGGATATTTCCCTCGCACTTGTGCACAGTATCTACGAAGTGAGTGAGAAAGAGAAATAATATAGTCACATGTAACGTAAGCGCTTATAACTTTATCCCCGACCTGTACCTTTCTATTTTAATAAAGTTATTGAGCTCATCAGTCAGTGCTCACTGTTTCTTTATACAATGAAAAAATATAATTATAAATATTTCCATTCTTTACAGATTACTACGTTTATTTACAAATTAAAAAAATTCTAATAACGAATAGTTCGTATTTTTTTATGGATGTATTAAGCAATTATGAGTTCCGTTCTATTTATTTATTTGAACCATTCAATACAAAGTGCAAAAATTCAGTACCAGAGACCTATCAAAGTCAATTCGACGAGTTTGCGAAGAAACGAACGAAAGTGGGAGCCAACTCAATTAAAGTTTATTGAAGTTTATGATATCGACTCAACTTCGATCGTTCTCGACATACTTGGCAAAAAAACGCCCTTTTGTAATAAATAAAGAAGGTTTCTGCCTTTACTCAATTAGCGTAACTTGTTTATGGAAGAATGGTGCCTCAGCATTAGAGGCGAACATTTTTCATGATTTATTTTTTGTTTAAAAACTTTTTAAGTCCGTTGAAATTAGGGTGGCGTCGATGAAAAGATTCGTATTATGTTTTGTTCACGTATGTTTTAGTTGCTGCGCTGTATTTTTAATTTTAATAGAGTCGTCTAATAAATGGAACGGGTCTGATATTTTTTGAACACAGTGCACGTCGTCGTGACAAACTTCACGTCGTGACAAACTTCACGTCGTGACAAACTTATTACGAACATATACAAATATTTATATAGAAATTTGTATTGATAGGAAACACACGCCGTGCCGGTTAAGCGTATTAGTCCAGTTTTTCTTCTTGGTGTGCGGATTGATAACATGACTAGTCTGACTAACGAGAGGTTTCTGCTTATGTTACATAAAGACAACAAAACCGCAAATTCTAGCCTTATCTATAAAAAATGCAGGGCAGTCAATCAAAAATGAATGCATTTTTTACTAAACTTCCCTTAAGTTAATGAAATTCACAAAATTATTTATTATGACTGACTCTACTAGGTCGAAAAGATAAATCGTGCAACCCTTTGAACAACGGGTGCATTTTACAACCGTACTTTCCTGGAACAGACGTGAAATGCTCTGTTTTAACATTTTAACTTAATTAATGGTCGTTTGGCAACTTTATCACTCCCTCTGGCCGCATCGCGTTAGGAGCTTAGATGATGTTTGAAGTTGATTTTAATCTTTAATAGTGTAAGTTGATGTTGTGTGTGCTACAAAGAATTATATCAATAATGATATTATTTGTACCCAGAAGTAGATCCCGAAAGAAAATGTCTTATTATACCTATACATAGCAAAGAGGTGTAATTTTGAGAAAAATTTATGTTTTTGTTTTCTATATCGTCACTGGAAAAGCAAAATTACTTATCCGCCAAATAGGCGATATAATTATCATATACTCACCGGCACATCTAACCGCCCACCTTTGTATTTCGGGTTAATTTTAAACTACGCTTATTGTTATATTACAATTGATTTATTGATAATTTTATGATAAATTAAGCACACTTAAATAAACGTAAAATTAAATACTTTTTAACTAACATCAGCTGTAACTAATAGAATTATAAAGAATCACGAGTATACCCTGAAATGAAGGGTGGGCGGTTAGTTGTGCCGGTGAGTATATAACTCAATATCGCCTATTTGGCGGATCAGTAATTTTGCTTTTCCAGTGACGATATTATTATTTTTTCTTTTATTAATTTGTACTTCATAATATAAAGTATTTTTCATACCATTAAAAACCGCTAGTTACTACCATTTAGTTTTAATAACGATAGGTAGTTCACTGTCTGCTACTTCCTTTTATCTCAATCTTGTCTCAAAGAATATGGAACAGGCTGTCGTCGTTTTTCGCGGCTTTTCTAATAAAAACATACGCGGTGACGTACGCGTTGCGTCAGTCACGTATCAGCCGTTACATGACGCGTGACGCACCGTATTGTGTGCGGAGGGAAACGCAGAGTGAATAATTTCGAGCAATCACACTTCTTACCCGACTTCGCGAAACAAAAGCTAGTGAATGCTGATAACGGTTCTGTACTCGCTCGTCGCAACATAACAGCTTGACTTTAATGAGTAACATTATCTGAGATGTTAACGCTTATGTTAAGCGCCTGAAAGTCTCAAGCCTCTAAACTTCTAAGTATCAGGTTTATGTTTGTCATATAAAAGTCGGGTAAGCGTTGTTAAGCTATATTCCATTTTATCTTTTATTTTATTGTCCGAATAAACAATTTTTTTTGTTAGAATATCTTTAAAGCTGTGTTTCTGGACCGTAATTAAAATATCAACCCATTTTTTATGCGCCAACTGATCGTGGCCCTATGGAAGTTGATATTCAACGTGGAATGCGGAAAACGATTTCTTATGATTCATTCGCTTTCTGTATTGTCTGTCCCTTTGCCGCGCTGAATTCACCTTCATTTGAGCAGGATTTCGAAATGCTGTCGGATATATTGTTACAAAAGAAAGGTAATGTCTACAGTTTTTTGTTTGAATAAGACAACATGACAACGTGGCGTCCTCACATCGTCCATCCTATGCCTCTGACATTTTCCAGAATAAGGGCGCTAAATCATATTAGATTAAGGGCGTCTTCAAACCTAAATCAGGCCATGTCTGCGTCAATAAATTGAATCATGTCTAGCCTGAGACATAATTTGCCTTTTTTTACAAGCTTTTATTTAGTTTCACCTGTCCCGTTGTCTGTCTGTCTGTCTGTCTGTCTGTCTGTAATCAAATCTTGCAAGTTAAATTTGATCCACTTCCCAGTTTCCGATTGAGCTGAAATTTTGCATTCATGTATAAATCGGATGACAATGCAATATTATGGTACCTTGGAGCTGGTCTGATGATGGAGACGGAAGGTGGCCATAGGAACTCCTCTAATACAGAACACAACCTAGTCGTGTTTGGGCTCGTTAGATTTGTCTTAACAAGATCTTTAGCCATACGTGATATCCAGGGTCTCATGATGGAGCCGGAAGGTGGCCACAGGAACTCCTTAAATACACAACACAACCTAGTCGTGTTTGGGCTTGTTGGTTTTGTCTTAACAAGATCTTTAGTCATACGTGATGTTCAGGGTCTCATGATGGAGCCGGAAGGTGGCCACAGGAACTCCACAAATACACAACATAACTTAATCATGTTTGGGCTTGTTGGATTTGTCTTGACTAGATCTTCAGTCCTACGTGATGTTCAGGGTCTCATGATGGAGCCGAAAGGTGGCCACAGGAACTCCACAAATACACAACATAACTTAGTCATGTTTGGGCTTGTTGGATTTGTCTTGACTAGATCTTCAGTCCTACGTGATGTCCAGGGTCTCATGATGGAGCTGGAAGGTGGTCACAGGAACTCCACAAATACACAACATAACATAGTCGTGTTTGGGCTTGTTGGATTGGTATTGACGAATACTTTGATACTAAATCAGACTCGATGATGGAGCTAGAAGGTGGCCATAAGAACTCCGTAATTAAACGACGCAACCCCACCGAGTTTGGGCCCATTTGATTTGTCTTGACGAGTACTTTGATACTACATGGTAACCAGGGTCTGATCATGGAGCTGGAAGGTGGCCATAGGAACTCCGGAACGACGCAACTCCATCGAGTTTAGGCCCATTTGTTTCGTCTTGTCGAGTACTGTGATACTATATGGTAACCAGGGTCTGATGATGGAGCTGGAAGGTGGTCATAGGAACTCCGTAATTAAACGACGCAACCCGATCGAGTTTGCGCTCATTTGATTCGTTTTGACGAGCATCTTAGTTGGCGTGAATATGCAACTCCAACAGATTTGGGAAAAAGTTCGTTCCGTTTGTTATGAATGTGGATTATTATATTATTATGTCTGATTGATTAGATGGATGCCCCAATGCCAAGGTGAGCACGTGCCGAGGGCTGAATGGTATGATAGTGTATAAACATTTCATATCGCTAACGTTGCGCCTCAGGGTACCAGGGCGAACCCTGTTGTACTGAAGCCCTTATCCCTCTACAATGGACCTCGGCAAGGATGGCATTCACATAATACAGCCTAAATCAATTCAATTTCCTGCTAAATTTAATTACGGCACAGCTGAAAGAAGAATGCTTCCGATTGTCTTGTCTTGGGCTTCAACTGTGCACAAAATGCAGGGAACTACTGTAGATCATGCTGTTATTTATCTAGGCTCTAAATTATTTGCTGCTGGTCAAGCTTATGTGGCTTTAAGCAGAGTTAAGTCTAGCAGGACTTCGAATCGAAGAACTTGACTGCTCCAAGTTGACTTCGAAGAAACCTTGTAATGTTGATGCATTAAAAGAAATGGATAGAATGAGAAATGTTACAAATAACTAACTTGTGATTACATAACTAATTTAAACATTAGTTTACCCTACTACAAACAAAAAAAATTAAATATTTAAATACAAATAAAATACATAAACTTTAAGTGCTCAAAGCAGCACATTATTATGTGAACGTACTACGGACTACATAAGGGAAAAACGCTGCTACGCGCTACTAACTACGTCGTAGTAAATCTCGAATTAAACAAACTAAAAAGTTAAAAATAAAATTAAAGAAAAAAAACCTTTTTTAAAAACAAGCTTTTATTATTTGTTAAGAAAATGAACTAAAAAGTTAAAAATAAATTAACTCTAATTAGAAGTATAACACTTTATAAGTTCATTGTAACCTTTAACGATAATTAAGCTTCTTTGTCTATGACAAAATAATTCCATATCGTAATCATATATTTTTAACACCAAAACTTTACACCTTAATTATTAAATCTTCCCGTTTTTATTACAGTCTCAATTTTATAAATAATAAAAGCGTGTTACATTTTGATGGTATAATTAAGCTATCACAATGTAACACGCTTTTTTATTTATAAAATTGAGACTGTAATAAAAACGGGAAGATTTAATAATTAAGGTGTAAAGTTTTGGTGTTAAAAATATATGATTACGATATGGAATTATTTTGTCGTAGACAAAGAAGCTTAATTATCGTTAAAGGTTACAATGAACTTATAAAGTGTTATACTTCTAATTAGAGTTAATTTATTTTTAACTTTTTAGTTCATTTTCTTAACAAATAATAAAAGCTTGTTTTTAAAAAAGGTTTTTTTTCTTTAATTTTTTATTTACATGAGCAGACACCCACCCACTCGAGTATTGCTTATAATTTCAATCATTTTACTATTTCAGATACGAATGAATTAAACTGTAATTCATTTTCATGAATAATATACTATACTTTTTAAATATCAATAAATCTAGGTTTTCTTTCTTTGGCCTCTTCCTGGCTAGAGTTCCTAAAGAAGAACCTACACCCAACAATAATCTCAATAAAAAAAAAAACAATTAAAAACAAACGACTAGGCAAGTGCAAATCTCCTTCCTTATTCATTATATATCTATTTCTATAATTTTTTTTTACGATCGAAATAGACTCTGCTCTTTAAATTACTTTAATAGCAGATAATTAATATAAGTACTTCGTCCTATAATAAAAAAATATTACATAAAAAAACATGTAATTTGGCGTCGCCTCGCTGCACAATTACCTTCATTATTGCCTACATCGAAAAAACATTTTTATTCTAATAAATTTTATTTTATTCTATTCAATTTATTTTTCAATTTTTATGGTCCGGAACGAAAATAACATTAGTACTTACCAAACGCATGTGAAAATATTCAAAGACTTTTTAAGCCGACAAACCCACACTGGGCAGGCGTCTAACTGCAAATAAATAGTAGCTGTATTTTAATTTTAATTTTATATTATTATTTTAATGGCTCGAGGCCCTCAGTAGAGAAGTTTATCAGCTGACTACAACAACAAAGGTATACAAGTTTAGCTTAATCTAGTCTAGTTACAGTGTTCGTAGCACTGTTGCTACGTGCTACGAAAATGCTACAATTATTCATCTACGAACATTCAAAAAGTTTTAGTAAGTATGTCCAGTGGAGAATATAGTAGCGAATCTATCCTAAAAACGGACGGACGAGGCGACTGTGCGATGACGTAAGAAGTTTATTTATTATTATTGTACATAAAATAAGTGACTAGAGGTCTAAGGTTTTTTTTATAGTTATTATGATCGATAATATATTTTTTGTGTTATCAGAATAGAACTTTTTTCAGTGAATCTTCTAGATGATGGTAGGTGGTACAACCATTGTGACAACTTTGAATAGCAAACGGTAAATAAAATCGGTGATAAAATCCTATCCCATTGAAGTGATCAGGTGCATCGCGGACATTTTAAATGGAATCCATTCAGGAAATGGCCGATAATCGATCATGTTTTAAGCGTTTTAGGACGATTGGTTTTGAAAAGCGTTTTACAGGGTTTTTTGCTTCAGGGATTATTCTAGTATTTGTGGGTAGTTCGGGATTAGTGAGAATCGCATCGGTTCACCGAGGAAACTTCTTAACTATTTATGACTGTTTCATTTGGTGAAGTATGAAAAATGCCACAGAAAATGTCGTTGTTCCATTATAATTCTAATCGTTAGTATTATGTCTTTTGCATTAGTCTAATGGAACTGAGCGGTTTGAGGACGAGGACACAATAGCAGAAGTGTCTCTTTATTTGACACTGGCACAAAGTTAACTAGTGACACGAACAAAAAAAAAAAGTGTCTCTTTAATTAATCTGAAATATAAATTGGTTTGCACATTTGATCAGATATTTTTTAAATTTATTTATTTAATTAAGGACATAGTTTTCTGCGCTTTCTGTCTGCCATTTCTTTATTATGGCTACGCTTCACACTGGTTCCATTTTTTTAAATTGTGGACATTGCAAATTTTGAGCTAATTTCTTTTTTATGCGTTCCTCTATTGATTACAAACAACTTTTATTGATTGCATTTTTTCAATAAACCTTGCCGTTTTTGAGAAAAAAAAATGTTAAACTATTTTTTTGTATGGGAGTGAAGTTATTAATGTACATAACTCAAAATTGCGTGGAAATGGCAAGCTGGAATTTGCTAGAATCGAAAGAAGGCTATATTTTCAATCAAAAATTTTTATGACTTTTTCAATCGTGTTGCGGTCTTCAGAGTTACAGGCACTTTTTATTGAATGTTTTTTTTTTTCAATATTATGTTATTTTACCATATTAAAATTTATTTTAGGGTAGTGTGCTGCATTAAATAACTTCAATGTACCCGCACTTACTTTCCCTTCAGTACTGAATTCACTTCCCTTCAGCACTGAATTCACTAATAAAAGACGGAAAGATATTGTGTGCCCACAAACCATCACAAAACATGCCTTCTCCACTAGATTTTTTGTTTTTCTAGGACCACTACTTTACAATAGATTAAATGCTAAGTTGGACTTTTATTCTTGCAGCTATGGTAAAAGTAAACAAATTCTCCAAGAAGCCCTTTTGAATATGTCCTACGAAGACACAGAGAAGTTATTGTTAGTCTTGAAATGATTGTTTTGTTTTATGTATCAAATTTTATATAGATATTTTGTACTTTTTACATAATGCCCTCTAATTTTGTCTATAAGTATACTAATTGTAGAATCTAACTTTTGTAATTTGTTATTATTTATTTTAATTGTGAGATTGTTAATTAAGACCAATTCTTTTCGCCTGAAGCACAGGAATCTTCCTAGTTCAGGTAATATGTTTTATTGTATCCCTATTGGAATGTTTAGTCGATAGTATTATATTGTAAAATAAGTTTCTCAATAAATTATTATTATTATTATTATTACATCAAAATGATCTTCACATAAATGTCTTGTATTGTAGCCTAAGCAGAGGGTGGAGTTTTATCAACTCTGTTTACGACGGGATACTATTTTTTACGAAGTTTTGGAAGAAAGAAAGAAAGAATTTATTATTTCTTGTACCTATTAAAATTATTTCTATATTATTTATTATTAATGTATTTTATTGCAAGCAATATTGCAAGTATTTGTTGAAATATTTACTTTACAACACAAAAAAAAGTGTTTTTTTTTTTATACAATTAAAAGTGCCTGTAACTCTAAAGACCGCAACACGATTGAGAAAGTCATAAATTTTTTTGATTGAGAATAAAGCCTTCTTTCGATTCTAGCAAGTTCTAGCTTGCCATCTCCATGCAATTTTGAGTTATGTACATTAATAACTTCACTCCCATACAAATAAATCGTTTAACATTTTTTTTCTCAAAAACGGCAAGGATTATTGAAAAAATGCAATCATTAACGTTGTTTGTAATCAATGGAGGAACGCATAAAAAAAAAATTAGCACAAAATTTGCAATGTCCACAATTTTTAAAAATGGAACCAGTGTGCGCTTGGCAAGCGCAATACACTATTGTTTTTTTTTTACCTGAACAAAAAAAAAAACGAGCGTCGTCCTTCAAACTAGTAATGTAGTCACTCCATTCAACCTGAGCGCATTGATATACTAGGTAAAAAGGCGTAGATAAGTCATACGCACTCAAAAAGCGGCACACCAAAAGTTGGCTAATTAGCCAACCTGAACTTAGTCACGCGTCGCTTTGTCTCTTTTTCGCACTTATGCTTAGACTTGCCGTCCTTGTGTAAGTTTTGTGCCATGTTAAGACACCGTTTGCCTTGTAAGTGACCAATAATGCCTTTTTACTTATAATATAATTGCCTGAGCGTGAATGGCGATCATCAAGAACAAAATAGTGGTCAGGAATTTCTAAAATTACTTATTTCTAAAATACCTACTAGGTGAGCGTGCTCCATCTTCGACCTTATCATCGGTTTCCATAAGCTTAGATAGAGGTCTAACGCAAGCCTATTTTTAGTTTAAAAAAATCTACCTACACTGCAAATTAATTTAATATAAAACTACCTGCAACTTCAGTGTTTATAAATTGTTTCTACCGCCTGGTGTTTTGCGACTCCGGTGGTGTTCTACTCTGGAAGGTATTTAATTATTGCAACTACTTTTCCGCTAAGTGCATAATGCAACAAAACGTATTTTTTGCTATAAAATAATAAACTTACGATCCTAGAAATGTGGAAATAACATGATAACATTTTAATAATTGTGTTATATTACTTTATTCTTCGATGGGTTGTTAAGTGTTGTTAAGTGTTTCCGGAGTCTTGGTGTATTCAAGGCAAGAGTGAATAGGCATCTTTTGGGTGAGCGTGTATCATCTTCGACCTCGTCATCACTTTCCATCAGGTGAGACTGTGGTCAAACGCGAACCTATTTTACATTTAAAAAAAAGTGTCTTACGACTTATACCTTTTGTATCGCACTTAAGTTACTACTAATATTTTACAATCTTCACAGATTTGCCAACAAACTTTTCTATTTCCGTACCTAAAAGTTTGCTTTTAAAGTGGTTCTTTGTTATAGACTCGTGGGGGTGTTAGAAAACTTTTTAGCTTCCTTCTAATGGACGTTGAACCAACAAAGCAGTCTTGTTCCGGCAAGCTGGTCTCAAACTTACCGGATTTCATTTCGAAATAATGAAATTCACAGAATCTGTGCTCAGTCCTCATTAGAAGTCAAAATTAAGTAGGCATCAAATTGTAAGTAGGCCAAATAGCTAATTAAGTACGAAATAATGGCTCTGTTGTAAGGATTTTCTGTTTGAAATTCTACAGTAAAAGCCAGCTTTTGTGCAACATTTTTTGAGCGATGTAGGTAATGAAAATTTGACCAACGATTCATTTATTCAATATACATTTAAAAAATACACAATAGCAACCGCTTCTTTTTCAATAATTTATCTTCATCATGGGCACTGAATATGGGTTGGTTTATAAGCAGTTTTACTTTTAAGACTCGACGCACACCATCGAAAGTGATGCAGTTGTGACGCAGACCATCGAAAGTGATGCAGTGGGGTGCAAAACTGCAGATCACAAGACCTCCCTTACTAACTTTCTAAATTAGTTTGTTTATTACATGTTTTACTAATCACGTACATAGGTAGTTATATAGGTATGTACAAGTAGCTTCAAAGAGTTTCAAGTTATCTGATCGGGAGGGAATTTGACTGACCTACCTACGACCTTGGATAAAAATATCTCTGAAACGAAAGAAGAAACTGTTCGAACTAGGAACTGGGTCACGTTACTCGGTCACGTTTACTACGTAGTAGGACTGATGTGATCACGTAACGTTACAGACACCGATCTTCTTGAGATTATAGACACATTTAGCGGGTATGATTAAATTATTTGCTTTTCCTGATACCACGTACAGTTTGGATCGTCCTTTTCCGGATTGTGGAGCTCTTACATAATATCTCTTCCAGTTTTGTGACAGAAAAGGTCTTATTTTAAATGATCTTAGTAACTTCAAGTAAGTAGTACGTGTTTTTGGCCTTTTTAACATAATCAAAAACAAATTCGTTCTAAGTAACTAAAATGCAATAAGTTTTTATTCGTTACAAATATACAAAATTTAAAAAATATAAGCTGCACTAATGGAAATTATGGTCTTAATATTTTCTAAGGTAGATATTATTGTATAAATACTTTTAAGTGGTATATCTGATAGTCAATTTGTCTTGTTCTGTATACTTGTACGTTTTGATGTCAATAAAATATATCTATATTTGTGTTGTATTACACTGTATAAACAATATAGATGAGTATAGATACTCTTTAATTTTACTGTCACTTAATACTGGATATTTACCAAATTTATACCTACAGCTGCGCCAACTGTACTTCCACCCTCTTTTGATCCATTCTGCAAAAATCTTAGCTGACGAGAATGTTTACTGTAGGGAGTTACCGTACACAGAGGGCGAGAGACATTTTATTTTTATCCCCACATAATTAAGGGATTTTTGAGAAATATCTCCGGTTTCTGAAGTGACATTAATATGGGGTTCGTAATTCCGTGACAAGGATACAAAGATGATCAAAGTGGCTCTTTAAAATCCTTGGTTTTTTTAGGATAGGAATTAGAATCTAAAGTCAAGAAGAATATTATGGTTTTTGTGGGTTCTCTACTTCCAAGGAGGTGACACTAAAATTACTTATGAAATGACGGACACTCATTTTGTGACAAGGCTATTAAAGTGTAATGTACCCGTTGCGTTTAACTTCTAAAATTTTATGACAAAAAGCCTTTTCCGCTTCTGAGGTGACTACAATTGATGGTCCGTAGTTTCATAAAGACCTTTGATTGATTGATTGATTTATTTATTTATTTATCGTACATACATAAAAAAACCAAGCCAAAGCCATTGCGATAGTGTAGTAATTAATTACATTAAAATTACATTACATAGCACAATACATACAATGCATTCTTTTATATTATTAGATCTTTGGTTTGTCGATTTTATTTTCAAATCACTAGAAAATTATGTTTTCTATCTCTTCTGTCAAACTCACGTACGTACAGTCGGATACGTAAGTGGATCCATATCACGTGCGTCTATACTATAATGATAATGAATCTGTACTGAACGTCATATTTTATCGGCTGCGCTCGCGTCCTATGTGTTAATCCAGAGTACAAACTATCTCAATTCCAATCCGTTCAGTAGTTTTTGCGTGAAAGAGTAACAAACATCCATACATCCAAACTCTCGCGTTTATAGTATTAGTAAGGATAGTGTGATATCTCTTAAAATGAAAATAAATTTTAATAGTTAATTAGAATGCTTTTAATGTTATAAAGACCGTCTCAGTTTAAAACTCTGTCTATCGCATTCCAGTTCACATAATTTCTTGTATTGGGGCTTCTATTTCCCGATATATTAGCTTTATTGATCGCTCGACGCGCTATTTCGAGCCCCAAATTCATTTAATGACAGAGTACCAAACGAGTTTACATTACAATAGACATGCAGGGTGGGGCAAAAGCCCGCCTGACCTATGAAAAATCAATAGACCACGAGTGATTGGTTTCTATATTGACCTCATCTGTTCGTTATTTTCAATTTGAAATTTGAGCAGAACTAGTACAGAAAAAAATCTTTTAGGGCAAACTGCGTTTATTGTTTACGAATGTCGACCGAGGGCAATTTGAAAATTGCTTATATTCCCATGAAAATCTATATTTTCTGATAAAATCTGCGGTTTAGTTCTTATTTTACTCACCTGAAAAAATACTTTCAAAATCGTACGAATTTTTCCAATTTACTTTACTTTATCCACAGTTTTACGCTATTTTGCGAGGATGTTGCTGGCTAAGTTCCGGCATTCTGTTAATAAAATATTAAATTAAAAAATAAATAGAAATTTGTGAAATTTATTTCAGGTCACATTGGTAAAGAAGAATACCAAAATAATTGTTTGTGTGTTTGCCCATCTTGCTAGCAGGTGCTTGCAGTAACAGAGACATCAACTTGATTTTACACTGAAAATATCACACTCCCATAAAATAAAACAACGCAAGCGGACAGCTGCAGCTTCTTCTAGATAAAGAAAAAAAAAACAAATTTAAAAATGTGTTCAATGTTTTCGTTCATCAAGAAAAAACAATGTATAATTGTTCCAAACAGAATAAAAGTATTAGTAAATTTTAAAGCCTTAGCATTAAATCATAAAATCCCGAATAATTTCTGCAAAGAAAAGTCACCAATATATTGAAGTAGGTTGGTAAATATTTATCACAGCCAAAGTATAAATGAAACACTCCAAGAAAATAGGAACTCGTTTATTTACATACGAATGAATTACAATATGTACATACAAGCTCAGTGACCTAAACCAACATGGCAACTTGAGCAATTTACTTAAGTATTATGTGAAAATGTAGGTACTAAGGACAAAAAAAATAAAAAAAAATAAAAGACGCTGGAATATTAAGGCTAAAATGCTTAAAAATCGTTAACTCGAGAAAAAAAAAGAATTTACAACCAAGTCCTGTCAAAGTAATTTTCAAGGCGTGTAATGCCGGGGCTTTGAGAAATATAAATTACAATTTCTTTCTCCCTATATAGGTGACCCTAGGCTGGGGAGAAAGCGGCCGAGAAATATTTATTTTCGTGCCCTTAATAAGAGGGCTCCTTCATCCCCTCTGAGCCAAAACTCCAGCATTTCCAACCGTTTTTTACCCTAAATGCATTTGACGAAAATTATTAGTTCTGGTTGTAGAACATCTCCTAAACATAGTCACAAAATGTAGAAAAAAATCACAAGAGTTAAATGAGCTCTTTGGCTAAAAAAATATTATGCATATTTGTACAACCTTATTTAAACTTACAACCTATTTCGACAGTCAATATCATAGGGCCATCTTTCACACAGCCCCTCGAGTCTTCACAAAAATATAAAGCCAACTGACCATTCCCTTTACAACATTAAAAACGTAAAAAAATATTCAAAATTGTGTCGATCCTTGAAAATCACAACGAGCCCTGTTTCCGTTTTAGACGTAACCTAATCACTAGCAAATATTTGATTGCTCAGTTAGTAGTATTCGCTATGGAATGTCAGGAGATGCTATGACTGTAAATCGTCTTCCGATTCGCTGTCGCTGGAATCTTTCAGAGCCTTATGGATCTCATCCTCAACCTCATAAGCACTATGCTTCTTTTCGTCGCTAGCTAGGGTCTTATAAGCAACGTTTATATTCTTGTTGTAATGAGAATTTATTCCCCATCTTTGCAACAAACAGGATATCGACATGTACAGTATAATAAAGCTGACAATGGAAAGTACAATAACGAGACCGATGTTGACTTTGTAATACCAGTTAGCGTTGCTTATGTGTGGCAAAACGGTTTTAGGGTAGCAATAGGCTTTGAGTTCCACGTCATTTTGGTTGAAGAGATCAGCGTCGTCTAGACAAGACATACATTGACTGTCGTGAGGACCAGAGCAAGTAGCACACGTGTAATGACAAGGTAGGCAGATACGTGGTGTCTTATTTACTGAAGGTTCCATATCGGAAGCCTCTAATGAAGTTTGCAAGTCTTGCCTCTTCATACTGGCAGAGGAATTGATCCCTTCAGAGAAATACGTAAGATTACGTCGTCTTGAACCCCGTTCTGTGAGAATCTCGCTGGCGTACGTGCCGTCAGGACAACGACTGAGGCATCCACCGTCGTACAAGTGCAAACCCTTCGCGCACTCTAATGGAAGAAAGAGAACAAAGATATTTAATTACATAAACAAAAAAGAGACAGCCGCCACCATCCAGCACCGTCTTCCATGCAGCTTGCGTTCTCTTGCAGCAGACAGCCGTCAGCAGCTCCAGATATTCTTAGTTCGCAGTATAGTATGAAGTAATGGAAAAGGTAGGGTAGATAAAGAATCTTGTCGCTGATCTCAAATAACTTTGTTTTGGTTCGCAATTCAATTTGATCAAGGAACAATATGCAAAAAAGACAGGAAAAATAGTGCACTTACTAAAGATAAACGGAAAGAAAACATACACAAGACAAGACATAGAACAAAATTTTTGAAATCAGACCAAAAAAAAACAAATTGACTATATTTTGGTGAAAATTATTCGATAATAAACGGAAACGGTGAATGTTACAAGAATGGTAAGAAGTTAGTAGAAAGCGTACACTAGGCAAGTTAATATAAAGCGAGTAATAAGCAAAGCAAACGTGCCACAAACATAAAATGAAACTATAATTACTTTTAACATAATTTTAAGACCTATTGCAACTAACTGCTTTAGATAAATAACTTATTACAAAATGATCAGAGACAAGACTCGTTTTCTATTCTAAATGAAAATCTGTATAAATTTTGTAATAAAAGATTTTTTTTATTATTATTTTCCGTTCACATAGTTTCAATATATACAAATCATGCATCAACATTTTACATTAATAAATACACTTCATTGGGCTGCTACTTAACGCCGATGTCGAACAATTTTACATTTATACAACAAAATTGTTATAAAAATGAGCTTCTTAATAGATTTCTTTATCGAAAGATAGTTATGAGTTTATGACTCTCGAAAGGGCATCAACCAAATTAACTAATTAAATAGTGCTAAGCCTAAACTAACTGAATGACAGTTGCACATGAGCGCTAAAATGCCTCCGAAGTGGTTTAAAGAAAATTAACTAAGTTTTTGCTGACTTTTCTCATTCGATTTTCATAAGTTGGCTAACTACCAGTCGATGAGAAATCTCGATCGTTCAGTCGTTTTTCAATTTACATGTGAGCAAATTTGTACAAGTCTCCAAATTTATTTATATACTGTTACATAGCTACCTATTTACATAATCTTTTTCATTATATTTATCCTACACCTAGATGGATTGGCAATCTCCGCTATGATCACAACCACAATGTGCAATAATCCTTTTTAAACATGAAACTACGGTATTATTTATTATACTTTCAAATAAGTTTCGATTTAGGATGTCGTCTAAAATAAAACTATACAGGTTTAATAAACTTGTGGCTCAGCAGCCGCCACGGAGCCGCTGAGCGCCACACGAAAGATGTAGAACAAAATAATATTTTAGGGTGTGATAATAAATAAAGGTAATGATAATAAATTTTGATAGACAGTAAAGATATTAAATTATGAATTTATATAGAATATTTTATAAAACTGAAAGATAATAACATGGTCACGTAAAAGAATGACTGAGTTCTTCACTGCAAGAGATCAGGACAAGAAGTGGGAAATTTTGCGGAAAAAAGACAAAATCGAAACGTAAGAAATCTAAATTTGAAAATGAATTTAAAATGAAAGATAAAGCTGCCAGCAAGAAAGAAAACAGGAAAGAGGACGAATGCCTCGCTATAAACTAGGTTATGTTTAATATACTTATTCATGTTTAGGGGCAGTGTTTATTTTTATTTTTTTAAGATGAAAACCTAGCGCCACTGCTGACTAGTATTTTTCGGATCATCTTAAAGAAAGTGCTTTCTCTCTCCCTTCCTTCCAAGAAAAATGCCTGACTTTATGTACTTCGTTGCTATGAGTGTAGTTATTTTGACTGCATCCAAAATCGAACTAACTTGAACAACATAATATTTGGCAATAAATTGTAATTTAACACAGAACTTATTGTAAAAGATATGTATGTATGTCAGTTACTAACATTATTAAATTATTACGTATTACTAACATTGTCACAATTTTCGGGTTTGTTACCACGGTTATATTTAATATTGTTACCTCGATATTTCGGAACGGTTACACGCTCAGTTTACTCGTGACCATGGAGCGTGCAACCGTTCCGAAATATCGAGGTAACATTACCGTGGTAACAAACCCGAAAATTGTGACAATGTTAGTGTAGTGAACAACCACGAAAATCTTAAACCTTTTGGCGAATTGTTCAGATTATTTCATTAAAGTTTTGAATCTTTTGAATCAAGTAGTCAATTCTTGAAAAATGTTATTTCATGAGATATTATGAAAAATATCGCCAAAACGCTAAACGCGGACGAAAGCGCGTAATCAATTAACTATCTAAACATTTCAATAAATAATTATTTTAGGAAGCCACACGGAAAGATAAATGCGATAACATTTGGTATAATTTCAAATACTTAAACTGGACTAAAAATGTAACTAACAAAATTGAAATGTGCGCTACCAGAATATCGCAGCTTGATATTACTAACACATTTAAGGGGTAAATTGTTTTAAGAGAACGGTGACTCTAAGGTCTAAATTAAGAACGGTAACAACTTTGTTTTTTTTTTTTTGTGGATTAGTCTTTCATCACCGTTTCTCTTAAATCTAAATAATATAGAATAATAATAGTATATAGTAAAAATAATACAGATTACACTTCTCTACTTTTAGAATCTAATTCGAATCATATCGCTGTGTTCGGGTCGCACTCTTATCAGTAAATAAGCACTTCAAGAGCAATAGTCGGATGTTAGCATCTGATACTTGAGAAATGTAATCGCTGCCAATACAGTAAACGACTAAGTCAGCGGAGAAATACAATGAAGCTATTATTTCTAATAATCGTTATTAATTAGGTGCTTCACTCTTTTTTAATACCACTCGACCTAACTCTCAGTTTTCATTTGGAATCCATGCAATTACTCGAAAATGGACGTTATTTATATGAAACCGTAAATATACAAATATTTAATATGTAATTGCACTTGTTCACTAGCTCTTAAAACTTTGCCAATTAACGAGTGTTTCGAAATGATACAGATATTTAATGAAGACGGTATATCACCGAAAACTTTTTAAATAATTTTTCAATTGAATAAATCTGCTTTGCAATGGATATAAAATGTGACGGAAATATAATACCTATAATATTACAGTACAATTTGTTAATTATCAAAAAATAGGTACTTAACTCAATAAATTACTAATATTTTGTTTATTCGTACATAATTTTATGAAGCGGTAACCAACCATTCTTTAAATAAATCTAGAAATATTGAATTAAAATAATTAAGTTAGTTCTCATAAAAATATTATTTAAGTGCTCATTTCCTTTCTTTATATCGCAAAGTCTAAAGTACCTATCACAATTTTATTATTTTCACATGGTGATGTTTTGCTGCCGAAAATAAATAAACTTTAAAATAAACTGTCTACGTGTAACAGAAAACTTATTTACCTACTTAAAAATACTAAACTGTGTGAAAAATTTTATGTCCTTTTAGAGTGTAAATGAGAAGATGTCTCTTTACATGATATATTTTAATAATTATGAGAGTAACGGACACAATTTTTCACACGACAACCTACAAAAATGTTTCACCTAAAATTAAACAGTATGAAACTGAGTTATCGTGAACAGCTTGTACTTATTTAAAATATTCTGTAAATTTTAACTAAAATCACATTATGGGGGAGTACTAGGATACAAGACCCGATGAGGATGTAGATGATAAGCAGGGAGCTCTCGGGGGCCTAGAGCTTATTGACCTCGAACATTCGACACGGCAAACGGAATTGATACTAGTACTCCTATGGGTATGTGTTAATGGGCTAGCAGTTAGTGCGTGGTCGCGCTTTAGTCGGGGCTTTCTACATTGCGTGTTAGGGAAGCGCAATGTGTCGGCCGCCGCGAGGAGCAGCAGCAATAGGCACAAACCTAGGCAGCGGTGCGGCGGCTGCGGCGTCGCCGTCACGCAGCCGCTCTTGTAGGGCCGCCCTGACTGCTGGCTCGTTTCCGCTCCCAGGCTCTCCTCACGAATCTATGGGAGAAAAAGAAGTCAGTATTGAACTGTTAGTGTCCTGATAATGAAGCGACCAGTCGAATTTTAGGAATAGGCGCACGCCCCCAAATAAAAATTGCTTGCGGCCGCTTCATGCTTAATCGTGTGTTAACCTTTACACATTTGAATGAATGTACGTGCAAATAAAATGACAGATTTGTTACCAAGTAATTACAAGTTTATTAGTATCTACTATCTCCTAACAACGTCTGCAGTAATCCATTTGTTGATTTTATTTTTTCTCGTTGTAACCAAAACAAAAAAGTGTGCTCCGAAAATTCTGCCAGAAATCAATGCAGTTATTCAAAAAGTTTGGACATTGGATTCGTTAGTCCAGTTCGCTCTAGTGAACGTTTTGGACTCCGGCTGGCAAATTGAGAAATGGAAAAAAATATTTTTGAAGCTACAGGAACGTAATTTATTTAAAAAAAGAATTGAATTTAATATTCAATTAATACAAAATTAATATATCTAGAAATGTCTGTTTGATAGACTCGTTATTTATTCGCTAAATTAATAATGTTATTCCTATCACCAAATTAAGCATTTTCTTATCTGTACTTTGGTTACTTTACTACAAAAAAAACCCAAAAAAAATGTAATGACGGATCTAAGTGATGTAATAACATCCTATGGAAATAAATTGACTTTGACTTTGACAACAACTACTTTGGTTACAAGAAAATTAATAACATTTTGCTTAAAATAAACGAACTATTTAACAGTGTTTATTTGTTACTAGTTAAAGTCACAAGTGACATCTACTTTCTTTAGTGTATAGTGTAGGTACTGTCGGTAAAAGCAATATCTTATCAGTACAGTCAACAACATTACAGCAGCTCAAGCTATACCCGTGGAAAAGTATTGGTGCAGCTGAGAGGCCTATGTTCAGCAGTGGACTTTAACAGGCTGAAATGATGATGATGATGATATCTGTATGGTAGTTTGGATGACGGACATCAGATCCAGTGCGTAAATTACCATACAAATAGTTCTACGACTACTCCGGACCGTATTTTCATGGATAAGATAGCTGTATTTTGTTGTTGATTGTAAGTATTACTTTTGTCAACATTACCCAATTAATAATTTACAAGTAAGGTAAGTAAGAGAGACGCGTCGTCTAGACGACATTTTAAACTACATTTGCGTACCAAATAGTTAATCCCAGTTCTTCGTGCTTAACATCAGCTAACCGATACATCTAAAGCAGGTGCGAGACAAAATATTTTAATACCATACAAAATTGCTGATTTTGTTGTTCCTAGTAATCGTATTTAAAAGACTAAACACCAATAAATAAAACAAACCAACAATAAATGAAAAACTGCTTCAATAGGGGATCGATCTATTTTTTTTTAATAAATCCAAACTTCTTAGTTTCTGCTATCGAACAGTAAATTATTTTTTGCTCTATCTTTAAAATTGACCGAGTTACAAAGGTTTCAAATTCAAGATTAGACAGTGATGTCATTTGTTAGTAACGCCGCCATATAACCTCCATACAAAAAATCGTTTTTGAAAGAGACAGGCATATTGAAACTTTAAAAAATCACTGTAAATTCGTTTTTCAACCGATTCTGTTTTTTTCTTCGCGAATCGTCTGTTACTAATCTATATTTTAAAAATAATTAATAAAATATGGTAAATTTAGGAACATTTACGCTCTGGTCTCTAGGTCTAATACCATTTCAACGTAATAATATAACAAAGTATTTTTTTTAAAGTGAGTTTATTTTGTAGGGCAATTTTTATTTTATAGTCTTACTCTACTTATCAATGCAGAATCAATTTTATTTGTAGTTTCTTTCCTTTTCCGACGTCGTCGTCGTATATAAAATAGTGCGGTGCGCGCTGTCCTCTTTTTGTTGATAAAAATTAAAAATGATAAGTAACGTTTTTATTTAAAAAATAATACGAAAAGATCCAGACGTCATCATCGTACGTTAAATGTCGTATATATTTTGTGATCAAAGTTTGATCTTCGATGTGAACTACTCAGCATAAAAATTAAAAAGAAGATAATTTCGCTTCTAGACGGGGCGTATCAATACAACTGGGAAAACAGCATTCAATTTCGTTCAGTGATGCGCGAACAAACAACAGGCAGACAGTCAGACCTAAAATAATTGCTTTGGCTTCTATTTCGTTCTCATACTTGTTTTTAAATATCTTCGATGTACAGTCATCAGCCAGTAACAATATAATTGTATGTACAGATTATTATGTTGGTCAAAAATAGCTGAAAAACCAAAATTTTAACGACAGCGACGTATTCATATATCTAGGTTTTAAAAAACTCTATAACAGGTGGTTATTGACAATACATTTATTACCTTATTATAGTAATCCCAGTTGAGGGGTGATAAGCGCTGAAAAGATGACGATAAATGTGTTAGGTATAGCAATACCTACACTCCTTACTCTGTTATTTAAAAATGCTGGCATGTGATAAATGCACACTGGCAGCTTTATTTTGTTCTAGAATTGTATTTTCAAATGATTTCGAAACATAGGGGGGCAACGACAGTCGAGAAAATTTTTGGATTATGTAAATTTTCAATGAATTTTGTATGTTACTATCACAGTGAACACTTTTCCATGCCATCGCCATTACAGTGAAACGTTAAAGGAAGCTATGAAGCATAAAATACTCGTAAATAGTTTTTAATATTTTAAAACACACGCCTAAAACTTGGATTGCCAGTATCCGAGGTAATAGCCCACAAAAAATAATAACCTAGATAAATTATTATTGTCAAAAAGGCAAACGAAGTAAAAATGTGGTCCAATAAAAAAAAAGTAATCTAAACTGATTGGTTTTGAGTCTCTCCTGTCTCATCCAACTAAGCTAGGCATTGTCTGTTACAAAGTTCATTACCAATTTGACTGCCAGACGTTTTTATCAGATTATAAGAGTGAGATGGTTCAATTCAATAAAAACGTTTGTGTACCTAAGTTTTATTATGAACATTAGGGTCGAATAATTTTAACGTTTACTACTGGTAAAAATAACACAAAGCAATAGTATTTTTTTAAATATGCGTATTGACAGATTGAATCGTTGTGCGTAGTGTAGTGTTTACTATACAAGCAGGGTTTCCGATTTGTAAAGAATATCAAACTAATTGGGAAAAGAGCATCGATGCTAGTAAATATGGGAAACCGGGAACAGATTTAGACGCGTAACATAACTCAATTATTTTAATCGATAAGGTTTTTTTTATTATATCGCTATATTTTGTTAGAGATTGAAAAAAACAGGGGAATTCGTGAGGGAAGGTGTTTCAAGAAACCAAGGATTTTTTGACAATGTTGTGTGCAGTCGGCCAAAAAATTGGTTTATTATACTTGGGTTACTATAGGATGAGCTCTGACAGATTAAAATTTTAAAAACTTATTTTTTTTTTATTCTTTTATTCATGTAAGGTAAAATACAAAAAAGTTGGCTATGTACTCCACTAAAGAAACTTAATGTAAGTTTATGCTAAGCGGAGCATCGCTCAAATACACATATTACAAATACTTATAGCTAATGAATATTACAGCTTGATTATAATCCAATGAAGTGACGTTTTAATATTTTTTTATACAAATTAGGTTTAGGATTTTGGACTAACTTATTTAGGACTTCTGTAGGCAACTCATTCAGGAATTCCAGCAGTAAATACTCGTTTTGTCTTTTACCATAGAAATTATTGTATTTAGGGAGCAGGTAAGTGGGTAAGTACATATTATTTCGTTTATTTATTTCTTTATTAAGTAAAATTACATACTGTTTAATGATAAAATAAGAGGTTAAGTTACTTTTTTTTTTATATTTTAGCTATTATGGTTTTTAAACTGAATATTATTAAAAAAAGTTGTTAACGTCGTATGAAAATTTTTGAAGCTGTCAGAAACCATCCTATAATAACCCAACTATACCGATTGAATGTCATGTACAAATGATAAAACAACAAAATACTATTTTTATTGGTGGATTGATCTGTCAGCTACCGGGCATAAACCCTATGAAATTCTTGTTAACTTACGAGGAAACTAAATCAAAAGTGTTAATTACTCGTTCTAAATGATTGATTATGGTGGGTATTTTAACTAGAACAGAACTATTATTACATCTCTAATTAGATTTTTATTTTTGGCTTGTAAACATTATAAAGTTTTTATTTGGTATTGTGTATATACGTATCTATTACATATTATTTATTAGCAATAAATATTTTGGAATCTACGAAAAGTTAGACCAAACAGTGACATGATAAACGCATCTCTTATGCTCTGGGGCACAAGGACGCGCACTGAAAAATACAGTCTTTGACTTGACTTAAAGACTTGAAATGCATTGTACTGGCCGCGCTTTTGTAAATTCGTCGAAACCAATCGATACCGAGTTTTAAAAACCCAGCAGCGTCATCTAGTAGGCACTCAACGAACTATTTGACACGACGACTGTTTACAAACTATACGTTTATAGGAGTGCTCGAGTGTAAAGACAATAAAGAAAAACGTTATTATAATTAACATCAAACGACTGTTAATATTTTCCGCTAACTGAATAAAAATATGAGACCCTTAACTATTAAGGTATTTATCGAATAATATAAAACTATACGTACATACGCATATTTGAGCGTTACATCGAATACGAGAACATAAACGATTCTTGATTAAATAATAAATATTGAAAGAATATGCCAGTAATGATAATGATAATACTAATAGATTAGTCGGTGAACTACAGCAGTTATACAGTCTAATATCTGAATCTTATGTTAAAATTAATAATAAAAATCGAGACATCATCACAGAAATCTGTATTTATCTGTATCTGTGTCTTGGTTCTGTCTGAGCACAGATATGACAATCTACGCCACGGCAGTTATATTACAAAAGTGTCAGAATTCGGAACCTAATAGTCAGTCACCTAATGCAGAAATGAGTGATGGTTTCACCATTCCGGGTAAATGTTCTTTCTACAAATCAGACAGAAAGGATAATAGAAAATATGCTGAAATGCATAAAATACAAGGTCGATCAGAAACCATTGCGTGGGTCAGTCATTAAGTCATTTTTAAAAATAACAAAGATTTTATAATAAATATTGCGTAACGGTATATATCTATTCTCCCTGAATTTTAAATAGTAGCAACGATAAACTTATTGAACCTAACAACAGCATAAAAAATGCTCCCAACGCTCTAATTAACAAAAAAATATGGCCGACCTTTCGGAACAAATGCACACAGATCGGTGAGGTGTAATTATTTCCCAGCACGTGTTTTCCATAGAGTAGAAGAAATAAGTAGGGCAGATGTGGCATTCAAGCGACTTTTTCAATATACTTTAACCTACCGTATGTATGGGCTTTTGGATCACTAACATAATTTTATAATGAAACCAATATTATTCAATATTATTAGGGAAACTTCTTCTTCTTTATTATTATTATTGTTCTGTAAGTGTAGTTTTATAGTTTTTTACAAGCCGTAACAAACAGCACGAAACGTCCTTACAACTAAAAATACAAGCAAAGATATCGTTACAACTAAATAAGTGTATTTCAATATATTAAATGATATTTAACCTGTGACAAATTATGACTAAAACAGATGAGTGAACATCACTTACCGTGTGAGAATCATGCCAGACCAGCGCTATGTCGTCCTCGATGCCATTCTGTGATTTCTCTTCATGAACGTCTGGTTCTACTGGCTGCTCGATCCAAGGAGGCACACTGGCACCGGCATTTGCGTCTGCATTGCCTCCCAGAGAATTCGTCTCCGGCGACGCGTCATACTCTTGCGGTGGCGTTTCTGTGCCATAGAATATCAGCTCCCATTGCGTGAGCGGACCAGCTGCACAAACAAATAAGGATTTATGACTCGTAATTGAATCCGTAGCGTGGCGTGTCTGCGTATTTTGGTATTTGGCAACATTGTGTGCGGTCTGTTTAATATTGTTTATAATAATTTGTTGCTTACAAAATTAAGTTATTTGCTTATGCCTACATTTTTAATGAAGGTATAAGGTTATCATGTGGTGTATTCAGATAATTAATACATTAAAAGCTGGACAATAAAAGTAAACAAATAAAAACAACTTCTACGCGAACAAAAGAATCAACTCTTATAAAATAACTGTAAAACGCTCTATCTACGTTGTTAAAATGCAAATAAAAATAAACGATACAATTTCGACGAAAAAACGAAATAAACTAAAATCACTACAAAATTATATTTGTACCAGGCAAACACGGCATGCAAGAGCTTCGAACTCCGGAACGAAATGTAATTGACGTGCAGACTCAAAACTAGGCGGCCAAATAAAACGCTGCAAACGACTCGGACAACATGCATCCATTTGCTAAGCCGGTAAGTACCGTTGGCTTGAAGGGGCGCCGAGTATATGCGCTGGATTTTCGGGTACTGCTCGAACAAGCTCGACATCTTGCGATCTCTCGCCTCCGCCAGCGGATCTGCCAGATCACCGCGCAAATTTAAGCTCAAATCCGGCGCTGACGTCGATGTCGTCTTCTGCGTCGACGCTTCCAAAGGCGACCTCGTCGCCGGCCGACTCTGCTTTTTCATGTTTCTATTCGGATTTTTCGAGTTTTTATTCTTCTTTCTTTTTACTAATCCTACTGTGTATGTAGGCACGATGGACACAGATTTCCCTCTGTTGTTTTTCCGTCCCGCCTGCAGGACGACTGGCCGCGTCGCGTTGGACGTGTTCTTGTTGCGGATTATTGGATTCCGGAAAGGTATGGGATCGTTTTTAGCCGCCGGAGTGGTCGTCCCATACAAAGTTAATGACCAGTCTTGCAACGTCGCCCGACCTGATTTCCAAATGAGGTTTTACAAGGCAGGCATTTATATTCTTAATGAGAACTTATAATAATTAATGAGACATGTTCGTTGTTATGTTGTTTTTATTCAATATTGACAAAGCGATTCAGTTAGATAATCTGAGTTACTAATTTGACAAAAAATTAAAACTGTTGTTAATCTAATCACAATTTGACTTACATCGTTTCCTCCTTGGACCTAAAAGCAAAGAGATCCTAAAATCGATGTATTTTTTTGGTAAACCATAACTTTATTAACGGTATGTTATATTTCATACCATACGGTATTTTGTCGACTTTTAGCAATAGTAAAGATTTTTATTACTTATAATTTATTTTAATGAAACATGGCCTATCTGTGAATCTTGTAGAAAAAATATTCTACTTTAAAATATATTCTTATTTGCATGTCAATAGAAAGGTACAGTGAGGTTACCAACGGTATTAATATTATCTTATTTACGAATGAATGACCCAGTCAATACTACTACATGAATGGTACTGGCAAATATTTCTGATGTCTGATTTCAATGACACAACTATTGCCGCGTCGTCAAAACAGTTGAGATCAGTAAAGTTCTTAAAATCCTAATCGAAGGTGTGTAGGTAGCAATTTCGGGGTAGCTCGCTCCGAAACTAAAACATACGTGATTGACATCTGGTACAAAACTTGATTGTTGCAGCCTCAGAATAACAAAAGACGATCGCTCGAGGCGACGCGCGTCAGAAGTCTTTGGTTGTAGCAGTTGAACGAGTTATGCCCGACTAGTCACTGTCCCGATTGGTCATCAACAAAAAACTATGCCCGATCGGTCATCATTTCGAAATTATTACTTTTATTTTAAAAATTCAGTCCCAATTGGTCACTATCTTCAATAATATAGTATTAGAATACAGTCATCATCCATTTATTGTCATAATCTGTCACAATAAATGGACTGTCAGTCCATTGGCCAGAGACCGACTATAAGTTCTGTTCTATTGTCCATATTCGGTTCTACATATGGCAAGTTAAGTCATCAGTTCAGACAATTTATTACATGTGCCTTTGGCGGCTCAATAACTCTGATACTAGGTTTGCGGTGTCGGTTATAGACCTTACAATGCACACGACGTAATGATGAGCATCGATTACATTTAACTTACCCATGTACCGCCCTTCGTTGGACACTTCTAATTGCCAGATGCCGAGCGGAGACTCTCCCCACATGTGTACTGACATAAACGGCCAGGATGTGAACCCGGCGCGAGACGAGTCGTGGGCTCTGCAGACAATATTATAAAAAATAAAAACAAAACGCCACTTTTCTTCCTATTTCTATTTTTTTCTTTCTAGATATTGTGATGTGTAAATATTAGATTATCGCTGCAATAAAACTCGCCCGAGGCAAACATGAGCACTTGTGTTTGACTTGTGTCTGGATGTCGTTCATCTAACTGGATATATTTATCTATTTAGGTTCGCATATCAATCAGTTATCTTTTACTATAATACAATCTCGTTTAGGGTCAGGGGATCATGAAGAATTTCAGGAGTTTGAATAAAGATTAATAAATATAAGAGCCAAGAAAAAATAACATTTGCATTTGCACTTAGGTACATAATTTAAAAATAATAAAAGTACTTCATCTCTCAGTTATCATCAGTTATTATGTCTGTTGTAAGTATATTGTAGTATTTATACACATTGAGTAGGTATATGTTTATTATATTTGGGTAGGCATATATAAATGTATTTATGTAATCTATTGGCATATATGTATGTATTAATTAACTATGTTAAATTCTAGTACACGTTCTTGTCATCCCACTTTAATTAAATGTCTCTCACAACACATTGGTTGGCTGAAAAAAAAACAAATGGAATAATAATAATAATATCATTTCTGTATAGTGTACTGTTGCATTAAAGAATATATATAGTAGATTTTCTGAGAAATTATTCTAGAGAACGTGAATCTACTCTACTCAGTCAGCTTTAGAAATATTATTGCACTAATATGGTTACGTTTCTCGGAAGCCGACTGTACGTGTCCCGCTAAAACTAGAAATGAATTTACAGAAACCATTTTTCATCCGGAATTATCCGGTGTTTATCTAGGTAGCCTATTTCTCCAGTGTCCTCTATATTTAGTACACTCACATATTTTTAGTACGCTGCTGGACTGAAATATGTTATTTAAACACAAGATATGTTATTTACTTTTATTTCGAAATTGGATTAATTTCTACTTTATTTCTGCTAATCATTCTAGAAAATAAAATTCTTTATTTGTGCTTGTCTAAAAATTTATATGGAAATCTATTGTCACAATTTACGGGTAAAGTCGAGGTAATAATATTAAATATAACAAACCCGTAAATTGTGACAATTTTAGTATATGGAAATCGTTAAATACTCAAGATTTTATAAATTGTTACACATGATTTCAACAAGCGAGAGTGCATGTGTTGTAAACTGTAAATGTCACTTCCGTATGGACACTCGCTACGGCCAAAATTGCCAATGGCGAAAATCCACCTTCATTTTGAGGTCATCAATATGCAGCCGACACGACGGGCCATGAGTTCGTAGTTTCATACCTTAACCCTAGCTCAAACTTAACTTAACTTATCTTACTTTTTTCTTTTTTTTCTTCTTTTCTTTTATGTAACTTAGCTTAACTTATTAGCTCAATTAGAGAAATACAACTACCAGAAGAGATAGAGAAAAGACTATTTATTATCGGCCAAGTCCCTTTACTAACTATCTAGGGACTAGGTAATTAACCGGTTAATTTTCCACCAGGCTGGTCCATGGTCTCGCTCTTATACACACAGCTTGGAGAACTTGGCTCAACTTTATAATGGCGAACTTAGAGATTGGAGTTATGTTTGTTTATAACATTAACATTAGGCTGTCCGGAACAAGGCTGTTGTAAGGTACTACACATTATGTTGGAGTGCACGAATGCTATGTGGGGACGCCGCCGGAAAACTGATCGTCCTTGCTCCACACTAAAGTGGAGATATCAAGACAAGAATCCTTGTGTCCTTGCTGGTGGAGATTACTGGTGGGGCCAACAGAGCAGAAATAAAACTTTTAAGGTTCATCCATTATCACTACACGTAGCTGGTTTTAGTTTTGTAGACTAGCCGTTAAAACAACCTTATCCGTTTACTATGAATAGTTAAATTCCTAGTAGAAGTAAAGTAAGATTTAAAAAGTTCAAGAAAATAATGTTAGCATACTAAAGCTTTCCATTGTATGTAGGTACCAAAGAAGTTAGACGACGACGCCTCGCGCTGTCAAAGTAACCATCTTTTGATCCTCTGAGGTATATACGTGCGTAATCAAACAAAATCCACCAATAAACACCAGGTCCAACAAAACCTTCTCATGAATCCTCGATCCAGGAGAAAGGCGTGTTTTGCTGAAAAAATATACCTAGATAGAAGTAGGGTTAATAAATAAAAAAAAAATCATAACATTACGTTTTACAAATTATTTCGTATAGCCAAGTCCGTGCCCGCTATATTACCGCTTCGGTAGAAATAGCGATTAATTCGTTAAAAAAAACGATTCGTATAGCTTCATCTGTTTGTTAACAGATGAAGCTATACGAATTGTTACTCACATTCAAACCTTAAACAATATATTAAAAATTAAATGCAACAAGGCCCTTGTACACATGTTATCTCCCAAACATCATCGGTTTAATTTTAAAATATTCACTATATTCATGAGCTGGGTCAGCTGTCTCTTCATAATACGGTTTAAACTGGCAACACCTAAACAATAAAGACGGAGCACCGTGAGGTTGTGGACAATGTGGTGAGCTGACCTCTATGTTTAACAACCGACGAGGAGGCGAGATAGCCTACCGCGCGGAAATTAACTTGGCGGGCTCACTACTGCGCGTGTCACAGCTGACACGTTTACCCTACAGAGAGTAAATAATGCAGCGGAGCGCAAACTTTTATGTAAAATGCACATTTTGTTGGGAGTGTAGTTATTTTAGTAAATTTAGCTGCTGCACGTGTCGTAACGAATTAATTCGGGTAGAAGAGTTAACAGCAAAACGTAGGTCAACTGTACCTATATTAAAACACATTCTTGTACCAATAAAAATATAATTAATTTTAAATATTACTTAACAATATTGAGATTAAATTATATTTTTTTCATTGAAATGTACCAAAATGATAGCTGTATAAACCTATATTAAATGCTCACCACTTTAGAGGAATGCGCGTTAGTTGACCGAGCGAGCGCGAAGCGCGATTGAAGGGTCTTCGTTTCAGCTTGGCCAAAATTGCTTTTGTATGTCTATCTGTCCATCTGTCGATCTCTTTGTTCTCATCTACAGGTTGCGTTTCTCAACCGATTCTCATGAAATTTTGTGAGCAGGATCGATAAATAGATATTTTTTGTAGAGTCAGTTTTTATAAATTTAAAAAAATTACAGAGCTATGTGGGTTAAAAACGTAAAAAAATCATAAATCAGACATTTAAAAAATAAATAAATACTCGCGAGGTCTACAGCTTACAGAGCCACTAGTTATGTTTGTTAGGTTTTTATTGCTTGGACCAAATTAATATTATAAATAGCATTCAGTTCTAGTTGAGAAAGTCGGAAAATTGCTGTGAATTTTCAAGAAATTGGAGAAAAATGCTAATTAGTTCGGGCAGCACTAATTGCTTACGCTTGTAATAATACTCTGCAGTTAATGATAATTAAATGACCTAAACTCTTTTTTAAGTATGACCATGCATTTTCAAAGACTTTTTTTTTACTATGATAAGCTATAGTCTATAGTCTTTGGCCATAGTCAAACACACATCTATACCTATCTTATTTATTACTTTGTCAGCCATTATGTAAAATGAGTTTGATAAAAATATTCTAGTTTCTAAATGTATCTGAAACATGTTATTTTTAGCGCCAAATAATCGTCGTTTACCGTTAGATGAACGGATGCAGTAAATGACCTAGTGCCTACGCTACTTAACAAATACTTTTATAACTACTCCGGACCGTATATTTTCACGGATTTGGATCGGACGTAGTGCGAAACCCCTCTTAGAGCTAATTTATATACCTTAGCCCATAGGAGGGTAAGACAGGAAAGTTCATTAGTAGAAACGAGTACACGTAGGTAGCATTTAAATTTAGTACCACTCGCTTTGCTACTAAAGATTGGTACAACGTGTTAGCTGATCAAGGGACTCAATTTGTATAAGATTGATTTCTATTTCCTTATTTTCCATCAATCGTGGACCAACAGTTGTTTACTTCCATGAGCTAAGCTACCTCCCGAGAGATTTGGCGTTATTTAACTAATACGTTCTACTCGACGAACAAAAGCAATTCGGATACAGAAACAAATGAACAAGCCTCACCTTGGTGCTAACAGAGTGACCCTGGTCCCCGCCGGCGACGTCAGTGCTATCCGGAGGTCCCCTCGTCTGGTGGCCGACAGGCTGACCCTCGCCTGGACGTGCTCCAGATAGTTCACTCCAGGACACGCGCTTACATCCAGCTGTAGAACGGTAAAAAAATTACTGATACCGCCAAAAATTCAATGACGAAGCTTAGATATGTAACAACACCCTATGGAAAATAACCATTTTGATTGTGTAAGTCTATCTGTATGTATGTAAGTCTATATAAGATATTAAGGAAATTAAAATGAGTTTGTTAGATCCTGTGGAAAGCAGAATTAGGTAATTTCTTAGCTAGGGAGTTTAGCTACAGAAATGGTTTATACACCGTGAAATAAAATTACTTTCAAACTCTTTGCGAAAGTTATCATCGATCCATGAAACTGAAAATATTTTCCTTAGAAATATAAGATGTCGAATAAAAAAATAATAACTAGGTCACCTTCCATAGTAAATCGATCAGATAAAAGGGCCATTTTTTGTTGTCTGTGAGCCTGTGTGCCCTGGAGAGAGTAGTTTAGTTTCATAAACTGAACTTTCTCGTACAGGGCTTAAAATTAATAAAATTCCACGGTGAATACAAGTCGTGCCTGACATATTTATATAATAATTTATGTAATATGTCAGGCACGACTTGTGTACCCTCTTCAATGCCAAAATGTTCTTAAAGAGAATTGTATTATTTTAATTTTATGAATCTGAGTTTTGTTAGAGATGACAACTAAAAGGGATTCACGCTCCAACTAACGCAAAATTCCAAAAAGCCGACCGGAATATTTAGGGGTTATTTCAAAATTCAATTATCTCTTTGATCATCAGACCAAAACTGAAGAAACTTGAAAGTATCCCGAGGGGCTGACTTTTCAATCTAGGATTACACAACTTTCAACAAAGTCTGGACCGACTGAATTTCATCTGATCAAAGTTACGGCACGACGCGGCGGCAATGAAGATGTCCAGAATAATATGAATAGCATAGAATGTTGAGATATACTTCGAATTTTCATGGGAAGTTCAGACAAATTTGTATCCATACGCTTGGTGTGTATTCAAAGTTGGAAACTCGTATATCAGGCAGTAGGTATAAACAAGATTCGTGACTGGAAGTTCGTGTATCGTCGTCTTCTCCACATGTTGATATACAACCTGAGAAAGTTTGTCAAGATAATTCAATATCAGTATGAAAGACCCCTCATCGAGTTGTTATAACTTGTGTTCTCGGATAACTTAATGACTTAGCAATGTTGTAATACATAACTTAGAGCAAGTTTGTCGAGTAGCCATTTAAGACACGAGATACAACTTCAATAATATTTGGTTTCGTAACTTGATAGTGCGTCTCTACACTCTTCAACAACGCAGAGAGATTGAAACGTATTTCAATGGGCTGAAATTTAGGGAAACTCGAATGTTTGATGTACATTTGGGTGGCAATCTAATAGATAAGTTAAACACAACCGAGTTTTTCAAGTGGAAATTAATATTGAGCCAATTTCGGAAAGCTTTAAGTAATACCATTTAAATTAATAGTAATTTGTCACAAAATGCAAATAACTGTTATGTATGATACCGCTTAATGATGACGTCAAAATTTACAATTTCAATGCCAACACCAAACGAACTAGCTTTGACGGGTTGTAAAACTAAAAATGGCAGTAAATAAAGGTACAACTTTTTTCCACACCCGCAATATTCATCCTCCCCTTTTCTATCTTACGATCACCGACTAGAAACTTTTTGACTAACCTGAAGCGTAACTGTGGACCTGGGAGGCACGGCCCGCTGTGACCTGGGCGCGGCCAGTTCGCATCTCCTCTGCGGCGGTACGGGGCGCCAGCTGCGAGCCAAGCGGACCATCCCAGCTGCATCTAGCAGTCCGTAGCCAAAGGAATGAGAAACATTTCTGCCCACCCCGTTCACTCGCCACTCTCCGCCCGTGCTGAGGCGCTCCGGCCTTGCTGTTCTCACCACTGTGAAAAATATAGTCGTCATTGTCACAGTGTTAGTTAAAAGACATCCTGGAAAAAAGTTATCATCGACAGCTCATAAACGTCCCCATCAAGGGGCTCGAGCCCACCCTGAATTAGGGCGATCAGGCCTTAGCCGACCACGCTGGCCTATTGTGGGTTTGAATTTCTTTGCAGAATGCAGGCTTCCTCACGATGTTTTCCTTCGCCGTAAGAGTGTTTTATAAAAGTAAATATGAATTCAAAAACACATGTGTTCATGGTGGGTATTGATCCCGCGCTTCCCGTATGAGAGACTAGTGGCTAGCTACAACATCACCAACACTTTAAATACTATCCCTAGGCTGTCATGACAAAGATATTTTTTCTAAGAAATTCTTTAGCTTCAGTTCTCATTAGCTTCTTATCATACTATGGCATACTTTTTCTAGTGCTCTACTACCTAGCCTATATGCTTTGAAGTTAAAGAGAGTTAATAGCCCTTTGCGACCTTTTAACAAATTATGTTGAATAATTCATACGACGGAGTGAAAAGCGAATAGGTACCCTATATCAAAGGAGGACAAGTCTTAACTAATAAACTGGAAATAGAAAAAAAGATCTCAAGTAAAATGTTTCATTTATACCTACCACAGTTATTTAAAAATATAAAACAGACTAATGGCTTTTGCGCAACCAATTAGGAGAAATAGACACCCACGAGTACTTGCCTAGATTTTCAATTTAAATAATACTACTACTACATTAGGTATTAATTCTGTTAAGTGGTTTCTAGAGTAATTTCCCAAAAGAGAAAATGCTTTTTCCTCATTGCCTCCGGTGAAATGAGCAATTATTTGATTGAACACGGTACCCAATTATTATTTACTAACTTTCCGCCCGCGGCTACACTCGCGTTGTGTAAGATTTTTCCCGTGGGAATAAGTTTTTTTCCGGTAAAAAGTATTTTATGTGTTTATCCAGGGTATAAACTATCTCTATTCCAAATTTCATCCGAATCCGTCTAATATTTTAGGCGTGAAAGTGAAACAAACATCCAAACATATTTTCACATTTATAATATTAGTGTAATATCTTTTTTTCTTCTTTATTCATAATTTCTCAGTCTAGAGAGAAATAGACAGTCCAAACAGTAACGTCATGAAAAGGTAATTTGATTCGTCCTGCTAGTGTAAAAATCTAATTTGTTGGTATAATATTGAAAACATAAAAAAACTTTCTCATGTACTATTTTTAACGCTGTAAATATGTAGTTGTAATGTAGGTAATATTAGTTGTGATCACATCACACTAATATTGTAAATGTGATAGTATGTTTGGATATTTGGATGTTTTTTTCCCTTCACGCCTAAACTCTAACCAAATTAGATGAAATTTGGAATGGAGATAGTTTGGAACCTCCTACGTAAAAATCTTGCATAAAGTAAGCGTAGCCGCAGGCAGACAGCTTGTATAACATAATTCAGAAAAGAGGACTGCAAGACATGCACAAATAAAATGTCGGTACGCTTTTTTTTACCTGAATAAAGAAGTCTGTTTATAACGATATATTTTATCTGTTTATTATTTACACACTATTGGTTTTCCTCATTGACATTAAACTTATTTTGTTTCGTGAATAACCGAACAATTCAAAGGAACCTATTCTCGTTGTACGGACACGATATGACATGACGACAGTCGCTATATCCTGCGTGAAAATGTTGAACATTTTCATAATATTGTTCGAGTATTTCATTTCACACCACATTTCAAAACCGCGCCGGCGCGCGCCGCTATGTGGTTTATAATATTATTATATTGGTTGCCAGTAATAGTGCACGCTTGGCTGAGAATACTCGTATGTGGAACCATAGATGAATAATAATAAAACATAACAATTTTATTTTGTTTTGTTATCCATTCTACTCAGCATCAATAGCTTATGACGTGTATGACCCACCGTGGAGCTCGAGCCTACCATGATTTAGGCCGATCACGCTTTTATATTGCTTATATTTGCGGGTCGGTTCGCTCGGTCGCACGGTCCTCTATATATGTTTCGACCCTTATAAAACATTTTATTTTCACCCATATTTTTATAACATACCTATGTGCTGCATATCCCTCCAGGTGAGATCGCGATTGGCCTGCAGAGCCAGTGCGCAAATCCCGGCGGCCAGCGGAGCTGATGCAGAAGTTCCTGTGTGGCCTGTCGTGCACGAGTGGTGAAGGTCTGTAGTCACCACCTGAGTCACAAGAAAATTATAATAATGACGTATTTCGAATAAAGGTTTCACACAAATTTCATAATAATTGTTTCTTTTTTTTAGCTGCCTATCGATATTAGAATACCGATAAGCTAGTAACGTAAATTCGCTCTCAACTCTATTTGCTATTTCTGTAGTGTGGTCAAAAATATTAAACGTTCTTTTTACAGTTTTTCATCTGAAACCATTCTGCGCCGAGTCTGCGCGTAATATTTACTTTTTATGAATAATTATAAGTAACTATAGTATCATCAAATTTTAAAGATGACGGAGATGTAAGACCTTATTATAGGTAACTATTGTTTTGACTAAGCTGCATTGTAAGCACTTTCTAAATAAATAACACCTTTGTTTAAATTCGTTTCGACTTTCTTGTTGGCATTTACCCAACCGAAACAACACGTGTCCTAATATTTGCTAAGCCTAGAGCGTTTACCGAGGAGTCTGGGTCTAGATGGACGTGTATTAAATTCCGATGTATACGAGTATACATGCCAGTCCGAAGATATTGGGTCTATTTCAAGTACTTACGTTTTTATTTTTTATTTAAGTTCATCAGTCCTAATTAGCCTTTTAAGATATCAAATGGATAGGACACCAACATCAACATCAATAACATCAATTGTTATGCATTTTTATTTACCCTCGAAATAATTATCATCGTAGCGCCACCAATTGAAATAAATAATTTACTTATTGTCAGTGACTTTGATCGAAATTATTGAAGAGTTACAAATATATTTTAGTTATTGTTTAACAATAACTACATAAAAACAATAACTGAAATATATTTGTAACCCTTCTATTGGCATTAAACACATAATAATTTCGATCAAAGTCACTGACAATAGGTACCTAAATGATTTATTTCAATTGGTGGTGCTACTGCATCTGATGTTCTCAGGCAAAAGGCATCAGACATCATCAACCTTTGGAAAATATTTTGCAACTAAATAAGTATAATAATTTTAATGAAAAACGAAGCCCTGTACGTCAGTAATGCGTACACAGAACGCACACATTATTTTATTTTTCAAATGGTTAGCTTTGAAAACGCAATCTTACTTTGTTTCTCTCTATGTCGGGGATTTACCAAAAAATATGTGTATGTGAGATAGGCGCAATTTTACCCAAAATTTATTGTTCTCGTTAAAACGGAGTGATACTCGCGCATACGCAAAATGAATGCTATACTTATTGTCGTATAAATCACTGGCATTCGTCTGAATCCAGGTAGGAGAGAAATATAACAAGAAGAACGCAAGATTAAATATTATGATCATTATTACTGTAAGGAAATGCGTAAATGAATTTAAATTGTAAGTTTAAAACATAAAGCAGTCTCAAGTCAACGATGATCAAGTAATTTATTTGATATGAAAATAAAATTGCCAACAACAAAAACAAGCCGTTTTCGCTAAAGTTCAATGACATTATAAAAGGGTCTTAAATCTCTGAGGATAGACTGTATAAAAATCCTCTTCTAACTTTTTCAAAACTTTGATTGTCGGTGTCTTTTCTCAAAGTTCCTACAATGTTAACCATCTTTGAAACAAAAAAAGGTTTAGGCATTTTATTTAAATGACATGATCTCTTTTCTTACCGCACTTCGATATTTGAACAAAAGGGTTATGAGCGCCATTGTTAATGTAAGGAACCGGTTGGCGACCACGATGCTATCCATTGCTAGTCGTGGAAGAAGGGAACAAACAAAGAAGGTATTTCAAGAGGCGCTGGATGTTCAAGTTTGCTTGGCTCAAAGTTTCATCTCTTGAATAAGTATGGTATGCATTATAGTGTCATTTCAGTATCCTACAATCTCCGGAAACGATGTTAATATCGGAAATCTCTTCAAATTGCTTTGGGTGAGGTGAAATAAAAGTTGCCTCACGTATTACAGAGATTGTTTTTCCTTGTTTACGAAATGGTGTATTTCTTTGTCTGGAGGCGATAAAAGGTATTTAGCTTCAGTGGTTTTATTTTATTTCTACATATCTTCTAAAAGTAATTAGATGTACACATATAGGTAGATAGAACTAACGCATAGGCCTTGGTAGAAAGTGTAGATTGATTAGTGACGAGATGTTAGTATAGATTATTATTGTTAGAGATTACGCCTGTTAACGAAATATCTAATAATTATATAGCGAAAAATGAAAAATAATTCATTCATTTTCTTTTTTCACTTTATAATTATGAGACGTTAGTAATTTGTGATTGATTACTACAGAACAAAATAATGGTTATTGCGCACTCGTGGTTTTTGCAGAAGATCATGTTAAAGAAGAAGGTGGTGGTGGAAACGAGTGCATCCGATCAAAAGAAACTGTAAATATCATGAAGATCATGATAGTCATACCGCCATCCATCACAAGGTTATAGAGTCCTTAACCTAGGATGGCAAGTTTAGAATGAATTGCACTTAATGTTACCGAAATATTTTAGTTACGACTGCCACATACACACCTGCGTGACGGTGCGTAGCGTGGCAGCAGAATGTTTATTAAACTTCTACGAGTATACCAGCTACTTTACAACTAGTTTATTGCTCTTTCTAGCGGCACGGCGCTCTTTGCCGATCCGTGCTCTCTGTAGTGATTACGCCTCTCTAGATCTAGAGATTTTGAATTACATTGCTGCGCTTAGCTCGCACTTACTCGTGCAATGACTGGTAGTAGCATCAATATTTACGCAAATGCTTGCTTACCTGCTTCTCATTCAATGCGCCGCTGCTGTACGTCGCCGCTAGCGTAGAGCTGCACATTTCTGAGTACCATGGCACTTCGCCCCTCTCTGTAGCAGATGATATGGACAGCGTCCAGATAGAGTTGGTGTAACCGTCACAATTACAGTTGTCCTGCTCTCGCCCACCGTTACCTGAAGCCCACACGAAGATAGAACCTTTGCCGTTGCGACCCTGAGGAGAAAATTGTTTGTTAGTAGTAGAAATAAATGATTATGATGAAATCAAAATAACCGAACCTATTTCTTGTTAGCGAATTGCCCAACTGATAACTGCTACAGATGCGAGTAGCTCTTTAACGCTAGATAATATAAATAAATAAGGTACATGTTTTGGTAGTATTAAATCAATTTTGCAAAGTCTGATACTGTTTTTATGTCAGAAACCCGGACGATATGATTAGCTAGGGATTGTGTTTTTAGACACCGCGATAGCTATGACGTCACGCCTTGCTATTTGAATAATGTACGTACATCATGCATTCGCTAACACATTGGTAAGTAGCGGAAATCGAACTAAATGGCCTAACAGATGGTAACCAACGGCCCCCACTATACCACCCACTAAAATAGCTTCCACACCAATATATTTCCTACTAAAATGCCTACCACTTTTATTTGTATTATGTGATTATGTTGTATCGCTATTTCCCACAAATAGTTATTTCATTAAATCACGACAAGACGCAACAAATAATTTTTCTAAGAAATACCAAAGTTTCGTTCTTATAACAAGAAATAATTACGATATTTGATGTATTTTGATATATTATAAAATAAACATAATTAAAATTACAATAAAATTATTTTCACGAGAAAATAAGCAAGATATTGCAAATAAATTAATAACATAATTATACCTTCTTTAAAGAAACATTATTTGAAATAATAACCAAGATGAGACTGCAAAACACATACGTCTTGAAAAATAAGTGAACAAAACATAGTAACATTTCATATAAAAAGTAAATGAACCGAGAAGATCTTTACAGAGATCTAGACTCACCCAATGAAAACCAGAAACGAAAGGCAAACACGTTTTTCTTTTTCTTAATTACCCGGAACGAACGAAAAGAAATATCGCATTAATATTTCTAAGTAAACAAAAGTGCTCAAACACTGTTTTAAAACGGAAAAAACTACATAAAATACAGAGTCTAACTTCACGTCGAGAGGACTTGACCATACAGTGGAAATAGCGGATGAAATAATTGCATCGTTAAAGAAATTACTCGGGTGTCGCCTGGTTAACGTATACCCTTCACTAGCTTACTATGCGAAGCTACACAGGACTTTAAATCTAATCGTAAAGGTATAGGGTCTCAAATGTATCGGCGTGGACTGGTAACAAAATTACAGTTTGCGAATTTAGCACCACCCGCTGTGACTTTTCATTAACCCTAGCACAAGCGCTATTTTCAGGGCTGAAGAGTGAAATTTATAAACTATTATTATTTTGGTTGGAAAGATTAGTGAATAGTAATTTTATAATATTTCGTTAACATGCCTCTCATATAGGTTGAAAGGTATAGGGTAATAAAAATTTCTTTACATGACATGTTGGTGGGTTTTGCAATACGAATACCTAAACTAAAAAAATGTGTAAGAAACAACTGAACCTATACTTAACCGACACACAACAAAAACTACAACATACACATACGCATGTTTTGTTGTCTTATTTTTTATATTATTATAATTTTTAAAAATATATTTTCTTTTATAAAATATATAAAGCTCAACCCTATGTTTTGTTTTTAAACTGTAGCTTGGACTACAATTTTTATACGTACGAGTTTTATAATTTTTCACTGTGAATCCGGACTGCTACTTTACAAGAGAGCAAAAAATTTCTGCTTGCAATTTTTCTTTTCATTTGCGTTTGGAGTAATGCTTATAGTTCTGTGCAATTTAGTTGTACGTTTGAGAATCTAATCTAATGGCTAGATGTTTCTAATAGCTTTTTATGAAATAATAATATGTAAAATTAAAGTGAAGTAAGAAAGTATATCCATTTTCATTCATGTTTTTTTTTTTATTAATGTATCTTTTTCCGTTATAATATTTAAATAATCATATGAAATTCGTTTCAGTATCTGGCTTTAAACCCAAAAAATATTATTTTATGTTTTCAGTTACTTTGTGCCCCCAATTCATCTTACCTCTACCTTAACGAAATCTAACAAAACGGTTTAACAGTCTTTTATTTTAAACTAATCAAAAAGCCATTTCCGAAGGCTGTCGTTTTAACTCTTGAAATTATTTAGTCGAGATCCAAGGTCCAAATTATTAAAACAATTTCAGATAAGGTCAGCAAAGGTTGAAATTCGCCTTTTAAGGCTTTCGTGAAATATTTTAAGGAACATTTAAAACGGAACAGCGATGGAGTGGCGCTCAGCTAATGGACGTTACTTAATTAAATTCCAATTTGCATTGTGTCCATTCTCTTCGTAAGGCAAAATTAATAAGTACTATTTAATTATTTTCTCCGGTAAGTAACGTTTAATTAAAAAGGTGTGTTTTTACTAAATGAGATCAACCAGCGAACATCACTATAGAAATGAAGTAATCAATTCTTACTTACTTACTTACTTACTTCAGTGCTTATTTAAAGTCTTTGTTAAAATTGTAAATGACAAACTTAACGTTGATAGTAAAATATTTTTAAGATGTTTATGTTAATTTATTAAAAACATTATAGTTTAGTTTTAAGAGTTTTAAAGTTGTGTTTGCCTGTAATTGGGTCTACAACTCGATTATTTTACTAACGTTACTGTTATAATATTTCTAAGATGTTTATATGTTGGCGAACCTAATAAATAAATAAAGTTGGATGAATGAATGAATGATGTTGTTATCGATCCATGAAAAAAATAAGTCAAAAAAAGGTTTATAAAAAATATTTATATTGAATGATCTTTAAGGGTTCCTATGCACTTTAAAAAGTTATTTATTTTAATTTTAATACTCATTTAATTTTATCTACTAAACCTCCAATAAAAATTGTCTATTCCCGATGTCCACGTTAACACGGACAACGAGAGTAGTCTCTAATTAATAAATAAATAAATAATAAAATCAAGATTACTTTTAACACTCAGGACAAATCACATTTAAACTATTTAGAAACAAAAAACAAAGCATTATTACAATGCTACAAATAAAAGCATTTTTCAACAAAATAATTCCGACAAATTGCCAACCGTATTTTAAACATCATAAAGTATTTCAAATCCCCCAAAATGAGATGAAAAGTACTAAAGCAGGGATAAGCCCTAGATTTCACTTGTTCGTTGTTTTTGTTGGCAGGAAACTAATTTAATGCTTGATATTAAAATAATGAATAAATGAAATTGGTCGACAAGCAAACACTCAGACAGACTGATCACAAAAGAACTTCTAAATAAATTGCTAACTTGTTTAATCAGAATACTCTTAGTCAGATGTACCGTTAAAGTATGACTTCAATAATTGTAGACCCAGCTACGGCGTAGTACGCAGACTTCTGCTACGGTGGCGGCGGCCGCGTAGCGTTGTACTTTCCGTGCGCGATATGAATTACATCTAAATCCATTCATGGCCATAGTAGCTACTCATGCACGTCACAGTTGCAATCAGATCGTGCGCGAACTATACTATAGTTGCATAGTTGTTCTGCATAGAACTAAATCTTGTAAGAGGGTGAGAGGATCAACTAGTGAAACAAAGATTATAATGAATCCAAACGCTATTTTGCCATTTCTGCT
Organism: Carpatolechia fugitivella; assembly: GCA_951230895.1. Classification (NCBI taxonomy): domain Eukaryota; kingdom Metazoa; phylum Arthropoda; class Insecta; order Lepidoptera; family Gelechiidae; genus Carpatolechia; species Carpatolechia fugitivella. The sequence goes on from OX579660.1 coordinate 9,629,646, forward strand.
GTAAGTGAAACCACAAAGTAGATAAAACGGCGCGGGGCCTCAGACAGAGAGTCCACTCAAAACAAACTGCCATTCGGCACATTCCAGGCACGCACACATTGACGTATCGTTTATAGACGTTACCACGCAGTTCCCAAACAGTGCTCCATAGCGTTTGCCTAAAGAGTGAGTGAGAGAGTGAGTCTGGCAAGATGACATGATTATTTTGAAGAAAGCGGAAGTGGCCCTTCTGTAAACCTTTTTATTTTGTGGCGAAACCTACTACGAATAGCTTACATACGAATCCAAAAACTTCCTTCTAACAAGCTGTACAGACACCTAAATTGGACATTGATAAGGTGATCCAATTTACTTCTAAGATAGTTTTCACCATATTGGTGTCGCGTTGCATGCACCGTATAGCAAAGTTACACCTTTCCGGCTTTAATATTTCCGGCGACGTAACTTTGGTATTCACTGGTAGCTGTTTATTTAAAGTATTAAAATTGCGGAAGTAAAGCAATATTAACTAATAATTGTGCGTGCCTACTGAAGTTTCTAAACCTCCAAACAGATAATTTTTACGAAGCTTTTTTATTTTGAAAAAGCTGTCGCAATCTTATTCGTTTATTTTGATAATCATAATGTAAAAAATACGATGGAAAACTCACACTTCAAGAAATGACAAACAAACTTTATACTTATTGTTAAGTAAATTAAACATAACTCTACTCGCTGGATGGTAACAAGCCCGCAATGTACGAGAAAGTTCACCAACCAAACGCCGAGCTTGAAATAATCCGACGCAGCGATTCGAGATCATGTTTTACGACCCATCAACTCCATACTAAATTATTAGACCACATGACGGTGATTTGTGAATACTGAGCGCATCCAATGCAGATCGTATGATATAGACAGATATTATGTCTCGCAGTAAATCGGTGGGTTTATATTCATAGCATAAAACCATATTAACATATCATCGGATATTGTTATTTAAGATAATATACACAGTTACTTCTGTATATTGAAAACTTGCAAGTTACAGTTTATTTTTCAACTCTCCAGCAAGTCAACTCTCCTTCAGTTGCTCTGGATTGAAAATAGATTTTCTTTCTTAGAAATGATTTCCTTACCATTTTCAAGTTGACGCGTAATGTCGCAGGCAACCTTTTTTAAAATAAATGTTTTGGTACTTTGGAACTTTAATTGAAATTATAATTTTCATCATCAATAATAATTTTTACCGCGCAGTGGACCGACAATCTGATGAACGTCACGTAAAGTCGCTGGATATAGTCAGCGTAGGACCGATCATCTTGGAGGGTTCGGGTAAGCACTCGACAGTTTCATCAATTCGCCAGTTTATTTAATTCATCTTTTTTATAATTCGTCAGTTTTAAGTAATTCGTTAACTGGTCAGTTTCCTCACTCGTCACTTTTGTTAATTCGTCGTTTTACATAGCTCGTCAGTATCTTTTTTAGACTGGTCTTTTGCTTGAAATGAAATGATAATGATGATTATCACATTTTTCAGACATACCTTAGTAACACCTTCAATGAACGCCCTAGTAGCCAGCTCTCCAGGGCCATCCACAGTCTTCCCGTCGTCGTCAGGGCCCCACGATGCGCTGTAGATGTCCACGTGTTGAGGGTTCAGACTTAAGGAACGTGCTTCGACTGCATCTGTGACGTCACCATCCAGCATTCTTACTCCTGCGGAAATAAAAGAACACATTAAAACAACGTATTTACTCGAAATTCTGTAAAAAATCTAATAAATAAAGAACTATGTATGTAATTTAAGTATATTATGTTATTATTTATTTTATTTAAGTACATAACAAAACTGGGTGTCCCTTAATTGGCATAATGTAATAGTCATAATATAAATCCGCATAACAGGCTTGGTATAACTAAAATGCGCATATTATTTGATTAGAATAATAATTAAATAGCATAACACATATGTAATCTGCATAATAATAAATTTTCATGATTTTGAGTTTTCATGAGTTTGTACTGCATTGATAAATAAACTTTTTATCTATCTATCTATCTATCTCTTTTCATTTTCATAATATTATCTAGTATAACTTTAATTTAAATCAAAATCAATTTTAATAATATAGTACCTAGTACGTAGTATATTAAAAATCAAACATAATCATAATAATATTTTATAATATTTTCCTATTTATAATAGTAATGTGATATACACGTGGTAAACATAATGATATGTTAGTTTTTGTCGAAAAGAATTTCCTAGCATTTCTAATAGCGTAAGCAAAAGATACTAAGCAAATAAACGAACCCAGGATATTTAATCATAATATCTCGTCGTACCTAAATCCTTAAATAAAAATCCCTTTCCCGACCACTAGCGTGGGTCTAACCGGGCTGAGTATTAAACTTTTGATCCTGGATAAGCCTCTGCGTGAAAAATGAAAAACGAAATACGACGGCTACTCGAAAGAGCTGTTTACTTATTCATGCAACTCGCCAATTAGTTCACCTGTAGGGTAAAAGACTTTTATATCTTTTCCTAAAGAGATTATGCTTTGGGCATTACTTATTCTCTTTTTTAGTTCAACCTCAAATCATACTTTTAAATTCTTAAAAATTTGGTTAATGGCTTTCTGACCTGAATAAATTAAAACCAAATCTTGCTCAAGACCGTCTATGACTGTCCCCACCAACGGGCTTGAGTGTACCCAAAATTAGGACGATTATACACACAACAAATTATTACATAAATATACCACATTTATGAAAAATTTTAAAAAATATTTAACTCCTTATTTCCATTACAAATTTTGAAATCATAATATTTTTTCTTTTTAAGAATTCTACCTATATAGTTCTATAAGACCTAATTATTGGTGAAGATAAAAAAAAAACCATTGGATTTTCTCTTTATGAAAGTGCACTGTGCAGTATTCCTCAAAATGTTTTCCTTCACGAACGTCTGAACTATATTGGCCGACATAGGTTTCTCGGACCAGAAGCAGCAGTCCACGCACCGGTTTTTTGAAGGAATTGAGCATGTATCGATAAAGATGACTAAAACAACACAAATCAGTTCATAGGACACAAAATAACTATAGTCGATGTGTTAACAGATTCATCATGATCGCATGACGCATGTAGTGAGTTATGAAGTAACATTGTAGCTTATTCATGTACATGGAAATGATAATAACTCAGCAGTCTCGAGTATGCACCATCTGGCGCTCAACTCAAACACGCCTTGTGTTAGCTAGTCAAATACAACCCATTTTCCCGCTTGTTCCGTGAAAATGACTCACGCCATTGTTTCAATTAGGAAATATGCACATTTTTTTAAATTTATTATATTTTTTATATATCTTGTTCTAAAACAATGTCTTCAAAGTTGATGGTTAGACAGAGAGGTCCGATGTGTCATGTGACGTTATTTGACACGCGGGTCTACATCCACTATATAAAATTTAGTTTTTGTAAGAGGGACAGATATATAGGTACTTGTTTAATAATGTTGTATCTACTTAGTTTTTCGAATAATTGCGATTCTGTTTTGATTGCAAGTATTTTATTTTTGTATACTTTCAGTCAAACCGAAAAAAAAAAGAAAAAAAATATGCATATTCCCTATTGTCAGTTCCGATAAATAGTTATTTGTTAGGTAAGAGAGGAATGTTGATTTTTCCTCAGAGAACTGACATTGAATCCAGAGCATGCGAAGGAGTCTATAATAGAAGCACGAACGAAGTGAGTGTTTCTAAAAACAGACTCCTGAAGCTCGCGAGGGATTCTAAGGTTCGAGGTGAGAATTAGATTCCTCTCAAACCCAACACATTATTTTTCACCTATTCCGGCAAGGAGATCATTAACTATTTACTTACCTACGTAAATATTGGTACTTAAAAATGTACAAGAGTTCTCTTATTTTCGATATAATTCTATAAGTTGAGATTTAATTACTGTATTTTATCATAATACTTTTAAATTTTTAGTTATTAAGATAAAAATAAACAACCAAAACAATAAACAAACTTTTAGGTTATAATTTTTTAGGGTGCGTTCCAAAATTGTATGAAAACCTATCCCTGCGTTCCGAGACGCGTTTAAATCGATTTTAGCGCACTCAAAGGCAGGCGAAACCCATACAATCTTTTGGTTATCTGATCACTGCTGACGGCGCTGACAGTTTGATTCGGAACACACCCAATAAAAAAAAATGGCTCACGTGAATTATTTTACGCGCGGATATATGAAAACTTTTTTCCTGTGTTCGAAATTCAAACTAATTTTCCTCTCTAGACATAAGAATGGTTTGCATGTCTAGAAATGAATAAGCGAGTTTCGGCCCTATTTTCGGGCATTAAAAGCCAACTTTCCGAGGTGGAGAGGTGAAAAAGTCTTTTGCATGTCATAGTAGCTTCGTACAGTAGGTTGTAGGAATTCTAAAACCGTTTGTGCAGTAGGGAACTCCAAACTGACCTATCGAGATAAGATTAAGATCTAAGTTGAGGTGCTTCTTCTTCTTCCTCTTCATCGTGTGGGATGAAAGGTCGACAACTGACCTCACAAACCCTGGTGTCAGTATTATAGAGCCGCCAAAGGTCACTGACATGGCTCGTGTAACGACTAGATTGTGGCCGGGACCAACGAAAAATCAGGTGAATCAGCCTGCAATGTCCTAACCAAACTGGGGAAAGTCTCAAAAAGAGATTTTTGCATGACAATGTCCCCACCAGGATTCGAACCCTGGACCTCCGTAATGAGTGTCTGCTCGGTCACGGAGGCTAATCAGTGCATAGCCAATAGTTTTACCACTCCGCAGTTTGTATCTCTGTCAAAGTGTAATAAGCTGAGATAAGCTAAACAAGCTTATTACACAGGGTATACTTTGTAGGTAGGTAACGGAACTACATTTCAGTTGATCTCAAAAATACTTAATGATCCGCGCCAGTTGTCAGTTTATCTAGCAATCATGATTGAAAATCACTATTATATTACTCCCTTTTATTTATTTTAAAGGAAAATACTCACGTAATTATGGAAACTTTGTCTTTCAACGTTTACTAACTTTGATACATATTTATTTATCTAAGCTTTACTTAGGAGGAAAAAAAAGAAAAAGTGTGTGTAAATATTTTCTAACGATTGAGGGCATATCGAGAATGAACCGAATAAAGTCATGTATGTGTGTGACACACACTTACAAGAATACAGGACGTTCTCGACCCACTAATATATCAAAGGCAGTCGCTCGCTTTTCCATTAGGTATTACCCATTAGATAACTTTGATATTCTTTAGAGAAAAAGACGTGCGTGTAGACGTAAAGATTAAATCCAAAGTCATTTTTGTGTAAAAAGAAACATGTACCATAATATTTCCTTTTGTAGTAAATTGTATCTTCTATTTTTATTGTAATACTTTTTATTTATTAGTTTCATGAAACAAAAGGAAGTGTCTAAACAAAAAGCGTGATTAATTGACCGAGCGAGCGAAGCGTCTCAGTTTCAGCTTGGCCAAATTTGCTTTTGTATGTCCGTTTGTTTGTTTGTTTCACTCTACAGGTCGCGTTTCTCAACCGATTCTCGTGAAATTTTGTGAGCAGGTTCGATAAATTAATCGATTTTTTTTTGTCGAGTCAGTTTTTGGAAATTTTAAAAAATTACGGTGTTATGGGGGTTGCCAGCTTACAAGGTCTACCGCCGAGGCTGTTTTCCTCTACAAGTCACATTTCTTAACCAATAAAATAAAATAAGATAAGACAAAATAAAATAAAATAAAAATAAAATAAAGTTTAAAAATAAAAAAAATCAAGAGGTTGGGGGGGGGGATGTTTGTCGAGAAAAAAAATTATTAAAAGATATATACAGACTCGCGAGGTCTACAGCTCACAGAGCCAATAGTTTCATAAAGTTTTATAAAATGTGGCCGATATTAACACAATACCTTCCTCCATGACTATACCAATATTCTAAAATACGATACTAGGAGCTACGAGCAATTGACTACGGCGTAGCTTCACGTAGCATTAAGCTACAGCGGCGTAGCTACGCAACTATGATGATGGAATTTCGCCAGAACGTGTTCCGGTAGTTACACGGAGGTGTTAATCATGTCAGCTAGGCATTGATAGACGAAGCGACTAAGCGAATAGTAGTAGTAATAATCTAGACTAGATCAGCTGACTGATTTAGATTAGTTTTATAGGCAAAAAACTGAACTACAAACTTTCGGCTTAGAGACAAATTTTAAGCCCCTCAGTGGAAGACTACAACAACTACTAAACTACGCTAATTAAAGTTCAGACTTCTTTAGAATAAAGGCTTTTGTGTTATATATTTGATATTTTAGGTATTCGATATTTCAAAATGTAGTGATATAAAAAAATAATAAAGTTTTCATTAAAACATCGCTGAATCAATTTTCAATACGTTCTATTTATTACTTGAAACGTCAGTTCTGCAAAACTGAAAACTTTTTAACTAGTACCATTAATTTTATTGCAATAAACTACTTATAACTTGAAAACGAACACAATAGGAAGAGTAAAATGAATATAATATATCACTTAAACTTCAACTGTATTTTTATATGACGTCGTAAAAGTTTTATACTTGAATATAAAAACGTATCGTTCAAGTTTCTTTATGTGCCTTTACAAGAATACTACCTACTATTTTGACGGTTTTGTAACATCGTTATCTGCTCATAACAACCTAACCAAGGGACTTCACTCGACCCTTCTCTAGAAAGGAAAAACATTTTTTTTTATTTTTTTATTATATCATCACGACTCAGCGCCCGTGTTGTTTAATGTGAAGTTTTTTTTTTCTCGGTAAATTAAGCTTATGTCACTATCCGGCCCATCAATCTATGGTATGCAAAAAATCATATTGTCGTTGTTCTGTAACTGCTCTAAAAATGACAAATCAACAAACACAATTCTGCATTTTTATTTCATTGGTATTTACTTTCACTTTCACTTAGTATTATGATTATTACGTAGAGTTGTTCAATTTCGCTGAATTTTCCCCCTTAAAGTTACCAACTTCGGTAATAGTAGGGTAACAGCTATCGTCAGAATAAGTACAACATTATTACCCCATATATATTTATTATCACTTCCATTTTGTATTAAGATTATTACGTAGTTAAAGTTGTTCAATTTTATTGAATTTTCTCCCTTTAAAATTGACTTACTTCGGTAATAGCACGGTAACAGGTATTGTCAGAATGAGTACAACATTATTACCCCAAATACTTGGAGGATGTTTAATATTGTTATGTAGTAAAATTATTCACTCCATTGAAACTGACTAACGAGCTGGCAAAGGTATTAGGTTGAATATTGTTCTATCGCTTCATTGTACTACGTGCTTTATATTATTAATATTTTTTATTACCTTCTACCTACTTACACAAAGTGTTAGCAAAATCTCACACAACCCCTCGGGTGGCAGGTCAGCTCATAAAACTAAACAACTTTTATTTTACTATTTTTATTAAATTCGCATTTTTTTTTATTTTCATACAAATAGACTCAATTAGTTGATCAGTTTGTACGAAAAGTGATTTTTCTTGAGATTTTGTGAAACTTATGGAACAAAAATGTTCAGTTCCATGGGCTGACCTGATGATGAACCAAACCAACCAAGAGGTTTTGCGCTATTTTGCTAACACGTTGTATAGGAACAATGGGTCTGACCGACGATTTCAGCTGAATGCCAAAATGTTCTATAAAAAAGTACAAAAAACACTGTAATTTTTTTTTTATATCTTTAAAAATGACTGAGTTATTAACTATCAAAGTGCACACTTTCGCACGAGGCGAGTGGTAGCTGTGACGTCATATTGACGTCATATGCACGCAACGCCGCGCCGCCCGCAAAACTGCTACACTGCATGCATATGACGTCACACGCTCGGAACTTCTCGCGGTCATAACTTTGGTAATATTGCATGTATTGAAGTGAAATGAAAAGTAATGTATGATATAAACTTTGATATAAGGCGTGTTTTAATGTGAAATAAGAACCTATCGGTGTTCTTTTTTGTACCATAGTAGCTCATACTAGAAATATAAATGGGTTTAAACTAGTACAATCGTTATTTATATTATAAAAATTATATCACAATTAGACCCGCTAAACCTTTATTAAATTCTTACCTCCAACACTAGCACCGAAAGCAACTCCCACAGCACATAGGGAGTTGTTCGCCGTCGCCGCGACCTCTCCCGCGCACCTCGTCCCGTGTCGGTTCGAGTCGATCATGTCGTATCGGGGCTGAGGGTCGGTGTCGTGGGAGTTCACGTCGTACGACGCCATGGGATCCTGTTGGCCAAATGTAAAAAGAAATTAGATAAACAGATTGGAGAGTTGGCTGAATATGTATAAAGGTAGCCTTCGGATTTTGGTGGTAACGAACCAGTAGCTGCGACAGACTGCTGCTCTGCCACACTGCAAAGAGCATTCAGATTTTTCAGATCGCTGATCGCAGCGACGTGCATCGTGCAGTAGCAAAATTTTTCTCAAGTCTCAAGCCTATAAAATTAAACAAAAGTTCAATTTCTTTTCTCAAAATTACTTTTTTATACTTTTTAATTATAATCTGATCAGCTAACCGAATCATGACTATGAATATTCATATCATGTTTTTGAGAATATTAAATGTTTTTTTCCAGTTTAATGAACTGAATGATCACAAGAGAGATTTTGCGCTATTTAGTTAACAAGTTGAAAGAAGGGATCCGCCATTTTTAACAATCGAAAGTGAGCTGCCTGATCGCAGCTGAATGCGAACTTAAAGGCCGACTTTTACTTCGACAAGTAGTAAGTTCGCCTCTTACTAGCATAGCGACGTAGCGTCGGTGGTCTAATGGCTACGGCCGCTGCCTCCCGTCCGGGAGACGCGGGTTCGATCCCCACCACGTATTCGAATTCATATGTAAGTTTTATTCGACGCTCTTACGGTGAAGGAAAACATCGTGACGAAACCTGCACACTCCTGCGAAGAAATTCAAAGGTTGTGTGTTTGCACAACCTTGAAGTCGACCAACCCGCACTGGGCCTAATCGCCCCAATTCAGGGCAGGCTCGAGTCCCTCGGTAGGGATGTATATGAGTTGATGTTGATGAAGTAGTAAGTTACTACTAAACCCAGTTAAAGCAAGTAGGAACAAAATTTTTATTTATTCAATTGATACTTGCGATTGTCGGCACTTGATGGAACTTGGTAGACATATTTAATAGAAGTCACTTTTACTAGTTCCACTTATATTACATTCACCCGACCGGTTTCGATCAACAGATCATCTTCACAGGGTTATTAATTACTTATTCTAGATCACATAGTTTGTCAATAACGACCGTCCAAACCAACATAAACAACAGTATAATTCAAAATATTTAAGTAATGAGGGTAATCACACTTGATTCTCCCCATATGACCGAGTGTTGTCACTTAATAAAAACTACCTTAATATGGGGTAAAAAATAGGGTACAAGGTACAATAATAATAGGTAACAAATAATAAATTTGCAATAAACAATTAAAGATTACAATATGTCACAGATCTATTAAAGTAAAATAATTGTAAAAATAAAAAAATAAAAATTGTATTTATTACACTCCACAAACAAACAAACAATAACACATAGTAAAATTAACTACTGCACAATTAATACATTGCAAGATTGTTTGTGGGGCATCTGGAGCTTAACTAAGCCAAGGCCTGTATCTTAGGACTCCAGGTCCCCCTCTCAGTCATCAATACAGTGCAATTTAACTAAAATAATTAAATTGTATGGAATGCGTGGTGTGTGCGCAAGTAAGTAAGGAGTGTGACTGTACCTGCCCAGTCCTGCGACAATAAGTCTTGGGGTCGGATTTGATGTCTACCACTAGGCAGGGTGAGTGGAAGTGTGTAAGTGTGTATAAAATAAAAGCGGGGATTTATTGATGTCTAATTGCTGATTTAGAATGTCATCTTTGTTTCGGCTAATCACTTTATTCGAAACCGGTCGGGTGAATGTAATATAAGTGGAATAAGTAAAAGTGGCTTTTATTAAATATGTTATTTATTCTTTATGTATGCTGTGTTCACTTGTTTGGAATGTACACGAACTATGATCTTTATAATAAGTAGGTTAAGGGAGTGTAACATTTCAGATTGTGGACCTAACAAAAAATAAAAACGCTAAGTAGAAGTCGGGTTTATTTTTCGGCCGCGTTTTGGAGAAGTGGACTTTGTAGTTGCGTGGTCGGATTTTCATGACTATACGAGAATAATGCAGTAGTCCTGAAGTATTCTTTTCTTTCTTTCTATTCTGCAGCTGTGTATAAGGAATACAAATGGAGTAGTGCACATTGTATTTGCTTGGTCTCGCCTGCCATAACTAAGCGAGGACGTTTCAGTTCCGGCGCCTCTGATATGTTGATACAAATATATTTTTCGTAGGCTAAGTGTGCAAAATTACGAAGTAGTATTATTACCATGTAATTTTTTCTAATGGTGTTTTTCTAATGGTGTGGATATACTGCCGACATGGATGATGATCGATAGGATAACCAATAAACATGAAACTGAACAGACAACAAACTAACATTTACATGTTTTTACAAGCTTTTATTTAGCTTGCTCTGTATGTATGTATGTGGGTGGGTTTGTGGGTTGGGTATGTTCGGGCGAAATATTGCAACTAAATTTTGAAGAACTTGCTACCATTGGATTTTGCTGAAATTTGGTACACTTATGTAACCGCGATGACAATGCAATATTATGGTACCATGGAGCTAGTCTGATGATGGAGACGGAAGGTGGCCATAGGAACTCCTCTAATACACAACACAACCAAGTCGTGTTTGGGCTCGTTAGATTCGTCTTAACAAGATATTTAGTCATACGTGATGTCCAGGGTCTCATGATGGAGCCGGAAGGTGGCCATAGGAACTCCTTAAATACACACCACAACCTAGTCGTGTTTGGGCTCATTGGATTTGTCTTAACAAGATCTTTAGTCATACGTGATATCCAGGGTCTGATGATGGAGCCAGAAGGTTGCCATAGGAACTTCTTAAATACACACCACAACCTAGTCGTGTTTGGGTTCATTGGATTTGTCTTAACAAGGATACTCTATGCCACGGCTTTAAAAGCTTGTTTAAAAAGGATTTTTAATTAAGCTTATTCTTTCATATAGTGACAGTCAACGACCAGAAAAACCGAAGAACTTGGTTTAAAAAAATTAACACTAGAAAAGATCGTTTCCTTCGTCAAATAGAATTAGTTTAAAAATAGCCTTTCGTCATTTCCTGACAAGCAGAAATAATATTCTACAATTTACACCTTGGAGGTAAATCACTGTAATAAGAACTCGAGCTAGTGGAATAATTAGTCGTAAACGAGAGCTTAATGGCAATTTAGCTCATACAGAATGTGATACTCAATTAAAGGATCAAAGCAAAAATATCAGTTTACCTTCAAACTGACTTATTCCAAGTAAAAACATGTTTTCGAAACACATGTGATATTCCTTTTCATCTACGCGTCAGTAAACAATAATCTATACCTAAGTATTATTATTATTATATCGCCTATTTGGCGGATAAGTAATTTTGCTTTTCCAGTGACGATATACTCTATTTGACCGAGATGCGATGTTATCATACTATTAAAATAGAATTTATTATTATCTACTTTGTGTAGGGGTTGATGAATTTACTCATCTATAAAAAAAGGTCTACTTTCGTCCTTGACAATAATAGCCATATTTCGTCCCAAATATCACTTAACAGTTTAGCCTTTGATTGAACCCTCGTTATGTGTTAGAAATTCAGCACAGCAAACTAAATTAAACACTTACCTACTTTAAATATTTTTTTTTTGGTCGTGTTGATGATCTAATTACTGTTAAATCAAACGTATTTTATACAAAGTAAATTAAAAGTATATTTTTCTAATAAAAAAAACCATGTGGTTTGGTTTGTGCAATCTGTACAATCTTAGAGAAAATTTCTGAATGAATAACAATGTTGCCATAATTCAGCAAATAACTAAAACAGTGTTGCTACATAAAAATAAAAAAGTTTCACATTCTGTTTGTAGCAAACACATAGTTAAAAAAATATTCTTGTTAACTAAGATTATGCAGAAATGGAAGTAACATAAATTCGAAGGTCTTTTTTTGTTTAAAACCGCCATTTTACTGCTTCAACAGGGGTGTCGATTCCCGCAGCGAAACTAAATTTAATCTTAGTCTTGTCACTTTCTGACCCACGACGATGAAAAAGGACAGGAGATTGTCAACCATTGTGAGCGCCAAATTTTATAGCGCAAATGTCAAGTTTTAACATGTGCCATGTAATTTTGAACGGCTTGTTTTAGGATCCTGCTTAAAATTTACGTTTGTGACATAAAATTTGACGTTCAAAAGAGCCGACAATCACCCGTCCTTTTTCATGGTCGTTGGTCAGAAAGTGACAAGACTAAGATTAAATTTAAATTTAAGTTTCGCTGCGGGAATTGATACCAGTGTCAATATAAGACCTACTAATTGAACATACACAGAAGGTCCACTTTTAGATTTTATTTGCCAAAGTGATTGTACAAAGGCCCAGGATAATTCCTTAAATCCAGCAAAGAGGTTTCCTCTTTGAGGATCCTCGTGGTTGTAAATGTTCCTCTTAATTTCACCGACCCTTTTTTTAATTTGGGGACTTTACGGGACACGTGAAAAGATCAGGGTTTTGTACCTGCAAAAGGTCGTATAATATAAAAACAATATCATCTATCTGTCAACGATGGTTGAAGAGTTAAGTTAACTACAGGATCTGAACGATATTAATTTTACTTTCAACTTATTATAATAACTTATAAGTTGTCTGCTAGAGGCATGAAGGGTCTTTCCGCTATCTACTATAATACTGAAATCACAATATACTTGTCTTATTATGAGTAGACAGGTGTAGGTAGACAAAACGATTAAGTCTAGCCTGTTGTAATTAATTTCAAACAATCTAACGAAGACAATTTTGCTGGACTAAGTAAACAAAAAGATATGAGTGTCTATACCAACACGTTTGGTCAATAGAATTAAAGTGACTATGTGATCGAAAAAACACGGTGAAGTGGTAAAGCAAACATTAATTTAAAGTGAATCAGTTAAGCAAAGGAAAATACTAGATAGCATAGATCAACTTATTTCAAAAAAGCTGATGGGTAAGGTATTCCTATTGATTTTTATGTTTTAATTGAGAACTAGCTTTTTGTTTACTACTTTGCTTTCGTGAATAAATCCAATCCAATTATGTGTAGTAGTTTTTGTGTGATACGCGTACATACGGACAGACCGACTGAAAATCTAACAATAGGGGATCGGACTACTTTTTTTTTTTTTATAAATCCAAACTTTTTAGTTTCTGCTATCGAACACTAAAATAATTTTTGCTCTATCTTTAAAATCGACCGAGTTATAAAGGTTTGAAATTCAAGATTAGACAGAGAAGCACATACCCACTTGTGACGTCGTTTGTTAGTAAAGCCATATAATCTCCATACAAAAAATCGTTTTTGAAAGAGACAGACATATTGAAACTTTAAAAAATCACTGTAAATTCGTTTTTCAACCGATTCTGTTTATTTATTCGCGAAACGTCTGCTACTAATCTATATTTTAAAAATGATTCGTAAAATATAGTAAATTTAGGAACAGTCTGATCCCCTATTGCTTTGCCTTCTTAAATAGTTTTGAGCCCGTAAATAGACGTTTATGACCTGTTGATGATAAATTAATTATTCTAAAAACAAAACTGATTTATTATTTGGAATTTGGGTAAGATTAACTAATACAGGAAGGAATAGGAAGGAAAATGATATAATGGGTCATTTTTCAATATATCTTTTTAAAACACGTCATATTTTTGACCTCCTTAGTACGGAATCATAGACGTGAGATTATTTATTGCAGTACAAAAAGGGATTACAGATTTTTTTTTAAATACACATAAAATATGTAATCTCCAGTCAGCCTTGTGTTTAAAACTTTTCAAGTGAAGTTCACACAATAAGCAGTTGTTATTTAAAAGTAAATAGAAAGAGCTGCTCCACACCGATCTTCAATAATACCAGTGTTCATTTTAATTATTGAGAAATCCCTTGAGTTGCGTAACTTAAATTGAAATATGCATTTTATTTCATGCGCCGCCGTTGAGACCTCGTCGAGTTTAATAATAGCACAGTAATAGGTAAGTAGGTAACTAAAGTACACGGAACTCGGTCAATTCAGTAGTGGTGCCCACAATCATCAGTCAGCAATTTAGCAAACTAGCTTAATCGACTGGCAAAGACCCAAAAACTTCAACTCCTAATTACAGAAGGACTTCAGTCTCGCCATTACTTCCAACAATGATCGCTTCTTAATGGGGGTCCCGATTTACGAACAAAACTAGTAGGTTCTTTGTGACTTTACCACTGACTGAAAACCTGTGGTAGACGCATCCAAAGAAGCAAAAATATTAAAATTGGTCATTATCGGTGTGATGCAACCACTTTGAATTGTATAATATATCAAATAGAAAACTGTATCGTCAACACACTAAAAAATCTGAGAGATGTTTCCCAATGTAGTTAAAGTGAAAATAATTTTTTCTGCTAACAATACTTAATTTAAATTGCATCGTCTATAGGTCCTATTTATACTTGCACAAATACAGTGGCGAGTTCATTTAATCCGTTAACTAAAATCGGGAAGTACAAGTATAAAAAAAGGACATTTCTATTGAAATAGTAAGAAGCTGTCATATCAAAAGATAGATGAGAGCCACGTGGCGCGGTTTTGTATAAAAGGACCAATTATTTTTGTCTTCTACAATACTTACCATAAAGAAAACTTGTCCGCAGGAATAATTGTTAAATATCTATGGTTTCATGGATCAAACTGAACTGTCTTAGATTTTAGCTGTAGATGATTTTTATCCAAACCATCATTATCAATTTTATATATTTTGTATCTGTCACCGTAAGATTGTGAACGCCGTTAGTTTATAATCTTACTCGCGATATTATAAATTGTAAATGGTTGGTTTCAGTTCACAATTTTCCGTAAGTTTATAATATCGCGAGTAAGATTATAAACTAACGGCGTTCACAACCTTACGGTGACATATCCACACTGAACCCAATTTACCAATCTGTGGTCCTTTTGTACGATATGAACATCACCACTATCGTAGTGGTGATTTGGCATTTGGCGTGTGTCCAAATAGGTCAGTTGCGACTATTTATCGTATGGATATAATGTTCTTTTGTGAGGATAAATCTTCTGTTGAATACCATTTTGACCTTGGCACACTCTTGCTATGATTTAACATTTATCCTTATATAATTGTAAGGAAAGATACGATTAAGCAGTCAATTTCTATAATTAAAGCAGTTAACTTCTTTAATTATTTTATTCATATTTTGCAATATTAAGACAGGCTAAAATCCCATTTGACTTAAGCATTTCAGCTTAGGTTTTAATTATATGCGCATTTATTTACACCTAATAGCTGTATTTTAACAAAATAAATACATAGGTGTTGTTGTTGACGCCTTGCATGTGTGCATCCGCACACACACTACGACGACAGTCAGTACCACCGCTGACCGCGCGGCTCGCGGAGTCGCCCCCTTCCACTTTTCCATTCTATCCATCTACTCGTATTGAACACTCGTTTCGCTGTTTTATCTCTGCTATTTTTTATAATTAAACTTGGAAATAATCAAGAATCTTCGTCTTATTCATCTTTATCCACAACCAATCTCACTAGCCAGCGTCCTTGTTTGTACAGTTGTCGTGAAGAACCCAGTTTAAAATAACATGAGATATTTTGATCTTCTTTAATTTACACTAGCTGTCCGCCCGCAGCGATTTTCTCGTGGGAATACGACTTTTTTCGTAAGAAGTATCCTATGTGTTAATCCAGGGTAGAAACTATCTCCATTCTAAATTTCATAAAAATCCGTTCAGTTGTTATGGCGTGAAAGCGGAACAAACATCCAAACGTCCAAACATCTAATTACCTAAACATCCAAATGTATTTTATCATTTATAATATTAGTGTGATTAAAGGTTTATTTTACGTCTCATATAATTAACTCGTCATATTTGACTCTTAAAAATATTAAACTTTTGCTATAAAACCGTTTTCATCATTATTGAATCATAAATAGAATGCGAAACTACGAGTAAAACGTAAAAATTGAAGTTTCTTTTCGATGTTTTGACGAGTCTTCGAATCACTCACCTATATACGATCCGCACGAACGTAAACCTAAAAGCACTATAATGCTCTCTAACGACAGGATCGGTCGCTGATTAAAGGCAGAGATTAAAGCCTAATCAGAGATGAAAGCTTTGTTTTAAAACAGTGTGTTTGCACAGTGAAGCGAGACAGTCTGTACTACGTCCATTAGTTCGTCTAGACCGATACGGGTATAGGATTGGTATTCAATCCAGCAGCAGTGCAGTTTGCCGAAGATGATCATTGTTTATAAGAAACAATGGTATAGGGTGATTTGTTGTAACTGTTTTTATATTGCTTACTGGATATAGATTTAATCACAACGAAAATAACTTATTTCTGTCTCAATAAAAAAGTTGGCTTAAATTATTTCTGTATGTATACTTTTTTAAGATTTATTTTGGTGTGGTAGGAAATTAAAATGTGCCGGTAAATCAAATGCGTCTCCCGTTCAGGAGACGCGGGTTTAATCCCCACTGCGTACCAATGTGTTTTCGAATTTCGAATTCATATGTACGTTTATTCGACGATCTTACGGTGAAGGAAAACATCGTGATGAAACCTGCACACTCCTGCGAAGAAATTCAAAGGTTATTGTGTGTGAAGTCGACCAACCCGCACTGGGCCAGCGTGATCAATTAAGGCCTAATCACTCTAATTCAGGGTAGGCTCGAGCCCCTCGGTGGGGACGTATATGAGCTGTTGATGATGAAATAAAATGCGTTAAAATTTGTTTATTCAAAGTGTTAAAAGAGAGTATTGCTTATCTATGCAAAAAGATGATTATACCAAATGCGTTTACGCATCTTTAAAATATGACTTTTAATTTTATGCGACCCAACATATTTTATTGAAGTTATAAAATATTAGTTTTGCTCTATTATGATGAACTCATTGTAAATGTACCCGTACATTATTTTTTATTTCATCCTCGTAAATTTAATAGTAGTTCCTGCACAGTCGCGAATCTCTTTCATTGGAGTTGGTGTTGTGATGTCTCCGCCAGCGACCCAATTACCTATTTTTCGAACGGGAGTGAAATTAAAGCCCGGCCGGGAGATGAATCGTGTAATTTGAAACTCGGCTTTGTACCTAAAACGAAAGGGAGGAGGGGGGAGTGAGCATAACATTATCTTATAGTGGGACAAAAATAACAATGAAAAGAACTAAAAAAGCGAGAACGCTGCTGATTAAGATTATAAATATTTATTATAGTTTTACAAATAAAATAAAAAAACTAAATTCAATACGTAGATGTTGTTATTGTTTTAATGTATGTTGTTATTGTTATAATAAGTTTTTGTATTAAGTTGTTTTTTTTTTTAATTTAGAACTAGCGGTCCGCCCGCGGCTACGTTCGCGTTATGTAAGATTTTTCCGTGGGAATAGGAGTTTTTCCCGTAAACTATCTCCATTCCAAATTTTATCCAAATATTTTTCACATTTATTAAATTAGTGTGATAGAGAGATAGTTTAGCTTATCAATTACATTTTTTTCTTATACTTTTTAAATCATACCTATAATATTAACATGCAGAAACAATAGGGTATGGACAATGTTATTGAAAATTTTAACTCTACAGGTCCCTCACTCTAATTTATGAAAATAGTTACAAGAAGCTGCAACGACACTAATCAATTACACTTAACAATTGGGAATTTGTATTTTGTAAAAAAAAAATATGCATTTTAAAAAAATCTTTACCTCACTTCTGCCACAACGTTCCTAGTTCCATGTTTACTAACACTAGCTACAGGGTGTCCCTTTTAACGCACAAGACTCTTGTTCCAGTTTCGATCCAAACCGTTCTGATTGAGGTGTGGGCTCTGAATCCATTACACGGTAATGTACACGTTAATACGTTTACACTCGTCAAACACTGACCTCTAAATTCTAGGGCGTTGTTGGGCTGAATATCCCGTTTGAAATTACAGTTGTTGCGCTTTAAAACTAAACTTTACATTTCGTTTAATAATTTTGATAGTACTTTTTTTACCTACCTACTGCTAAAGCATAAAATACAGCGCAAAATTAATTTTTGGTAGAGCGTAAGGCTCAAACCCCTAGTTTATGGCTACGACACTAGAAATAGCGAGAAAAAAGATTCATTTTCAATAAACGAAATATAAAAAAAAAAAATACTGAGCGTAACATAATTTTGACATGCGAGTTAGTAAATATTGTACCATCGGGTGATCGGTTTTATAGAGCGTTGTCTTTCTCGCACGTAGCATTAACTGTACCTATAAATATTGGTTCCTTCAACCGCAATCTATACATAATAATAAAATTGCAACAAGCCGAAGACTGTTTATAAAAAAAAATGAAGGTTCTTTGTAACAGCAATAGAAACCAAAACCATTAGAATTTTTGTTTGTTAGTCTGTGTGTTTGTGCGCACATCTTACTTATAAAAACTACTGCACGGGATTGAATTCAGTTTTTACCATAGATATAAAAAAAACTAAGTCTATGGTTTTTACGGTTGTTGCTGGAAGTCTCACTTAAAAACTATTGTTTACTTCATCTTAATACGCCGTTGCCTAGAAACCGAGTTAACTGGACTAGATCCACGATGGATCTTGACAATGGATCTACTGAGAGTTTGGAGTCCCATTTTTTGTGAAAAAAGAAGTCGTCTCGGATATAGAAATTTTATCAGACGCTAGTACTAGACAGCTAAAACTGCTATAAGTTCTAAAATGGGACAATCGAATGGCATATCTCAAGAGGTTGTCAATAGTTCAGCTTACTAGTACATAACTTAATAGTGGTTAGTACCATCAAAATACCCACAACCGGTCCCAAATTACGGTTCAACGTCTCCTAGAACCAAAATCATGAACTCATTCAGTGTCGTAAATTAATAATTATGCGACTGAATATTTAGAACGGTTTTGTTGTTTATTGTGGTATTTCGTTGGGTATTTCTCAGTAAGTAATTAGTTCTCTTTGGATATTACAAACATCTGGAATGTAAAGGTTCCTTGTTAAATAATAGAACAGCGAATAATTTATTTTTAGATGTAAAACGGACTGTTTTCTTCACTGGACAATTTATTGTATTCAATAGGTTATCCATAACTGTTAAATTTGATAGGTTTCTATATTGAATAAATAAAATAAACACATCTTTCTGAAACGTCTGATTTCCTATAACGAACAGAATTAACTACGCTGTTTCAGGAGGAATGACAATTTTGGGTTTGTTTTGCAACTTCTTCAAGAAATTCTATTGTTGCAGCTTACTTATACATTTTTGTCCTTTAGTTAATTCATTTATGCAATGTCTTACATGACGGTAATTCAGCCAATAACTGAACTACTTTTATTTAACAAGTTTTTAAAATTTGTAAAACTAAATACATCTGTCAAGTTTCTCTTCCATGCGAACTAATCAGCTGACTGACACAATTTGTATGAAAAGTATTGTTTTTGCAACAAAACTTTTGTGTTTCTGGAAAAGTTCATGTGCATCTGTACGTATTAGATGTCTGCCTTAAAAAATAAAATGAAAAATGTTTTTTCGAAGTGAGATCTCACAAAATCATTTTTCGATGACAAAACTAATAATACCAAAGGCAAAAGTTCTACACAAACAAACAGTTACAACATACTCAATCTATCTATACCAATCTTAATAGTTCTAATTCATACAGTTTAGATAGTTCCATTTACAGTTTCTATAGAATCTATTACTGAAATGCAATCTGCTGTTCAAGTGTATGATATGATCTTCAAACGGTCTGTCACACGAGTTTACACAAATGTAACCGGATTACGAAGTCTTGCTTGAACTATTTGTGATACATTATGTAATGAATTTCAACCGACAACATGCCAGTGTTCAACTGTTACGTGTGTTAGAAATATTACTAGATCCAATATACGCGAAATTATTAGACTTAAATTAAGGTTGTGTATTATACTAACAAGGCAGTAGATGTATTTTGAGAAGCCATAAGTAACATTTGTACCCTGTGGTTAAATAAAACCAAGAAAAATTAGGTTAGAAAGTTTAGAGCTCTTACTAGAGATGTTATTTACTGTAATTTTTTTTTCTGTAGGAATATGATAATTTCCCACGGTAATAGTAAGCCATATTACTACCACAAATATAGTAAACTATAAAATCACGTCGGTCGGAAACTGAAGAAGGCCTATAAATCAAAATTCGGGCATACTTAGGTAGATTATTTGGTTACTGAAATACAATATGGAAGGAAGCCTGTCTTCGAACGCAAGCTAATAACAAGGTCTATCTAAGTTCACAAAGAACGTTCAACACGAACGGTTACATAGCTCCGTAAACCGCCAACGATCGCAAATTGTTATTAATAACAAGTTAAAAGTAATACTCACGTAATTAGCTATTAAGTCAGGGTGGTCATTCTCCAGTCCATCATCGAGGATAGTGACGACCACGCCCCGGCCTGTGATGCCTTCCCGCCACGCTGGGATCACGTTCATGTCCAGGCCTCCGCCTCGGTTCTGTCAACAAAGATTTATCACATCAGTATCCAACTAAAGACGATGATGGCTTCTTCTTCATCATCTAGCGGGATCGACAACCGACCTCACAAACCCTGGTGTCATTATTATAGAGCCGCCAAAATGGCTCGTGTAACCGCTTACGTAAATAGCAGCCAGAACCCATGGCTTAACGTGCCTTTCAAAGCTCGGAAATATCTTACTTTTCAGTCAGTTATCTGCTTGGCATTTGACTAGATACAAATTATAAGCTACAAGAGATCTTGCTTTGACACATATTACGACATATTACAGCCACGTCTGTGAACTGCATCAAGACAAGTAATGAACAGAGTTCGGAAAAGGTTGACTATATTTACCTCTTTACGATGAGACATTAATGAATAATAGTGTAGCCTAATAGTTAACGTGTCGTCAACTATCGATATACCGATGTAGGGAATAAATTATACCTAATAGTGCTATAATTCAGAAATTGTATGTATATTGTAAAGGTATCCAGTATCTAATAAAGAATTTAGGGTCTTCCTTATCAATATTTTAAAGAGCCACGATTCCTTTACCTTTCTTTCTACGGTCGTTGAGAAATGGAAAGGTTCAAACGCTAGCTAATTTGTACTTTATTGTAATGAGGGTTCCGTACTAAATTTTATATTGAAACTGGGAGAAAATTACGGGCAAAATTTTATAACGAAAAATTGAGGAAGATTGCGAAGTTTCATTTGATTAAATATTTTTATGATCTTACCAAGTACCTATCTAAGAAAATCTTCTTAAAAAGATTAGTTTATATCAAAAAAGCTCGTTTAAGATTTTCCGAAATTTTTATCTAAGATAGAAATTTTGTTTGCAAAATCGCGTGACTTTGTGTATAACTTTAGACTTTACTTAAATATTATATGTAACCGATAAAGTTTGCTCAGGCTTTCTTTGTCATTAAATTTTTAATCATTATACAGTTTTAGTAAAGTAGATTGTTGCGTCGAGCAGAAGGCTCTAAATGTACACGAGTGCAATTCGAAAATCACTTTCTCGAGGTTTATAATTTGCTTTTGTTTCAACTACTGAATAAATCCCATTCAACGTAACAAAATGTTCACGAAAATAAACTATCGCGACTCAATTCAGTTCACTGTAAATAATTCGCCCACGAATAAGCCATAAAAATTAGCAGAAGTAAAGAGAACCTGATGTAATATAATTTTATTGAGAGCTGCTTTACCGGAAGTGGAAGGCGGGACCCCTAAATAAAGTACGGGACCCCTAAACAAAGTATGGGCTCCGTATAAACGTAACCAAAATAGAGACCAACTAAAGCGATCTTTTTCATTACAGATGGCGACATCATAATGATATTTTTATTAGGTTATTATATAGGTATTGATTATCTGGGACACACCTTAAGGCGCGATAGATACCAACTTTTTCAACTTATCATGATAGACAAAATAGAAGGGAAAAGACGTGTTGGAAGACGGAAAAAATCTTGGCTTCGAAACATTCGAGACTGGATCAGGATTACCAGTGTGGAAGAGCTGTTTCGTTTACCAAGGGACAAAGAAAAATTCAAGAAGCTGACGGCAGTCGTCCATTAATGAAGTGCCACTAGAAGAAGAGAGAGAAGATGATTTGTTAGATAGATTTCGCGAACGTAAATCTTAACAAAAACAGAATGTTAACAACAACTTTTTCATTTATTTTTTTCTTATTTATGGATGAAGTCTGTCTCTTATTAATAATAATATTGTTTTACAATTTCATTGCCAATTTATCGTGTACACAGCAGATATATAATAATTCATAAGAAAATTGTAAAACCTACTACTTTTTTAAGACACAAGTAGAGAACCATTTACTACGCAGTTATCTCGATAAATCGTTGTTTTTATTTTTATACTACAACGCAGCTCTAGTCGACACAGAGCCCCACAAAGTAACAGAGTGTATCTGTAACTTCATACTTTGCTAACTTCACGCCTTTCAGACGAATTGGAAGTTCGTGCACTTTGATATTACTTGGAAAATTTTATTGGAGTTTTGATTAACAGGCTGTGAATATAGCGTCAGATGAGTTCACAAGTTATGAATAGGACGTCATATGCAATTACTTTCAACAAACAATTTTAACTTTATAGTACTTTTCTATAGTAAGTACACCAAGACTTTGATCAAATGCTCTTATACATATTTTTTGTAATGATGAGTTTTACTGGGAGAAAAACTTATTAATATTTGATTATATCACACACAGCATTTGGCATTTGAATGTTAAGGAAAATAGTTGTAACGGCCTGACTAGACATTAAGATCTATCTAACTATAGCATCTAAGTTAACGTTTGGAATGAACAGACAAACTCACCTTACAGACACACGACAAAAGAGGTGTTACGAATCATCTGTAAGTATTTTAGTATAGTAAGCAAACTAATAAGCTGTTTTTTACATGTTTTTCTCCGTGTTCAACCTAATTCAAAAATGTTTACCTGCAATTTTAGTAAAAAATCTAAAAACTTACGATATTGCTACCAAAATTGTCGTATACAAAACAATTTATATAAGTAGATTGCTGCTTTTGCTTACTTTGTTAAAAGCGTCTTTATCATTCAATAATTCATGCCCAAATTGGGCCTATTATTGAGGAAAATCGGATTTGAGTCCGTCCCGGCATTTTCGAAGGACTTTGCACAAAAGGGAGTGGAATAATTAACCCTATACTTGTCAGTTTCTATGGCTTGATGATATTGTTATATGTATAATGAAGAGATTTACATTAAAAATAAAATATTAATTCGTACAAGCTGTACCGAAATATAAAATATTTAAAAGTGACTTCTAAGCACTTAATAATTTGCTGTTTCACGATCTTGAAGTTATTGTACTAAGTTACCGCCGTTAGTTAGCTCCTCTAAACATAAATAACAACAGCCCTACGAATAAATCATTTCTTCGTAACAACAGAGCACCTTTGTTGTCAACAACGTAGTGAATTTATTTTGTTTCATTCTGTTATTATTAGACTGCATATTTTTGTTGTGTTATATGTTTTACTTAAGTTTATAGAATCGCGAAAAAAATATATTTCTTTATCTGTTCTCTACAAAAGTGTTTTTGTGGAATAAAACAATAATGTCTGGCATTTAATAAGTATAGTTCTCGTAAATGTTTATGACTGCTTGGCAAAAGAGGGAATATTCGCCTCGTGCCTGTGAACAGCATATATATGGAATGAGTGAGTGAGAAAGATGCTGTTGCGATCAAGGTCAGCGCTCATACGTTTCTCTTTATACAATCCAATAATAGACTGTGTGTGTGATATCACCTGATTATCCGAACAGAAAGATGATTTCGTTCTTTAGAAGGCACGACAAGCCGTTGGTCCCGTTTACTATCTAGTCGTTATACAAGTCAAGTCAGTGGCCTTTAGCGGCTCTATAACGCTGACACTAGAGTTCGTGAGGTCGCTTATCGACCTTGTGTGGGTACATGATGAAGCAGAAGAAGATATTATAATAGTCTCTAAAATAACTGTGAAACGCCTGTACTATACTTACCAAATACCACATGTGAGGCCACTTGGGGTCGTTGAGCTGGAACTTGGAGTCGGCAGCCCTCGGCCGACCCTTCACTCTGGTGGGCTGGTTCTCTCGCTTGGAGCTGGTGTCGCGTTTGGAAGATGCTGAAGGAGACACCATATCTGAAGTCTTGGTTTCGGCTGCAAAAGAAGACGCAGTTTAAGCTATTACTATTAATGATGCTGAGGTGGATAAGGAATAAATTGCGCAATACCGCGGCCAATCTTTGTACGACAGAGTAGAACATTACAAAAGTTGCCGCCTTATTGCCTTTAAGCTTTATTGTCATTTTAGCACAGTTCCGCTTTCACGACTAAACTACTGGGCAGATTTTAAAAAGTTTGGAAAAGTCTTATTCCCACGGGAAAAATCTTACACAACGCGAGCGTAGCAGCAGGCGGAAAGCTAGTTGGTCAACGAATAGGATAGCTGGATTTAAAATTAGAATTAGAGCATGACTAAGACTATGTGAATCTGTATCTTATTCTTTAAGAAAGTTTAAAAATGGGTTCAGTCCTTAGTTTACATGACTTAAAAAATATAAATAAATAATAAATTCATTTATTAATAATAGATTAATTTTTTCAATTCATTCATTCATTTTTCATTTTTTTCTTTTTTTATATAATAAATTCATTTTTCATTTTCAATTTCATAAATTTAGTTACTTTTACATGCAATATTTTAAGTAGGTTCCTACCTATCATTAGATTTTAATTTATTTTATTTTCAAGATTAATTTTCAATAAGGACATCAGATGACGTATAAAAACTAATTTGTTTAGCTTCGTTAGACTAAGAAGATTACACCTCAAAAACTGCAAACTAGCAACTAAGTGGCAAGCAACCGTTGGAATTCCAATTTGTGCACAAAAGCTTACTCAACTGACTAGCTAGCACAGCTTTTTCTAGAGTTCTGAGCAGTGTTACCAGTTCTTTCCGAAAGTCTACTTCAAACCTATGATTTTCAGCAGTTTTGCTTTAGTTAAGATAGTTTGCGGGATACAATCTTGCTAAAAAGAAATGAAATAGATAGATCTTAAAAAAGATTTATGAAGTAGTCATAATGTGAAAAACACGAGAATTGCTAAAGTTATATTCACAGCGTCATACTAAGTATTTCATAAAAATAACAAGAGAAATTTAAAAACTAAGATCAGTAGAAAAATACTTTTTAGTTGGCAACACTGTTCCTGAGCATTTCTGAACGATAATGCACAGAGATAGGAACGCTCTCATTAATTCGCGCAGCTGTGCACAGCAGATTATTAAAGGCACCTCGCCGGGGTGGTTTGGTTTCTCCTGCCTGGAGAATAGACGAACTCTCATAATAAAAATTGCACAAAGGGAGGGCAATTTAAATGAGTGGTGTAGGTAATAATTTTATGAAGCCTTTGTCTGCACACCGTACGTTTTATGAAGATACTTTTTTGTCTATTTCTGCCTGTTTGTTAATGTGACCTAATTAATTATTCTCTCTGGGAAGACCTAGCCTTATTTTTGTCGTCTGAAAAGTGCAACCTGTACATAATATGCTTTTTTGTTGTTGCAGGCAACGAATATGAGCGTACCTACCTCTACACCAAGAACATGATATACTTAAAAAATTACCTAGGTCACCTAAGTAATATTTCCATATTATGGAAAGCGACAAGTTCTTCATACAAAATGTTTCTAATTAGAACCAAACAAGCTATAGGCCAGTGCAGACTCTTATTATTGGTTAATTTAAAGTTACAATAATAAATTTATTTTATTAATGGAGTTAATCTAATTTATGGAGACGCTCTTACGGTGAAGGAAAACATCGTGAGGAAATCTGCACACTCATGAAAGGACATTCAAAGGTTTTATTGTATGAGATGTTGATGAGATGTTGAATTACCTGTAGAAGAATAATCGTCTAGTGGTTTGAAGTCCCTCTTCTTTCTTGATAGTAGCCGTTGTTGTTTCGCCCACCGGACTCTGCGATCTCCTTCTAGCTTGCCATGATGCTCGTGCGAAAGAGAGAGAGAGCGTTTCGACACCTTGTTGTGGTGGAAATGGTAGTGGTTGTCGAATATCTGCGGACAAAGAAACAATTCTTTGAGTTTTATATAAAGCGTATAATATTTTATCAAATATACTTCTTTGGGGATGTTATATGAGCTGTTGATGATGATACCTCTTTGCCGTGCCTAGCCAGTAAAAATTATATTATGTTATTTTAGAAGGAAGAGCTCATCACATTTGTGTGAAGAGAGTGTGCTTTCGGACACGAGGTTGATTTTATAGGTACACCTATATAGGTACATTGTTGTCCAGTTTTTAGTATAATTTTCCCGATGATGATGATAATTTATTTTATTATCAAAGCGTTAACCTATTCGAATCTAGGTTATTCAACAGTGAATTCTAATTACATTAATGTTTAATTATTTCATGTGAAGTATTACAAATACCACTGAAACTCATTAAAATTGATAACCGAACCAGATCAGCCTTTCCTGGTAATACAGGGTTATTCGTGATTGAATCACGATTTGAAGGTATAATAGCGTACATTTATAGGAAAATTTTGGTTATTTTCCAACTTTAATTCACCGCAGGGAGCGGGTCATTTCTAAAACTATCGCTATGCGCTTACGGGACCGGTTTATAACCGCGGTCATAGAATAGGTGATAACCGGATAATATACCCATATGCGTATAGGATGTTTGCTAACGCTTCCGCTCCCGCGCCCTAACCTGCGCTCGAACAACGATTTTAAGGTTTCAACGCGTTTATTTGCGCCAAACAATCTGAATACGATGCAATTGGTATCACTGGTCAATCCAATACAAAAATCACACTCACACTAATATTATAAATGTGAAAATATATTTGGATGTTCGGATGTTTAGATGTTTGTTCCGCGTTCACGCTTAAATTACTCAACGGATTTGGATGTTTGGAATAGAGATAGTTTGTAACCTAGATTTACTCATAGGACACTTTTTACGGGAAAATGTCTTATTCCCACGAGAAAATACATAACGCGAGCGTAGCCGCAGGCGGACCGCTAGTGTTGCATGCAATTTTTTTAACGGATCTAATCGCTATTTCTAGTAAAGTGGTAATATAGCGGGCGAGGACTTGTATATAAAAAAGATAAATAAACGAATGCTAAATTGAGATAAATATAGTAATAGGGACCACCAGCACCGTGGCGCACCAGCGAAGCTGTTTGTACTATTCAGTGATTAACAAGAACCTTAGATTATTTTTATTTGAAAATAGAACTTAACTAGTTCAGCACTATACCACCAGTATTGGTACGACCAGTGGTATGGTGGGTTCATCACGTTATTTTACTACTACAAGGAAGTGATGATGATGATGATGATCTATCTGATCGATTTCGGCCATGGCGACCACAAGGAAGTACACAACTAATAATGAAGACCAAATGAACAAGTGTACGGTTTAACTTTATATAATATTTATTTATTTACCAAAAAGTAGGGTTTATAACCAATGTGTCCTACCCGTTTTGACATACGGAGCCGAGAGCTGGAACATGACGGTGAAGCTGGCCCACCGGGCTACTCAGCGAGCTATAGAAAGATCTATGCTTGGTATTTCGCTACGAGATAAAATCCGAAACGAAATCATCCGGCAGAGGACCAAGGTGGTTGATAATGATATCGTCCAGAAATGTAACAAGCTGAAGTGGCGGTGGGCTGGCCACGTCTGTCGCAAAACCGATGAGCATTGGAGCAGAAGGGTTCTCGAATGGAGACCGTGTCTCGGGAAACGTAGTGTGGGACGCCCCCCTGCCAGGTGGACTGATGACCTGAGGTCACTGGTGTTGGCTGGATGAGGAAAGCGGGTGATCGTACGCTTTGGCATACCCTTGGGGAGGCCAACGTCCAGCAGTGGACTGCAGTAGGCTGATTGATTGATTGATTGATTTATTTATTTATACATATCACTTACAGCTAAACCAAACATGATGCTAAATTAAATTTAGATAAACTTTACTTAATATTTAACTTAATAAGTACCTAGCAAAGTATTTTTTGTTACCGCTAAGACAGTGTTTTCTTTCAGACAAGCATTTCGCAATTTTTTCCTAATGTCCGAGGTTTGGTAGGTTATAGTCCAATTTTTAATTCACCGCAGAAAGTTGGCTCATTTCCGGAACCACCGCAACGTGATCGGTTTAAATTAACCCGCGGTTTTCCATCGACAAAACAAACGAGATTTTACGGTCATAAAACTCAACGTAATACGCGATGTCGCTTAACGTTTAACAAATTACGTTATTCCTGTAATTTACCCAAAAAGCATTTTGAATTTTCGCTGCCACCGTTGAAAGAAAAATTCAATTTGTTATAATAATATTCAGCGGAAACGAATAGTTGGCTGAATTCAGGTAGTGATTAAAAGGTATATACGCTTCGTTGAAATCTAGTGATTTCAACGATATTCAATTCATTCAATTTGAGCCATAACATTGGGATTCTGTGAAATAGCAAAAAAAAAACGTTCAAAAATTGAATTTTTACAAGTCAGAAAAATACGCACGAATGGCTGATGAATAAAATTGCCAAGCGAAACTGTTATTTGAGGATCTATAAATAAATTGATAACAAGACAAGTAAATTCTTTTGCTGCCGCATAGAATGTGCTCCTGCATTCAATATTTTTTGTTATATTCATCATAACTTTGATACCGTAGGTATAATCGAAATAATGTTTAGGGGCCGAGATGAGATGGACGAACGAAACTAAACAACAATTTTCATTTTCATTTTTTCATTTTCAACTGTAATTTTCATACCTCCAATATCTGATCTATGAGAACTTGAATAGCCCCATTTTTATATTGTTTTTTTTTTTTTAAGTTGATAATTGCGTCAATTTTTTCTTTTGTTATACCCTCTATAACTGCACCCTTGATACTGCTCCCCACACTCCCGCCTGATCAATACCTCCTTCATCGGCTGATACATTATGATTGCGACCCTCTCACTGCATCTCTTTTGAATCAATCAATGAGCCTCACTCTCCATGTGCTCTTTGTATTTTTCTGCGTACATTAAGTTTTCTAGCAGAGTTGCGTTTAAACATACAAATTATATTGGGTGGCTGAACACATAATAGTATTAATAATAATAATTCACAGTTGAAATTGACTGTTTATAAAATTTCACACTTTGTAGGTCGTGTAAACGAAATAATTCATCAAATTGTATTCACATTGAATAAATTTAACTTTTGAAGTTCGCTGTTGGTAAAATTAAAATATATGTTTTTTTAAATATGAATTTAATTTCCTGTAAAGAAACACATGCGTATATTTTTGTGGCTCGATGACTGATGATACCAGGGTTTGTAAAGCCAGTTGTCGAACTTTCCAAAAGCTCACTTTCGATCACATTTCTATTTATTTTCCAAACCCATCGCATGACATTTGCCAGCAAACATTATGAAAATACGACATCAAGAGGCACTTTCAATCTCGGCGACCTTGTAACTTCATCCTTCCAGGACGGAGTGTTTTACGGGACGGGAATATCATATTTTGGCTCCCGTGGGCCACAGTGAGACGTGACGTCATGAACTTTATTGCTCCACTGAATGTGTTATTGCAAGCCATATCGCAAGAATCACCCCATATGAATGCTAAAAGACATTCAGGATCAGAGTTGCCAAGTCTTCATGAATTCGATTTGGCTCTTAAATACTATTATTGTGAAATGTGGATGATAATAATTTAACCTAGTGGACAAGTAAGAATTCTAACGATATTTTTATGCCTACATACACGCTAATATTATGTAACGTAGGACAAAGGCAATTAAGTAACATAAGAAAAAATATAAATAAAGTCAGATTTGTATAATACGAATGGATTAGAAAAATATATCCATTAGAAATATACAATCTAATTTCTAATTTTTATTTAACACAATAATATATCTAATTTCAATACAATCTAATTTCTAATTCTAAATTTTACTAGACCTCCATTTCTTCTTATCTTTGGAAAATCTCTTTCCAATCACCAACGTCCTTTACTTTCTGGTACGG
Organism: Carpatolechia fugitivella; assembly: GCA_951230895.1. Taxonomy (NCBI): domain Eukaryota; kingdom Metazoa; phylum Arthropoda; class Insecta; order Lepidoptera; family Gelechiidae; genus Carpatolechia; species Carpatolechia fugitivella. The sequence goes on from OX579660.1 coordinate 9,660,036, forward strand.
TAATTTTGGGACAGTCGTTTGCGTGTTATTTAGTTGCAGTTTTTCTCCTCATTTCAAATTATGCTTACATCGAGACAAAAATTTTAAACTGATACGCATTTATGAAATATTTGTAGTGGATTTGTAATCCGCATTTAAAAGAAAATTACACACACTTCGAATGGTTTTATATTACCGCATTTTTGAACCATTCAAATACGTCTTCTTCATCGAGTACCATGTTGCCATTACAATTAAATATCCAAACTTATTCATTCTGCTTATAAATCACATTTCTCACTAAAATTTGCTAACCTTGTTTTATATCAAACACGGCAACACCAAAAGATATCGTCTTCTCCAACTCGTAGAGTACTTGGCGTCACCCTGTGTTCGTATTACGTAAGTTAGTTAGCGAAATGGGTTCCGTAGTCTCGTCGCATTTGGAATTCAGGAGATAGTAAGATTTGGGATTTGGGACTCCTCGGGATTGTCTTACTTTAGCCTCTAGAGCCGTTAAGTCGCCGTGCTCACGGGGTGAGACAAGACGCTATAGCTTCTCCTATAAAGACATTGCTACTCAATTTTATTAGGTATGATCTAATTAGAAGTTACAGGACGCGCACTTTCTTGGCAATGTTTCCTTCGTTAATTTTAATATTTGTAATTGAAATTAAAGAGGATGAATTAAATAAAACTTGGATACAACGATCTGATAGGGGGTTGTAACGTTGATTAGATGGAGAGACGCTACGTTATGAGGTTAGAAATCAGACATATCCTATTTTAGCTTCAAGAATAAAAAAGGTACAAGTCTCGATCTCGATCTAAATATAACCAGACATACGTAAAACGAAATAAAATATTCATAACAGCAATATTACATCTTTCCACTTCGTAGAACTCTTAATATCTGCTCCAGAAAAACCTACGATTCGTAAGCACATGAATAGACTTCCTTTACTCTCATGAGCCCCGATTTTAGGGTCCACTTAACATCTCGATTTCCTCTCCCTAAGAGCCGCGTGTGTCGGCAGGGACCTTTTTCCATGCCAGTTCATTGCATAGCAATTTTATATATTCGTCTCCTTATTTTATATGGTCAGTATTAAAATTATCTGACTGATTTTGTGGTCGACAACAAATTCACGTCTCTTATTTAATATTGGGTATAATAATTTTTACACGTAATTAAATGCAAAACTAAATTTTTGCTATAGTACAAGACCTAACCGAACTTTGACGACCGTTTAACATACATATTAAAAACATATCAACATTACATTCAAGTACGTAATGTGTACGAATAAAGTAGATTAATAACCTACTTAAAACACCAAAGTTTGGATATGAAAAGATAAATAAACAGTTTTTCATGTTTCAGTAATATTTATTCTCTATTTTATTTATTTTATTTTATTTATTAGGCTTACCAAAAGTTACTACACTAAATATCACAATAACAGTACTGTACTTAAACAATATAAACTAAGTGCATAACTAATTAAAGGTAAACACCTCATGCCTCTAGAAGGGTCAAAGTGTTCACACCCGGCAGCTTAAAATATGATCTTTTGAAAAAGGCGGTCTTTCTGTCTGTAAAGCTTTTTCCATGTTAATAAATCTAAAAATGCAAGAACCGATTTCATTTTGCGCTGAAGTAGCATACAGAATGTTAGAAGGATAAAGGATGAACTGAGGTTACTAAAGAAACAACATTACAGCTTTTTTTAGCCCGTAACCAACAGAACCAACGGCTAAAGAAAATAACATAAAGGATTGTGTCTTTAAATCAGCAATTAAATGATACAGCCTCTATGTAACCCAATTGTCATACATTTAATAATATAGGCCGCATAATTGTAAAATGTGGCATTAAAAAAAGTCAACATTTAGACTAACAACACAGCCACATATTGTAAGTAACATAAGTCGCGTTGGCACGCTCAAAACCGAGCTAGGTAAACCGCGGAAGAACTTTCTAATTAAAAAGTTGTTGCGTTCACGATTGGTATCTTTACATCCAAGTGAAGTAAAAAGTATTTTTCTCACGCGTTGCAAAAAAGTAAGTAAGTAACACTTTAAAGATGATAAATCAATATTTTATTTACCACACGTGATGCTTAAAATACTCAGGAACCACCCACGCGTTTCGTCATCGTCGTAGGCTTCTAAATTCGTAATAAGAATAAGAAAGAATATATAAAAATATATGATTTACTTTTCAAAAGACATTTAGCCATACAACTCTTAATTTCATTTTACATAAAACGTTTTATCCCAGTTCGTAATATTTTTTTATAAATTAACTTTCTGTGTCGTTACAAGTTAGACAAAATTTTGAAAGACCTATCCAACGATACCTCACACTACAAAATAACCCCCCACTTCACGTGTTCCAGGGGAACCCTAGAAAAATGTTTCTTAAGATTTTATTCTTCAGCTTTCTCGGCATGATTAATATGTATGTATATCCATGCTAAATTACAGTCTTCCAGTACTAAGAGTATCTGAACTAAACCGCAGACAGACAGACAGATACACAGACAGACAGACGGCCGGACATGGCGAAACTTTAAGGGTTGAAATCAACAAATAAATAACTAAAAAAACAGAATTTAGCTGAAATAAAAACGTTAAGTCCATATATTTTTATAGATTTCTTAAGAAACTTGAACGAACAGAAAGATTTGATAACTTTTAGATAAGTTCGGAACCAATATTATGATGTTATGTGTGAGAAATATAAACAGTCGAGTTACTATTAGTTATATTAATCAAAGTGTTCCTACCGTAGCATAAAAAGTACATAAATAGGTATGAAGTTTTATAGACTTATCCAAGACATAAGAACCTAAAATACCGCGGGATGGTTTTTATTCCCTAAGGAATAAATATAAATCCACAGAAGCGTAGCTACGAGGAGACAGACAGTTTGTTAAAATAATGATCTAATTTTCAAATAAAGGATTACTGTGTATGTGTGTGTATGTATTCAGATAAAAGATGATTAGATAGATAGATAGATGATGGACAATAATTATACTACATATATATAAATAGATATTACAATGATAGATAGATAGATAAATCATTTATTTGCCAACAAACAGTACACATAACAAAATTACATACAACGAAGTACAGTACACATACTTAAAGCTGGTTGTGTGTGTATTTTCATCGCCACGTATTGTGGGAATATTAAATTACGTCAATTATTTTAAATTAATGCACCATCACGGTTTTCAACGAATGACCAGTTTATTTTTTTAAGCTTGAACGAACTTTTGAAGGAACACGAAACCAAACTCTCTGTTGATTTTGCAATTTTCGTATGAGAAAAGCTCGTATGAAAATAGATGTTCAAATTCTGAATGATACCTACGACAAAGCAATCTTTTAAGCACCAATCAATTTCACCATTCTGGTAATTTGAGTTTTCATATAAAATAACTCAATGGACATTGTTCGGCTGATAAAATAACAAAGAACTGCTTTCAAGTGAATTACTGATTTTTATTTTTTTATGTTTTTTAGATTGTTGTTGTTGTAGGCTCGAGCCCCTCGGTGGGGGCGTATATGAGCTATTGGTGATGATGATGTTTTTTAGTGTTTTGACGAGTCGTCGTCGTTTGTCCGTTACTGCTGCGTGCGTCTGAATCACACCTTTATAGATATTTATACTATATAGGTATCAAACTGTTGCGGTAAGCACATGAATAAAACCTGTCTTATAATCTGTTTAGCAACTGTTTTTCTTTTCAATCACGGCTCTGTATTTACGCACCCTTCTAGCACTACCACTCTGCTGCCTCGTTTCCTAGTAAATATTAACATATTTACTGCCAATGAGAACGTTCATAATGAGATGTTAATAAAACTATTTTCTTTTTTCTTTTATATGTTCATAATCTGATAGGTGGTAGATCATCAACGGCCCGTGGTAGGTATACTCGTACTAGAAAGTTATAAGTTTTCGTCGTCAAATGGTCTACGTTTTGTCAACTGTACACTGCGCAAAATGACCCTGTACACTGCGTACATCTTTCTCGTTTCCGCAGTTGCTACGCCGTAGAAGCCAGCAGCGAAGGTGTTGCAGCTGCCTCTAGCCGCAGGGCGTGACGTGACCCGAAGGAAATGGAACATCCCGACAGAGGAGCTGTGATCAAAAGGGTGGAAGCCATTCAGTAGCTGAAGGAGGCATGCCGAAAGTGAATGAGTTTTCTATCAACACTCTCCATAAACGGTGTTGAGTTTGATTGAGTGAAAATTCTTTATTTCCTTACATTTATATCAAAATATCACAGCTCATAAGTACGTCCCCACCGAGAAGTTTGAGTCAAAATGTACTCGATTTTAATTCACTTTTGTTTTTAAAGTAGAAAAAACTGTACATCAAATGTTTTCGGAATATGTAAAAGATAAAAAGGTACAGTGGCAAAAACAAAACAAATCAAGTTAACCTATTTTAAACTTGAACAAAGGCACATTTGCCAAAATTCGCGCGAAAATAAGCAATCTACTCAATTTTCTCTCACGTTGATTTACATATAAACATATATTTTAACGTTACAAGAAAATCAGAAAAAGAAATGGAAATGTTTGAATCTCGGCTACAATCTGTAATATTTATCGCCTACGTCGTTGATTCACAATACACGAGAATGAGCGATTTCAAGATACACAAAATGCTATGAATATTTTTACCCCTTTGAGATGTTGCGGTATCAATCAGAGATGGAGCCAAAATCGTTGCTGAACGTCTGAATATTTCAGCTTCAATAGCTAAGAAAATGGGATATGTGATGATAAACGAACATATTTATTATATACTCGTAGTGCCGAAGAAAATAAGCTAAAGGATAACTATTTTGATGTTTCACGAAAAGGCGTTTCTATCACAGTATTATTTCGCTTTATCTACCTTGTGGTATTTTGTAATAGATAGTCGTAACGATTTTTTTTTATAAGAATTCATAATCACGCTCGGTTATTTCAATGAAATGTTTGGTGATAATAGCAGCAGCTGCTGTTCATTCATAATTTTGAAATACTTTTAACAAAGAAATAACCAGGCTGTTCGCGCGCCATCTAACGGCGAAAGAAGGAAGCGCCGCGACTAGCACGAAGTTGCAATGAAATCCGAAGGACTGACGTTACATCCGCAGCTCGCAAAAAACTTCACATTGTCGATTCATTGTTCTCACTTACATACATACCTTTTACGCTGTACCTTGGTTCGTTATTAAACTAAATTATTTTTCAAATATACTCACCGGCACATCTAACCGCCCAACTACTTTTTAACTAACATCACTGGCTGTAATTAATAAGAATCACGAATATTCCCTGAAAAAAAGGGTGGGCGATTAGTTGTGCCAGTGAGTGTATAATAAAATTTCATTTAAGAGGACCTTCCTGCTTTCAAATTCAAACTCAAACTCAAGTAGCCAACATAGGCGTATTGTAAATTTACCATCATAGAAGCCCTATTCTTCTTTTTATACAAATTTAAATGCAACAGCATAGCACATGTTTCCATTCTCCAAACGCTGATTGCACTTTTTCGCTCTAACTCGCTCTTGGCCGCTGCAGCTTTAATTTTTCATCTGCTATCGGGACACACCGTAATCCAGGCGGGGCAGCGCCATATTTTCCGTTTTGCAGACCCGTAAATTGGCAAAACTACCTACCAGATCGATTTATTCGTTTTTATTGCTTTTCTGCGCTATAACAGGGTGAAACGGAAATCGTTCGACCAATTTTAATGGTGTATTTAGTCTTAACCAGACCATACTATATACTGCATCTACTTTTTCAAAAAATTCGAGATTTGTGTGGAATTTCATAGGTTCTATAGATGTTTCGCCTGAATGTAACAAGGTGTTTGTATAAAGGTATGTTGGGATGGGATGTTTACTAACTCAGAAAAACTATTGGAGAGCAATGAACTAAAAGTGAAGGTATTTAAAAGACTAAAAAACATCTACTCTCTGGAATCTAACTGATCAACATAAAATATTTAAAGATTATTCCCGATACGGATTCGTAAAATACTCGTTTACTTAAAACAAACTAAATTACGATATTTTTTCCTCTCCTTTCTTCTTTCTCCTTGTATCAGAAAGAGGAAGTAGCATTCAACGCTTTATCATCAACAGCTCATATACGTCCCCACCGAATGGCTTGAGCCTACCCTGAATTAGAGCGATTAGGGCTTAGTCGACCACGCTGGCCCAGTGCGGGTATGTCGATTTCACACACAACCTTTGAATTTCTTCGCAGGAGTGTGCAGGTTTCATCACTGTGTTTTCCTTCACCGTAAGAGCGTTGAATAAACGTACATATGAATTCGAAATTCGAAAACGCGTTTAGTATGATTTAAAAAAGGCTACAGTCAATCACGATTCGACGGCTTAATGAATGTCTTCTGAAGGAGATCAACATGGGAGATTAATGTCTATAATTTCGGCCATCCATTCTGGTGATTCAGGTGCGGCCTGACCCACCAATACAGACGACATTATCTGCAATAATCCATCGGTAGATACGGTCCGTACTTAATGGTGAGATAATTTACTAAAGGGGCAAACAAAAAACATATAAAATTTTATATTTCACCAATACAACTTTTGGCAAGAACTCTTATGAGTTTTATGTATTAAATTTGATCTAAGCTTTATGTAGAAATTTATTTGCAATTCTAGTATATTTTAAAATATTAACAGAAATTATTTTTGAAATAAGTATGTAACATACCTTTCAATAAAAACATTTTTACTCCACCTAAAACTTCAAAAATAAAATATGTAAGTTCTAGCAGAAAGCAGCTGCGATGCCACCCCGTGCCACCTTCGGTACAGTGCAGCAGGTTAATAGATTCAAACTAGATCTGATATTATGCACTAGGTTCTAGCACTGAGTCAGAACTACACTTGATGAAAGTCACTCTACAACCGAAGTCACCCTGGACTCTAGAAATTTATTTGAGCACAATATAAGTTTCAGCTTTCATACGTTTACGATGAAATAAACAATAATGTAAGTATGTATACTAAACAATATTACAATCCACAAACATCTTATGAGAGCTTTGAATAAACATCAGTTGGAAATTTACTATGAAATATTCCCTACATTTCCCTAGCACGTTTCCAAGTCACAGCGCTTAACAGGGAAAAAAAGATTGCGCTTATGGTTTGTCTACACCATGCCAATAAAAAAGAAGTGAGAGTTTTGAAGGTGTCTAGTAAATAGTAATCTAGAAAACAATCATACTCTACTAGTTTGTTTATGGACTTTCCCTATTTCTAAAACCAATAACACACTCTATAAACGCGAAGGGAAATACACTTATCGTTCCGAGCGATGATAACAGATGGCGCTGTAAGCTTTAGTAATCTTACTACAGTGAGGTTTCAAGTCCGCTCCAACTATACATATTTCCACTTTGGTAGAAATAGCAATTATGTCCGTAAAGAAAACAAAGCTACGGTAAGGTGTTACACATAATAATAAGGCAATTTCATTCAAGATTATAAGGATTAGTGCTTTTATACTATCCAGCAGTCCCCTCGCGGCTATACTCGCGTATTCTATTTGCTCGTGGGATTATGATAATTTACCGCAGTAATTAGCTATTCGGTTCATATTTTTTTATCCAAGTAATCACGTCAATCCGTTTCAGGAGCAATAGAGTGATGCTGTCCCGATGAAAACCCTCCCTTTTTTCCGGATACATTTTTATTTTAACCAGGTACACTTTTAACGGAACCCGGGACATTATTAATTCACTGCAGGATTTACCCTTTACTTTGAGGTGTCTGCGGAATTCTAAACGTGGGGTATGTTCGTATCTTCTACCACTACTAACACAACTAAAAGTTTTGGGCAGACAGAACGAAAGTAGGTCACTTTTTTCGACTACTAAAATAAAAAAGAAGGCAATGTTTTTTCTATTTGTGATTTAAATAAAGATACTTGTAGTAAGTTTCGTCTTTATTGTATCTAGGTTAAGATTTATACTGGAATAATTTATCTTATCTTATTGTGCCCCTAAAACTTTTAGATAACACACTGTTAGTTTCTTCTATTATTTCGTATTTATCCAAATTATAATTTACCTTCGAAGCAATAATAATAGTTTCGTATTCATTTGTAACACTTAACAAGTCTTACCATACAACTTAAGTTGTGCAAAAGCACATTAAATAATGTAAGAGAAACTTTGCATTTATATTTATTGGTATGTATCATCAAAGTTTCTTTCGTTTTCCCAAATTCCCTGCAGTGAACGCCCACATAAATACTTAAAATCATTTGAAAAAGTACCAGGTGTTTTTCTTTGGGGTGAGACTCTTCGACGTATGCCGTGCGATTCCCTTGGCAATGGGGGAGGAGAATTTGTTACTTATATAAGAAGATATTTTTGTAGGGTTGATTTCCTGAGTTATTTATAGTAACATCAAAATATCTGTACAAACAGTGCGTTGTATGTGGTTGTATTTTACGAGGTTACGTTACATCTAATGTCATATTTGATGTAAGGTAGGTTAACCTAACCTAACCTAAATAAGACGCTTTAATATCGCCGTCACTTAAAAGTATCTTATATTTGCTTATTATAAAATAACCTGCAACTATAAAATATTGTAAAATGTGAAAACGACTAGACCGTCACACTTCCGATTAGGAGACTTTAAGTTACCATCATGCACAATTTTTTTCCTTTAATTAATTAGTAGTGCATACTCCCGTAGTAGCCTTGTAGCAATTGCTACGGGCTACGTCGTAGCTTTTACAAGAGCTACGATATTGTTTAGTACTTTCAAGTTGACGACGACTACGATTCATTTTGCTCTCTACAAGGGGCTTGATTCACTAAAGTGTCATAAAATATGGTCAACAGTAAGCTCCGCACCTAAAATTAAATAAAAATAACCTAAATAAAATAGTAATGATAAAAAAAATAGAATTACTGCGTCCATATGTTTATACATATGGACGCAGTCTGAAATTAAATAAAAAAATAATAATAATAATGTGAGTGAATTCTTCTTCTTCTTCCAGTGCCATACCCTAACGGGTGTCGGCGACCATCTCTCTAAATTCCTCTCTATGTTCTGTCATCCTTCTTAAGTCTATAGCTCTGTCTATGCCGGTCCAACTTTTCAGGTTGTCGTACCAGGACATTCTTCTCCTTCCTCTCTTGCCCTCTATTTTTCCCTCAATTATCTCTTGCAATATGCTGTATTTGTTATTTCGGTAAATATGACCTTTATGTATGTTTTAGTATGCAATCTTTCTCCTTTTGAGCATTGTTACTACTTCCAGGTTCTTTTTCATCCTATTAAGTACCTCCAAGTTGGTTATCTTATCACGCCATGATATTTTTAGCATTCTTCTATACAGCCACATCTCGAACGCATCCAACTTGTTACTCATCTTCTTGTTAACCGTCCAAGCCTCCGCTCCATAGTAAAGGATTGACAGCACATAACACTGAACCATGCGCCAACGAAGTTTTAAATTTATGTGAATTAAAAATTTATGAGTGAATTAAAAATTTAAAAAAAAACCGATAAAAATTATTAAAATTCAAATTATAAATAAAGAAGTTTCCCCATAATAATAAATACATGGAGTTGGTGCTACCACGCGCCCGCTGCAACAGCGAGGCAATGCGGCGTCACAGCACAGTGTGGAAACCATCTACTCGTATGTACGCATACGCAAACTTTGCAAACGCACTACAGTAGCGCGGGAGCCCCAACAGCACCCTGAAATTATTTATTGCTGCATTTATTTCTATTCTATTCTAAAGAAGGCAGCGGTTTTATGTTTTAACTATCAGCGCTAGCGCCAGTAATTGCTTTTTAAATTTACAGCCCATCTATAAAACTGGTCAAACTGGTTTGCAATCAAAAATCTGAAAAATATCTACACGGCGAAACGCACAGCTGCAAATTACACTCTGCTCCTCGTTCACGTTCAAAAATGTAGTTTTGTACAGGGCTGTCATTCATATTTATAAAAAATGTCATGAAAAAAATACATTGAGAAGAAACATACAAATACTTTCACACTGGTGTTTAGAAACGTTTGTTAGCATTTAGGAAAATCTGGTGTGGACGATAAAAGAAAATGTTGTTAATTATTTCCAAAACACATTTTGTAACAAAAAGGCTGTTCCCAACACTAATATTGAAATAATAAATAAATTTTCTCTCACGTTAACCTTGATATTTTCTAAAATTCTGCAATAATTTCTCTAACAGAGTTGGCAACCTTGTGTGCAGCTGTAATTTTCAGCCAGGCTTCGCGGGGTCGGCGGCACGCGTCCCGTTGCCATGGTAACCGGCAGCCTTAGGGGCAGGGTGGCTGAGAGGGGTGGAGGGGGTTGTGGGGGGGGGGGACTGCTGAGATATCTATTACAGAAAGGCTTCTCTACAGTCGCTTTACTTCAGTGGTGGGGTTTGGACGTAACTGCGGTTAGGTACATATTCTATCGTTTTCTATCATTATCCATGTTTACAGTAAGATCTATGGATGGATGTCTGTTATTGTTTCAGGCAAAAACTACTGAACGGATTGGTATAAAATTTGGAATAGAGATAGTTTGTACCCTGGATTAACACATAGGCTACTTTTACGGGAAAATCTTACATAACGCGAGCGTTCCCGCGGGCGGACCGCTAGTTTATTCTTCTTCGTGATTTTTGATGTAGATAATTTGGGGAAATCCTAAGGTTGAAAGGTTGCATAATGTGAAGTAGACACTGGGCTTAGGTGGTCGATTCAGTTCTGCTTTTGATGATAGACCCGAGCACTCTTTGGTGAGAACATATTATAATAATATTTATTGCTATGTAGAAAATATAATCTTATTTCTATGAAACCTTTTTAATTTTAACCTATACTTTCCTAGAATATTTAATTTCTAGCGCAATGTTTAATAAAGTTAACGATGCTACAAACAAACAACTTTACTGAAAACCGCAAGTAATTAACATTTTATACTGAAAACGGAGCATAAAAACGTATAAGGGAAGCGGAAACGGTCGGCGGTCGCCATGGCAACGTGTGCGAGCCACTGCGCCGACTACCCGCAAACAAGGTCCGGGTTTTATGCACTCTGTCCTTATTTAAATAAAATACAAAGTATGTAATGTATGTATTTTGTATGAGCACCAGTATAAGTTGAGTCACAACGCCATCTAGTTTTAAGTGTTGAAAGCCCGTTCACACTGGTAGCTCAGAAGCGATGGTGAATAGCGACGTCCGCTAAGTTGAATGTTTTGTTAGACTACAGCTGCAGTGGTTCAAGAAATTAAATACAATTTTATGATAATTTTGTGTGTAATAATACTGTCTTTACCACGCGTTCCACTAGAATCCCTTAGCACAGCCCCCTGGGGAACTATACAAAACCCTAATTTCCTGATGAATCGCCAACTAAAATCCTCTGTTCCAAGTATCTCTACGACTCGTTAAAGAAGTCAGAAAGAGTTGCTCTGCATAGTCTACACTACACTTTTATCCAAATTTTATAATACTCCCAAATAAATATCTTACTACTTAAAAGGTCTCTTACGCAAAAGGTTTAGTTATAGACCATGAACAATAAAGAATGAATAGATGTCATTTAGGTTAGGAATACTAGTGACTATTCCAAATAGCTATGTTCATGTTGTATAATATACATATTATGTATTATCTTTATCTAAGCTATAAGTTTCCTTAATGTTAATAAAATAAAATAAATAGCATTTTCAGCACTGATTCTGTTCCAAATGATAACTAGACATTTGCTGTGCCTGCAATGGATGAGGATATTTTTTTATTTTTTAAATCAAATTCCGGCTTTGTCCGCTCGTTGGGTTAAAAAACGCTTTACATCTTTTTCATGCGGTTACTGTCTCTTCAACGGAATGATTGGAATTTACGAACGTCGAATTGTTACAGAGCTCAAAAACGAAGGCCAACTTAGTTAAATTTAATTTCATGGAAAAAATACAATGAAATAGCAAAATTTTGTATGGATTTTGTATTGCAAAAACATGTCAAATGTATAAATATTTTAGAAACTTACTAACTAATGAATTGAAAATGTTGTTTTTTATTTGTTTTATATTTGAACGAAATCAAAATGTTAATGATAGACCCAGAATTACCAGTAAATAAACTGAGCTAGACCTGAGCACCATGTTCAGAAGAGCGAACCTTGTTCAAAAAGGCGAGTGATAAAATAACAGTGTATTTTCTACAATTTCGTTTAGTTGAAATTCATTGGCATACGGCGAGCTCCGAGCACAGAGGAGGAAACTGGCGCGCCTTCTGAAAGCTAGACATAAAAGCCCGAAGCCCGCTCCCTTCCCACACAGCTGATAAATAAATAAATAAATATGTGGGGACATCTTCACACACGGCCATCTGATCCCAAACTAAGCAGAGCTTGTACTACCGGTACCAGACAGCTGATATACATTACATAAATAGATAAATACATACTTATATAAATAAACAACAACCAGACACAAGGCAAACACAAGTGCTCATCGCACGAATGTATGCCCTGGGCGGGATTCGAACCCGCAACCCTGTGCGTCGGAGGCAGATACACTACCACCTGGGCTACGGAGCCGTCATGCTTCTCCCTAACGCTCTCTAGACAGTGTGGCGGTCGACGACAGAGAGAAAAGTAAACATTATTATCTAGTTTAAATCCGATTATAATAAAACTATATTTTAAATTAAATTATGTTTGTAATAAAAAGTTCGAACTTTTTTTTAATAAAACTAAATTTTCTTTTGTGGTAAAAGAGAATGATTGTAAATTCTATAATGTAGGCAATACTAAAAATAAATTAATTGTTAGATAGACTGAAATTAAATTATTTTCGATCATGTAGACACTGACCTACTTTTCTCTGGAGGAGACGTAAGTAACAAAAAGATACTGATCTCAAGAAACCTATCTAAATTCCTTCTCCATTATTCCAGAGTAAAATGGTTAATGGCGTTTGATTGTTTGTAAAGCTTTACGATAATATTTCGATCAGTAATGGCAACTTTCTTCATTAAAATTAAACGTTTAATGGTCTTCCGACATTAAACGTTCGTTCACATAATAGTCTTAAGAGTAGAAATATCCATTGAGAGCGCCGGGAAATGTTCTGAAATTACTACACAGGTTGAATACAAACAAACTACTTGCAATCGTTGTTTGAAAATATTATAGTTAATTTTCCGCCCGCATCCATAAACATAAAGGTAAATTTAAGAATATTATTAAACTGGTCAAACATTTAAAATATACTACAAAACTGCAATCGTGTGCTCGAAGATATGATGATGCGAATTTTCCACACGCATTTATAAAATTATCAAAATAAATGTAAATCAGTGTTTATATTTATAGTAAGTACAATTTAATTGAAACGTTAAACAGAGTTAAAATGTGCAGATTTTGAAACTTAAATATACTGTAATGGATATCGTTATTTTTAGTCCCGTTATTTAAAAAAAAATACTAAATGTAACGCGACAAATAAGTGTAACAGTTCAAAATTATGTAAAAGTAAACATTACCCAGTTCAGTACAACTTATGCTAATATGCCGTTGTAATTAGCTGTACGGTTAGCAAACAAGACAAGGATCTGACACCACCTTACCTCGGCTTACGCAAGTAGGGGAATCCTTTAAGACGTCGCGCAATATAGGTAGCTATTAGGCCAGTAGCGGTTCCCAAACATGTAAAACATAATTAAAAGAACCCGTTATTCATTTTATTATTTGAGTATTGAAAAAAGTGATCAACTTTATGTCAAATAAAATTTGAAATCCAACGTCGTCGTACGTAACCTAGAAAAAAAAATACAATATAACTACGCTACAATTAAAGAGGATTCCAAATTATCTTTGCTCAGAATTTAAAAAAAACACCGTGTCTGTACAGTCTAGAAACAACAAGTGCTAATTTAGTATCGGAGGAAAGGACTTTAATTAAAAGAAATTTAATATATTTAGTTGTCAAGACAAAACCGTGCTATTCCGCTAGTTTATTTTTAAAATACTGTCTTTATTTACATCAATAACGGTACTTATGTTATAAGCGGAACGCGTAAAATACTTTGAGATGCGCTGTATTAAACATTATTTGCTGACGGTGCTTTACTGGAGTTAGTACTAACTGAATAATAATAAGGGATAAAGGGTTTATAATGAGTCTGCATTCGTTTTGGAACATCTAAGCTGCTAGACCGTCAACTAAATGAATTAGAACAATTAGAGAATCTTTCATGAAAATAGCCTACAAAGGTATGGGAACAAAAAGCATAGTTTACAATAATACTAAATCATAATCAACTTATTGAATTGCACGTGCGGTTAGTTGCACCAATATTGTCATAAAGCATCAATTTTAAAAAAATCGGCTCTGATTATAAAAAAACGTGTTGGAAGAGTCTGTCGAATGTTAAATTTTTTAGAAAGATCTCCTGTCAATTTTCGTTTAATTTGCTATTTAATTATTTTATTGGGTAAAATATTGTAAAGTAAAACAAGAAGCTTAACTAAATATGAATCAAATAAGCATACATACACATTACATTATACATAAAACAGCTAAGATCTATAATAATCTTCTAAAATCCTCTTCTTATTTCGCTGAGATGTTGAAATACATTTTTGATGATAATTTAAAAGGAAAATAAGCGCTTGTCAACAGAATTGTTATATTTTATTTACATGGCACTTACGCCATTAAAATGTGCTTTTAATAAATATGCAAAGCAAGACCTTTAAAGCGTTCTTCAGCATAATACAATTTTAGGACAATTTACACTGACAATTCGTAAAATAAACTTTAATTTTGATGTATTCTTACAACCTGGCGTAATTATTATTAATACATTTATATTAAGATTAAAATTATGTTCAGTATGTTTTATCTTTCAGAAACTAAAGTGGTTTTCACTGTGGCCAATAATAAGTAAAAAATAGGGACTAGAGAAAAATTTGTTTTATTCACACATGCTAGACCATTTCGCACGGAAATTTTTTTTGTACAAGTTTTCGTCATTTACTGTCGTCTTAGTTGCTATATACCTAACTATACTCAACAACATGCTTACCTATATACTTTCTTGTAAATTAATAAACTAGAAAGTATAGCAAATCACAAAGGTCTCGTCTTATCAGTCAATAATAAAAATATGTAATTCTAACAAGTGTCCAAAGTTCAATGATCCCTCGTATTTTCATAGTGCAATGACCAGTCATCTAAAAGGGGTTAGGTACTTAGTGTGTTCTTGTGAACAAGCCAACAGACACGACACGCGTGATACTTTGAGTTTAACTTAGCATATTTAGTCACGTTTTTCTAGTCGACTCAGTCTAAGTCGTAAATTCCTAAAAATAATTATCCATGTGTTAGAAAATATTAAAAGGAAAGCTATTCTTAGAATAAAAGCAACACAACCAGACTTGATAATCTCGTTATTCTTTAATTTCTCAAACACGAAAAGGACATGACAGCCCTAAATATGGAAAAGTGTCTTGTAGATTTTTCTTGACCTTTAAGATCGTTTTTAGTTTTGTAGATACTGTTCCTCGTAAGTACTAACTAAGGAATGTAAATTCAAATAATTTTATATTGCTCCAAAAACAAGATCAAAGGTTCTACGCGAACAATTCCTTCAAATATATCCAATTGAAAAGGTTCTTCAAAGCCATTTTGTTTACATTTCTGTAAACTGTGCTTCTTGGTGAACAAGAGTTTCCATGGAGTGTTTTCTTTTGAGTGTTCCTCGCCGCCATATTTGTTTTCGTTAATATTGGATGAAAAATATGCTTGCTTCAAATGCGTTTCAATGAAGAAACCTGGTTGTTTTGTTGCTATTGTAGTCAATGCATGCTACTGAAACATTCGTGGAATTCGGAACCCCACAAATGAGATGTTTTCCCATCGGCGTAGGTATAATAACATGTTATAAAACCTTATCTATCAAGTTCCACGCAAACTCGTCCAGCAGATGTTTGTGTATAATTGAGTTACAAAAATCCAAATATCTAATAAACTTAGAAATATTAAAATTTAATATACTCGTAATAGTCATCTTCATCTTACCATTCTAATAATGTTTCCACAACGCAGTTCTATTGAAAACTCCATTAATAGAACTTTGTTTTTAGTCCAAGTATTTTCTATATTAAAAAGAACCTAAGAATTCAACTAACAATACTATCCCTTATTTAAATATTTCCATTTATAGAACTTTTACAAATTAAAGAATATCAAAATATTTCTTTGAAGTTTTTTATTAAGAATTTCCCCTTTTTATTTTTTAGCACCTCTAGTCAAATTATGAGCCGTCACGAACGGCAAGATACTCGACGATCTTCTAGGCTTTAAGAGGTTATATTAATGATAAAAAACATCTTTGCAATGTATAAAATCAACTGCCTACATCATAAGCCGAGCTACATTGTGAGCTATCAGTTTATGTCCGAGCAGCTATTTTCAACAGAAATGTGGCTTTATAGTTAGCAATTCATGTCCAACTTGTTAGTGGCTATTCTGTAGCTGAAAGGATGTAGATTATTCACACAGAGTCTAACTAGAATATACGTATAAACTATTCTTTAAACTACGATGCGACACGTTATTCTTTTAATTAATAGAACATCGTCATAATTCTTGGCCTACATTTACCCACGGCTGGGTATAGGCCTTTTCTTTATAGCGCTATTCCTCACGGTCCTGTGCCGCACACATCCAGTTTAGTCCTGCCAAGTTGGCAATATGGCAATATCATCACCATCAAACTGGTGGTCTAACTGGCCACAGATGCTTACTTTGTCTTTGGTTGAAATAAATTTACAAATATTTGTATAGATACACGTTGCAGTGTTTGTTGTGGAAAACTAAAATGTCTAAATACCAACGGTCTCAGTCTTGTTTCAGTACGCTACAACTATAAATGAGTATATTTCAGTTTTTCATTACTGTTTCAAGCAAACTAAGCTAGAATATAAATCAGGTCTACGATAAATCACAACTAGGAACCAGACTCTCTTTATATTCCACGCGCAAAATCCAGTCCCAGACCAAAAGTAGAAATACTGATTTGAAAAGTAAAATGTACAGTGCTCTCGAACATAATTCAATAATGCTATTTGACTGATGAAATAAGATCATTTTCAAATTAAATAAATTAAAAAAGTCTTCTTCTAGACAGACTCTAGGTATAAAATTGTAAGTATTGTAGCCTAAAAAAACATTCCGAAGAAAAAATAAAGTTGAGACATGAGCCGGTAGAATTTGAGGGAACAAAATAGCTGCCATAAATAAAAACTCCACGGGAACTCAGCCCATACATAATTAAGACACATCTGTTTTACGAGCAAAAGTTAATATATTCGTTTACAAGCACATTCAGTATCTTGAGCTTGTTTCACATTGTAACAAATGCAAATTTCCCGGAAATAGATTTTCACCTCGTCAAACGCGCGAAAGTATAAATTAAAACAGTAGTTTAAACCAGCTCGTACGGTTTTTCACAAGATAATAAATTACAATATGAAACCAATTTCCTATTTGACCTAATAAGCTGGCTTCTATGGTTTACATCTCTGTCTTCTTTCTCTTGCTCTTGTCTCAAGTAAAGTAGCAGTAGCAGTCATTCCTATTGAAATCGATGCTGTCAAAAGTTTTAGCTAAGTGTTTTTAAGACTGGCCATCAATTTTCCGTACTAGATAAATGTCACTGAGGCAGAAGAACTTTAGTCGCCTCTTCTGGTGAAATTCGCTAGAGGATTGACCTCAGGAACCTTACGGTAGTAGGTATATAAGGAGTTACCTCTTTGACAAGCTAAAATGTTAGGTCTGAACACACTTAGTTTTGCTAGTGCAACTGTGCACGTAACCGCTCACGGCAGCAGTAAATATTTGGCTTGCCGAGCTGACAACCAACAAGTCAGTTTCTATGAGGCAGACCAGCTTTCTGGTTTATTCGCTCGTGTGCCTCCTGGTTTAAATTCGCCCATAAAAGAAAATATAAAGCGTCGTGCAAAATAATGGGTTCAAAATAAAAGAGCGCACATTCGTTTCGTTAATAGTCTATTCTCCGGGGATGGGTGAGGCACAAAATTTGTACAAAATGTGCTAAATACTCTGAATTTAGTTGGAAAATGTTATCTATATAATACGTTTTAGCGTGGGTGCGATAACATGTTGTCAGGTGATAATTGCTTTGTGGGTATTTCAAACTGAATTTGTCTTATTTTACATTTCAATAACCTACACTCGACAAATCACTAAAGTATAAAAAACACGGTACAAGTGTTATCCATAGCAACTTAGATAGATAGTTGTCATCTATTGATTCCTCTGTTCTGTCTTGTTATTTCCTGATCTTTATTTTAGAATATTGTATTCTCCGTGCTTCAGATGGCAAAAGATACGAGTATATTAGTGGTTACGAGTTTTACGAGGACACATAAATCTAAAATACATTAAACGGTTTACAAATTGTGAGGATACTATCACAGACAAAAAAGAATTAATAATAATACTCGTAATAAAGTCGTAACAGGATCAATAATTTTGGCTGCTAGAAAAAAAAACAACACTCTGTTTTCCAGCTACACACATCGACATCATCTAAGCCGAAATACGTCAACTGCCCTGGATAATATCTGCACGAAATACAAACAATATAATATTAAAGTTCCAAACAAATTCATTTAAAACGCATACCATCAAAAACAAAATAATCTACGCGTAACAATTACACCATTCTAAAGATTTATACAAACCTACGTGAAGCCTTTGGCTAATCACCTCATTTATTCCGTCCAAATGAAATTAAAAGTAGACGTGTCTGAGCTGTGAAATGGACTAGTCTTTAGCTGGGTCCGACTGAAAATTAAACTCCAATTCGAGCCATCAGTCGAGTTTTAAGATTAAAATAATCAGTATTTTCTTCTATCTAGGTTTATTTTTAACACAATTAAATTATTAAAAAGACAAAAGATTGGCGATAGGTTTTTTAAATGTTCTTATATAAAAACCGTTAACCGTTCGTTAATCGTAAACAGCTAAACTTCTTTTTTAAGACCAAATAAACTGCTCTCTTTAAACTGCATTATGTATGCCTCTAACCTTTCCTTCGTAGCATATGAACCTTCTCAACATCGATCATTGAATTTTGATGATATTTCCTTCGATTTCCTACTTATTTCCCTACGATTACGCTCAGATATTTCCTATCTTTTAAGGATTACTTATTGTTCGATACTGCAATAAAAAAGTTAAAAATCTGGTATATATATATGGTATAATTTGGTGGTTTATGTAATAAGAATTTATATAACCTAACCTACCTATAAGTTTTCTCGATATCACACGATCTCAACAGACTCCTCTAACGACATACTTCAGTAAGTAGTCACTTTAATACCTGAGGAAAATATGGGCTAAGCGTTTTTCAATATCGCTCAGGTTCGCGAAAAGATATGCAAAGCCTTTTTATTGCTAGTCGTATAGTGCGGTAGTAACATTGCGCACAAAATAAATGGAACTAGAAGGCCTGCTTCGTACTAAGAGCGCTAAGAGGCCCACTTGCATAGAAAATTCCGATTCCCGAGTCGTGGCGGCGGCACAGCAAGTAAAGCATTTGCAAGCAAAACAAAAAATAATCGTACGTATAGATTTTGTTTTCAGATGCTATGATTGTAACAGAAACAAATTCAAAATTAAGTTCGTTTAGGAAATTAAAATTGCTTAGATATCGCTCAGGTAGAACTGAGTTTGAGTACGTTATTGCGTGGGCTATCTAAGATTATAGTTTTGTGACCCCGTAGTTACTTTGCGGGTAAAGGGTAAACTATTCTGACCCAGTGGCATGAAAAGGGGTAGGTAGGTAGGCAAATATTTCCCGCTTTCCTGTGCTGTAATACTGATTATTATAGGTAATATTTGAAAGTGTTAGCGAGATATGTTTTGGGTGGTTTAGAAATAGTGGTGTAGTGGTGAAAATATAGGGAAAAACGTAAAAAATTGCTAACCAATAAAAATTACACACTCTACCGACCGTCTTGTAGAACTCGTATATGATTTACAAAATAATTTTCTTCTAAATAATATCTGTGGATAAATCACTATTGAAAGCCTAAACGTGTAAAAGTTTAAGTCATTTCACATTTCAACCGTCTTATGGGTTCTTTTATGTCAGGCCATTTAAGAAAAAGCCCATTTCTACCCTAAAGAAGTGTTCTTCAAGTTTACGCGACGTAAAACGAGTTTGTTTTCATAAGAGCCTCTGATATAACAAGGCTACAAGTGAATAACAAAAATAATGCGAAAGATACACGTTACCCTCATCATACCGTAAATTCTTAACTTGTTTGCAAAAATTGCTAAGAAACGTTACGCACTTAGGAACTTGGTACAAAACTTTGAGAAAACGTTGAAGATTTCCACCCTACGTCGTTACGGGAACAAAAGAATCGACTCGTCGTTCATGACGTCGTTTTTACCAAAATCGCAAATCGCGAGTTCTCAAAGTATCTTACCTTACCATATGCGCAATATTTCTAAGGCCTCCGGCGTGCTATATGCTTCAGTTAAAACTCTGCATTCATGAATGTAAAGTAGCACATATTGTGCGAAATTGTAAAAATTGTGAAAGGATGCATTCATGGAGCTGTTTGGAGATTTATAAATGCAAGTTGATAGTTTAGAACATTTTAGGCAGAAAATTTTCACTTTTGAAACTTTTGTCGGAATAAAAAGCTTTTTTTGTACATACACATCAAAATATCTTTGTACGTGTTAATGTAATTATGTCAAAATTAGAAGAGAGGTAGGTAATAGTTAGTTAACGAAGATTAAGTTTCTTCAAATTATTCAAAAAAGCTTCGATAGCTATAAGGTAAAACCAACGAACTACAATAGTCAAGAAGAGCAACCGCCTAGCAAAGCCCGCTTAATTTTGACAGATGACGACAGACAGGCAGATGATGTCGCTGCAGTGCTGTACATTGAAGCTCACTTTCGACATTCTTATAAACCGAGTCATATAAAACATCATTGTACCACGTATTCAAATGTGGTATGGTATAGATTTTTTCCCCGGCTTCTTTGGTATTCATTTGGGGACCAAAAGTTCATGTTTGAAGCGTAGTTACATTTTTTGACTATAGATAATTCGTTGGGTAAAACATCATAAATATCTAAAACTGTCTAACTTCATGTCGTCGTCTCAGCAAAAGTAAGAAGTCGCGAATTATTCACCATAAAACTTCAAAAACAAAGCTTCGCACGATCTTATGTGCGTGTTTTTCTCTCTTTCTAACTCATTACGCATACCATGTAAAAAAGCTCATTTTCACTTAGTTTTAAACAAGGATGACGTTTCATTTCGCATTCAGAAATTAAGAATGGCGTCAAAGAAGATCCCACTTTTTGCAATCAAAGTTTCATTGCTTCCAAATTTGAATTTGAAATATTCCTTCTCTTTCGTTAAGCTGCGGCTGCCATAAATTTAACATTTATAGGATTTTTCGGAGCGAAAAAGTGTCGCAGTTCAAAATTCATTTATTTCTGATTTAGTTGCGATCTTATTGAAATAAAAAATCAAGTAAAAACAACGTAGACTAAAGAAACTCAATCACTAGAAATAAAGAAAGGGGTACTACATTAATTCTGTAGAAAGGGTTAAGAATGTTGGCGACACGAGAAATTCCGATTTCGATTGCAAATCAAAGCTTCAAAGCTTCAAACTACACTAAACTGAATCCACGTGTGAGTGTTATCGATGGTAAAAAAACACAATCTAAGTAGATTGTTTTGACCTTAGATACAGAAGGAAATTACATGATAAAGAAGGAAAAGTATCAAATATATATAATACAGCTTGATTGTGCTAGGTATTCACGTCATGTCCCGAATCATAACATAACACGACTGGGTGCACAGTGTGCGGTTGTTTACACACCTAATGGTAGATTTGTAAATAATTCGGTGTTCAAGGCAATCCCGTGCTTTCTGAGCCATTGAACCATAAATTCGATAAACACGGAATTTAATTTTAGAATGCTAATATTTCATCCTTAGGTGGTTAATCGCATTAAAAATACGCTTATAAATATACTAGTATTTCATTGGCGGAAAGGTTTATTTTGACAGTTTTCTGCTCTTAACTAAGCTCACAAAGTTAACTAATTTTCTAAGGGGTATAATCATGGTATAATAAACAAGTTCTTCCACAGAGGAAGTAATTTTACGATAACAACAACAACAATAGTCCATATTACGAGCTAATAACTAAGTACCAATGTGAGCTTTTCGAGAATTATACGGTCAACGACAACCTCACTTTTTGTAAATAAAACGTCGCGTCGTTAAGTTTCTACCAATATTATCCCAAATATAACTAAAAAATCGTGGCCAACGTCTTCAAGATTAATTCATAAAGTCGGCCGCACCCAAACGGGCACAATTGCCAAACTTTTTGACAAGTAAAGCGCTTGAAATTAACGTCGCCTCGCTGTGAGAACTCCACTAAAGTTGAAGTTTAAAGACAATCATCAATACACATTAAAATTTACTAATGTACGCTCTGATTGGTGACAAACAAAGCTTTTGACAAAATTACATAATGGTTGATCTGAATTTCAACATTTTCAACGTTTAAATCGAAACAATCAATTATAATAAAAGTGTACCTATACGAGTTTAAAGAATAAGACCTTACCAAAACATAAAAAAAATATATAACTGTCACCTCTTAAAGCCAGGTCATTGGGATGCGACATTCGTATGGTACTTGTCTCATAATAATAATTATCATATCGTAAGTAATATTACGATTTTTTAAATAAGCACATTGAATTCAATTTTAATTTAACCATGAAGTAGCCAAACAGGAATCAGTTTTCTATTCGCTACGCCATCTCCACCGCGCCTTCCGTAGAAACTTGAGCTGCTACGGCGTAGCATGGGCGTAGCGGTCATCGTAACAATATACCTTTGAATGCTTTTGCGTATTCATTTCTTTATCCAAAATTAAAAGTTTATCCGAAGTAATTTGCGAGAGTAAAGACTTAGCCAAATATTAAATTATCCTGAAATGTAAAGTCAATAATTACTACTTACGAGTAGTACACAATTGAACCTGCTCATCAAAATAATTCGTCACATGGATGGTGAGACTCCGATTACGAGAGAGGACTCAATTGTAAACCAATTAATTATAGTAATTACAAGTTGAAAGTAATTATAGAGCGTCGACTCGGCAGTGGGGATGTGAATTGCTTGAGTTAATAAAAGTGAATCCAGTAATATGAAATAATAACTTAATTTTCACAAAGATATTTTAATTATGCCAAATGATCTTAGGTTATAAAATGCTTTTTTAGTAACAAAATAATAATATCATTTTAATAATTTATAAAACGGAAAAAATATAAATGTCATTACTACATTATTTATTACATTTCTCGTAATTACTCCAAATAATCTCTGCGTGTCAGATTAGAAACTAGCCCCATGAACTATTTCTTGTTTATTGTTGGTCAGTTACAAATAAGTAAGTAAAAACATATTATATTATATACAAAAAAAGTATATAATATAATATAGTTTTACTTCCAGTACATAATAATGCGAAGAAATTTAAGATCATGTGTGAAGTTGACCAACCCGCAGCACTGGGCCAGCGTAGTCTCCTAAAGTCTGACCCTAAGGGGGCCCCTTCAGGGTAGATTTAAGCCCCTCGATGGGGACGTATGTGAGCTATTGATGAATTATAACGTATCCAGTACAGTTTTCTGTGCTGTTATGTAGGTAGGTATTCTCCTCTCTGTGATTAAGCTCTAAAAGGCTGTACAAATACAGGTCCGGACCGTCCACCCGCGACTAATGAGTATCGATTCTATTGGCTTCGTTCATATTCATTATTCCAGCAATATCCTGTTTCCGAGCCGTGTCTGCATCTGTGTTTAGGGGCCATACATTAATTACGTCACAAAGGCTTTATTGCTCACCTGTGTCGCACAGTATCAACTCAGCACCAAAACAATACCGCCTTGCTACTATCAACCAAGAGGTTAAGGCGTTTTTAAAACAATAGCAATCATACCGATGGACAGTTTAATATGGACAACAGAAAGGGAATAGTGACTTCTTTCTGTCCACGTGGACTAAATAATGTGAACAACGGGAATAGACACGAAACTTAATTTTCAAAATAAGCAATGACGGGTGACTCGACTACACAGGCAGTAAAAGAATGCCTTTGGTACGCTATTTATGGACATCCCTCACGTAAAATTCCGTATACAACAATGTTTGTATTTTTTACTGTAAGTTTTGATAGGATTAAATACTTTATACTTTGTTGCTGATAGGTTGCAAAAACTTTTGAAATGAAATTGAAACGGTTGAAACAAAATGCTTTTTCTTTGCATCGTTGATAACCTAAGCAAAAAATAAAAAACAAATAACGACTCGATATTTCTTGGATTAATAATACCATTTATTAAAATTCCGGAATAATAATTGCAAATAGTTTAATGGAAATGAGGATTATTTTACTAACGCATTGTTCGTCGACCTATATAAGTTAATATTTAAATATGTGTACTGATATAAAACTAACCATTTAGGTATCTTAATAAAAATATTTTTTATATGGGTAGAATACAATAATTAGTATAGGTATAATGTAGTGTATGTTTATAGATTAAAGGTAAGTAAGAATGATAAAATGGTGTTCGGATGGTCCAGCGCGGCACAGGAAACATTAACAATGTGTATTGTAAACAATATTAAAAAAAAGAAAAGTACAAAAGATACGAGTCCTGTGGAGTTTCATCAGGCCGTTCTTCCCCACAGAAGGCGTACACTTGTAGTGAACGGGCCATCTTGCTTTGACGTCGAAAAATGATTTTGTTGAATCTTACTTCGAATAAAGACACTTTTATCTTTATCTTTAAAAAAAATGCTTCTGATTGACGCACATAATAAACACTGTCCAAAATCGCCACCTTTTTGTATCAAATAAAAAAAATCTAACGGCCAGTTACAGTCCACTGCTGGACTATGAGCCTCCTCCACTTAAGTGGAAACCTTTTTGTATAGTATAGTTATATTTATCAACTTAATTTAATAATATTATATCTCGAGCCCCTCGGTGGGGACGTATATGAGCTGTTGATGATATAAAATATCTTTGTCTCGTATTTTGACGCCATAATAGTCATAATATATTATTTCACGGTGCAGCTATGCGAAATGGTCACATAAGTATTACTCAACCAATATTGATTCCTCGTTCTATTATTCGTGAAAGCAATATCTGCCGGGAATCGGACATGATTGCTCTGGAGACAAAATACCTTAGTATCATTTATGAAGAACTAATGTGTAGTACTAATATATTTTTTTATTAATTTTCTCTGAGGTCCAGTGTAATCAGGAATATTTTCAATGATACAAGTATACCTATATATAGAGGATAGTTGCAGTGAGTCTAGTCTCAGTTCTGAGAATCGAGAGGTGTGAATCCCGGTCCAATTTTAAAACTGTCTTTCTGTCTGCAACACTTAATTCTTCGACAAGTAAAATGATTCCGTGCATTGAAAAGCACGTTTAGTAATGACCAATACGTCCTGTTTTGCTTATTACTTATTTATGAAAGTGTTCATTGAAAAAGAATATATTTGAATGAACATTTGATGGCTCAATAATTTTAAAACCAGAGTTAGTCAGTTTCACAACTATACGATGATGTTGTCAGGTTGTAAACAGATCTTATCTCGCACCCTTATAATGGAGCATGCTAAAATTACTTGACTATAGGTATATAGAAACACGAAAACCATTTGGAGATTTTATGGTTTTACACTACCTATATAGTGGACTGTAACGGGCCGTTGATGATGATGATGATATATTTTCGTACTTTTGACGGAAAAAAGTTGAAGATTAAGTTAAAAACACCAAAAAACAAATGACCCATTTGATTTTTGTGACGTCATCTTCTACACAAATCTTCACAAACCAAATTTTTTACAAAAACCTTTTACAAGGTAAGCTTTGTCTACGTTTGACGATTTTATATTAGGAAGGGTATTTTTGTCGTGAATCAAATCTAGTATAGTTGTTCGTCGTCGGCCGTATGACGTCACACGGTCAAATATTTAAAACCATATGATCTAAAGTTTAGATTAGATTCTAAACGATAAAATAGTCAAATTAGTTTCTTTAAATAGTGTTATTTTGCTGTTAGTTAGTTAGGTAGTTGCTGTAGTGTTAATGCTAATTTTTTTTTTAAATTATCTATAGGTATAAGTTTCGGAGGACTGATTTGTGCTATGTCAATAAATATTGTTTAACTTTACAGGCCTTTTTAATTTTATATATTTAATATTTTTGTACAACAACTTATATCTTAATACGTAAACATATTTAGTTGCAGAGGGTATATAATACGAAACTAAAAAAATATTTGCTGTCATAATGGTGTCTGATGGATAACCACGTCAGTAGAATTGTGAAAATTAGGGCACGTCAGTCGCAGAGGCTAAGACGACCATCGTCTAGTCGTCTCAGTAGACCTAACAACTCCGTTTTTTTTTTATTTAGAGCCGCAAAGGCATCGAACTTGCACACAGGTCTTTTTCGGGAAATTTTCTCCTTCAGCGTCCGTCGTAAAGAAATATAGTAACTGCTCTCGTATTCATAAAAACCCGTATCTATTCCATATAACAGTATTAGGAATGTACCTACTACCTATACACAGGGTAGGTACCTATAATGAATATCCTTAGAGGATTCTACGATATCCAATGCATAGTAATAGTATGTTTTTAGGATATCTACGTAAACTATTCATGTTTTCGCATTCTACGTGACGTGTGTTCGTGCAAAGAATTTATTTTATTTAGGCCCAAAAACTAGAAACCGTTTACCCTTTAACATAGGTCAGACAGAAGCCAGACTTTAACAGATATTTTCATCTTAAATGTTTTTTTTTATTGAATATATTTTACTTAATTGTATTTTATTGTGTGTTCAATCATGAATATTATAATCATCAAAATATAATTATTTAAGTGGCTTGCTTGAACATTGGAGACTAATTCATCACTATAATTCATTCATTAATAGGACGCTTGTAATTCGTAGATGGATACATACAAGTAAATGCGTGTCTAGTATGTGGAACATGCCAATGAATTTAACTAGTCTCTACAGAATATCGATTTATAATTGGCCGTGTGGTGACGGCAGAGTAGAATACATATTTTGTCACCAACCCCTACTCTTCCCGTGGGTGTCGTAAGAGGCGACTTAGGGACTACACATTGAACAGGGAACGGGCAGCAGCGCTCTCTGATACAGTAACTTTTTAATCTGCGATTTCCAACCCGCCTGCCAAGCGTGGAGATTATGGCAAAACCCTCCACTTAAGTGAAGGAGGCTCATAGTCTAGCAGTGGACTGTAACGGGCCGTTTATGTTATGTTATGTTTATGTAATTGACTAATAAACCGAATTTAACAATATAGCCTGGATTTCAGAATCGTGCGACGACGAATATGAAACAAGAAATTATGACGGAAATTGGCCGGTAAATATTTCTGACATCATCATTGACCTTACAATCTACAAGATTGATGGTTCATTCATTCATTCATCGTGCGGGTTGCAAGGTCGGCAACCAACCTCACAAACCCTAGTGTCAGTGCTGTAGAGCTGCCAAAGGTGACTTGGCTCGTGTAATGACTAGATAATTAGCTGGCAGGCACTAAAACGATTTAACGTGCCTTCCGAAGCACGGAATCGTCTTTCTTTTCGACAATCAGGTGATTCAGCTTGCAATGTCTTAACCAAACTAGGGAAAGTCTTACAAAGAGATTTTTGTTTGACATTGTCTCCACCGGGATTCGAACCCGGAACCTCCTCCGTAATGAGCGACGAAATCTCGACCACGAGGCTGTTACGATATGGTGTTACGAGATGGTTAAGTCCTGGCAAGCGTTTGCCATCCGCCATTTTTGTTATTACGGTTGCGTATTTGTAAACACTATTCTGTTTACAATCAGTCGGTGACCCGAGCATAACACACGCGCTGACCGGCAAAGAGGTTAGCCAACACTAATGACTGGGCATCCATAAAATATGATCGAGAGCTCCGGTTCCATGTGACTGAGCTTACGTGCTGAACGCCGCCGCCGGCTAACTAACATGCATGCTAATTAACACATAAGTTAGTACATAAATATCTACTTCGTAACATTCGGATTTCTATGGACAAAATAATTAAAATCTTGTTTTCGTACTGCTTGATAAAAAAAGAAAAAGAGCAGTGTAAAAAACAGATTTAATTTCAGATTTATTACTCTCACGGAGAGCCCGTGGGCTTTCCTAAAACTTCCGCTTCATCCCTGAACATTACGAAAAACTAGATTCAGATTTTAAGCGCTATTGAAAACGTTTCAATTGATTAACAAGCACCTCCCTCTATAGGTGCAGATATGTAGATATATTATTTTATTTTAACAGTAGTACCCAATACATCGAAAACTCTCCAATTTAGTCTATAACAGGTCTAGAAATATCAAAGTGAGCCAGCAATGAATGACTGCGCACACTATGTGCATCCAAGCACATCGCTGATAAAACTGGCCGCTGCAAAGTGCAGCAAACTTGCAAGCTGTTATCGGCAGCCCCGCATGTGGAATAATGAATGGCCAGTTTAATGTTACGTTCTGAATTCAAATTTCTACTTGAACAGAATTGATTAAATGTTGGCTGAAAACGATAAGGGAATGCAAGCTGCTCTATTAGGTTTCGAATACAAATGGTAGTTTAAATGAGTCACGTATTCAAATACAGTTCTGTTGTTGTGTAATCGGATGAGCTATTACTTTTCGAACGCGATACTAAATTCAAGAATATAAAAAGAGAAATTAAATGTGTCTTTTCAATTTGTCGCCAGGAAAAATATAAGGTATTGCAACTCGACGAGCAAGGAATTCCCACCAAGATGCGTAGTTTGAAAATGCGGCACGGTAAATGGCGGCCACTGAGATGATATTCATAAATGTGTGATAAAATGCGCCGTGAAATGCAATTTCTCCCCATTCCGCGTATAATAAGGTTTAGCTGCGGCGCTCCCCACGGGCTCTGGCCTTCTTCCAGCTCGCCATCGATCCTATTACTGGAGGCGTGTTGCCAAAACCCATAGCACACGCCTTTGTGATGTGCCAAATTCTAAGCAATAAACTGTTTATGAAGATTAAGCGGTGAATGCGAACGTACCTTTCAAATAAAGCCTTTGAATGTAAATGTATGTACCTACAAGTCTCTTTGGTTTGAATTGCTGTTTAAATATAACAGAAATTCATAAAAATAGATGTAAAATTTTTGACTTTTTCTTTATAAGATCTGATAGATCTATATTTTTTGGATAATTTTATATGAAAACTAGATCGAAGTCAAAGCTAAGTGACGCTTTGCTAGTTGATTTGAGAATTAGTAGTTTAAAACTACGCTTCACTGTGAAGGGTATCCTGAAAGAAAGTTAATAGAAAATTTAATGAAGATATTGCTGTGTATTGTTTATAAACGTTTACCGTGGCGTATTATTAAACGAAACAAAAAAGACAGAATTTGCTACATAATGTTTTAAAAGAACGATTAATATGCTTTTTTAACTTTTCCACTATACATAGAAACATTTCAGAACTTTTATTTATTACCAAAAGTAACAGTGTATAGGTACATATCTACATAGAGACTTTGTTCGAACAACGTGATGCAAAAACATTATAATTATTTCTAGGGTAAAAAAATATCTCCAGCGCTAACGAATCTAGTTGAAAACGTAACAACAGAACAACCTAATTTATTTCTGATTTCTCTATCCGCAGTGTTCCAATTCCAATGTTTTAATGTTTGACAATAAAAGGATTCCGTGTGTGCAATAAAAGGAGATGGTCTGGCAAGCATCCAGTACACACCGACCTTCTAACTACATGCTTTGTATAGCGTAATTATTCTCAGCCAATTATTTGCGTTTGTTTATAAGATAAAAATATATTTGAATTTGTAGAAGAGGAAGAAGTGCCAAAAGCAGGATTCAATTATAATTTTGTAGCTTTAAAAAAACTATCAGAATAAAAGAATCAAATGAATCCGAGCAACAACAATAAGACCATAGATAAATAAATTGACAGTATAATATGCATAAAAAATGATTTTTTCATAGTTCATCTGAAAGTATACAAAAATTGAATACTGACAGTCAAAACAGAATCAACATTGATCGAAAAAACAATCTAGATACAACATTATTAAACAAATATATCTGTCCCTCTTACGAAAACAAAATTTTATATGACGGATGTATGGCCCGCGTGACATAATTACGTCACATGTCACGTCGGACCTCTCTGTCTAACCATCAACTTTGAAGCCTTATAACTTTGTTTCTGAGCAAGATATTTGAAAATTTTTTTTTTATGTGTTTATCTGGAACTTGAAATATTTCGATTCATGAATTTTTAAAATTTACATAAGGAATCTAATGACGATTTGCGGTTGATCACATATTGGCCACTTTACTTGACCGCTATTATTATATAATATTTTTTGGATGGAACAGATGTTTACTTAAATATCTAAAAGCTTAAAGGTTGTCAACACCCAGTTCACTAAAAGCATTAAAAATAACATCATTCATGATGATGATGATGATGACGATTTCGATCGTTTTCGGCTATAGCGATCACTTCAGCTCCTAGTCAATCAGGCACTGGTGCACCCGAAGATATCATTATTAGAGAGATCAGGTCTACAAGCGGAGTTCACAAGTAAAAATATTTTTGCTTATAAGAGAACTCCAATAATTGATATATTTTCGTACTTATTGTGTTAATTCATTAACAGATTTTTTCAGAAAGATTTTTTATTTTATTTTTATTTTTTAGTTAATTCACACACAAGCTATGAAGCAATATATAAATGAATTAATATATGTACAGTTTTCGCAATTTTGTCCATAACGTATTATTAACTGATTTATTATATGCAACCGCATAAAAATAATTTATAATTCAAAATTTACCCACTAGAAGCTTGTTAGAGAATGAAAACGCTAACGAGTTCAGCGCACCAATTCAGCTATCTGTCTTTATTGCGTTCGAGTATCTATCGAGATGCGAGTGAGTAGCCAATATTAACTACTCATTTTGCAGTAAATGATCGATTATGTTATCGGCTGACGGTGAGGTCAGCACCGTAAGTGTTGCATTACAGTCATTAGCTGTCTTTGTGCGATGCGCCAGCTCGCTATACTTATTATTTATTTATTATTATCAGTTAGCGCTCGCCGTAAGTAATAAACTATACATAACGAAACCTAATAAAATTGTAACTGGCTTATGTCTGAATAGGTACATAGAAAATGCTTAAGCAAGCAACATGATAGAAGTCAAAACAAATTATTTGAATGATTGTATGTTTGTATGTCACATAATATATGTCACGCAAAAACTTGTACACGAAATTGAAGACGAAGATATGCTGCCGATATGAAAAAACGTTCATCTCGGATGTTATGATCACGCAAGGAAGTCGCATGCAGACATAAATAAATAATAAAGCTAGCTAGTATTCGATAACTTTTGATGTCAAAGGTTGTGTGTGAATTAGGACAATTTGCATGGGCCTACGTGTCGTGCCAAACTAGTAAACCGGTATATACTAATTGTCAATGTATCTGCCTTCTGTGCAATGGTTCCGGGTTTAATTCTCGGTCGACCAGATATTTGAATGACGAATTACTGTTACCTGGGTGTTATTTAAAAAAAGCGGCCAAGTGCGAGTGAAGTCGCCCATGAAGTGTTCCGTAGCAGCAAGTAACATAAAAGTTCTTGTAGTAAAAGTTCGTTGGTCGACAACCGACCTCACAAACCCTAGTGTCAGTGTTATAGAACCGCCAAAGGCCACTGACTTGGCTCGTGTAACGACTAGATAGTAGCCGCGGTTTACGATTTACGATTTATGACGTATTAAAAAAACTACTTACTGGATCTCGTTCAAACCAATTTTCGTTGGAAGTTTCCTTCTAATGTACATCATAAATTTTTTTTAGTTTTATCTTTTTCTTATTTTAGAAGTTGTTTCAGTTCTATGTATGGGGAACCCCCAAAATTTATTGTTTTTTTTTTCTATTTTTGTATGAAAATCTTAATGCGGTTCACAGAATACATCTACTTGCCAAGTTTCAACAGTATAGTTCTTATAGTTTCCGAAAAAAGTGGCTGTGACATACGGACGGACAGACAGACAGACATGACGAATCCATAAGGGTTCCGTTGTTTGCCATTTGGCTACGGAACCCTAAAAATGGTGTTATTTTGGTTTATTGTTGTAAATAAATGTACCTTTAAGAGTGACGCGTGTACAATTAGTACGGGTACGGGGTGCAATAGAGGCATTTTATCTCTCATTATTCTCAAAAATATATTTGATGAGTAAAATAAAATTAATATTTTTTTTTCTTTGGTAAATTATTTATAAAGAATCAACTAAACTAACTTAGACGATTACCTACACAAAACAATTTTTCAGGAAGTACATCCAATCTTTTGAGCTTGAATTTGATCATCCAATTAACTACAGAATCCAGTGGACAAACAGACAAAGAAATCTATCTCTTAAACCACAGGCTCAGAGCACACGTTAGCTTGCACAAAGAATAATCGAGACCTAAGTCAGCTAAATTCTAAGAGTAAAATTTGAGCATAAAATTCAAAGTCCACAAAGCAGGCATCGGAATTTAGCCTTTCGGGTCTAGCGTTAGAGTACATGTTCGATTGAAAGTAGCAGAGCAAGTGACCCGGAAGCTTTTAAATTACCGGAGGAATATTTTATTTGGCGCGCCGATGCTTCGGGAGCATTCGCTGAAATGTGGGAGTATTTTTGCCTCAAGCCGCGCATTCGTTTCCATCATTTCACGTAATTAAGGGACCGGTATTGATACAATTGTATCGCAAGTAGATAGTTCTGTACTTTGTTTTGTTCGAGAAGTATTTTCATACGTTTGTTTTGAACGCGAATTATACCATATCCAAATGAAATAAATAATTTTCCTAACACACCGGTTTCCTAGAAATCACTAAGAAATTTAAATCAAAATTGTTAATCATTCTTAGAAAATAATAATATATTACTACTCTGAAAAAATATTTTCTGCCATTAAAATTGCGTCAAATCTGTCGCTATGAAGTTTGTTTTATTTGATTAAAAATTATTTCTTCCAAATGGACGAAGTAAGTATAAATGGTTTAAAGATATAATAATAATTATGTTGTTTATTTCGACAAAGAAGGAAACTGTCACAGAGGATATTTCGTGTATACGAGTATATACCGGTGTAGTACTAACTGTTATATATTCTGTGCCCATGGTGTGTAGTGTAGTGACCTTAAACACAAGTCCGCGCCCGCATTATTACCACTTTGGTAGATACACTCATCAAAAGTGGATCGGATCAACCTTTTTTCCACAAAAAATAAAATAATAGTAACTAAACCGTTTATTTAAGTTTACATTTTCTACCTTCGAGTAAAAACAGGTTCGAAGTCATAAACGGTTTAGTATTAATTAACTTTTTGTGAAGAAAAGAAGTTAATTCCTAGATATGTTTGATGAGTAGATAAAATAAAGGTAACCTTAAATTTTCCTCTACAGTTTCATCTTATTTTAGCATCCTACGATCGCAGCATCCTACCAACCACGTGAAAATCTATCTTTTTAGTTTAGATTTGATGTATGTTCTCTGCTCATTTTAAAATATGTAATCATCAACAACTCATACATGTCCCCACCGAGAAGCTCTCTCTGCTTTGGAGTACGGCAATGGGGCATAATCGACCACGCTGGCACAGTGCGGGTTGGTCGACTTCACACACAACTTTTGAATTTCTTTACAAGAGTGTGCGATGTTTTCCTTCACCGTAAGAGCGAGCGAATTTGAAATTCGAAATTACATTTTCAAAAGTACGTGGTGAGGATCTAAACCGCGTCTCTCGGACGACGGGAAAGCGGCCCTAACGTCTACACTACCTACACTATCCGAATATTTTACCGAAATATCGTGCTAACACATTCATCTACGTAATAAATAAGTATATCGTAAAGCAAACAAAAAAAAATCGGCAAAAAATTCGACTTTTAAATCCCCGTGAAATAAGCAAGCACCACGGAAGGCACTAATTTATCTGTAAGCATGCCGTGTGGTTACGGCAGAGTAGAATACATTTGTCACCAACCCCTACTCTTCCCGCGGGTGTCGTAAAAGGCGACTTAGGGACTACACATTAAACAGGGAACGGGCAGCAGCGCTCTCTGTCTGATACAGTAACCTTTTAATCTGCGATCTCCAGGCGGGTGCCTGTCAAGAGTGGATATTATGGCAAAACCCTCCACTTAAGTGGAGGAGGCTCATAGTCCAGCAGTGGACTGTAACGGGCCGTTGATGATATTGTATGGTACGTAAAAAGGAGAATATACTGTAATAAAAAATACAACGTAAATTGGCTGGAAGTAAAATGAATAAAACTTTCCTACCGTCTCCACCGAACTTCATCGCTGTTGTTCTTCAATTTGCGCTGGGAATTATTTACCTGCAAACCAAACATTTAATTGTTAGTCAAATATATTCAAGGAAATCGAATTGGAAATCATTTAAAAGGGTGAACTGCATAACTGGTAGAAACGAGTGGGAAACGCCACGCAGACTTTCAAATCAAATATTTTTATTCAAATTAAGATTTAATGACGTCGAAACTAGCAAATGCCAAGGACAAGGAAAGCTTGTTCATGATTGGCACCTTCACTACTAGTGTACGCTCATGGCCGGAAGAAACGCCACAGGACTCGTATCTTTCATACTTTTCTACATTCTTTTCTTTTTTTTGATTGGTGTCAATAAAGAATGTTTGTATTGTATTGTATATTCCACTGAGTTGGAACAACAGGCGACCAGACGTTTTTATCACCTCAGTAATCATTTATCTTATAGTAAGCCTTAGAGCTCACTCAAACGTCCAGCCACCGCCGCCGCCGCCATACAACCGCCTCTTGACATTAGGCACTTATGGACGTTAGACTTCTCCTCTTTATACAACGGTTGAAATAAGCCCAATTATTTCTGACGCGCGTCGTTTCAGCGATCGTCTTTTATTTCCTCCGAGACAAAACCTCTCGTGTGGTAACTCTGCCCATGTAACTAGACAGTTTTTGTTCTGCCTGTAATTATGAGGGTGGCATGGTCAATGTTGATCAAACCCTCTATAAAAAATAAAGATAAAAAAAACTATTGTTCTGGAACAGTCGAGAAGTTTTGCATTATTTCACTAACACTTAGTATAGGCCAGACGGAAAGTAAGATAATTCCGTACTTTGGAAGGCACGGTAAGCCACGGGAATAGTCTTTCTATAAGCTATGCCAGACTGGCCAGAGGGAGGTCTCTGGCGGCTGAATATCGCTGGCACCAGATATTTTCAGTCGGTCTGATTGATATCTCAGAAATTATTATCAAAATAACCTATACAATGTGATGGTAACAATGATAATTAAACTTTTAGGTAACAGTTACTAAAAAGGTATTGTAAGTAATAAAATTATTGGGGAAACTACTTTAGTTAAATTATTATTATTACTATTATTATTACTTTTAGATGACAGTTACTAAAAAGATAAGATAAAAAATTTATTTCAACAAAAACTTAATCTAAAAATCAATCAATCTTGCAATTGGTAATAAAATTAAAATTATTATGGGGAAACTTCTTCAGTTCACCTTAAATTGTTATTACTATTATTATTACTTTTAGGTAACAATTACTAAAAAGGTCTTGCAATTAATTAGTAGTAAAATTATTGTCCATGACGTCTTTTTGTTTATTGAATACGATAAACTGCGTGAACTCTGCTTATCTGTAAAAACTCAATATACGTATAATCTGCACAAGTATAAATAAAATACAGATTTCGATGAGCGTCATCAAGATCATACGAAATAAATCTGACTTTTTTTTTGGGATTTTGTTTTCCTTCGACTACAGACAATCTGTGATACAGGGTTAACTTGCTTAGCATAATATATTTTTTTATTAAATTAATTCATGTCTATATTTTTTTAAGCCCCAGATCTGCAAACAGTATTAACAGAGTTGGGGATACTCGTATTGTCACTCGTACTATATTTAATATAGTTTTCAATACATCTTGCTCGAAAATTGAACTTACGAAGGCAGTAAACTGTGCGGTAAAAGCGTTTTACCGCACTAGTGCAATTTTATTACAATTTTTTTTATTCCTACGGTCTTCAAAATTATTATTCAGTCAGAATAATTTTGACAATAAAAAATATTTAAATCGATTCATACAAAGACAAAGGCATTTTATATTTTTTTATTTCAACAAATTGTATCAAAAATATTATCAGCCAGTAATATTTTAATTATAAAAATAAAATTACCTCGATTTAACAAATATAATTCGTAGAGGCTGAATGTCCGCCAGAGCCTTATTTCCGTAATTATGCTTATAAAAAAGAAACATCTATCGTTTTGTGGTTGGCGCCAAGTTTGTAAAGTTTTTATTTAATTGTTTTACATTGAATGTGATTTTATGAGT
Source organism: Carpatolechia fugitivella (assembly GCA_951230895.1). Taxonomy (NCBI): domain Eukaryota; kingdom Metazoa; phylum Arthropoda; class Insecta; order Lepidoptera; family Gelechiidae; genus Carpatolechia; species Carpatolechia fugitivella. The sequence goes on from OX579660.1 coordinate 9,696,743, forward strand.
GATTCAGTGTTGATATTTAATGATAAATGTGAATAGTAAGGATACTCAAACTACGCGCGATATAATAAAGGTTAGTTTTTACACCTTTCACATGATCAATTTTACCTTTAGTATCATAGCTTTTGTAGGATACCTTTCTTAACCATTTAAATTTAACTATTTACTATCAGTTTTCTCACAAGTGTATTGAAAAACGTCGTACAACACACGGATCTTAGGTTTTATAACAAACTCGTGACATTGTAAACCCTCGCCTGCGGCTCGGGCTTACAAAAGTCACCTCGTTTGTAATTTGCCACCTACGATTCTTGTATCGTAATGTACTATTAAATTATGAGGGTATGGATAAAAAAACAATCTTCTAGATTTATTTATAACGCATTTTCTACAGTGAAAAAGTTATTTTTGGCCTATTAAAACATGATTGACGTCAATTAGACACAGATGTCGCTCGAGGCAGCAGCCATTAGGGAGATTATTGTGAAATTGAGTATGATAATAGACCAGGGGCGCAATGCATAAAGCTAAGCTAGTACAATATCGTTCGATAAAAAGGAAAATTGTATCTTTGAAAACGATCTCATTAGGTACTAACGAGTTATTTAAAAAAAACTATAATAATGTAAACATTTTATGTATGGAAGAAAAAAACATACCGACCCGAAATAATGTGATAAGAGGTACCCAAATGATGATGATAATAATATGAAAAATATCACGAAAGAATAAAAACCAATAATTGCGAGAAGGATTCCCATTAGATCGTAACAAATGTTTGTTTAAACTAATCACATGCTACCTGTCACTTTGAGCGTAGGGATCCAATTGTCTGACAATACCAAACCAACACTTATTCCAGAGTTTGTTTATGTATTCACTACGCTGTTATTTCATTCATTATGAGGTGATTTTAGGCTCAAAAACCGAACTTTTAAAGCCATTTTTCATAGTTCTTTCAGAGTATATGAGTACCAGTAACATAATAATTTCTAATTAAACTACGAGGGCTGATTGATAAGTTTCCGAAACGACAAAGAAAAACTTTAAAAATCTATTTAAAATAAATTTATTTCTCAACGTAGTTTCCTTCTACCTCGATGCATTTAGTCCAGCGCTTCTCCAATGCCGTTACACCAGTTTGATAAAATGTTTTCTCCAACCCCTCAAAATACTCGTCCACGGCAACAATGACTTCTTCATTTGATGAAAATCTCTGGCCACCTAACCATTTCTTCAGGTTTGGGAATAAGTGGAAGTCACACGGGGCCAGATCCGGGGAATAGGGTGGATGCGGTAGCAATTCGAACCGCAATTCATGGAGTTTGGCGACTGCAACCATTGACGTGTGTGCAGGTGCGTTGTCATGGTGGAACAAAACTTTTTACTTGGCCAAATGTGGTCGTTTTTTCTGGATTTCTTCACTTAATTTTTGCAGCAAGCTTGCGTAGTACTCTCCATTTATTGTTTTTCCTTTTTGCAGATAATCCACTAAAATAATCCCTCGAGCATCCCAAAAAACAGTCGCCATCACTTTGCCGGCCGACAAAACCGTTTTTGCTTTCTTCGGCGCAGGTCTTCCGCTCTCAGTCCACTGCTTAGATTGTTCTTTTGTCTCGGGAGTATAATGATGTATCCAGGTTTCATCGACTGTTACATAACGCCGCGAAAACTCGTTAGGATCTCGGTTAAACAGCGCCAAACACTCCGATGAATCGTCCACTCGACGTTGCTTTTGGTCAACAGTGAGCAAACGCGGCATACATCGCGCGCAAAGCTTTTTCATTCCCAAATGTTGGTGCAAAATATTAAAAACGCGTTCAGATGAAATGCTCACCATCTCTGCTATCTCTCGCAACTTCGAGCGCCGATCATTCAATACAATTTTGTGAATTTTTTTGATCATGTCCGGATTCGTGACTTCATTTGGACGGCCAGACCTGTGGGCGTCTTCGCAGCTCTGTCTTCCACGTTTAAAATCAGTTACCCAGGTGCGAATTGTACTCAATGCAGGAGCAAAATTACCTAAAACACTGTCTAGCTTGGTTTTAATCTGGGTTGCTGTTTTCTGTTTTAAAACGTAAAAATTTATCACCGCACGAATTTCGTTTCTTTCCATTGTTAAGAAAATTTACGACAGAGAAAGTTCTACGTCCTATCAAACAAATTCCACCAGTTCGATTAAATTCAAATTTGGCGTTCTATTTTCAAAAAGATGCCAAAATATAATGTAATATTTTTTTTTTGCGTATCATTTTTTTAAGTTCGTCGTTTCGGCCAGTTATCAATCAGCCCAGGTAAATATGTTATTTCACATTTATGTATCTTATGAGGTGGATATTGGCCCCGTGAACACTGTCACGCTCTAATCCTTAATTTAAGTTAGTCTGTCCTTTTTACCTTTTAAAGATTGGAAAGAGACAGGAGATGGCCATTCTAATATTAGAGCTGTCAAACATCGAAATTATAGCCGTGTCGATTGCAACATGCGACTTAAAATTCTCTTAAATGCCCTTATTTTATTTTTGGTTATCATTCGTTCATCAATTCTCTTTCATTGGTCATAAAAACGAAAAGGATAGCTGGATTTTAAAATTTGAATTAGATCATGACATCCCGAATCGAGGCCATTGTGTTTCCGGAGCTAAACTAACTAGATCCGATCTTATAAGCACACCACCTGTCTAGCCACACAAACTATGACAAATTATCCTGTTTAAAAAAAAACACAACTAAAACTCGTCACTGCCGTCTGGTCTATTAGGACCTTTTCAAATAATCCAAGAACAGTTCTGAAGCTTTAAGAAATCACAGACAGTCTCAGCCATTTACGACGACATTTGAAAGGCAGTACTTAATTAAAATCGTTGGACAAATGAAAGGGAAGAACGATCAGAATGTTTGCAAAAAAATCTTGTTCTTAGATTGTTTACAAATTAATGGTTTATTAATTTTAAAAATTATCATAAGTTTTTGGAAGAGACCTTTGTATATTTGAGAAAATAAATTTATTGTTTTTTTCTCTTCAATGTTCGGTTGAGAAACCAGACAAATCGCACCAAATCACGAAAGTAAGGCATTTGAAATAAACAGAATAACAAAGAAAAATAATTAAAAAATCTCCCGAAGCATAAAAAAAATATTAAGTCAAAAATATTACCTATCGTTGAGCCATGAAATCCGATTGAGTAACACCTATATATTTTAATTTTATTATAGAAATTGATGGATGGCACGATATGGATTGCTCGTTTAAATGCGTCATAACGTCGCGTCGGGGTACCGCTAAGTTGTAAAAAAAATGCTTCTTTAGAAATTTCAACAAATAAATAACTAGGTAAATTAAAAAAAAATGTCTACTTTTAATGCTTAAACAAACGACATAGGTAGATTCGAGTAAAACCTAAGATGGAGGAGACTATACACCGTGAAATTTCATTGGTTGATTTTTGTTAAAGGGGTGTTCAGTCCATTAAACTGAATCACTTTGAGAACATGGGCTGAAAAATGAAAAAAAAAATATTGCATCTATCATAGTAAATCGATTTCGTACGGTTTTGTATGAACGGTCCAATTTGCGGTCCAACATGGGATAGTTGTTTAGTTTAATGGACTGAACAATCCTTTTAATTAAAAACAACCAATAAATTTCACGGTGTATAAAAAACCTCTATATATAAACCTCTATAATATACAACTAAAAGAAAATGAAGAATTACTATCAATCAGACGTCAAGAGGCTGCCGAAAGGTAGAAATTTTAAATATGATAAAAATCATAAAATCAGAGCGAATGATAGGATACTATCTAAGATAAATGTATTAAAAACGAGACTGGTAGCGGGAAAGTTCCCGTTAGCCGATATTCAAGTCGGAAATTCTTATTTTACGGCATCGACGGAGTATTTTGTATTTACTCGAGGATAGGTATTTAATTTTCCGATACGCTGTCGAACAAAAGTTTGCGTCTCGCGAGATATAAATTTTTATGCAATAAGGAATGAGGATAAATAACTTAATATATTCAGAGGACCCTCTAGTATTTGCTTCAACAATATAATAAATAAATAAATAAAAATTGTGTTTCTTTCACTCCACAAACAAGCAAAGAGGTACATCTGTAACTTAACTACTGCACAAATAACAATTTTATAAGATTGTTTGTGGGGCATCTGGAGCCTAAACTAAGCCGAGGCCTGTATTTTAGGACTCCAGGTCCCCCTCTCGGTCATCAATACAGTGCAACTAAAATAATTAAATAGAAAAATAAGTTTTTTTAGACAATGTATGGAATGCGTGGTGTGAATGTGTATGTGTGTGTGTGAGGAGCGTGAGTATACCTGCCTAGCCCTGCGACATTAAGTCTTGGGGTCGGAGTTGATACTTACCACTAGGCAGGGTGCGTGGAAGTGTGATATAAATTAGATGTTAACCAATCTCTCTCGCGAAATAAATTTGCTACAACGTTTCTGCACACAAGTGATTTTAATAACTAACTAAACCACTGCCAACGGCAACAGCAACAGCTACTTGCGTTCGTAAATTATTTCACGAGAGAGGGTCCTAATTACTCAAACTTTATTTGAACGGCAGTGAACTGTATTTACTCAAACAAGCCTAACCTGGTGACTGTTGCTTATAACTGGAGCTTGGTAATTTTATCAAAACTACATACAGACGAAAGCGGAGGACAACAGGTTAAAAGGATCAGGATGATAAGGACCTTTCACAGTGTCGTGCGTCTAACCTAAGTATGAGGATTATTTGATAGCAAATCGCAGTTTATCACGATCGGACTATTTTGTTTACCCACCGGCTTTCATAATATTCTATTTTGAGAAATCTAGCAAATATAGGATGACAGGTATTCTTTGAAAGTTCGTTTGAAAGGCAAAGATGACGTTCACTCATGAACCATGTTTGGCATGCTTGCTTACGGGACAACGTGAGCTTTTATTGGAACGATAAACATTTGAAGGCTGTAAAGAGTTTTCTTCACAGATTCCGCCATTGTGTTAGTGAACTCACCCAAAAAAATGTAATGACGGATCTAAGTGATGTAATAACATCCTATGGAAATAAATAATTTTTGAATTTGAATTTGAATTTCGAATATGTCGCTCTAATTCGGGATGGGTTTTTTCTTGTACCTGGGCTGATTGATAACTGGCCGAAACGACGAACTTAAAAAAATGATACGACAAAAAAAAAATATTACATTATATTTTGGCATCTTTTTGAAAATAGAACGCCAAATTTGAATTTAATCGAACGGGTGGAATTTGTTTGATAGGACGTAGAACTTTCTCTGTCGTAAATTTTCTTAACAATGGAAAGAAACGAAATTCGTGCTGTGATAAAGTTTTACGTTTTAAAACAGAAAACAGCAACCCATATTAAAACCAAGCTAGACAGTGTTTTAGGTAATTCTGCTCCTGCATTGAGTACAATTCACACCTGGGTAACTGATTTTAAACGTGAAAGACAGAGCTGCGAAGACGCCCACAGGTCTGGCCGTCCAAATGAAGTCACGAATCCGGACATGATCAAAAAAATTCACAAAATTGTATTGAATGATCGGCGCTTGAAGTTGCGAGAGATAGCAGAGATGGTGAGCATTTCATCTGAACGCGTTTTTAATATTTTGCACCAACATTTGGGAATGAAAAAGCTTTGCGCGCGATGGGTGCCGCGTTTGCTCACTGTTGACCAAAAGCAACGTCGAGTGGACGATTCATCGGAGTGTTTGGCGCTGTTTAACCGAGATCCTAACGAGTTTTCGCGGCGTTATGTAACAGTCGATGAAACCTGGATACATCATTATACTCCCGAGACAAAAGAACAATCTAAGCAGTGGACTGAGAGCGGAAGACCTGCGCCGAAGAAAGCAAAAACGGTTTTGTCGGCCGGCAAAGTGATGGCGACTGTTTTTTGGGATGCTCGAGGGATTATTTTAGTGGATTATCTGCAAAAAAGAAAAACAATAAATGGAGAGTACTACGCAAGCTTGCTGCAAAAATTAAGTGAAGAAATCCAGAAAAAACGACCACATTTGGCCAAGAAAAAAGTTTTGTTCCACCATGACAACGCACCTGCACACACGTCAGTTGTGGTTGCAGTCGCCAAACTCCATGAATTGCGGTTCGAATTGCTACCGCATCCACCCTATTCCCCGGATCTGGCCCCGTGTGACTTCCACTTATTCCCAAACCTGAAGAAATGGTTAGGTGGCCAGAGATTTTCATCAAATGAAGAAGTCATTGTTGCCGTGGACGAGTATTTTGAGGGGTTGGAGAAAACATTTTATCAAACTGGTGTAACGGCATTGGAGAAGCGCTGGACTAAATGCATCGAGGTAGAAGGAAACTACGTTGAGAAATAAATTTATTTTAAATAGATTTTTAAAGTTTTTCTTTGTCGTTTCGGAAACTTATCAATCAGCCCTCGTACTTGCTATTGTCCTGAAACTGAAATTGTTAATAGACAATTAACATTATTTAAATACAATATAATGGTTCTTATTATTTTTAAAAAACCTATCCAACGATACCTCACACTATAAGGTAGTCGTGAATAAAAAAATAGCCCCTACTTCACGTGTTCAGAGGAACCCTAAAAATATATTTTTAAAGATTTTATTCTTAAGCTTTGTCGGCATGATTAATATGTATATTCATGCCAAATTACAGCCTTCTAGTATTAAAGGGCGTCACAGAGGGTTAAGATACGATCTTACAGTACAAGGCAGCCAGCTCTCTCGGCACTATTCACTATGTGTGCAAAGCGGAGGTCAAGCAGAATGGCCGGTCACTGATTGATTCGCCATTTTGTTTGACCCCCGCTTTGCACACAAAGTGAATGGCGACGAGAGAGCTGGCTGCCTCGTGCTATAAGATCGTATCTTAACCCTCTGTGACGCCCTTAAGAGTCTCTGAGCTAAGCCGCGGACTGACAGACAGACAGACAGACAGACGGACATGGCGAAACTATAAGGGTTCCTTTTTGACTACGGAACCCTAAAAAAGGTATTAATTTTTAAACAAAACGATTCATGAGCGCTGATCTTTGTCTCTCTTAAACAATGCTATACATACCTACATTTACTACACGTACCTAAGTATTCGCTAGGCGGATATCCCACATGCGGGGGGAGACAACGGTAAAATCTGCGGTCACAGAAGGGACGGTAAAATAGTTTTTTTTTTTTTTTGACATGGACCTAATGCTTGTGTCGCAAAATCGACGTATCAAGCGTAACCGGACTTTTGGGGGAGCGGAAGGCTCTTACCCCCGGTAAAATAGTGTCATCCAGCTGTTCTTCGCAAACAATAAATATCACTCGTGTAGCGTTAAGTTGCCACAGCTTTTTTTTTTACGAGCGCGTGTCCGAGTACCACGATGCACACGAGAATGAATGAATGAATTAAACATACTGCACGTGCATCGAGTCCTTATTATGAAAAGTTTCGTCTTCAGTTCTTCGGCCTGTCATACCCCGGTGGCGGCTTCACGCTACACGTGTGCTGTATCCTAAAAGCCTGAATTCGAAAAGACTAAATAGGAATTTTATCCAACACAAACTATTTGACAAAGTGTTAAGAATGTCATCGATAGTACTTCATATAGGTAAAGTTGGAAAAGCTGTAGAAACTTCATTATGAGGTTCGTAACTTCGTACGCCATAGGGAGTCGGTAGTCGGTAGTTGGGACGTGAGAAGTCAAAGCGGAATTTATATGACGTCAGCGCGTAAGTCTTGTTCCAAACTCCGAGCGTATATTTTAAAAGTGCATACTGTTGTAAGCTACACTCAGTTTGCCAGAAGTTTTTAAAGTAACGTATATCATACGTTATTCGACAGCAGCGGCGCGTTTGAAATAAACACGAAGGAGATCAAATTTTAACAGATCTTTTTTTCACATTGAAAATTGTCAATCTAATATCACTCAAACATTTGGTTGTTAAATTCATATCAAAATACTAATTTATCCAAGATACCCGATACTATAAGTAATTAATTTAAGTAAACATGCTGTTAAAAATACTTCAACTGCTAACAAATTACCTCATCACATCACACTAATATTATAAACGTTGGAAGACAAAGTTTCCATTTTACGCGAGCGTTTCCGTTTTAAATAAATAATAATTATAAATGTGAAAATATTATCTGGATGTTAGATGTTTGGTTCTTTAGATGTTTGGATGTTTGTTCCGCCTTCACGCTTAAAGTACTCAACGGATTAGGATGAAATTTTAAATGGAGATAGTTTGTAACCGGGAATAATACATATAATACTTTTTACGGGAAAAAGTCTTATTCCCAAAGGAAAATCTTACAAAACGCGAGCGTAGCCGCGGGCAAACCGTTAGTTACTCATAAAATAAAATAAAATATACCAAAAAACAACCAGCGTGTGAAACCGAGGAATCTTTGGTAATGTTGACGTAATTTAATTACTTTAGTGGTGCAGTGCAGTGACTACACATTACTCTACCTGGAATTGCCTAGAGTGCAGGAAATGGAGTGATAGACGAGTTTTACTGGCTCCTCAGAGCTTCATACCACGGCTCTCGTGTTGATAGACCGAAATAATTGAAACTGTACTGAAACGTACTGATAGACGGAGTTTGTGGATTGTGGGAGCTCAGCGCGACACTAGACTAGATACGAGCGGAGATTGTAACTTAGCAGGTGAAGGGCTGAAGTGGGATTACAGGGCGATTAGAAGATGGTAATTGTACCTTCGGTTCAAAGATTTTATTCTCAAAAAAGGCATTCAATGTCACTTACATGAGAAAAGAAATATTGGTCTTAATTACATGTTTTACTATAATTTAATGATAATTATCATCGAACTGGTGCATGCAGTAAAATATGCACTTTGAGTTTTGATACATAGCAATCGAAGTGGTATTTTTAGCTTCTAAGGGTAGGTCATTGTAAAGTATGGCTCCTTCGTACGTAAACATTATTTTGCCAAAGTTTATTCTAATCTTGAGCAGTATAAGATAGCTGGTTCCTCGTGAAATGCGTTCGTGTACTTGTTTGAAATTTGTGTATTTTTTTGTTCAGTATCTTGTAAGCTAGAATGCAAGTGTGGTATGTGGATAATTGTTTAATACGAAATAGGTTTGTCTCTTTAAATATTGTAGTCGTGGAAATACAATTAATTATTTATTTTGCCTGATTTGTAATTCCAGTAGTTTTGTTTTTTTTGCGCTGCCCCATAGGAGAAAACATTGAATTAAAGCATAACTAACCACGAAGTACAATAGGGCTGAGAATATTATGCCAAAATGTTTTCTTTTAAACAACAAACAAAACTATTTCGAGGAGATTATTGTTAGACTAATGAATGAACAACTTGTTTTTTTTTTTCAAGGCTTTAGTTGGGCTTTATCTGAACTGGCTTTATGACCAATAGCTGGGTCTTCTGAAGCACGAAAAATGCACTAACCCATATTGTATTAACGGTCAAGCTTGGCAATTTCGTGTTCGGAGAGTCAGCAGTCGCCATTTCAAAAGCGTTTCATTAAAGCCCAAGTCACACAGAGCGGGAGCGGCGCGGTCCGGGGCCGGGAAAGCGGGACGGTGCTACGCCGCGCCTTACAGAGTTCCGCTCTACCGGCCCCCTCGGTCCGCGCCGCTCCCGCTCTGTGTGGCCGAGTCTTAAATTACTATTATGTAAATGCCCCGTACTGAAAAAGGCAATTTTTTTATGAGGCTGGTCATCACCTTAACATTCAGTTCTCACCGCAACCCCCACAGCAAAAAAAGATCAGACACATTTTAAAAACCGTTTTTATTGAAATGAAAACCATCCTAAAAAATAGTAGGCCCTTCCAATAGTACCTCATAAAATGAATGTCTGCTTTGACCAAATGAAGTCTGAGAGGAACATTTCCTATACTCGTAGTTTAGTTCAAGTTTAAAACATTAGAACTTGAATTATTATTTATTAGTCAGCTGTCTCAGGAAATGGAAGCTGAGAAAACCCGATTACGTTTGGTTTGCTAAACTTGCAACACTTCGTCCGATTCTGTAATGCCCCATAAACGACGTGTTTATATTTTATATGGGCAATATTCCCGATAACGTTTACGCTAAGAGGCACATAAAAAATTCACGCAAAAAATAAGGGTCGATTTAGATGACGAGTGACGTAGTTATGTCGGCCATTCGGAGGGAATCTACTGACCGTGGAGTTTCATCGTAGAAACGTGGAAAAAACCTTTTCGAAAGAAAAATAAAAATAAAGTTGCTCTAAGAAACTAATCTTACGTTTACAACTTTTCATAAAGTATTATAATAATATGTTTTCTACGCCCGAACAACTCCTAAGCGACTGTTTATCCTTTGCAAACTCGTAGTAGCTAGTAGCTACTATATACTGATACAAAGTTGTGGAATTTGTAATCTTCAGCCTCGGCCACTGACCAGAAAAATCTTAGACGATTCTACAATTTAATTACTGGCTCACCCCTCATCAATATTGGAAGCGTCAAAACAATTATAACTCGGTTAAAAATTAAGATAAATACCTCACTGTTTATAATCTAGAAGCTCAAGTTATGTGTAGCAGTTGACGAAGTGATGGCTGTTGTAAAAATAAAAAAAAAACATCAAAGCGTATGTACCAAATAGCAATATCAGTATCTTGTGAGCTTTTGTGATCCGAGTGAGAGACCTGGAGTCCTATAATACAGGCCTCGGTTTAGCTTAGGCTTAAGTCTCAAACAAATTGAACAAAACTAAATAGATATACCTGTAATGTGTTACTGACCTAATGTAAAATTTGGGGAGAGAAATAAACACTATTATTATTATGTATATTTTAAAACTTTTTTCTCCCGTAAACGAGGTAAAACATTATTATATTTTAATATTGTGTTACCTATTATGGGCTATTATTATTATTATATTTTAATCTTGGTGAACGCCTTTACGATGTATGTTTTAAGATTTTCGTGGTTGTTCACTACACTAAAATTATCACAATTTTCGGGTTTGTTACCACGGTTATATTTAATATTTTTACCTCGATATTTCGGAACGGTTCCACGCTCCATGGTCACGAGTAGACTGGTGTAGCGAGTGGACAGCACCTAAGGACAGACATATCTGTCTACCCTCTACGATGATTACCGATCGACACTTACCCGATCTTTACCGATCTTACCGATCTTTATGCACTATGACCTTTATTCTGAAGCCGCCGATGATGACTAAATTCTACGAAACTCACTTGCAACGTCTAGGTTTTTTGGTCAGTGGTTGCGGACAGCAAGATGGAGTTGATAACTCGACTAGACTGGCTAGGCGAACTTAAATAGGCAGCCATCGTATGCGAGTTGCCAACCCCGTAATCTGTTTTCTGTGAACTTCTAGGTAGTTTAATTGCAATAGATTTTAACTATTCTCATTTCTGTTAAACTGACTTGTAGGGTTTCAAACTCACTTCTTACAATGGCAGGCGTAAAGTTGTGTTATGTGAATTTTGTCAGCTAAAAATCTGCCCAATCGTGTCAGAAGTAGTTAGGTAGGAAGGCAGCCAAACAAGTATTTTCTTATTTGATTTAAATAATATTGTTTAAACACGAGGTGGACCAACGACGATCTGGTGAAGATTGCGGGAAGCTGCTGGATGTGAAAAGCGATGGACATCGTGTAGTTCTTCGGGAGAGGTCTTTGTCCAGCAGTCCTCTCACGCTAAGACGTCTTTCAGCTAAGATGATGAAGATATGACAAAAATTTACTCCATAAGCACTAAATAATTAGGACGATTCATTATGCCTCTTATATCGAAGAATTTACGGTGCTCTTATAAGTAACTATATAAAAACGTAGCTATTTAAAAGATTGATCTACTGCCTCTTATTTATCTGTGTTTTATTTACCATCTTCTAAACGTACCTATTTGGAAGATTGGATGTAGACGCTACAGCCCTAATAATGATGTATTGGCACCGCATACTAGATAGTTTGCCCTAGTTCTCTTATTCTGTGATTGGTGCGCTACACAATAACGTAGCTAGGGCTGACAAATAGGCAGTGGAAGCGTAGTGTTGACAGATTCGAGGATTTATCCCCGAAGGATGATTGCGATCCAGTAAGAGAGCAATTAATTTGACGCAGTAGTTCGCTGGGACTCGGCAAGATTGAGCGAATAGGAACAGAGAATGATGCAAGCGGATTAGTAGACCTTCAAATAGCTGAAAAAGCTGAAAAGTTGAAAGATACAGACGTATTAGAGTTTTCTTTAGTGCTTTAAAGGTTTCTTCAGAGACACAATACGACCAAAAAGCTTTTTGTACAAAACTTCGGTATCAACCATAGCGTTTAAAAACCATAGTTTCTTCCATCCTGAATTAATAAATATAGATATATGTCTCAGTTATGAAGATTTCCCAGCTTGTCAAATGAGTCACCCGAATGGAACAAAAAAATTGTTGAAATAGCCAGTGCTGCAGTGATAAAACAAAAAAAAACGAGTAATAGAGGAAAAACCATTTCAAGCCGTCAAAAAGCCGTCCAGAGTCGATTGTAGTTACTCTGTGAGTAGGAAGGTGAATGGAAAAGCTTAGTTTGAGTTTCCTGCAACATCGGTCAGATTTTAACTTGACGAGTAAGTCGGCTTTAAAGCGTTTATTATTACGCTAATACAGCTAATAAGTTTCAGAGGAAGCTAAGCCTAGGTTTTATTTGAATAAAAGCACTGGATAATGCTGTTAAAATTGTTTTTAGTACGCTACAGGGCAATTTCAGATAGTGCAAAGAACTATAAAGTGGGCTAAGTAGCTTAAGTGTGTTTAAACTAATGTAAGGTAGGTTCTGTGAACGTAAGAACAAACAGAATGTTGGATAGAGACGAAATATTTTGTACCTGAACCGCGATGTTTATGGAAATATAAAGATAATAACAAAAAATAAGTTTTTGTATTTTTCTGCGTAAGCAAATCAACAACAACACAAAATATATACGCTTCACCGGTTCCATATCGAGCCAAGCGTAACTACATAAATTCTATTATTCTATCTTATACATAACTTTTGTATCTGAGTAGGACAGGAAAACTTTTCAAATCAGTCTCGTCGGGTCCCGATTTTACGAGAAATCGATGTTATTTCTTTCATCGTTATTGTTTTCTTGTTGTATTAGTGGCGACAGGACGAATGATCGTAAATTCTGTGGTTATTTCCAGATGTAGGTCGAGTAGAGAGGGGAACAATAATTTAGACAGATAAATTAATACCTTGTTAATTTAAAATAATAGCGCTTGTTAAATATCGCAGAAATATTCAATCTATAGGGCTCTAATAGACAACAGCATACACCGTCAACTGGATTTATAAGTTTTTACCGGATCATATAATTACTATATTATCCACACCAATGGCTTGAACATGCACGTTCTTTTGTTAAAATACATCATACACTCGCTGTTTATAAACTTGAAAATCTTTAACAAAAGATTTATCTACTTAATCATGCGATGGGAAATTAAGTATACATCCATAAATTTTGAAAATGTTTTAGCAGTTATTATGTAATAAATAACACACAAGGCACAACTCTACCGAAGCACGCGCAGCGTCTGCCTGCACTGCATAATTTTATTTGCGCACCTCTAAATCTCTCCACGGGTCTTCCTCAAAACTAAATTGTTCCGCAGACAAGCTGTGGAGCATATGCGCTTTGAAATTGTTTCTGAAAAGGTCTTGCGTCGAATTTTGTCTTAATTTCATATATTTTTTTTTAGTTAACTCAGAAATGAGCGCCACAAATATTAGGAATGTTTTTAGACTATTTTAGCAAGTATACAACGCGTTAACTCACGTATCCTCTTGGGTGGTAGATGTGGTAGTCCATAAAACAGAACAACTTGTATTTCAAAACTTTTCGGAAATATAAAAAATGATCTAGCTCGACTTCATATTTTTTTTTCGAATTTAGAAAGTTTTAAGTTTTAAGAAAATTTTAGTGGTTTTGCGTTATTTGATTTACATGCTATACCTACCTATATGTATTTAACTATTTTTGTACCTTTGTTTTTCCCCCTTATAAATTTTAGGTATCTAAATAAAACTCCCAATGAGGTTGACCTCAAACTTCCATCGGGCTTCGGTAGTTTTCGTGTTTCAGCGCTTCATTAGTCTTGGCTACTGATGCTTCGGAAACTTCTGCTAACGAACAGCTACTCACTTCAATACGGCCCAATTAGTGTACTGCCATGATAGATATTTATCTTAGTAAAAATAATACTGCGAATAAAATGGCCACTTGTCTCCCGACTCTGATGGAAACATTACCCCCCAGCGAGTTCAATAAGGGTAGACATTTTCCACGGCGTACGCATGGAATGGAGACTCGGAGAGATGTTATATAAGTAAAACAGCAGAGACAATAAATAAAATAATGTTTTTTCTCCTAGATTCAAGCGTTTCAGTAACATTTGACTGAATATAGATGCGACGTCATGACGTGTACTTGATCTTGTAAATAGTTTGTAAATATTGTAAATAAACTTAACATGAAATAAAACCTTTTTACAATTTTGCAATCCTAATAATATTGTTTAACTTCACTAAAAATGTTACTGATGCATCTCACATTTCTCTTCTCAAACGAGAAAGTTTAGCAAGAGATTGTAAAAGTACGAGTAGGTACTCTTGGACTCAGCACAGAAAAATGTTTCTTCACGCCGGAAAAATAAAAAAAAAACGCGCGTTGAAAACGGAGACTATAGTGGCTGACTCGCGCTCGTTTATCTAACTTATTGGGTTTCGTCCTCGTCTTCATTTTACTCAATAATAGGCCAATTCATCTCTTATACTTCCCCCGTGTTCCTTCGTTCATTCGTTCATCACTGAGCGGAACCACATTATAACATTGTCGTTCCACGCCTGAAATTAATATCTTCTCCACAAATCATTAGAGATGCCAATTTGACGTTTATTATACCCTTGGGATTCGATTTTCTGACAAAAAGAACCCCGTCGCGTCCCCCCGAAAAACCCGTCATATACATACAATTCTCATCTGCTAGCCTAACTTAATATTGTAATAAGGCTATGAAGTTACCCTATTTAGTATGGAGACTTGAAGAAAAAATGTATATACGAAGTCATATAAACAGGCAGTATATAAGTATAATTCGCTGAAATCTTATAATATAACATACCTATAGCCATTTAGTAATAATTTAAATTGTAAAATTAAAAAAATAAGAAATAATGTGTTATTTTATGACACACATTGTTACGAAAACGAACAAAATAAGTCTATGCTTTAAAAATGTGTCCTTTGAGCTTTTTAAACAAAGGACAAAGCATAAATATAGAATGTGTGAGACGATATCCTGTAAAGTTGAAATGTGTTTTTGTTTATTATGAAAATAATATTTTCACAAAGAGCTCTCGTAGGGTCAGGCCACACTTATCGACGGCGATCGACGGTTTGCCTATACAAAATGCTCGCAAAGTATGGAAATCCTTTCGCATCATTCGCCGCGTCCGATGCGAAAGGATTTCCATACTTTGCGAGCGTTTTGTATAGGCAATTTTGTCTAGGCAGTATGTGGCTCTCGTATAGTAAACGTGGGTGTGGAAGTGTAGTCCGTCACCAACGAGGCCCGATGCTACAGTACATAAGTATGTAACAGTAGGTAAGTACCTACTGTTACTGTTTATGTAACCAAAAACTAAGTAACCCTTTCGAATAACTTCAGTGCCAGTAACCGAGTTATTTAACGGTTATAGAGAAACTTACGTCATTACCAAGTTCCAGTTGGAGGGTTTAATAACTGTGACGTCACCCTGTCAGCGACAAACCGCGGCCCGAGACAAGTGCGGAACTTCTTTCATGAAGTCTCCAAGTCTCCGCAGGGACTTAATGAAATTTTACCACTAAACTATTTAAAAGTAAGTACGAAGTGTTGATATAAATTAAGAGGACATTTTAATAACGCAGCTTGTACAAAACTTAAGAAGCTGTCTCCATAAATTTCTTGTTAAAGCCTTGATTTTCGGCTTGAATGAAATAGCATACGGTTTGTGTTGTCTGACATAAAGATAAAATGTTTAAAATAATTAATAAGCAACTCATCACCGACATAATTGTAATTATTGCTACTAGATCTAGGTAGAATTCTAATTAAAAACCCACACGTTGCATTCTATTGGAAGGTATGAGGAGCAAAACTTAACACTTTTTTCGTCGGGAGTTAAAAACGTATTGTTTCGTAAAAGACGTATCGTTTGAAGTTAACTGATATCACTATGCTCGCTCGACGTACCGAACAAACAAACATTGCAGATAAAAAGTACTAAAACCATTTGCAGCGTACATTTATCTTTACCTAGTTTAAAGTCCGGACTCGCAACAATTTGTGCTTGTCATTCGGAAAATAAAACATTTGCTGGTGCAATTGGCACCGCTCCAGAATTACAGGTGCTCCACAAACTTTTCGCACCTCTTCACTTCTCTTTTAGAATTGAACTCGACGTTTGAACCGCAAATAATAGAAGTTGTGTCTGCAGTCTGCCCTCAATGGCAAGTTTTATTTTTTGCAATACCTAGTGTTGCAGATCGATAATCAACTATCAGTAGACTATCGATAATTTAACAAAAACCAATCGTCATCATCTCAGGTGAAAGACGTCCACAGACGGAAAGATATTCATCCACAAAACCAGTTTTTCATGCTTTCAATCAGTAGCTCAAAATCAATATTTAGTCAATAGTCAATAATGTTAGATTTAATCAATATAAATTATATTTATAGATTTTCAATGATAACTATTCATGATTGACTTAGTTTATGGAGCACCTAGCAGCTCATATGTCTTATCTTTTGGAAACATGTAGGTACTTCAAGAGATGTGCACAAATAATACTCGTATTATTCAGCTCAGCATCTCAAAGTTTACCAAGAGATTTTCAATACTGTTCGAGATTCTAATTTATCCATACCTGTACTAAAATCTCAGTTACAGCACAAATTCACAACTGCTCCAATATTAAAGTGCTCACAAGACTAGCAGGAAAGTGGGTCGAACCGCACAGATTAAGGCGGGCTCTACATAATTCGTGGGCTCATGTAAAATTGAAAGATTGGAACACAGGTGACGTGATTCTAAAGCTGGGGATTGAATTGGAGGTTTTCCGTGTTAAATGTAGGTTATAGAGGATTTGTAGATCGAAAAAAAAATATTTGAAAAAGTTCCAATCAAAATATTTAAAAACAAAAAAAATACCAACACCGCGCCTTAAACATATTAGAATAAAAAAGATTAAATAACATTTTTGGAAATCCACCAACTGGAGTCAAATAAGCTAAAATAAAAAATCTACCTATATAAAAAGAGTGATTTTTCACGAATTCCGCCATACAAACAACTAATTATGACCTTTCTTAGTTCACCTTTACGTACCTACCTACCTATACCTTTTGGTTTTTCGTAGAGATAGATACAGCAATAATATTTATTAATATAGGTACTTAATATACATACTCATCCACCTAATTTAGTTACAAATCCAATAAAATATGTCGGGGGCTGCCATTCCCTGCTCTGACATTAATAAATTTTATATACCTTCGCAATTTTATGAGTCTGACTAATTCAGAATCTACATCAATTTAGTTTTTGATATAAATTGTTATAATATTTTAACTGAAATTTCGAACAAAGAGAGCGATGACGGCAGCCCCCGACATATTTTATTGGATTTAAAATTATATTATTACTAACTAGAGGTGAGATATATTAGAGATGAGAGACCGTAAATTATATGTTTTTATTATTTTTTCGTCTAATGGCTAGGGCCGTTGCCTCCCGTCTGGAAGATGCGGGTTAGATCCCCACCACGTACCAATGTGTTTTCGAATTTCGAATTTTATTCATATTAATATGTACGTTTATTCGACGCTCTTACGGTGAAGGAAAACATCGTGGTGAAATCTGCACACTCCGCGAATTGTAAATCAATGGAAGAAATTCATAGGTTGTGTGTGAGTGAAGTCAACCAACCCGCACTGGGCAAGCGTGGTCGACCAAGGCTTAATCGCCCTCATTCAGGGTAGGCTCGAGCCCCTCGGTGGGGACGTATATGAGCTGTTGATGATTCTTTTTTTAGTAGTACTCGTAAAGGTGGGTAATGTAGCATCGGGCCTCGTTGGTCTGAGTGCCATGTAGTTTGATACTGGCGATAGTATACTTTTTATAATATATTCGTTCTCTTTTTAACTATTCAGTTTAGAAAGAGAGCGATAGAAACTTCATACGGGCTGGGCCGTAGAGATTTGAGGTTCTCACCTGCCGTCCGCCGCCGTCGTGTGCGGACGATTGTATGTCTTTCAGTACAAGTTCTGTGATATTTGATTTATTATAAAGTTATTACTTTAAAGAAGTGTCTTTTATATTTTAAGTGGCGGCTCTCTGTAGGAGAGTCGTTACAGTAAATACTTCAGTTGAAATTAATATGATGAAAACACTAAACGATTACGCTATCACAAAAATACATGCAAGGGTTTACACCGAACAGATCGCATTCTTAGCAGTAGACGTCACACAGACGTGAAATTTCTCACATTTCTCCGCAGTTCAAGATCATTATCTAATGGAATTCATCTTCTATAACGCATTTTAAACACCGTTGATCCCACACAAGTGTTTCGTGTGTTTATTTTACGAAGTGGCACATCTGCTCAACAGTAACAAACGCGCATAAAAATATCCAAGTTATGAACACGATTTGTTTACATTGGATCTGATGGTTGGTTAGGTACTTACTTCATACCTGCTGTATAGCGATTTACTACTTAAGAAATATGTTTTCTTGTTGCAAGTACTTTACCATGTAAGTGTGCCAGGGTGTCCAAAAATAGAGACTTAACGATTTGTTTGTATGTTTTATTAACCGACTTAAAAAAAAACATTGAATATGGAAATAATTTTAATATAAAGAGACGCATAAAGGAACATATTATTTTACTACGGACATTTAATTTTTTTATATTGTCATAGATCTTTAGTTTTGAACCAAACAATTCGCATACGTAGCTGATTTTTTCGTGTTTTGTTCCTATTTATTACAGAACCAGGTTAAGTGGCAACTTGCTACTTACCAAAGTGTAAATTAGCCCTTAAACTCTTACACAAGCTTTATAGTTTTCACTCAAATAAAATTAACTGAACTGTTGCATGCAAACATTTTAACTTCAATGTACTATGCTAATATAACTTTATGGTTCGTTTATAACTGTAGCAGTATGTATCTTGGCCGCATCTAGTTATAGTAAGTAGATACCTTTAAATACACTTGTGGTTTTGATCAAGCCAAGTAACTTAGTCTTGCGTCGACCACGCTCGGAAACTTTCGCCTGCCGATAGTTTTCCAAACAACAACTTTAATTAAAATAACAAACAGCTAAAGTTCGGCGTTCGTTTACTTGGTGGGAAATTATCAAATGTTCTTTAGAGACTTCAAGTTTCAATTTTAGATTTTTTTCAGGTAGTTTCACTCTTACAGGTTTTTAAAAAGATTAAACTTCCGAATAACTTCTTCTAATTTTGAATTCTGCATTTTTTTACAAAGAAATCATCACGTTTACCTTTAAGTTTCTCAAACAAACTACTGGTAAGGAGAAAGTTTGGAAGTAAGACGAAACAATGCATTATTTCACTACCGAATGTGGAGCAAAGGGAACCCTTGCGGACCGCTGTACGATTTGGTTCGAAACTTAATATAAAGTTCAAAATTGCAAATAGCTTTGTTATGAACTAGGCACGAATCGAAGCGTGGGAGTTGTTTAGAGGCGCAAACCAAATTATTATAGCGTAAAATTTTGCTGTTATTGCAGACTAAAGTTTATAATTACATTTTCATTCCAAGGTTTCGCAACACTGAAGTTTTTCTCTGATCGACCGAACAAAACTTAATGGATTGGATGGAATTATATAAACAACTTTCTATTTTTTACATTTAGTACCTTACCTATCAGATATTTAATCGTAAACAAAAAACAAACTAATATCTTCTTTAGAATATGTTTATTAGCTACAAATTTGTAGTTTCATATAAAGGCCGGTGGTTTGAATAAATTAATATTAAAACATAATTTTACTTTAAATAAGTAAAAAAAAATGAATCGTCAAAAAATAAGCAAAGACTGGCAAATATTTCAAACATATTACAGGGTCAAAAATAAAATAAAATAAACAGACGACAACGACACGACATTCAAGGGCCAAGAAAAAGAAATTGTTTCATTCATTTATCAATGTAACAAAGAGGAGTTTATTCGGAAAAGTCCGTCAATAGAAGTTTTAGAGTTGGAAACAAAAGAGGGCATCTTCTTATAGAAGCGCGTTCTCGTCATCAATTTCGCAGAGATTTCTGAATAACCCGGAACAATGACCGGCAGAGAAACTTCAATGTTCCTAAGAAACCCCCTATTTACTTAATCAAATTGGATTGTAAAGTGTACTTTGTTGCTGGTAACAAAAGAACGGGACTTAAAGTTTAAATCGGGTAAATTTTCGTTCTATCCACAAAAATCTACGGTTGGTATGTACGGTCGGCAGAAAAGTATTTCTAAAATATAAAATTAATAAATAACAGTCGAATCGACACAACGCCGTCACTGAAAGAACACACTTGTGCTAGAATGACATAATACAGTATTATTTCATTGTTATTTAGAAGCAAAAAAAATGTAATAACTAAGAAATTAACACACAATATCTAAATTCAATCTCAATGCGCAATAAAATAGTAACGCAAGTGATAAAAAAATAAAACTACTACAACCGATTCTCACATTTGGCACCAATTGTGAATTTTGTAATAACTTTTTATGTGTACAGTATCTTCTTAAATAGTTTCCAGCGTTTCAGTTTTCGAGTTTTATTTGAAATCGAAAAGTTCAATAACGCGAAGATAGTTTTTGCGAGAGTTGCGGCGGCGCGGGCGACGACGACGACGGCGGTGGCGAACCTCATTGCTTGAAAGATATTATTTCCGGTTTTAAATTTTATTGGTTTCGATATTGTTCTCCATTCTAGACAACGATTTTAAAATTATTTATGCCCTAGTGTTATTATTGCGCAGTAGTGTATGTATTTGAGCTGAAAAAAAGATTGGAAAATTGTAGAGCTCTTTATTCTTCTAAATAAAATAGTTGTATCAAAAAATTTAATAGTGTAGAGATAAGCACAACATTATTCAAACATTTTGTATTCACTTATATCAAATGCCTCCAAGGATAACAAAATTTGATAAATTGTATGAATCTTATCAGTAAAATAATTTATCAATCCCCAGCGGCGAATATTTTTCAATTACACCGATGGAATGTCGGAAGCAGTGACTTTACTGTGTTACACAATTGTGAACTTTATGACTTTTGCAAGAGAGGTTTTATTGCTCTCCTGTGTAGCAGCCTGCAATGATTCCATACAAAGTTATAGAGTTCCTCGTGTGTATGGCCCGTCGTCCTTTATCCCCGATTTGCGGAGAAAGTTAATAATTGAAAATTTCTTACCCAGACTATTGGCAAAGTTTCTTCGGCAATTTCTTAATAGTGAACTTGATTCTCTTAAGCAAAATTAAACCTTAAGAGCTTGCTGTAATTAGGGTCGATTTAAATTAATGGGCGACTTGAGAAATTGATGTGATAACAATTAAATATTAATTTGATTTCGTGAAAGTTGGTGTTTGAATGAAGGAGTCAATTCGTTCTATAGAAAATACTTACTGTTTGAGACGTTGATTGATTGTTCGTTTCGCATAATTAATTTGAATATTTATAACTTTTTCAACTGATAAAACTGCTTGCTTAAATAAAAATAAAAATAAAGCTTACGTGAATTATAAAGAACTCATTCATCATCATCATCATCATCTCAGCTGGAAGACGTCCACTGCTGAACATAGGCCTCCCCCATAGGTTTCCGTCGTGAAAAGAACTTATTAATCCAAACAAAATAAGCTTAAAACTTCACCCTAACCAATTTTGGAGCCCTATAAAATAATATCACCAAATATGTTTACGGAAGAACAGATTCGCAATCTTATAGAAAGCAAAACATGTAAGGTTGGGGGAGAGCTTTCATTATAGGCACCCCTGTCTTGCCCTTCGTTTTTTATGTCTGTAATACTGTTTTGGAGAACAGTGGTGTCGCCGTGACAAATAAATGTTTGTATGGACCCTGCGTGCACCGCCGAGGGATAATTCTGACAAACTATCAGCTTTTGAAAAGATAAAGCGGCTAGATTTCACTTTTTTATTTTGCAAGAGTGACTAGTATTGTTATCGTTTATTAAAGACTTGAAAGTTTGGATGACGTCGCACCCTACGGTGACAAATATGGGTAACATTTATGAGACATTTTACGGGCTTACCGCGATAATATTTTTGTTAAGGAGACCCGATATTCATAAATGTTATGGTAATGACCGCGAAAGTTTAAAATTATAAATATGGGTAATTATAAAAATGTGTTTAGTGCATAATTACTATAAAAATAATTAAGAATACAAATCAAACTACAGCTGCCTTAAATTCAGTAAGCATAAAATTTCAGAAACTATGAGTAACTTCATTTTCTTGTTATTTTCACAATAGACAGTTCCAAATAATAAAACACACAGTAAATAAACATTTTTCGCTTCAAAACTTGGGATCTTAACGCATTTGATGACGTCTTCGTACATTTTCATTACGTTAGAATTCTTGTTTAACGTTGTCAAGTTTAAAAGGGTCGTAAAATCCTTCCATCATCCCGAAGCTTGTCTTGAGTCTGGAGTGTCGCTCAGCTCTTACTATAAATTAAACTTGGACTGTAATGATGTCTTGGTACAATGAAATTTAAACGAAAATACTTTAAAGAGTACTGGAATTTGAGTTATTTCACCTTTTACGTGAGTTGACGCGACAGCTTTGCTTTGCGATAAAATTATTTCGGTAATTTATTTTTTTACCAAGCAAATTTTGTGTTTTAGACGGTAAAGTCAGAATAAACTGGTTCAGAAATTGTGTTAACTAATATTACAGAAAATATAATCGCAATATGAAATGAAGAATCCATCTTACAGTTTTGAACGTTTGACTAAAAGAGAAAATAAAATCGTATGCCCACTATTGGACCAGTGTTAAGTGATGATAAGTAAATTGTACTATACTTATCTATAGTTAAAAAACAAACAGTGCTGAATTCACCATTCTTTCTACGCAGCGCTAATACCGCTGAATAGCAACAACTCCAGTGGCAGCGAGCCTATTTCTTGAACGATTTAAGCGATATTGGATTCGGGACGTAGTTTACACGGGTGCGAGGGCAAATTTTATTGCCTACCGTTATTAATGGGAGGAAAGAAGAAAGATTAATCCCTAGGTATTCGTAATATTCGTATTTTTCACGATAATCCGCCGGTATTTTGTATAGCAAAATTTGAGTGTCCGATACGTGTCCATAAATTTCTGGTACGACGCAAAGTTTATGTGCTCCATTCACAGGATGTAATGTAGTACTTTATTCGGCTAAATAAATTTTATGAAAAATAAGATGTACATTTAGTTTTGTTTGTTGGTATTTTACAATACGCAAACAGATATTTCTTAGTAGCATAGGAAATAAAAACCTTCGTTGTCTAGAATTTGAATGATAGTAAAATTGTATTACCTTATACCTATACCTAGCGGTTTGATAAACATCAAACAAAAATTGTGCCTTATCTATTAAAAATTACATTACCTTCTTTCTTTTATAAACTATACACTGTCATTTTTGTCTTCATTGTTTTTGTACAATTTCAGTCATGTATTCATAGCTTATAAAAAAGCCCCAGTTCCGTTAATTTTTCACAGTCTATTTGAAACTGACGCAGCCCATGCTAACAAAACAGCCATAGCAATCAAGGCAAAAAAAACACCATCAATGCACAAAAATCAAAGTAATAAAATAACTGAACCAGAAAAAATATGGAAATGTTGGATTAGTGAAGGTTTAATTTTATATAACACCTTACCGAAATTGATTAGGTTTGATTGATTTGATCAGTACTCATCTCAATATGATTTTGATTCATCGATAGCTATAGGCACGGTCGGTGACAGAGACACCTGAGACAGATGCGCCTAGATGTCCGTACTTGGCCGTCTCAGGTGATTTTGTAACCGATAGTTTACTTGTTCAGCATCAACAATGACCGATCGATGACCCGAACATGCGCAGCATTCGTCAGCTGCTGAATCACATTGAGACGTCCAAATTCGATATTTTTAGTCAGCATATTTACTGTAAGAACTATCAATGTGTGTGTTAATATTTTCATATAAATACTAGCTGTAATTGTAAATAAACTACTCTTCCACCTGCAGTTGAGTCTCTCTTATCTCCTGCAAAGCGATGTTCCCGCCTAGTCGGATGATCCGCTCCTCTCAAGTGGCGAAGACACCTTCATGCCCTTAAATAGTGAGGCTGAGCCTGGCCCGCTAGCTTGAGCTAATCATTTCCTGTGTACATTGCACGTCGTACACATCCTTTTTATCCTTCCCACTTTCCGTCTGTTACCTTAGGTCTCATGGTAACGGACATTCCCGTACTTATCTATTTGTGTATATGTACGTCGTAACATGGTTAGGGCTAGGCTATTGTTGATCCGGGTTGTAGTTAATGTAATAATTTTCTTTTTACCAAATCATGTATAGTCGGCTAGCTATGACACTAACAAAACACTACTACACAGCGACACTAAGTTTTGTTTTAAATTAATATTTTTGAGTGTCACAAACACGACACTTACACTTTACATAGACACTTTTAATAGCTAGTTGACTCTACAATTATTTAAAAGCTATCTTAATTTTTCTGTTGGTCTGAATCCGTAGCAAATACTGCTGAGGAAGATGTCCAGAACTTTGATATACAGCCGCACGCTGTCACCGGTTATAAATAGCAGTACATTGACCGCTCTATAACTCTCCCGCAATAAAAATCATTCGCAAAAGATGCATTGGTTTGCAGAATTTATAATATTAGAGCTCGGTTTCGAGTATTAGAGGTATTATTTCTAAAGAAAAAATGCATAATATCATTTTGTAAAAATAAAATTGTTATGACTTTACTGGACGGTTTATTGTACTAACATTTTTTTTTTCAACTACAATCACTACAATTTAAAGAACTCCGCTCAATATAAAATAGAGCAGCATTGATACGAGTAAAAAATATCATCATCATCAACATCGTCCCCACCGTCCTCAAAAAATATAAAAAAAAAAAAAAAATTATTATATTAAAATTGTTGGTAAGTACTAAAACTCGTATTTACAAAAAAATTAAAACAAACATAGGAAATGTTTCAAGAGCGATAATATTTTAGTTCACAATAAAACAAGAGCAATCGAAGTTTGTCCGAATAAAATACACATTCAATATTTAATCCAATAAACGACGACTCAGTTACACTGCAATTTCATTTTAGATGAACCTCACTGGCCTTTCGAAAAAGCTCAACTATATAAAATAGTTCTACACTTTTACAGCGAACAGTAAAAACTATTCATTTGCTCTTAAATTTTAAGCGCAGGCTTTGTTCCGTATCCCACAGATCACGGGGTCGTTCGTTCCATCGGGAAATTCTCGCAATTACAAAATGGTTGCGTTTATTCGCTGCAAAATGAACGGCCCGCATTCTGGCGCTCCAATGCCGTGTATCGATATCGCAATAAATGTAGCTTTTTATCAATAGATACAACGGTTTTTCGTGGTTATCAAACTAGCTATTAAAATTTGTATTTTCGCTGTTTTATTTTGTACATTTACGCTCATTTTGTTGTGTTTTATGAGGTAGGTATGTCTATAAAGTCTATTATTTCTTTTTCCGTATGTTTTGATGTCTTTTTATTTGTGTTTTTATTCGTTTTCATCATTTCAGCTGAAAGACGTCCACTGTTAGGTGAAGGCTTCGCCCAAGGATCGCTACAATGATCAGTGCGCTGCCCGCATCCAGCGGCTTCCCGCGACCTTCACCAGATCATCGGTCCACCTTACGTTACGTCTTTCAGTGCCTATAAACTACATGCCAGGACTTTTCTGCTGAAGCGGCCGTCAGTTCTCATTTTAAATGCAAATTGTTACCAGCCCTTATACAAGGAAGGTAGGATTTATATCATGTAACAATACCATTTTAATTAATCTTACTTCTCGTTTTCGTTATTTGACTGCCATTTTTTTACCTGAAACAAATCAAGAAAACTGTTGAAACAAACATTCCACTTCGTCAAGTGTCAATTTAACATTTTCAATTAAAAGTTTTGATAACAAATCAATATTATTTATACGCCATGATGCTTCGTATTTAAAAAAAAAGTAAGCTCCTTGCCACCTTTCGATTTCCAATTAGTTAATTAACAAAACCTGTGATACGACAAAGAAGTCACAGCATAACTTTTGAGAATCTCTTCCTTTATAAAAATACTGGTTTTAATTAGAGACTAAGACATTATTTTAAGCACCTTCATAATCAACATAAAGCCTGAAAGCGCTGGATTAAATCGAGCAGCTACTTAATTGCACGAGACACAAAGTTTGTATCTTGAAGAATAAGCGGCAAGCGCTAACACTTTTTATAATAAAGAAATACTTAATACTTTATTATTAAACGATTCGTGATTTGTATTCATTATAATTTATTCGGAAACACTGCTCGGCGTGCTCAACTTGGGGGCGGTGGTGAGTGATCCGCCGCGCCTGCACCCCTGAAGAAGATCATACAGGATCGAAACGTTGGAAGGCAAAGTTTCCATAATTACGTAAGAGTTTCCATTTAAACGAAATTATAATTAATAAATAATACGTTATCCGGAGGCATGTTACTGACAAATATATAGGTAAAATGTAAAAATCTACTTTTTTATCACACGCAAACTTAGACATGCATATGGTTATGTACGATTGTTCAGGTACCATTCAAACTATACTGTTGATAACTTCGAATAACATTTCTACATCTCATACCGCGCCTCTCATAAATCAACCTTGCACGTTGTCGATATAGGCGCATAATGACATATTATCAATAGGGCAACCGAATCTGCGTTTTTAAACCAGAAAACATTTACACAAAACCTAAATAACAGATTTTCTTCTTTCCAGTGAAACAGGTAACACGGTACAATATCCGTAATATTCTATATTTCTATTAGACATTAGAAATTAGAGGCAAATTATGTCCCAATGACCACTGCGACCCGAGATGGATCTATTGTAGTCGACACATATATGTAACTAGATATTATAACAAACTATTGCGAAAGACTAAAGACATTTCCAATATCGATACAGTAAATGCTATATTTTGGAACAAATACGAAATATCCTTGTCGTCACCTCGATTTCCGAGACGTATTGGAACAAGACAAAAGGATCCGTGACAAAACAGACATAACATAATAATTTCTGAAGAATCGTCTTAACCTTGTTGATTCTCGTCTTGAATCAAATAACACTTTGACTGTTTGACATACCAATAAATATTAAAAGACCAATAACGGTAAACTCCCATGATACTCAAAGGGCGTTATAAAGTATGGAGGTTATTGTTTTATTTAGCTGCCATTTTTGTGACAACTAAAAATGGAGTTCTTCAAACCTTGTATATGAAATTTTTGAGCTACTAAGATAATAATAATATCAGCTAATCTCGTCGTTTACTTTGATCTTACCCGTGCGTGCCAAAAGAACATAAAACATTAAGAAAAATGGCACTAGGAAAATATGGGAATGGAACAAAATTAAATGACACCAAACCAAAAACAGATTTTCGGAATTTAAGGGCCACAGTTATCATAACGTCTATGCTTAAATAAAATTTGTTTTAAGTCATTTACCAATTTTGACCACAACTTATAAACCTAATTGCTCTCTCCAAGAACAAAACGCTACAATCTTTTGAAATTTACAAACGTAGTGAGCTGGCTTTTGCTAACAACTCTCATACGAAGGGCTCTTGTGGAAACAGCCCGGTATTTACAGACTTAGCTAACTACATCAACGTACCACATGCACTTTAAAGGGAGCGCTAACAAAATACGTAGTGATAATTGAATAAGATAAAATTCAAGATGTCATATTTCGTTTTACGTTTATGTGTAGGTAAAATCGGTCGACTTATGTGTATCAACCTGCATCTTGCTGAAGATAATGCCATAAATTTTAATACTTCTTTGAACAATTTTTGTCTACTGGTGAAACATCTAACAGGAACTGAAGTTTTATAAAATGAGGAGTTACTTTCGATTTCATTATTATACCTATATAGCTTACCACCTACCTTATCATTGTTAAATTATCTAATTCCTTCTTACAACATAAACTTTGTTTGAAGTGGCGATGTCACAGCGTAAGTTTACGTAGGTAGTTTAGTTTTTGTTTCTCGACCAGCTGACGCACCATAATTTATTACTGGTGAGTTAATTACTCATCCTTAGCCAAGATTATTCACGTCATGTTTATGTCCACTTTACACATTCTATAAATGATAAGAAGCATTAGCTCTTTAAAATAACCAAAGAGTGGAACGCTCTTCTCGCGTCAGCATTTCTATAAAAGAACCTTGGTATTTGCAAGAGACATCTTAGAGACAACTTTTAGAAGCGTTTATTTTTACTTTAGCTTAATTTTTTAGGTTATGTCTTAACATTACATTGGTTACTATTATAGATCGTTTCGTAAACTAGTTACATAATTAACCATACGCTGAATTCGTTCCTGAATTTCATCAGTTAGATATACTAACGGCTTTAGGCTAAACTTTCCCTTTCGACCCAAGTCTACAGAAATCTCTGTGAAAACTCGAAATATGAGTGAAGTGAAGACGACTAGGAGGAGAGAAGTAAAACAGCTCGTTTGTTTTTGTTAAATATAATATGCTCAACTGTGAAATAACTCCCAGTAGGGCTGCGACATGGGATAACTTTGCATGTGCTACGACGTGGCTACGTCCAAGGATTTTAGGAAGAAACTACTAATAAAATGAGGACTAAAACGGAATTTGTAGAGGCTTTTTTGTGTGCAAATCGTAAATAGATTATTCGATTAAGCTCAACTATCCGAAACTTGGAATGCGCTCAGGATGTTGTGTCAGTCTAGTCAACTGGACAAGATAATCAGTCTGAGAAAAACGAAATTACCTCCTATTACCTCTATCCTTAATCAACTTTGTCACAAGAGAAATTATTATATTATAATTAATGCTTTCTGAATAAATTTTTTTAATAAAATTTATTTCCTATTAAATAGTAGTTACAGCAGTAAACTCCCTCAGCAACAAGTTACGCTCATAGGAAGCGAATGCAGACAACAATTTGAAGGTCAATAAATTCAACGAAAAGATGTACGAGTATGTTTGAAACATCAAAATATGAAATGCTATGTAAATTCGAAAAAAAATCTTGTTTGTTAAGCAAACTTGGAGCTGCAACCTCAGAGCGTACATTCGGCCAAAAAATTGGTTTACCACCCTAAGGTTGAGTGTCATGTGCAAATGATAGAACTACAAAAACTATTTATGTTTGCAGATCGATCTGTCAGTCAGATACCAGGCATAAACTTTATTGAAATATTTGTTTACTAGGATACTTAAAACTAATTTCTTGGTAAACCACCTTCTTTATCTATGGAGGTGCAGACCGCCACGTTTAGTACTACGCTCTGAAGTTGCAGTTACAACTTCACTCAGCAGAAAAACAAAAGCTATAGTCATGCTGCGCTAAATGATAAAATAGAGTAAGTAAATAAATAAAGTTGAGTACAGCCCTAATACTCAGAAGCTCGAAAGCACAGCCGCAAAGAACACGCGAGTTTACGCTAGCGATTAGCGGCAAATTCAATTATCTCTAACAGCGTTTCTGCAGCTCAGCTTCTAAAAGTGAAACCATTCACAGCTGAGCTCAGTCTTATCCCTCTGGCTAACGATATAGAAATACTACTACAAATACTTAGAAGTTGAGAACTCAGGCAGGTAAAGTGAAGTTTGTAAAGTGTAAGGTCAGCAAAGGAGTCGTACGTACAATGATACAAAATAAACGTCTTCTTCCAGTATAAGTTGACACGTGATGCCACTACGCCGTATTAGCATCGCATGATCTATTTATAGTGGTTTCTGAGATGATCTGTTGTTGGCCGTACTTAGTCTTTGTGACTTGTGCAGAATCACAAACAAGAGGCCCAACAAGGGGGAAGTTGTTTACAAGTTGATAACTTACTAATTTGCTACGTGTTAAGTGTAGGTGAAGGAAACACAGAGCTCTGTTGATTGCCAAGGGAAAATTGTTTTCTGTTTCTGCAACTTATTATGCCTAAACAAACTCGTACTTACCGTACGTAGATATATGTTCCGTTAGAATATGATAATTCTTTTTAACCCTTGAAACATAGAAAAGCGGACAAGTAAGCTTGCTTTTTTTTTCGGTTTCATTAAATTTTGTTCCAAATGACCGAAATTTAGCAGGTTATAATTAAAGACGTTACCAAAACTCGATGTAAACGGAACTGTTCATTATTTCAGTCTCAGTAAAATATCGGTTAAAGAGCTAAAAATTTTGCACGCTCCAATTAATGTTGTAACATTTTAAATTAAATCTATGCCTAATATTTCGTCTCTTCTTCATAGAAAATGTGGATTGACTGTCATTTTATTTTATGTATAATCTAACCATAACCATACAATATTACGTTCGGTAAATTAGTAAAATAATTACAATTTTCAAACTATTATAATAACCTCCACTAAAAATACAATACCGTTATTAATATTGTCCCACTTTTGTGTAAAGATATCCTCATTTCATTAAACTAAATTATTCAGAATAATTATAATATTGCTAAAGTTGTAATTACTGAATATTGATTCCCTATTATCGGGACTCCGACCGCCTCATTTGCATAATATGACCCTCCAGCCGAACGTCCTAATATAGCAAACCACAATTTAGATCGATTATTTACAGAAAATATTATTTATTGCAAGCCTGTGTCTGTGTCCTGTGTATTTTTAGTTATCTTTAATTTTATATAGATAGCGAAAAAAAATCGTATTTTTTTATGACTCAGTATGCTTTCATTTTGCATCACAAAACAAAGATAACAATGCAATAGTAAATAAATAAACTTGATGAACTTGATTTAATTTCCCCACAAACGATTTCAAGCCAGTAGTCAAGCAAACAAGCCGTCGTCGTCGCAGCTTTTAACTGCTCGAGCCCAGGATAAATGTACTGATGAAACTTGCACAAAACAAAAAAGTGGTGGTGTAATCTGCCGAGGTTAATTTTTATTTCATGATAAGGGTAAAAAGGTATTAAATAGTACGCCACTATTTAGCATAATGTGGTGCGGCCAGGAAGTATCACGCAGAAATTATTTGCATCCGCGTAGCTATAGATTTCCACAGGATGCCTTCCTTCACCATAAAAGTGTAAAAACGTAGATCAATTACTCGTATTTCCAAACCTGAAAACACATTGAATACGTGGTAGGGGTCGAACCAAAACCACACCGTTCCTATGTAGTGACCCTGTACACCACCAATGCTTTTCATAAATGTATTAAGTTTGAAAAGCCCAATTGTTTGTTCGCCCATTCGACTAAAATTAATAGTTCCACAATTGAACTCTGTAGAGTTAAATATATTTCAGAGGACACAATTTCATGTAGGATGTTCATCACTTTAATTTTGACGTTCAATACCCAATTACCATCAGGTATTCTACTAATTTGACATGAGCATTGTTGCAATGGCTTGTAATCCTAATTGATACAGATTCCTAGATAATAAACAGAATACAATTATTATAATAGTAGATATTAGCAAGCGATGGATGGAACGTATGTATCTAGTGATGCACAGGAATAATGAGCAAATTTATCTAAAATAACGTTCTTTGTTGT
Source organism: Carpatolechia fugitivella (assembly GCA_951230895.1). Lineage (NCBI taxonomy): Eukaryota > Metazoa > Arthropoda > Insecta > Lepidoptera > Gelechiidae > Carpatolechia > Carpatolechia fugitivella. The sequence continues at coordinate 9,728,700 of OX579660.1, forward strand.
CTATTCATGAATATTTCTATTGTCTGTGTTCAAAATTTATACAAAAAGAAAATATAATATAATATTACTAGAAGCGAGAGAATAGACTTTATCTGCGCGCCCGCTGCTATCACCGCATTTTTACGAGTATATATTTTTAGGTTAAAAATATATCTTTTTATCAAATATCTTTATCTATTTGAAACAGTCTTGTGTGATGAAGTATCAAGAATCATGCTTCAAAATAAGAGTTTATTTTCGTTAGATTTCTGACTTCACCAACTCCTCTAGTAGTAACTAGAGCTAGATTAAGCACACAGAGTACCTATATCTAGAAAGCAGTGCTAGTACTATTTTCTATACTATGACGTCGAGTCGGGGCACAGTATAGATAATATCCGGTATGTGGCGTGGATATTTTAACACAGGTTATTAATATAAATAAATAAATAACTGGCATGAAGAGTAAGTATATACTGTTGAACAACAACACTGTGTCAGATAAGTTTTCTTTCTTTAACGTTATAAAAATATATATTAAAAACTTAGTTTATTTTTCCTGTAAGACAGATGTTTCAAAACAACTTCGCTCTTAGGCACTGATACGACTCGCTGGAAAGATGTTTACTTATGTTCTTAACAGTTTTTTTAATATATTATATATTGGTTTTCTTGTCAGGTGACAAGAAAAACAATATATAATCATTTCAATCATTTAATAATTCAATAATTTAATATTTAAAGATTGTAGGTACCTACCTATAATCTTTAAATATTAAATTATTTTGATTGAACTATGGCCGAACTGTTGACCTATCTATTATGCTTGCAGGATAAGCAATCTTTAAGAGAATAAGAACATTATTTGGCAATTAATTTTCGAACCTTGTAAAAAAAAAATGGTAATTGATATTCGTACCCTAAGAGGTACTGAACCCAATATAGATATATTCCATGTTTATTACTTTGGCGGCTACCGACAACGTCTGGTAGCTGTCTTATAAAATCTAAACGTTGTCATAAAGAAGTACTAAGACGAAGAAAACTTATTAGTTTATTTTTATTTCTTGAAATACATTTTGCACACAAGAAGCAAGATTTAGTCAAGGTTGTCATGTCACCCTGATCTAATTAATTAATTATAGCAGGTACGGGCAATTTTTTTAGATTCTTTACAGGAAAATTACAATATTCAAATTACCTCTATATAACTTGAACTAACCCTTCAAAATACTTCAAATTAGTCGTAATAGCAACTACAACTGACAACCTTGACCGTTCACAATTAAACATATCCTGGGCAGTTTAGGTTTCCACAATTGGTCTAAATTGACCTTACCACTTCGTATCCCACATCTAGTTAGCTGTTTATTGATAGTGAAGGATCAACATCTCTTTGAAACATGGTAGAAGGTCAAAAGATTTTGACGAAAAAGCTAATAGAAGCTAATTAGTAAGCACCAATATTTTCACTGAGATCAGTAGATACTGCTTCTAGGAACCGAGCTCATTTGAAAATATACTGTGTTTAGAGGAGCCGCTTGTACTGTGTTCCAGAAACCTTTTAGTCAATATTAAAAACTACTCGAAAGAAGGAAGTTATACTGAGATTATCTTACAATATTATTTTTTTTAAGTTTGTACACTTGCCGTCGTTTACGACACAAAAAGTGCCTTCGATCTTACAACCACGTTGGCTGTAGCTAATACCGACCTCAAAAACCTTGGTTAACGATATTGAGACGTACGATTTTCCACCAAAATGGATCTTGCTTGATATCGTGTCGTTTCAGATCCGGCCAAAGGTAAGTAACAACTACTTTTGTATAATAGCCGGGAACAACAGCCTAACGTGCCTTCCGTAGCACACACAAACAGTACCGCTTACTCTTCGACCAATTAGGTGATTCAGCCGTTGTTCTAACCAAATTGGGGATAGTCTCATTAAAATGGTTTTCTCCTAGTTTCAATAGATTTGACAGTCATTCCCTACCTACCCACCGGAAACCTCCGTGGATCGAAATCAAAATACTGACCCCTAAACCATGGAGGCCCTCTCATTATGAAGGACTGAACAAGGTTTTGTTAATATAGAGTACATTTCTTTCGCAAGTAGTTCAAAAACTTTTCTCAGGTAAAACTATCTCATCAAACATATTATGATGATGATGACCATTAAACAGCAAATTTAAATATGAATCTCTTCAGTTCGTGTTACTTACGTTAAAACCAGTGAGACAAGTTTGTTGAAGTGAAGACCAAGTAGTACGAGAGTGAAAAGTAAGTGAGTGTGTCGCTGAATCACGCCCTGGGGACGGGAAGTGTGGAAATTGTAGCGAAGTAGCGAAGTTACAAATCTTTGAAGTCACCGAGACACTACCCGCCGAACCCTGATTCTTTCAGCAACAAACAAAACAAGCAGCGATTACATTTATATAAAAAAAAATGTAACTGGCCGATGATGTCTGTACATCACACTAATATTATAAATGTAATAATATATTTGGATATTTAGATGTTTGGATGTTTGTTCCGCCTTCACGCCTAAAGTACTCACTCGGGTCTGGATGAAATTTGGAATGCAGATAATTTGTAACCTGGATTAACACATAGGATATTTTTTACGGGTAATAGTCTTATTCCCACGGGTAGCCGCGGGCAGACCGCTATTTGAAGATATTTGAGAAAAAATCATATAAACGGTATTTTTAAAAGCAATAGAAGCCAAAATAATTATTTTTTTATTTTTGTTTGTGTGTCTGTATGTTTGTTCGCGCATCACGCAAAAACTACTGCACTGAATTGAATATGGTTTTCGTAATTGTATTGCTAGAGGTCTAACTTAATAAACTGTTTCATCTTGATGCGCCGGCGCCGCATAAAGAAGCCAGAGTTATCTGCTTTTTTGTGCTTAAAAGTTTATCTATAATATTTACCAACAACAACCGGGGAAAGGTTAATATCAATTACAAGTTTTCATTAAGTAATTAATGTATTGCATACAAGGAAGCAGAAAACATTGTAACTGTGGACCGAGGCGTCTATTCGATTGAAAGTCTTGATCACCGTCAATCGTACATGTGCGTAACACCCTAACAATTCTTTTGTGGCGACAAGTTCCAAAAACATTTCTTTTGTTGTGAACTTGACCCCATAGTTCCAAACTGCTTTAACTTAGCACAAAAGGTAAAGTACTTATTTCAATACGGATTTGTTTCATTGTGGTGGAAAGAGGCAAGAAAGAACAATAAGTCGGGAAGGAAACTCGGCATTATGGCGGGCGAGTATTTCTTCGGCGAAACAATGAAGACGATTAGTCAAGTACTCGCGTATAATCGTCGAAGGGCGTACAGTACGTGACGTTAAAGAAAATTTCTCTAACGACCTTGTATTAATTTATTACTATCGTATCAAAACGATAGAACAGCGTCGGTGGTCTAGTGGTTAGGGCCGCTGACTCCCATCCGGGAGACGCGGGTTCGATCCCCACCACGTACCAATGCGTTTTCGAATTTCGAATTCATAATATGTACGTTTATTCGACACTCTTACGGTGAAGGAAAACATCGTCATGAAACCTGCACACTTCTGCGAAGAAATTCAAAGGTTGTGTGTGAAGTCGACCAACTCGCACTGGGCCACCGTGGTTGACTAAGGCCTATTCGCCCTAATTCAGGGCAAGCTTGAGCCCCTCGGCGGGGAGGTATATGAGCTGGTTGTTGTATCAAAACCTCTGATAGTGATCTCCGAAATGAAATTAGTTCATTAAATTTATAAAACCTTCGCTTACATTTGTATGTGAATCCTTAGTGTTGACTCTAAATAATATTATAGTACAGTATAATATAATAAAGAACATTAGTCAACACAAACAATACAATAGATCCCCCAAAAGCCGCTAACATGTCTTCCGTGGATAGCAGCCGGGACCCACGGCTTAAAATGCCTTCCTAAGCACGAAATCATCTTCATTTTCAGACATGGAACGTCTCTTGAGGAAATTTTTGTTTGATAGTCTCCCCACTGGGCTTTGAACCCGAATCCTCCGTAATAAGAGCCAAACGCACATCCACTTGACCACAGAGGCTGTTGTTAATTAAATTGCTATTTAGCAACATACATTTTAATCGTAAGACTTAAGTGGCAGTGGGCAGGTCATGTGGCTAGATTTAGAGATGGCAGGTGGAGTAAGTCCCTAATAGAATGGTGGCCAAGGCAGGGAAAAAGACAACCCGGTCGACCTGCAACTAGGTGGGTGGATGACATAGAGCGGTTCGCTGGCTAAGGTTTGCACAGGATCGCAAAGGTTGGTACGAAAAAGTGGAAGTAAAATCTGCAGTGGGTAGTAAAAGGCTGATGATGATGAACACAAATTTTACTATCTATAAAACAATGATACTTCAGTTAAGAAGAGCTGGTTGACTGTGTTCTATAATCCCCATCTTTATCTATAATTTCTTAGTTCGTTGAAACTCTTTGTTAGCTGCTACATAAATAGACGGATTAAAACTACCTTATATTGGCCCCGATTCACACAGTCACGCTCTAATTCTTAATTTAAGTTAGTCTGTCCTTTTTACCTTTTAAAGATTGAAAAGGGACAAGAGATGGCCATTCTAATATTAGAGCTGTCAAACATCGAATTTGAACCTTATGGCCGTATCGATTGCACAATTTTAGAGAGCACTTAAAACATGCGACTTAAAAATCTCTTAAACTAACTATTTTAGATTATCATTCGTTCAAATTAATATCATTCGTTCATCACCTCTCTTTCATTGGTCATAAAAACGAAAAGGATAGCTGGATTTTAAAATTAGAATTAGAGCAAGACTTCCCGAATCGAGGCCATTAAGTACTGAAGCCATTATTTAAAGCACGAATCCTAACATAGTAGCAAAACTATCTACACTATTTCATAACACCGAATGCTATTCCCTTATATCGTTTAAGACGACGTGCCTGCACAATAATGCTGTAGCTTTAGATAGTAAAGCAGATTATGATGACTATACCTTACTTTAGTACTTAATCCAACGGAAGCAAAACTAGTTTCTGGATGATAATTTGCTTATTTTAGCGAACAACCTAATATAAAATATAGTCGTTGTTACCATCACATGTAGCCGTGTGGTGACGGCAGAGTAGAACATTTGTCACCAACCCCTACTCTTCCCGTGGGTGTCGTAAGAGGTGACTTAGGGACTACACATTGAACAGGGAACGGGCAGCAGCGCCTGCAAAGCGTGGAGATTATGGCAAAACCCTCCACTTACGTGGAGGAGGCTCCAACAGTGGACTGTAACGGGCCGTTGATGATGATGATACCACCACATGCGTCCCCTTTGGTCCAAGCCTTCTGCCCCCTCGTATCACAAAACCACGCCTGCTATACATATTAAGGTACATCTAAATTCTTGCGTAATTGGTGTAAAACTGTAATAAGAATAGCCACTTGATTTTATAAATAAATAAAAAATAAATGAATAGTTAACTTCAATAAACTTTGATATACATAACAATTAGGTCAGTTACGGAAACAAAGTCCTCCTATATAAGTTAGTCAACCATGCGTGCTCAGTTCGGGTTAATCAACTTCACATCACACGCAACTGTTCGAGGTTTTCTTATTAGAACGTTGAAGCCCATCAATAGCGTCGGAGGTATAGTGGTTAGAGCCGCTGACTCCCGTCCGGGAGACGCGGGTTCGATCCCTAATACGTACAAATGTGTTTATTACTCAACGCTGTTACGGTAAAGGAAAACGTTTCGAAATGTTTTCGAACAGCTTGAAACAATACCTGTGACAATACTATTATTGCTCCCAAACCAGATGTTTATAATTGTTTACAAACATTTATACATAAACACCGCTGATGTGGGAGCACCATTTTATGTGAATAGGACTGGGTGGCCGTGGTGACATAATTCTGTCAAACCAACACATGTTTATTTTTATTTTAAAATTCGCCGTAATTCCATCGCATTGTTATTTTAATCGCATTATAAATATGAAGCAGCAACCGATGAAAATCAAATCAACAGCCCGTTACAGTCCACTGCTGGACTATGAGCCTCCTCCACTTAAGTGGAAGGTTTTGCCATAATCTCCAGCAACCGATAGTTCCTGAGCAAATATTAAATAGATATTTGTTTAGGACAGGTATTATTAATTACTATACAATGAGAATACGGACCCGACCAACTAATGAAACTTTCGGTAAACTAATGTATTTGCCACAAAAGGGCTCAAGGGGTTCCTCAAAGCCTAGATACAGTCGAACACGTGTGATTTCTATACAACCTAATTACCTTAAAAAATGAAAATTTAAAATCTCGTTTATTATTGTATATTTTTTATTGAAGTTAAAAAGACAAAAATAGTACAATATTTCGATTATCGTGGACATTAAACGCAGCATGCAACGTTCATACATAAAGGGACTACAAAAGCAAAAAAGCGGTTAAATAGAATTACGCCGCCATGCCATAAAAAAAATATTTTATCGAATAAAAATTCGCGTAAATAAGGCATGGCAATTTGCATGATTTTCTAACAATAAAAGTATTAAGTAATAAATCTAAATCTAATTGTAAACAAATTGTGTACAAAACTCATGAGGACTACCGCATGTAAGTTACGATTGGAAAACTGCGTACTCATAGGCCTAATTAATTATTACTAGTGATCCGACCCCGGTAATGGTAGGTAATTACCGGCTCACAAAGTGAGACAACGTGTAGATATGATATGTTATGTAGGTATACCCAACATATCTATATAATGACCTACCTACGTAAACTAACCTAACACATTACTTGTACAGGCATAATTTGTAGAACAAGTTAACATAGATATAACGACAACCTGAGGTAACAAACTCGAACCAGGACATAAAACCACCTGGTTTTTGTGACGAATTCACTAAAATTCTCAAAAAACTTCTAAAAATGTATGCAGCATGCGTAGTATTGGTCGTTACGACAAATAATTAATTCAAATTACGAAATTTCGAAACACATTGTTGTGTTTGGGTCGTACTTAGGACGTTAAATAGTACTGCGACAGCAATGGACACCCGATATCGAAAGAAGTGTAAAACGCTCTATACGTCCATACATATAGCAGATTGCTTACAAAGTTATAAACAACGAAAAAGAGGCATGCAAGTGGCATTTAGCCATGGCAAAAGAGGCAAGAATATCTGAAGGTCAGCTGGCTACAATGTGGAAAAAAGTTGGCGAACAAATGCAAGTGGCGCATAAGACCACTCCGGCTATCTTGAGTTAAGCTGAGACCAGCTCCCGAGCGTTATAGGGTGACCATACAATTTTTTTTTTAATTGCCCTTTTGAGCTGTCTCACTGCTGGGCAAAGGCCTCCCCTTTTTCCTTCCACTGATCTCGATCTTGGGCCACTTTCATCCATGCTAATGAGATGCGAAAATTAAAAATACCCGAACACGGCAGTATAGAATCATGGGAACATTGCTAGGCACAAAGCCGTTAGCGAAGCTTTTGTTGATAATTTTACCGTTTGGGTGTAACCCGTTCAGATCAGTAATGAAAATGTTTTTATTATGTTTATCAAAACGAATGTTAAAAGCTTGAAACCCTATTTAAAAACATTGCATACAACCACACAAAAATTGGACATTATTAATTTGGTCACATCAAAAAATGAGGTTACTTATTGGCTCAGGTTTCCCCAGTCCTGAACAAATCCCAAAAATACCGAAAACCCTTGTCACACAACGGCTTTGAAGATTTAAGACAGGCGTGAGTGCCCTCGACGCTGTGTAGGATTTAACGATGTCAAACTTGTCGATAGGCCCGCCTATAGCCCATCTCATACCTATTCCACGTATAGGGATGAGACAAGCGTTCACGCGTTATCGATATTTTTCAAGATATCGATACTAAAAGCAATGAAGATAGCGGTGCGTCCTTACTCTCGGTCCGTTTGAGTTTTACGAAAAACTGACCCATATTCTCTTACGACGGTTTCCTTTTCATGCGTTCATTCTAGGCTTTCCATAAAAATTTTATTTTGGTACACTAATTGCGATGGATGAAGGTATGAATTGAAAGAAAACAAACATTACATTAAAGAGGTTAAGGTTTCCTCCACGCAGGCCTAATAAAATTAACGCATAACCCTTAAACTCCTTTTAAGGTCTCCCATAGAAGTAGCTGTATACCTAGTTATCACATCAAAGCGAGACTGAGAGGACAGTGATCTTCCAGTTAAAAGCCACTGCCTAATTTAACACTAGTGGCTCTGTGGGCTGTAGACCTCGCGAGTCTGTATATCTTATCATATTTATTTTTATTTTTTCTCCACAAACATCCCCAACCCCTTGATTTTTTTTTTTTTTTTTTTTTTTTTTTATTCTTTATTTTTTATATTTTATCTTATTTTATTTTATTGGTTAAGAAATGTGACCTGTAGAGGAAAACAGCCTCAGCGGTAGACCTGGTAAACTGGCAACTCCCATAACTCCGTCATTTTTTAAAATTTCCAAAAACTGGCTCGATATAAAAAATCGATTAATTTATCGAACCTGCTCACAAAATTTCACGAGAATCGGTTGAGAAACGCGACCTGTAGAGTGAAACAAACAAACAAACAAACAAACAGATGGACAGATGGACATACAAAAGCAAATTTTGCCAAGCTGAAGCAGAGGCGCTTCGCTCGCTCGGTCAATTATTTAGCTATCGGTCAAAATACTGACTTTCTAAACATTGAGGAAGCCCTACGAAGCTTAGTTAAACCATGCTCAAGTGCGAGAGCCTCCAGACTCTGAGATACTCAAATAAAGGCTTACGTCTCTCCCATTGTTTACCAAATGTAACAATGAGGTAGGTGTACTCTACACACTCGAAAAACATTAACCTCCTTTAGAAGTCAGGTTGGATAAAAAGCAAGTAGCAACAATACTTAAAACGATTATAATGAAAGAACTTCTAAAATGGTGGAGCATAATCTTCAATTTAATAAATGGAAAGTAAACATTTTATTAGAGGCGTTTGAAATATTTTAGTCTAAAATATCAAATATTTTGCTAGCGTTCAACTAAAAGATAATACGAAACGGTATTTTTTTATACATGAATATTTAACTTATTTGAGTTTGAAATATGAAAAAATATTATTTCGATAGAATATAGTGAATTAGAAAAGTTATGCGCAGACAGTATAGCAAATATTTTTCTCAATGACGAATAGTGAGTAAGAATAAGGTCAGTTTACTCGACTTTTAAAGTAATACATTTAGATTTTATATTTTTTCTCCAGATTAATAAATAAATAGTTTTTATGTTTAGGCACATTTAAGTCAAACAATTATTGACAGAACTAAAAGAACAAGAGATCTTCCTTCTAGTTTTGCTGAGTAAAAGGTTTATGGACCATTTTAGGACGTTTATAAAAGCAATATCTTTTTAACTAACACCAAACAATATTGTATTGTAAAGATAAAAAAATACGGACCAAAACCATAAGAAAATATTTACCCATTCATTTTGAGAAAAAAAAACTCGATATTTTAAATATCCTATTTACAATATGCAGATATCAAATAAATTGCAAATATTAAGTACCAGATCTTACCGGCCAAGCCCAGTATCAAGGTCGACCGGAACATGCTCGGGCTACTGGCATTCAAGAGCTGATCACCTTCACTAGGCCCACTCTCTCTTGATCTAAGGAAGACGGTGATAAGTGTTACTGGTCGCGATGCCCTTTTCGCAGGAGAATGTAGTTACCTGTAACAATGAAGAGAGACTTTATTGTATTTAAGATTTCAATAGCAAGCGCCACGTCAAAGTACAAATTCTGTAATAGCTTTTGTAAATACTTACTAGTAAATAATAAAAAAAAAAATCTCCTAACTAGTGCTTTTAATTTGTGACTGAAATAAATTAATGTAGAAATCAAACTGCTGATGACCAATAGGGTTAAAACTGGAAGCAATCGGCGCCACTGTTAAGTATTCTGTGAGCGAATAGACGGAACCTCAAAAACCACCCATTTGGTTTTATTTTTAAAATCCCACTAATTGTTATTTAAAAGGTTTATTCGCATTACAGTAAAAACTAAATAGAATATTAAACAAATTTATGAGCTCTGACAATCTTTCTCTCGCTTACTTCATAAACGCGCTATACAAGGGCGAATTCCCCCACCAACTTCTCTAAACGCTTGTAAACGTAGACTATATTATAAGTACTTATACTCGTATACAATAATAATTAGAGAATCACGTTTATAAAGCAAACAAAAATTAAAAACAAACATAGCTGATTGCAAATAAATAATTACTGACGTTCCCTAGCCGTTCCATTTTTAATTTCAAAGCGCGCAAATTAATCCGATATAACTAAAATAAATTCGTTATCCAATAGCAATCCCTAAGGGTGTCTATACACACTCCTACCTCTTAAAATGAAGGCTAAACACAAACTATTCCTGCATAAATACATAATAATTTCCAATTCCAACTGCGGGTAGACCGTAATAATTTCTGAACCATAATTTAGCGTTATTTAGCACAACGATATAAAGCTAATAGCATGTTATTGTGTACTGATAACGTTATATATAACATGTCACATGCCGTTATCGTGTGTCGCGAAAATAACGGTAGCAACGATAAGCCTGAATATTACAATAAGTATTTTGAACACGATACAAGCTTTACGGTGGCCTACGGCCGCATTTTGCCCAATATTTACCGTGTCCGGGAACACAGATCCGTTAATTTTCCATACTTCAATTTCGGAGTTTTTTTGTGGCTATCATAGCTCCCGAACTTATTAAGTTTTGTAATTTTTCAAGCTGGTAATTTTTAAAACTATAATTTTCATTTTGGACATTTTGCAGGTTGATCATTTTTAATGTAGGACGTTTGTAAAATTGTAAAATTGGACATTTTTAAACGGTTGGTCATTTTTCAGTTCAGACATTAGTATCGTAAATCATATTTTCTGCAGTAGATATAACATTTTGCACTTTGCGCCTGCAAGCTAATTTTCTCGCTTATAACAATATAGTTAACGTCTATAACTACGCATTTTATACTTTCCAATGGGAATAAGTATAAAAATGCACAGTAAAAAATCTATATCTAAATATCACGTCGATCCGTTTTGCTACATTATCGTCAGGTTCGTTGCTACGTAAAAGAAGTTTATAAACTAATAAACACACACACACACACTTGGACATAGAATATTAAAGTATCGTAAGACCAAGTAAAATATAGGCACTTACTCGTAGATCTATTTGTCTAGATTATCCGGAGACAGGATTTTCCTTTCAGTGGTGAATGATTGAGCTAACAATTGTATTAATTATTTTCCCGTGGTTACGATATCTGACTAACTTACAACCAAACATGACTAAAATAGTATGTAGCTTAACTTAAATTGAATATTAATACTTAAATTCTTCTTCTTTGCGAGTTGATTGGTAAGTTAAACAGGCTATAAAAACCAAAGACAACGACCTGCAAACTTCAGATCATCATCAACATAAATAGCCCGTTACAGCCCACTGCTGGACTATGAGCCTCCTCCACTTAAGTGGAGTATTGCCATAATCTCCACGCTTGGCAGGCGGGTTGGAGATCGCAGATTAAAAGGTTACTGTATCAGAGAGCGCTGCTGCCCGTTCCCTGTTCAATGTGTGGTCCCTAAGTCGCCTCTTACGACGCCAACGGGAAGAGTAGGGTTGGTGACAAATGTATTTTTCTCTGCGTCACCACACGGCTAACGAAACTTCAGATACTACAGTTAAACCAAATTATAGTAGTTAAGTAGTTGTTATAGACGCTCCGGCCGTCTACGAAACCGCAATTTTGTAACTGGGTTCGATTGAGGATTTTTTCAGTTGAAAAGTGTGTAGAGTCCTCAAACACTTAACGACACCGATAGTCTAAAGTATAAGTATTATCCTCTCTGTTACGTAAGAACTTGGTAACAGAAACCAGAAACTCGCCATCTTCAATGAGGCATCATGTTACTCAAAGGCTTGCCCCAGATTCTAACTTACGCGCTCTAAACCATTGCTCTATAGTTACATCCTTTTTCAATCAATGTAAAAACTGATATGTTAAATGGACATAATGATTTGAAGATCTATCAAATTCTGTTCTTTCGGATCAATATGGACATTATGTCAATTACACTGCTTTAAGTCAATTATGTGATGTGATGAGAACGAATTCACGAACCTGTTATGTGATCAATCAGTTATTAAAAAAGTCGTTTTATAGAAAAAAATATCTTTATTTTCTCGCTGTCTGTCTTCAGCGAGGTCCTGTTTTTGTTTACATCATGACTGTAGAATCAGGGCCATTGCAACCATACAATCTAAGCTGATACTTTGTAGAGATATCTACAAGAAGAGCTATAGAGTCATATGACGTAAAGGCATTGTGGTTAACATTTACAGCAAAAGCGCGTGTAAGCTTGCTCTGAGGGTTCCGAAGCTGTGAGGTGATGTGGAGAGCAAGACGTTGTTTGTGACTTTTGATGTTCGCGCGTAAACATTAGATAATGAGTTGACGGCTCGTGACGGTTGAAATCTGATATGGCGTAAGCACCGAGTAGGCGTTTAATAGGAATTTGACGCTTACGCTATATTACTGTATAGGTGTTATATAAAATCATTTGTTTGTAAACATGGAGACTTCAAAGCATTGTATTTATCATATTTTAGAGTTTCATAACAAACGGAACCCTCATAAGACCACTCGCGTGACCGTCTGTCACAGAGGTTCTTTTTATTTAAGTGTTATATTTCTGTGAACACCAAGCGCAGCGATATAAAGCGATCGAAGGAAATATTTTAAATAATACACATAGTTTTATGATGAATTTAAAAGGAAAACTATCAACATCAAGTAGGCTTTGCCGAATAAACGAGTAATAGACCAACTTATTAAATGTATTTGATTAAGAAATATCATAGAAAATTATGTTGATTTTGAACGTTAACCGTCTTAAACAGGTACCCATACTATTAGTAGTAGTTGTTCAATTCTAAAGTGTAGGGTTCCGTAGTTGTTCAATACTACTAATAGTATTGAACAACTACGAAACCCTACACTTTGCGTGGCCCGACACGTGCTTGGCCGGTTATTTCATTATTTTACTGTAAGTCGCCAAATCTGAAGACTTTAGGTATGTATTACTTGGCTAATAAATTAGACCTGTCGTCGAATAGGCGCACTCTCTTCTCGAATCAGCGCCTTTTAATTCCAAACACGTACAAACCCTTTTGATAACGCCAAACGAATTACTTGGAAATTATTTCTACAATTTACATATAATGAGACCTTGTTTAAATACAATTTGCTGCTTGCGTACATTCAAGATTTTAACATTTTATGTACTTATGATTTTAGACAAAAGCATTAATTTATAATTATAGTAAGACTAGCTGCTCGCCCGTGGCTACGCTCGCGTTGTGTAAGATTTTTCCCGTGAGAATAAGACTTTTTCTCGTGAAAAGTATCCTCATACAAATTATCTCCATTCCTAATTTCGTCCAAGTCTGTTCGATTGTTTAGGCGTCAAAGCGGAACAAACATCCAAGTATCATAATTATTCTAGTGCTTCTAGTGATTCAAGCGCTATAACAGATTGTTTATTTTGCTCGCGTAGATACAACTTGTAAGTCCATCACAAATATATGCATTTCTTACATTAAATATCACGATGGCGCTAATAGAGACGTGAAAATGTGGTGTTTTTTTTTTCAATGATAATAAAAATGTACCATTTTAGATTAAGGCAAAGAGCTGCCACCTCAGAAGTGGGATAGTAATTAGGTATCTAATATTAATTATGTAGACTAATAAAAACGTTGTCAGAATGGAACTTTTCGTAAGTTGTCACCGTTGTACAAGCGCTGTTCGTCAAAAACCGTTCGGGATATTCGTCATTACGAAATTAATGTTAAAGAGAAAATTGCTGTCACATTGTCAACAATTGTAGCGTGCACAATAATGAAAATCAAATCACAAACAAAATTTACGAAAATGCTACTTCAGATCTCATTTTACACTGTTACGCCTTTAACAAAATCTCAGCGGGCGAACCAGCCAAGCCAGCAATATTTCCCATCAATGGCACCGAGTTTTCTATTTCTATTTAGGGTCCGACCGATGCTGAGTATAAATCGCGCACAAAAGGAGTCAGATTTATCGCCTCGCGGTGAATATCGCAGCCGTTCACGCTGTGCTCGCTCCAATAACAAGGATACATTTATTTCTTCACATCAGTTAAGTCGGAACGGAACGGAACGGAACCATCCTTTGACTCGTAACATCATTCAGTACTATTCTATTCATGAACACTTTTAGGTTTCTTTTATCGTGGTAATACTCGTAACCTGGTAGATATGTGTATTATTATTCTATTCATTCATACTATTTGAATTCAAAGCCAAATGTACGTTAGTTTCAAAGTAACATGTTGTTACCAGCTCATATATTTACCACGTCCCCACTGAGGGGCTTGAGCTAATCCGTACAAAATGTTACAATTTTAAACCCCTTATAGATATTATGAAACGATGGCGCATAATTAGTAATACCATGTATAACATCATGCCGGCAAGCAGGGTGGCAGTAAACAAAAAGGATATTATTTTCCTTGTTCGAAAAGATTTTTTTAAGTGACGTCGCAAACGTCAACCTCAATTTAAGGCAAAACGTGGCTTAACAGAAAATACGCCATAATATGTTTTCATAGAATACATAACTAACCTGATATGACGTAAGTTTCGCAATTACAATGCAGATCTCTATTTAATCCACCCTTATTACACGAGCCATCTAACCACATCTCAAGTATTTTCCCCACGTATGTGCGTGGATGATAAAATATTCAAGTGCAAGAGTGTTTGAGGTACGTGTCTTATACACAGGGCCGCAGCGTTGTATGTACATCTCCAGTGTAACCTGGCACAAGACGCCACATGTAACACTAGTAAGGCGGGATCTGTTTTTACTGGTCGTAGCTGTTTTCTCCGTAGGTGTCTTGAAAGTACGTGGTTTGAGACTTCGCTGAAGAGGGCGAAAATTCGCTATCTGGCTTACGAAGATAAGGTTGGATCAAGATTTGCTGTGGATAAAAAGTAGAGGAGCCAACGATGTGAGCCTAAAAGCTTAAGCTACTACGAGTATCTTTGTATTCAAGGCAACTGCCAAGAAAGTCTTCAATAATTCACACGTTTGACTTTATTACTTTTCAGCTGCTTTGAAATATTTCGGAGCATGTTTAATTTATTAGTTTATATAACATATTATTTTAAGGTATTTACTGTATCGTGTAGCACGAGGCCTTTTTCTGCATTTTTTTAAACATATATTACATAACTGTAACTGCATAGTATAGTAATGTAAAGCAGATTTTATTGTGAGCTTCTGACCCAGCAGCCGCCACGTTAGGTTTGCTGGCCGCAGCACGATGGAGGTAATAAAATGGTAGGTGGTTAGGTAGCGTGGCAGAAAACAAGGTCCAGTCCTGGGTAGATGCGTAGGAAAAGGGTAAGAGTAACTCCAAACTCTTGTAAACCTCTTTTTGCAAAGCTAAAAATCTTGCCTTTACCAAGTCTATACATATTTGAAGTCGCAAAATTTGTCAGAGAGAATCTACATCCATTTAAAAAAGCTAGAGATGTGTGTGCTGCGAACATAAGAAATCCAAATAAGCTAGTTACTGGTACAATTTGTAGATCATCCCGATTTAAGAAGAATTGTTATTTTATGTGTGTAGAAATTTATAATAGGATTCCGCAATGTATTAAGGACCTAGATACGAAAATGTTTAAGCGAAGGTTATACGAGTGGTTACAGAAATTTAATTTTTATTCTATAGGGGAATTTTTGGACAAGTTGTATTATAAGTAATTTAAGTCTACCTGGAGTGTGATCTGTGTTTGCATGTCATGATGTTGTAATGACTGAGTGGGAGAAACTATTTTTTAATTCTGCATTATTTGTCAGCAATGTATAACCCCATTCTTAGCAAATAAATTTATTTGATTTGATTTGATTTGATTTGATTTGATTTTTATTGGTAGATATTACTTTTAAAGGAACACTTTCAAAAGATACTATCGATAGGATAGCAAAAATACATTGTTGTCCGGATGGTAAATAGATGGCAATACCATCTTACCAGTCTGGTGACTTTAGGTGGAATCAGAAAATGTTGATGAAAAAGACAAAGCCGAATTCGAAATTTGAAAATAAATTTGTAAATGGATGATGAAACTGCCAGTACTAAAAAGTACTGGGTTGCCAGTAACAGTAACACACATATTATATAATTTTTACACATATTATTATAATTTGATGAAAAAAAAATGTACTAGTGGATCCAAAATTTAATTTAACATTTCAACAAATGTTTTTAAGCGAGCGGAACATAACAAAACAACATACAATCTAATGGGCTCATTACCTGGGCTAATATAATTTCATTAGCAAGTGATTATAACCAGGGACCTTCCCAGGGACACCTGTTTCATGCCTTTTTGTTTACTGAAAACATACCTGAATTTTTTACACCGAATTCAGTGCGTAATGATATATGGATTCATTATAGGATTCACGTAACGAAATAAGGGCGTATTAGGTGAAAAGGGATCTTATGACAAAAATAATGACGTACAGATGTTTTCGCTTCACATTTTTTATTTAAGACCTTTTATGTACTCAACATGGTATGCAATAAATAATTTGAGTTTGAGTTTGAGTTATAGTGATGAATACATAGATACACAGAAGATTATTGAGTACATCATTCATTATATAAGTAATATTATTTAATACAATAATGGCATGTAAAGTTAAGGAGGAACGATTATGTTAATATCTTCTCAATAATCATCGTTCCAAATATATTAAAATAAGACCGATCCATCAAAATGCTTTTTCAGGAACCTCTTTCAGTAAATAACAAAGGAAATTGCCTGATTATTCAGTAAGGTTTCTTGAGGTAAAGGTTAGTATTGTTTCGGTATTTATTTCGTAGAAACAGGTCAAGCTAGGAAACATGGAAACATTTTGAAACACAATAAGCAGAAGCCTATTAATAAATCTCTACGGATACGAAGCATGAGTTCGTCTGTGTGCAACAGGTCTACTTTTTAATTATCATGTTCTAAATAAAGAACTTGATAATACTTACAATACAGCAAACAACTCTTTTTTATTAAGGTTAATATATCTACTTAATATCGCGTGAACTTGTGGGATGCAATGCAAGGAATTGCAAGAGCACATTTTGTCGTCAAGTTACAAAGGGTCATACAATCATACAAAGGGTTGTGCCTCCACCACCTTTGTAGATATCATACTACATAAAAAAAAAATTACTGAAAACATTTATTTTGGCATTTCTTTGAATTCAATTGTATTATTGATTGATAATAATGATCGCTAGGTAAAGGCATAATAATAATGTTCTAGCAAAGTTTGTTTCAAGTAGACAGAATGTTTTTATTCTTCCATTCCATTCATTATAGCCATGCTGTAAGAAAAACCTTTCAAATGTTACATTTCAAGATACGTGTCAATCTAAGTTTACTGAAGTTTGCATCGTAAAAAAACCTTTTTCATGCCATATTTTCTTCATTATTTGTCAATGTTGTCATAAAATTATCAAAGTTCTTTACTATGAACTGCCACCGTTAGAGGTCTCTCTAGTCGCCACTTATGGCTCATTGTACGGGAATGTATGCGGGGTGAGGGATGCCCTAATTTGGCAAAGGGCACTCCAGGCCACCAGCCGGAAATTTTACTCCCGGGATATCATTAGAGTTAACGCTTTCATTGTAGGGCGTAGGTGGAGGTGGTTTTTTAACTAAAAGCTAGATATTACTCGAGAGACGTATTTATTTTCATTTTCTAAGATCTTTACACACGCGCAGTCTAACCTAGAATCAGCTCTTATTTCTCATGTCAAAACTTATCATCCTAATTCAAATAGATCCAAGTGTTTACGGCCAGCAACAGCCAAAGAGGCAAAGAGGTATAGGTATGTACACATACCTAACATCCCTCCCCCTCCGGAAAAGAGCGTATTCTGATTTACATTAGTACAAGAAACGATCTAACCTACCTAAGCCTGGAAATATTCATTTTAACAATCATGATTTATGTCAGTAGTTAGTCCTACCAACAAAATAAAATACACATGACACCACACAATGAAATGATTTAAAAAAAACTAAGAAAAAGATAAACTAACAATCATCATAAATGTGGCACAAGTTATTTTAATTTTGACGGGCAAAAAACACAGGCCAAAAAGTACCCGTCATGCTGAAGCAATGAACCATACTACCACAGAGACCAAAAGAAACAATATCATAAAATTTGGAAATGTATGAGTATACCCTAACTAAATATAAAATTATATATAACCTAAGTACAAAAACGCTTCACTCCTTAACGCTACACTGCACAAACACACACGCACACAGACACATCATGATAGCCTTATGGCCAGAGAAGGCCCACGGGAGAGATGCGGGCGTAGGTGGAGGTGGTTTTTTAACTAAAAGCTAGATATTACTCGAGAGACGTATTTATTTTCATTTTCTAAGATCTTTACACACGCGCAGTCTAACCTAGAATCAGCTCTTTTTTCTCATGTCAAAACTTATCTTCCTAATTCAAATAAATCCAAGTGTTTACGGCCAGCAACAGCCAAAGAGGCAAAGAGGTATAGGTATGTACACATACCTAACACATTGCTTTTACACCTGAGCCCGAAGTCCTCGAAAAATGGAGAGTAAAATCTATAAATAACGTGTTGTACTCTTAGCTCCGCTCTAGTGGACACGAATTAAGTTCATCATGAGCAAAATTATTACATTACATCCCTACCCTCCCGAGGGTCTTGAATACCCTAAATTAGATCAGGCCTCATTCACACATGCTGGCCTAGTTGGCTTCGGCCAGTGACACACATATTTTTCTGAAGAGGTGAATGTTTCCATTTGATATATCCTTTACCGCAGGCAGACTATTCTGAGCGATACAGGCATGTTCAACAAGAATATTTTATCATTACGTTTCTATCAATCGAAAACGTCCATCGCTGAACAAGATCCTGGATCTATATATGTAACAAAATAACGAGTTCTGCCTTATTCGCATCCAAGGGCTTCCAGCGAACTTCATCATGTCGTACTTCCGTTCTGAACCCATTTTAATATTATAAGAATAAATATTCAAATTTACAAAGCTCAATTTGTTTTTAATTTCGTAGCCATTCTTCTTCTTCTTCATCGTGTGGGTTGTAAGGTCGACAACCGACCAACCGTAGCCATTAATTAGCTGAATCTAACTAATCATAGAATGAACTAGTTTGGGATCAAAAGGCCTTGTGTAAAATGTCCGCCCATTTATAAAAAACATATTTTATGCAAATCGTACTTGTAAAGATATAGCTTTATAAAAAGATTGCTAATCAGACGAAAAATAAAAGACTAATTCCTACTTGTATACGATATCTTGCCTAGTTCATGAAGCTAAAGGTCACAATATCATCTTTCGCTCCACACTCCACAGGCAAAATGAGAAGGGTTTTCTCGTCGCCACTTGCAGCTCGTTATAATGTATACGGGGCGCGGGAAATGTCCTAATTTGACACAGGTACTAGCAAGAGCACTCTTCAAGAGCGCTACGGACGACGACGGGAGTTTTCACCCCCAATTTGAGCACTATTTTTGACGGGAACGGGAAATTACGTTTAGAAAACTGACCTATTTAAATGATTAAATGTATTTATTTACTTAAAACATGGTAAAATAACAGTTGTTAAAAATATCTTGTGGAACAATCATGTTTTGCTTATAATAATCAGCATGCAAATATAAGAAAAAAAAAAGAAACAGTCAACTTCTTAACAAATCTAAATAAAGTATATACAAAATGAGAGAATAAATTGTCATTTCAGTTAATAAGAATAGTAAAAATTATGTCAGTTTATAATCCTTGTAAATTTATTAATTCTTTAATGTCATGAAAATTCTTCTCACATAGGTACCCATTTATACAAGTTTATCTTAAATTGTCTAATATTCATATTTTTAAGGTCATTTAGTATCTTATTATAAATCCGGATACCCATTGTAAAGCAACTTTTATTATATTATATTTCTAGATATACGGGATAAAGCTTGCCATTAAAGTGGATGGAATTGCTGATCGTATGATTGCAACCAATCAATAGATGGGTTTTATTATATATCCCTTAAATTAGTTAACCATGATTATTGCCAATGCAGTTTAAATAATATGGCTGCATGCAATTCGTTAAACTAAAAATTTCCATTCCCCTAAACTGAGTGTTACAATTAAAATTCTAAACTCTTGATAAGATTTTTATACATAATTACCGATTTCTTATATAAAGATATTAAATATGCTTTCTTTTACACGAAAAATTAAACGTACCACATAATAATGCCGGGGTGTTGAAATGGAGTAATTTAATTATAATTCTGTTTTACTATATTCTGTTCCTGGTTTTGTGGTAAGAAGGTCACATTTCATTTTCTGCCAAATCTGAAGGGTCATCTCGCCATTTGCAGGTTGTTTTAATGTATTCGGGCTGGGTAGAGGGAGGGTGCCTTCGTGGGTGCCCTAATTTGACAAAAGTAAAGGGCACTCCAGACCGGCCGGCAAATTCTACCCCAAATTTCGTGTGAAAGTATCTCTTTAAGTTATAGCAAATAGGTTGAAGCTTGCAGGTTGGGTACTAATAGATTTGACTATTTGTAAAAGGTGAAAACCATTTTTTTTTCTTTAAACTTTCTTTGTACACTGTAAGGATAATATTTTACAATAAAATAATAACAATATAGCAGGTCTGCTTAATTTGTAAAGAAATTAATATTTTCTAGAACTCAAAACACGAGACATTATTACCTAAAGCAGCCGATCTGTGTTTCTCAGACGTCATATTTACTTTGTCGGCTTTTCTGATTCTGAACTTCGAATTCGATCTGTGATCTGTGATTTTTCGTTAAAATCGAGATAATTTTATTTTTATCATTAAAATTATACGAGCTGATAATATTTTTGATACATAATTTGTTAAAATAAAATAATATAAATACTTTTTTTCTTTGTAAGAATCGATTTAATTTAATATTTCTTATTCGAATGATACTCGTACTGGCTAGCAATATTTCTGTTAGAACTTGTAGAAATAAAAAAAAAAACTGTAATGAAAATCACCCTTGTTCGGTAAATCGCATTACCGTACAGTTTACTGCCGTCGTCGTAAGTTCAATTTTCGAGCAAGGTGTATTGAAAAATAAATAAACAATACGTTACACATACACATACATATCAACAACGAAATCCTCTTTAGTTATTTAGGATGCGTCATAAACGAATTATAAATATTTTTCAGAAATTCCTGGAAATATTCGGATTTTTCGCTTAAAGTGCTATCACAAAGAGCCCGAATTTTGTTCAGGTACAGTCATTCAATCCCCTGCTCCGGTTTTTTTGCTACTTCCTATGTATATTAAAGACTCTTTGAATGTAGAATAAAGTTAGTGAAATAGATTCAAAGCACCTGGAGAACATAGCATGAGCTACTGGCCTTGTTGTGAAATACTTAAATTTTCAAATAATACGTCAAACTATCTACTTGAAAATATTTGACCAACGCTCCAGTGAGCCAACAATGTATCTGATGGACGTCGCGAGGAGGCGCTGGACGCGGGCAGCGCTGAACTGGTCGTGGAAGAGATCCTTAGTTTGTCCAGCCAGTGGACGTCTAACAACTGAAATATTGATGACGTTGATAATGTACTTGGTCAAAACGTGGTCGACTACGGCCTGAGCACTCTAATTCTGGGTAGGCTTGAGACTCTCGATGAGGACCGTGTACCTACTAACAACAACATAAAAATAGTCACAATAATCTTGTGGAGTCTGCATTTGAATGTATTCTACATGCAAAACGCATGTGTGCATTTTTGACGCAGTCGGCATGATGGCAAAATCTACTTGAATTTCTACTTTTATCAGCTTAACACTTTATTAAATTACATTTAATTTAAACCTAAAAGAACAAAAAACGGCAGACTAAAAATTATCCTGTGATTAGTCAAAATACCTATATATATATATAGGTGTAGTACATAGAAGCAAGGACAGTCGACAGGTAACATTTTATTTCGTGAGATGTTTGGTTTTAAAACATGTTCGTGTATAAAAATCAAGTCTTCAATAAAATGTTTTCATGCTAGCCGGTAAACAGTAACAAAGAGAAACGACAGACAAAGTAAAAATTAAAAATCAAAGCTACATTTCTCTTCGAAGGAGGCTCCTTCACCACGAAAAGTCAAAGAAGAGAAATTATAGCTTTTCAAAAACCCTTTTCAAAAATGAAAATTTTTACCAATGTCTATCGTTTCTTTGGAGGAGTGAGAGGGAGTGCAGGATCATATCACGGCCGTGTATCGTGAACTAACGAAGAGCACTCGACGGCTCAAAGGACGAGGTCTTTGGCAAAACTTGAGCTTTCAGAGCGGAAACATTCATTCCTTCCCTGCTTTGTGTATTACTTACTGCGAAGACGATTTTGACTTAAGATTTATAACTCATAATAAATAGAATTCCGTACCGATTTTTCGAAACAGCTATATTTTACTTATAACGTAGTTTTGCTGCTTTCATTTTATCTTTTATTTTACATTTACTTTATAAGTATCAGGGGCACTTTCATTATGTAAAAAACATCTGCTGAGTAAGTAGTTTTTTTCAAAATCTTCGAATAAGTAGCCAAAAAACGTTCTGCTCAAAAATTCAAAATCTCTTAAAACAATGTTATTCACAATTTCTCCTACTGTATTCGTATGTACCAAAACAAAAATGTGGTTTTTAAAATTCGTGTTTCGGGGAATATAGTGCTTCTGACAGCTCAAAAGACGTACGCTTGGATTTCGCGCTATTTCAATTTCAACTAGATAAAGGAAAAGTTAGAGATAAAACTACAAAAAATAATACGCAGCTATTGTAAATATTAATAAAAAAAAACTTTTTTATTTGCCGAAACTGTATACTTTTCGTAAACAAAAGCCAGAGCTGCACGTTCGATTTTTTATTGTAACTGCCGTTATTACAGGCAAACTACAATCGGCTATTCAACCAGAAAAAATCTAGTTGCTCTGAAAAATATTGAACTGACAGTTCATGTAAATTCATGACGCGTGACTTCACACAGACCATTGTTGGGACGTTTTGAACCACGATACAACGCGTCAGTACAGCGTCAAATAACATCAAAGGGAAAGTCTTTCAATTTGTATAATTATCTGCTGTTTGAACTGACTGAAAAGAAAGATCACAAAAGGACGCGTGACATTTTACATTGTAAAGATAACTAAATATCAGTATACAGCATGAAATTTACATCATTTTGTTCCCGCCGTGTAGTGATAGTACCCGTCAAACTGAACAACTTTTCACGAACAAAAAAATCCAGTGACTAAAAAATTTTTAGTCTCTCCATACAAAATGG
Source organism: Carpatolechia fugitivella (assembly GCA_951230895.1). Classification (NCBI taxonomy): domain Eukaryota; kingdom Metazoa; phylum Arthropoda; class Insecta; order Lepidoptera; family Gelechiidae; genus Carpatolechia; species Carpatolechia fugitivella. Next base: position 9,752,251 of record OX579660.1, read on the forward strand.
GTCGCTCGGGTCGGGAGTCTCACTTTGTATGGAGAGACCAAAAATTTTTTTGTCTCAGGTTTTTTTTTTCGTGAAAAGTTGTTCAGTTTGACGGGTACTATCACTACACGGCGGGAACAAAACGATGTAAATTTCACGGTGTATAAGAAATTGTTTGAACAATCAACGTTTTTTATGTATACGATACACCCATGAACAATCAGGAGGCAGATTTACATAAATATTTAGACAAAATGACTACAATATCTTTGGATTAACGTACTTCAGAGGGCTCGAGATGAAATGACGAAAAAGGGTTGCAATTTATCTTGAAGATAGGACGGGCTGTCTAATTTTTATGTTTTTTTACGGAAGCACTCGGCCGCTTTGGGCGAACGTAATTTCCTGGTTTTAGAAACTTAGAAAAAACGCTGAAATTTATGGTGCGCTTCGTCATCTCAAATAAAGGTATGTTTTCCTTATTATGCGGACTCGGTTTTTTTTCTCTTATATTTTTTTCTTGTTCGTTAAGAAAGTTTTATCATTTTAGCTGGGCTATTTCTGGTCTTAGATAATTGGGTTTAAATATATTACTAGAAGAGTGAGTTCTTTACGGACCGTGGTAAGTATAACACATGTGAGGCGTAACTTAATGCTCAGAGTGCAAACTTAGCTTGCTCGTAAAATCGTATGCTATCGCAGTTTTCTTGCCTTAATGGCGCCGTAAGTTACTCTACAAAACGAAAGGTGTGCAGTTTGCTTAGTTCTACGATCGGTAGTAATGGGAAAAATTGCTATTCGAATTCGTATCGACGTTAATTTTCTTAACTTCCCTGCACTCGTACCCAATATTTTTGAGAGAGAATTTCTCAAATAGTGAAGTAGGCAAAGAACGTAGTTTTTTTTTTACAAATTACGTGTATATCTTTTTTCTATTTTTTTATATATATATTTTGTTTTGCATTATAAATATTAAAGTTAATGTAATTGATAGCACACTATTGTAGAAGATCAAAACCATTACCGAGCTTTATACACGGTGTTACAAAAAAACCCGTAAATTTTGTATGGAGACCATCTACATTTTGTATGGGAATGCGATTTTTTTAAATCGTTTTTCGACCTATGTTCTTTGGGGAAAGTTGTTCAGTTTTACGAGCAGATTCGGCTTTATTTGTAGTTTTGTAACACCTGGTATATCTTTTTATTATTATAAATAATGAACGAACTGATTATTAGTACAGTACAAAGCCACAACAAAGCCTCTTTTTCAACATCGTTATCGGTTCTATAGTGGATTATAGGGGCGTACTATCGAGAACTTTTCCGCCTTACCACTTAAAATTTTTTTCGCCTGGCTCGTGCGGAAGCGCCGGGCCACTCCCCCTTCGCCTTTTAGAAGAAAGCGATAACTCATTAGTTGCATGCAATCTGCTGTAGATAGATTGATAGATTAAAATTTTAATTCAATTCACAACACACGCACAAAAAACAGTTTTAAAAATATATAAAAATTTACAACCGGATAGAGAAACTAATAAAAAAAAAACAAAAAAAAAACATTAGAGTCTGATTGCGCACAGTGCCACCTGCATTAATACGCGAATTAACATGGTGCATATACATAAATAGGTACTTGCACGAAGGGTTTATAAACAAGATCGAAGGACGGATCTATATTTTTTATACAAAGATTTCAATTGCCTTAAAAGTACGAGGATCGCTTGTCAGAAGAATGCAATACATGCAGGTTCTTTGACTATAAATTATATGTCTCTATTTATCACAAAACAGTTAAAAGCTAAAATTACTGTAAGGAGAATAAATATTTGATAAATAAATAAACATTTTGATTTGGACGGATTTCTAAAGGGCTGGCATCTGGAGGCCCAAGTTTGGGATGAATGGCGAGAGCCAGGGGAGGCCTTTGCCGAGCAGTGGGACACACAAGAGGCTATTAAAAAAAACAGTTTTAAATAAAAATTATAAACACTACCCTGTTTCTGAAAAAAAATACTCCATAAGCAGGCTTGTAGCCAGCGCAGCATTATCTACTAGGTACACTAAAAAGAGTTTTTTTTTATTAGGGGACACAATAAAACGCTACTGTCATCATGCCAAAACAATACCAAATGTGATTGGTTTATTCACCATCTACTATGAGCATTCATTATTATCTATATAAGGGCTTGTTAATGTATACTCACACTCAGAATCCATTTATTCTTCTTTCATAATGTAGGTACACAGAACTAAGAAGAATTTTATTGCATGCAGGATCTGTCATACAAAATCATACATAAGTCTATTTTTGTCTTTCCACAGAAAAATGTAAGAAAAAACTCGTGGCAGAAAATTCAGAACTGGAAACTTGAGAGTATAAATATCTTACAATAATAAAATAACAACGTTCTTTATTATTTAATCCATTCTCCATCAACCATTGAGTTTCGTTCACTCAAATTTAATATGTAAACACTTGAAAATTACTAACAAAAATATTCCGTATATTCCGTCGGAAAACGTTAAATATTCAACGAACATTTATTTCCTCCTGTCTTTTAATATCAGACCCTTTATGCCACCTCTACTCATAATACATGAATATGATAATGGCATCACGGACAGGTGGAATGGCACACGTGTTTTCCGCAAATGTAATATTCTATTGCGTTGCTAACATGACGGATGTTTCGATCAACGCCACGTCACAACGCAATGTATGTCGCGGTGTGAAACCCAGCTGTGTCGTATTGTAGCCTTGTGGAGCAGGCGCACAATCGTTGGCTGGCACTGTTTGAGGTTTTTATTGTGCCTTTCCTAGAATTGGTCTGTCATCCCGTCACGTCGTTGGTCGAAGGACAAACGATCCGGGCCGTTAAACTAATCTTAATTTATTGTCTGTCCACCGACCCTATTTAATAATTCAATTAGAAGACAAAGGATCTTTTGTTATTTAAAAGGAAACTTGAAAGGTGTCCAACTTTTTTTTACTCCATATACATACGTTTTTTTTTCTTTTGCAAAGTTAAATCTAGTACTGATATTTCATTATTTTTAGTAAATACGACATGTAGATGAAAATATCCCTCTAGTAAATACTTACTAGAGAAATACAAATAAAACTTAAATTGAACGGATTCATCGATCCAACAACAACGAAGTAGTACCACTAGAACTACACACACTACACTACTATATTCTGTGCTACTACTAAGTAAGACTAATGAGACGATGATACCTATATAATTCAAAATTTTATAATTTCGTAGCTCCTGTACATCAGTGGGTATCCTGCCCCGTATTTCAGTTTATATTGAATTTGATGATTTTTGAACAAATATTCATATTTAGTATTCGAATATCTGAGTTTGCCGATTTTGCGTTTGCAGAAGCAGATTATTCAAAAGTAATTGCAAACAACAATGTTACCATTACTGATTTTATTTCAAACTTTAATAAACTTATGAATGTACTTGCTAATAATCTTTATATGTATAAATAAAATGCAATACCATAAAGGACGTACACAGATTCTGTACACTACAAAAAGAGATAAAGGTACAAAATCTTGCAGACCTTAGCCACTGGCAGTAACTCATCTTCCAAATTATAGATAGATAAGAAAAAATATTGCAAAATTCCACACAAATGAACCAAGCATTCCAATAAATAAACTAATAACAATCAGACAGACAAGCAAGCGAGAACACGATTAATCCTGATAATGCTTACGCGAAATTACTGTAATGTTACGGGTAAAAATAACTAAGTCTTCAAGAACTAGAACTACTACAAACTAGAATTTAGAATTTTTCCCTCTTCCTTCTTTATCTAAAGAACAGGTGGGTGGATCTAGGTGGGTGCCGCACCCACCTAATTTGCGAACCCTTCTCTCCAATCAAACCCTTTCCTTGCAACACCCTAACCTGATCTAAGTATTTCCGGCCGTGAGTACTCTGGTATCGATAAAGCTTCTTTAGATTGAACAGAACGTTATCTTTGAAAAACAAATCTCTCTTAGCAGCAGCGGCAAAAGTTCGCTGAGCGATTTTCGTCTTGAAAACAAAATTGCAAAAAGGTAACTCAGCTATTTGCATAAGGTAATTCGAGTGTCCATCTGCGCTTACGTCGTATCTTCTTTTCCCAGTTCCTTTCTACACGGAAATCCGAGGTTGGAATATTTGTACATAAAGAGCAAGGTGTATTCGGGGTCGGTCTAATTTACATACTAACGAGGTTTTTTAATTCCTCGAAGGAGACGTATATGAGCTGTTGAGGTCTCATAACGTTATCTAAATAAACATATGATTTTTCAATGTAAAAGCTGTACTTCTGATATGTCGAATCACAAAATTAAATGGTATGACGAACTTTATGGAATGTGCAAATGATTACTAAGTTATCCTTTAAACTAGCCTTAAAAAGTTAGTAAGTAATTTGAATCTAACTTATGAATATAAGTAATCCAATTTATGTATGTGTATTAACCGTATCATCAGATTCACATACGTAACTATCTGTGACATAGATTCCAAAGATAAATTTATTTATCTATGTGGTCTAAAGAATTACGAAATATAATTCTGACACTTCGATTACTCCTGACACCTGACTCTACGAGTAAAACAAAATTTTCAAAATATGTACTTTTAAGTAGGGCTTGAAATTTTTAACCGAACTTGATTGGAAGTTGTATACAAGAGACCCCTTTCAAGCCTAAAAATGATGTAAGTACGACATTATTCCTCGGCATGTCCAGTTTCTACTCTTTTTGTACAACATTAGATGGCCACCTTGATGTTTTGATTCTCTTTTACGAGTGAGTGACTTCATTATCATCCAAATGTCGGGATAGTAAAAAAGAACACAAAAACACGCCGTGTCAGCGCCTTCTATAAATACTCAAACAGCTTTTCAAGTGCTCTTTTGTTCGGATGACTCTTTAAAAATCTTTGTAAATATTCTTTGTGTTATATTTCTATTATCACGTTAAGGTATTTTGTAATAGCTTTTCAAAATACATTTTGTGGCTTTTTGAGATAATTATTTAGTACATACCTGCCCATATATATATTAAATTTGAGAAGGTCATAGATAGAAATAAAGCGCAGAAAACTGAACTGGAAATCTAAAAATCTTAGCACGCTATTCATTGCGCTACTAAATATTATAATAGCCACTTAAAACGATGGCTGTAAGCTATAAATTTCTTCTCTTATACAAACAAATTTTATTAACTTACCTACGTTACAGATAGCTTCTAGCGATGGTTTCAAAAGACTTACATATTATAGTATTTATTTACTCTAATCGTTATCATCACGACAATATTGCAAGAACAGCCAGTCTTTGAACTTTGTAAAAGCATGACTCATGTTACCGTATGGTCAATGCTCTAGTCACATAATAATGAACCTTATCTCCAAGGCATTAAAGTTAAACTGCGAACTCTAACTTCAGTTATAGGTAGGTGTGTTGTCAGTGGTCAGTAGGTAAAGGCTTAAAAAAACTGAAAAGAAATCGCTCCGGTGTGGAACGGACCATGGCAGCTTTTGACCACAAAGACTTGTGGATTTCCAGCCAACATTAAATTACGGTTGGAAAAATCCTGAGAGAAAACCTAGGACCCAGGAATACTTCTCACATTCTGTTCGTAGCTTGTGAAACAGAACTTCTAATAATAATAGTAGGTAAAATATATTTTTATACGCTGTTTTTTTACGCACTGGGCCAGCGTGGTCGACTAGTTTAATCGCCCTAATTCAGGGTAGGCTCGGCTCGAGCCCCGGTGGGGACGTATATGAGCTATTGATGAGATATATTTTTTATGTAACAGGGAAACTTGTTACATAAAATGAGCGAGTATGAATAGTAATTAAATTAGGAGCAAGATTACAACTTACACATAAACGTAATGGTAGGGTTGAACCCGTGCATTTCGGGTACTGTTTGTTGCCTGAGAACGATTGACCGGAACTTACCTGAAAAATAGGAGAACCTCTAATTGGATTCCTGTATATCAGTGGAAACGTTCATAATATCGATATAGAAAGAAAGCAAACCATTAATCAAGTAAACATTTTTTATTCGAATTAAGATTTTTACAAATTATTTTTCGACGTCAAAGCTATCATGGATGGCACGTTCACTACCAGTGTATGCCCTCTGTGGAGAAGAACGGCCAGAAGAAACTCCACAGGAATTGTATCTTTTGTACTTTTCTTTTAAATATATAAAGAATCATACATGAGTCATAATTTTATTTTTATATTACGATACTACACAACAAAGTACACCAAGATATAAAGCATATCATTAATATGATACCAACTAAATAAATAGGTATCTTGGAGAAACCTATACTTACACAAATCTGTGAAGAAAATGAAAGATTGTGTGTGAGTGAAATCAAACAATCCATACTGACTCCATACTGTACCATGGCGACTAATAGCCCCTTGGTGGGGACACAAAATGAGCTGGTAACGATTGGTTCAATCAACCAGAATCTAGAATATTCAAAACGCCAAAACCAATCACACAACCACACACACTACACAAGAAACAAAAGCGCAAACTTCGATATGAAATGGAAACAATAGACGAGCGGTAACATTCGCAATACGAGCGTCATCCATCCTTTGTCGTTCTCCGATGCCGTAACAGGTGCTTCAACCCTGACTTATTGCTCCAATACCTCAATAACTAGCATTGTTCCAGTTTTCTAGGGTAGTTTCCAAACCAATATGTGCATCCATATATCCCATGTCGCTTCGTAACGACTGCTCATAATACCTAGGCGGCAAATGACAAGTGATCGGATCCCGCCCGTATAGATTGATCTCTCTCTAACACAAATTGTGGTACTCTAGTCTCTAGACACTATCTTGTACTTATCTGATAAGGTATCTGAAATGCCTCCCTCTTGTTCGAATGCCCTATGTTTGTCTGTCGTAATTGTTGCCTTGAAAGTATCCATTGATCCAAACTAAAGAACTTTCCTCAACCTATATCAAAATTGTCTTGTCCTAAATTGTTAGACGATTACACATCACCTGAATCATCAAAGTCTACATAAATAACTTTATGCTTCTCGCATCCATCCATCCGATAGAAATTATTTGTGTGAATCAATGTTGTTTTATAATGTTTCTTTCGTCTTGTTTGTTTCCTTTTAATACTGTTTGTTACTTTTGGGCAATGAGTCGTGGAACAAACAAATAAAAACGGTTATACAAGCATTGTTTTCAAAGTCAAAACGTTTGATAAGTTAACCAAAAGACTCTACAACAAAATTTGGTTAGCAAGTCACTTTCTATCATTTTTAATTGGAAAGGGACCGAAGATCATCGGTTTTGTTTTTGTCTATGACTTCACGACTAACTGTCAAATTTAGTCTTGTTTTAGTGTCTACCACGCCACTAAAATTGACAGTTAGTCGTGAAGTCAAAGACAAAAACAAAACCGATAATCTTCGGTCCCTTTTCAATTAAAAATGATAGAAAGTTACAGGACTAATTTTTAGTTTAGTTTAGTTGGGCGTATGCCGAATCGACACCATTGTCATCCCAGGAATAGATCTTGTGGGGCGGTAAATTTACCTCTTTTACGACGTAATAAAGAGTTCAAAAGAGTTTAGTTTCACCACAAATACAGGGTTTTATGGTGCCCCACCAATAAAGCATAATAGCTCCGTCAGTATGAAACTAGATGATATTAGGAACAGCAGGAACAACTTGAGACCTATATTCAGCTGCTTGCTGTTGTAAGTTTCCAGTGGAATGTAGGTAAAGCAAATTTATGTTCGTCGTCTCATAATAATATCCCCCCTCCATAACTTCAGACATGAGCGTAGGGTACGCTTGCTCATGTCTGAAGTTAGATTGGTTTGGATAGGACCCTCCGGTAGGATTGAGTCTACCTCAAAAATTCAATATAATTATTTATTAGTCGATCTCACACAACCTTTATAAATTTTATCCTAATCTTCATTTAATCCAAGAACATTATGCTAAAAAGATTATCAGGATATACAAGTTTCTTCATATATGCTTCTATAATCAAATGTACAACTATCCTTAACTATGAACTTAAAGGAGCAACTTTAACAGACATGATAAATAAAGGAATTGAACTTAAAAACAAACATGCTCCGCATCTGATTTCCTCTCATCCGCTTTTGCTGGATATTCGGATGGAGACTCACTATCCTCTAGTCGGCCCCTAACACAATCACGGCCACAAAGCGGTCCGTCAAAGATCCCCGCGAACATAAATGGAAAATGGTTCTTGAAACGCTGATTCTGATATAAACCCGGAATTTAGGGTATACACGAAATTCCAGAAGCAAACAGATTTTGCTTTGGATTCTAATGGACCATTTCTGAACATCACTCGATAATTTATTGGCCATTTTGGGTGGAATGTTTACTTTTAGTTTCTATATAGGCTCGTGTAAATATAATTCATTAGGTAGGTGCTTTCTGAATAGATAAGCAATCAATAAAAATATCTTTGCTATTAAAATGTAATGTTTGCTAATTGTCCTTTTACCGCAACAATATACTGAAACGCGAAACTGAACCCCTTTTGTTCCACAAACACTTCTCTATTAAAACTAAGACATGGGTAAAAAGCTGCTTAAAGGTTTTTTTTTTCGCGAAACGCTTTTCTTCTTTTAAACAACTTCGCTTTAACTAATTATTCTATTTGCAACGAGTTCCAATGGCGTCGAGTACACGACACGTCGTATTCGATTTTTCTCGTAAGTGCGTAGAATTTTAGTACACTTTTTTATTTTCTTAGTCACCAAATGAATAAAATACAGACCAAATCGAAGGAAATAAACGAGGCTATTTTGCCCCATTCACATCGCTGGGTAAACATGTAAATAAGAGATGAAAAGAATGTTAAGAGCGTGAAACGTTATGTGGGCACGAAGGCAAATGAGAATTCAGGACCGGTGGTGACGCGTGAAAACATTCCCCTTTTGAAATAAATACACATTCTTGAAAATTTGATTATAAACGTTTTATCTGATGTGATGTGGTGAGTGTCATTGCCGCAAAACGAAACATTTGTGTATACATGCGAAACATGTGAGCATCGTTCATCGGATGCGTGTGCGTTGAACTAATAAATAATTTGGGACTCCAAATTAATACAATGTAGAATTCGAGTGACATCATTATCACTATGTGTTATAACCAGTTTTAAGGAGCATAAACAAAACTCGCCCTTTCGGATAATTACTTGAATTCCAGTTTTTTCAACCCGACAATATAATATGTATATTTTTATTTATTAAAATATTTTATAATATTGCCTATGTGAAAATATTTATCTAACCATCGTATCAGGCCAAATCCACATTGCTGTACGACTTTTCGTTTTGTACGATACTCACATAAAGAAATATAATCCCATTTCCAACCAAGAAACACGCAGCCATTACGACGCGACATAAACATGCGTATTCCGGAATTAGATTATAAATACTCACAACACCAATAAGGATCACCATAAATTCGTATTCCACATCCAAATTGTGAAATATGGAGATGAGACAGCCGCGGAGGTTTGTTCAAGACACTTGATTTCGCACAAATATTTAACCTCAACACTTTCTGAACTGGTTAAATGTTTGACTTGCAAGTACTCTATTCGGGAATTAAATTATTGAAGGCGGATCAGGCACGTTTTGAATAACCACTGAAATAAATTACCCGAAGTTATGACTGCATTCGCTACGGGATAAATTCCGAAACGAAATCATCCGGCTGAGGACCATGGCGGTTGATATCGTCCAGAAATGTAGCAAGCTGAAGTGGCAGTGGGCTGCCCACGTCTGTCGCAGACCCGATGAGCGTTGGAGCAGATGGGTTCTCGAATGGAGATCGCGTCTCGGGAAACGTAGTATGGGACGCCCCCCTGCCAGGTGGACTGATGACACACAGAACAGTAAAGACTTGAGGAAGGTCGCTGGTGGTGGCTGGATGAAGAAAGCGGGTGATCGTGCGCTTTGGCGTACCCTTGGGGAGGCCTACGTCCAGCCGTGGACTGCAATAGGCTGATTGATGACTGCATTATAGCGCAGCGTCAGCACAGTCCACATCTATAACAACCAAAAGACATCCATTGCTGGAAGAAGAATTTCCACAATGATAGATTCTGTGCTACCCGCATTTAGCAGCTTGTATTCAGTTACTATTTTAGTTCTTAATTACGCCCAAGAACTCAAGAGGGATGACAACTGCAATGCTGCAATGGGAAACACTTTAGAAATTAAAAATCTTATTAGAATGCGTTTCTAGTTCTACGCATACTATACATAAATAACCCCAATAAGAAAAAAAATTCGTTAATAATTTGGGTATTCAATGGCAGCCATGAAATGTAAATGGCAGGAATTTGTTCCAAATAAATTAGACCTCCTCCTGGGAGAGCAATTATCTTTTATATTGTTTGTGTTAACTTGTCTGGAACGCAGATATATTTTTTTTTACAGATAGACACAAACTGTAGGTATATACTTAACTACTTGGATAATTTATTAGCCTAGATTTCCAAAACATAAATTAGTTCTCCCTAGATTAATAAAGAAAGAAACCTCGTAAATCCAAAATGTGATCTCGACCTTTGTTAAGTAATTTTATATTTATTTTATTATTAATTAACAGTTTTAAGTCTAGTTCCGCCGAGTTGCAGGGTAACCAGAAAATGCCTGCCTGAATTCAATTTCACTCCATCCAAATGCTGAGGGCATTTGGATAACTCGGACAGACATCAAAATTTGCCGATATTACGAGTACCTGTGATATTACTCATGAATGGACATTTTGTATGCCTAAAGGTGAGATATGGCTACGTTCTGTCAAAGCTAGGATAATCCCGACCTTGCTCAAGGCTAGTTGCTATGAAGACTAATACCGTGTTTGACGTGAGCAAATCCACTACGTCGCGTGTAATGCTCGCTCGGTTTACATCCCGTAATATTGTATTGTTGCAATAATTTTACCCTTGTTCGGTTTGAATCTTGTTGAAAGAAGTTTTGTAAATGGTTATTATTTATTAAATAGCCAGTGCTTATAGTTTAAAAAAAAACTTATGCTTAACTTAAGTACCTAATCACACGATTTGTTTTATTGTTAAACTAGAATAGAAGTAACAATATCTTATATTAGCGAATTTAGAAAAGTAAATTTTCTATTTCAAACACGATATGACTGTGTCTCTTAGCGAAAAAATACTATGAAAGTTCGCATTTTATAAGCTTCAGAACTTGTACACAATAATCTAGTGGCAGTAAAACAAGTCCTAAAAGTAGTTTGATCTATAAGTCACTGGCTTTCCCGGCCCGTTTGTTTGGCAACTTTTGCTTTTATTGGCTCCGATAAATCTATCCAAGGCTTATCGCGATTTCTTGGCGTTTGGCACCAAACGCGCTTTGCTGTTGCTACAAGGACGCCGGATCTGAAACCTATTAGAAACATTCTCGAATCTATTTGGATTTGCCTTTGATAGATTTTTCTAGAGAGCTGGAGGTATGTACGAGATGTGGAGCGGATGTGTAGACAGAAATAAGGATGTGATTCGGGATTTAGATAGAATTTAGTCGTAGGGTTTTACTGACACATTGAAGATTCGTTTTGTTCTGCAGAATATAATTGAGCTCTGATTTAAAAAGTAACCGAATTCCAGAAGGAGAGGCATATTAAAGTCCGGAAAGATTGATGATGCATGCTGAATTTTATGGATGGTTAGTTCCTAATTTTATTATCCTTAGAAAAATAATAATAATTTGTTTGAGTATACTACTCCCGCACGAGAATTAAATTTTCATTTAAATTGTATAGTTTGTTTATTGAATTCAGTTTGGGCACTGAATTAGCATAACACTTGAGAATACCAACACGAAATGGTAAAGATACAGAACAGCGTGCGACAACACCCAGTAAAATTTCTCCAAAGTAAACTAGCGTTTCCCTACTTGTCATAAACTTGATATTTCCTTGAACATGTACGGACATGTGTTGGAATTTGTTATGAATGAGTTATGTTAAGGGTATTTTGAGATTACAGTTAGGACAGACTATGCAATTGTAATATAATGTGGTGTATTCCAGTGGATATCGGGATTTAAACAATAGTAGAGCTTTGTATGGGTATTTGGGTTGCCCTGTAATTTGATACTGAAAACATTAGTTATTAAACATGTTATGTTACCAACGAAAAGCCTCTCAGGTGGTTACGCACTTAACATACCCACGGTACTGACTGACCTCTCTTCTTGATGAATAATGTAAAGTTGTAATTAGATCTAAAATGGTTGCAAATAAATGCATAGCAAATACGACGGTATTTCTAGTCAACAATGTGTTAAAGATTATAAGATTAGTAGAGATAACTTATGGAATGGAACATAAAATATTTCTTTTTGTGGGTTATTAAGTCATCAAAAATTTGAGGTCCAATATGATGAGTCATCATATTGGACCTCAAATTTTTGTATTTTCTTCACATCACGACACTAATACGAATGTAGATGAATGTACTTTGAAACTTTGATATTTGCTTTGAGTCCCCATATTATCCACCTAATAAATTGACTCGCTTTACTCTAGAAAGAACATTATACCGTCTGAACTTCCTAACTTACCTACTTTCTTTGTCCGAAGGTCTTCGAAGTTTTTAATAACATCGTAAAAATACTTGGGGTTGCGAAGTTGAAATAAAAAAAACTTGTACTACTGAAACTTACATTATACTAGTAGAGTTAAAAAGTTTTCAGGAAGGATTGGATGACAGCTTTTATAAAGACTAGGTATGTACGTACAGTCGGTCGCAACGCAAGTCTAGCGTAATATTAAAAGCTGCCTCTAAAATGTTGCAACTGATGTTAAAGAATTTGAAAATCATTAACAATTTATTGTTCAGAAAGTTTTCTTCGCGCTATATACATTATTAAAAAAAGGACTATTAATGCCGATCCCAATTAAATGGGATAAAATGTAAAGTCAAAGAACAGATGAGCTGGTCACATATTTTAACGTACATACATTAACAACGATTCTAAATTCTATTCATATGCCATGGAGCTTCCTCGCAATCAATGGCAATATCCATACCCGATGCCCGTTACATTCAAAATTGAAAACCTATGTGAGTTACATTGTAATACTGCTGATACGTATTTCGTATTTCGGAATCTACATACAAATCGGGTTCACGAGCTAGTCGGACAGTCGGAACAGCGCAAATTCGACATCGGAGCAGATTGCGCGCTAAATTAATCACCTGGTGTTGTTTCGCCGATGCTGGATTTCGAGTTATCAATTTTAGATGGGACAGTCTAGTGGCTAGACCTACTTGATTGTTACTGGCCTGTTGTTGTACTGTTGTGTTACTACTATTGGTTGTCTCTCTTCTATCTCTCACGTTAGATTCCATATAATTTGTTTTCTACTAACAGTTTAAAAAAACATTGTTAATTTATATCATGTGAGACACAATGAAATATGCGACACCGTATCATATGGTGAATGGCATATACTAGCAGTTATATATAAGGCACCATGACAGACAGATACAACCTTATCGATTTAACCCCTATGTATGTTCAGCGATTATCATTGTTTTCGAGTTATGATTATTTTTAAGTTTCCGAAAATTTTCCGCCTTATTAACAGATTCATTCTGTTCTCATTTTATAGCTTTTTTGTATGTATTTTAGTTTTTTTCCTGTTCTTGTTAGTTAATCCTCATGAAGTTGACTAATGAAACAATCAGCTTCCTAACATGAATATAAATTATATGAAATTTTATTGAAAAAAAAAATACCAATATGCCTATACAATAAAAGAAAACCAATAAATTAACAAATAAGCAACCGTATAGTAAGGGGCCTCATCACCCCGGTATTGGGAGGCGTGCACGCATAGCCGCGCAGCTTAGCGTGACACAGATCGTGTGCATGTGCGATGAGATCATAATCGGACAATGGTCGGTCAGTACTGAGTGACACAAACTTATCTCGCGCTTCTGTTCACTTTCTCTGGATATCTATATTTTTATATTCATATTAATAGAAAACACAGACTAGAACAATAGAGTTGAAAAATATCTGGTAATGTTTTGCTTTTAATACTCACTCACCTCTGCATTAAAATTTTTAGAATCGGTAAGTCAGAGTTTCTAGGGATATTCTTTTATTAATTTTCCTGTCGCAGATAAACAAGTAGGTACCCAAGCTTCAGTTGCATTTAAACTTTACAAATCAACGTTACATACTTACATAGTTAATAAGGGATTGATAAAACTTAAAATATGACGTCAAAAACACTATGACACACTAAACACTTTCAAGAGGGGTAGAAAAAAAGGAAAGGTCACTTTACCACTACAAAGAACTGTTTGAAAGATGCTGTTGTAACTCTTATGATAGATGGTCATGATGAACCTGGTATTAGCAGGCACCTGCCTGCTAATACCAGGTTCATAATAGTAAGTATACCTATACTTACTATTATTTATTCTGTGCCCAGAGCGTAATGCTGTGAAATGCTATAGACCAGGTAAATATATGCATGCGCTGTCTGTTTCAATGCAAAACGTACGTTTCTAAGCCCGAATCGTATCGTCTAATTTTGTTACCGTAGGGAATTTCTTCTGACATAAACACAGTAGTAAATCCATTAGTACCATTTCTTATGGGTCCCTTATTCTATAGGTCCTGTTACGTAAAACTTACGCCGGACGCACCAAAGTTTAGGCAATCTCGGCAGTCTAATGTTTCTTTTTCCTATTTATAATAAAATAATCTATAAAACAATAGTTAAAATGTCCCCTCCACTTCGTCCAGCGATCTCTTTACGTGATAGTACCTATGGAATGGAATTATACAGCATGTTTTGCTCTGTTTTTTTATATCCGTTCATTTTAGTGCTGCAGCCTACAACGTTCATCCAGAGATTTTCCTGTAGGGGACTGTCACTAACCAGAGCATTTGTTGGTATTGGCAATCGCCCATGCGACAGTGTTGAACTAAACGCGACCTGCTGACTGATCGTGTTGTCTCCACACTCCTGACCACAAACCCATATCTCGCTGACACCTCTGTACATTTACAGTGCCAGTGTTTTAGTTGCACTTATTGAGCTCAGTGCATTACAGGATCGAAATCAGCAGGTCTCCCAGCAGTATTCCCTCAATGATGTTTAATGCAACGTCAAACGTAGGTAATAAGTGCCAATCTCTCACAGTAGCGTTTACAACATCAATAATAAGTGTCTATGAAAGTCTTTCAAAGATAATTGCAGCAATATTTTTTACATCGTAAAAATTATTGTTTTATTATTGTAAATCCTTGGTATAAAGAATGTTTGTATTGTATTGTATTATTTCCAAAAATCATTTCTTTTTATCCCTTCTGTTTCTCAGGACAACACAGTCAGGATATTAGTTTGTCTATACTGAGTTTATGTACCGAGCGATTATTATCATTGCATTGGCGATGCAACGATTGCAGCTCTAGCTTGTCAAGCTTATCACATGTTTGTGCATCGTCCCCATGGACGACATCCACACGATGCAATCACGCTTCACGCCTAATGGGCTCGGCCGTTGATGTTGACAATCAGGATATTAGAGGACGCTAATTACCCAGACCCTATTATATTGATTAATAGGACTCATATTTAACGAAATGTAAGAACTATCACTGTGTATGTAAAACTAGGATAGAACATGTAGACATGCGTTTTTATAGCAGATATTTTTATTTCGTGTTGACAGCTATTTTATGCAGATTATTTTTTTCGCTTCCTCTCATTACATTATTTCGTCGGCGCATTACATTTTTTTTTATCATACAACTCTATCAGTCGTCATTTCAATTTCATCATGAACACTCACATCCTTCCTATGCATACAGGTATAATCCCTCAAGTACAATCCAATCATTGATGATTCATGTGTCCAAATATTAAAAAAAACTTTGTTGGATTAGATGAGATGCTGGTAAAATAAAAATCCACCATTGGCCGATCATGGAATAGCGATAACTTCATGTTCTTTGAATACGGCTGACAGAGTCATACATGATGCATGAGTGACACTTTGAGTCAAACTTGACGATGATGTCTTGACTAGGTTGCAACCTGGGTTTATCTATTCAAAAACAAGGAGATCTCCAAATTGTTTTATTTACCTTGACGAATTTTAGGGACACCCCTACGTAAAGCGTCATTTATCTAGCAATCAAATATTTCGTAACGTCCCGTTGCAGTTTTCAATTGTTTTGTCCAGAGCAATTCTTTTGTGTTTGGTTGCGTGCAGTTCAAATTAAATGTTAGACTCTCACTTACCTATGTGACATACAACCAGTTAGAGCTTGTTGAACCTACTGTTATATTTGTTGACAAACACATTTTTAATCAGTTGCCTTGCTTAATTGTGGTTTTATTTATAAATTAATACCATCCTTAAATACCAAGGAATCCAAGTATCCTATTTAGATATTTTATTATGGTAACAGTGGCTTATTTTTTATCTAACATTTTATACATTTCTTGGCCCCTAGTTTTTCATGATTTAGTCGACAAAAAGGTGATTATTATCACAGATTATTATAGTATAAAAATGCGTAAAAATTTCTCGAGATACTTTACATACACTGCAACACGTACTACCTAATACCGTAGCACAAACTGGACAGTCTTATTATTACCTGCATTATATTATATCTTAACTAGAATCAACAGATATTCCAGCCACTATGCAATTTAACATGATTTATGGGAGCATTATATTGACGCATGTGCATTTCTGGTGACGTCATAGAATGGTTTCGTATCATATGGTGATACTAGTGACTAACAATGTGGATCAATTTAACAAAATTTGTCTTTGTTACCTTAACTTTTAATTTATTGACTTCGTAGCCGCTAAACATATTTTTAAAATTAACATTAAAATTTGCCTTACTTTAAAAAATAATTATCAATACCAATGTGATACTGATAGATAATATCTTGGTCAATAATTTCCAACCAAAGCTCTGATTTTATTAAGTTTAGTAAGTACATATCTTGTTTTGGTATACATACACAAAGCTTCAAATGAAAACGCAATTTAAATTAGCATTGTTGAATAACAATCTCTCCTCTTATAGTAACAAAACAAAAGCATATTTCAAGTTCTGTTCATAAAATTGCATTAAAACTAAAAGTCGAGTTAAGTTCTGTACAACATTTGCATTTAAAAGTGAAGCTAAAATCTAAAAGATAATTCGTGAAACTTTTCAGCGTACCTTCGCACTACTATAATCTAATATAAGAACTAGCTATGTAAGAAAGAGTAGTGAGGACGAAGAAATCTTTCATGTTTAAGTGTTACAAGTTAAATAAAATTGCTATGGTAATTTCGTCTTCTTTATATAAACGAAGTCCTTGAATGGAGACCACGTACTGGCAAGCGCAGTGTGGGACGGCTACCTACGAGATGGACCGACGACCTGGTGAGGATCGCTGGGTCTCGTTGGATGCAGGTGGCTATGGACCGGTCGCGCTGGAGTGCGATTGGAGAGGCTTATGTTCAGCAGTGGACTTTAACAGGCTGAAATGATGATGATATAAACGAAAATAACAAGATGAGCCGACGAACCTAATGCTATATTTAGAGCATTATAATGTTCACACGTAGTAAAATAAAGGTCATATATATCTATATAACTTAATGAAATGTCAAAAGCATTGTATCTATAGGTATTTACCCACGACACGACAAACCATACGGTTAATCGGAAATTGGACGAGCGCATTGTAAAATTAGCTGAACTGTAGACTGGTATCGAATGTTAATGATAACGGTGCTACTGCTACGGTGATTTCACGTCGATTGATATTGTCTGTTGCTAGTCTTACTGGAATTGGAAGTAAACCAGCCGGCAAGAAAGCAATGAACAGCTAAGTTTATGAGCTGTTTAGTTATGAACATAGGGCTTTTTACAATTTTGTTTAAGTTTCTGTATTTTTTTCATTATTTCATCATTTTTTTTATTCATTTCAATCTCAATAATAATTATTATTGATAGCTTTCAATTTTTATGCAGAAAAAAGTGTCAGAAACGAACAATAAATATAACTTAAAAAACATGGTCTCAAGATAATTACACTTTGTTTAATGTAGACTCTACTTACCTTTGCCAGTAACTTTCATTCTATTCAGGGAGATTTAAAAGAACGTACCTGAAAAAAAAAAGAAAATCTCTGTTAATTTTATGGACTTTGACACATTATTGTTTCACACAAACAAATAGAAAAAGGAATAAATATATTACATGCTTCTTTTATATTATAAAGATTCTGTTGCATAGTATTCATGTTCTGTCGTTTCTTTCGCATCTTCGTTCTTTTCACCTTTTGTTTATTTAATTATGTTTAAATGTTTAACTTAACTTTTTTGTGTACGTACGAACGAGCTTTCCGGTATGTCGACTATGGAAATATTAATTAGAGAAATTTGTGAATTTTTAAAATCTATCGAATATTTAACTTTATGATGGATGGAATAGCAATAATATACATGAATTGTGGTGTTTATTTTTCTGGTGTTGCTGACATATCTATCGTTAATCCAGTCTACAATGAGCTCTCTTATTAACAAACTGCGGAAGTACTGATACTGAGAACTCATCTCACTAACAAACCATTTAATATTAAACGCATTAAGCGCACAACGCATCGCGCCATATAATGACATCACTCATCTCATACGTTTTAATGATTTGCGCGTTCCTCCCCATTTCGTTGAGTGCAGTCATAAAGTGTACGACTTATTAGCGCCCGCGCACGTCGTCGTACGCTCTTGCGCATATTATTCGCACTTTGATCTCGGTGCGCAGACATCTTCAAAGTTCTTGATTGTATTTCATGTCATTCTTGAACGTAAAGATACGAACGAACTAACGATTACAAGTACCTTTGGACAATAATAAACAAATCATTACACTTATTACAACACAAATTAAAATCAATAAATGTTCGATATTTGGTAGCTAAACAATGTTTTCATAAAAATAACATTATTTTATTTTCTGGTATTGTAGTACATAGGTAGTTATTGATAGATCTCCTCTAGTCCTTTTTATCGTTGCTTAGACGAAAATATTTTACATTGGAGAGAAGATGTGAGAAAAAAAATATAAATGTTAATTGTATTTTGAAAGTTTAATAATTCATATTCATACACTTGAGCTGTATGGTTTAGATAGGACAGGTTTATGATGACGTGAGCATTCTAGATCAAAGTCACTGCATTGTATAAATTATTTTTGCCCTATAAAGGTATAGGAAATGGACTTCTTAATTTTAAATATCTCTAACATCAAATTACGACCTGATAGTCGCGTCGATAGCACAATTTTAGAGCGGACATACAGACATTGGACTTAAACATTACTTAAATTGATAGGTATATTCATTAGGTCCTCTCATACGTTACTTGTCTTATAAGAAAAGGGCAGGTAAATTTGAGAGTAAGAGCACTTCTCGAATCGGGTCCAATGTCAATGTGATTACAATATAGTAAAAAAAAAAGTCACTTCACTAAAGGGCGTCACAGATGGTTAAGATACGATATTATAGCACAAGGCAGCCAGCTCTCTCGTCGCCATTCACATTTTATGCAAAGCGGGGGTCAAACAAAATGGCGAATCAATCAGTGACCGGCCATTCTGCTTGACCCCCGCCATGCACACAAAGTGAATGGCGATGAGAGAGCTGGCTCCCTCGTGCTATAATATCGTATCTTAACCATCTGTGACGCCCTTGACATCGAAGCATTGTAACCTTCTGTCACTATTACATACTAAGAAAACATTGTCTATTTCCTTTAAATCCGAAAAAAAACTCAATTCCACCTTCACTTTGTTGGCTGTACATACCCCGCAATCTCTATTATTTGTTTATTTTCGTTCGTTCGATTTTATATTTATCCACGAACGTAAATAAATAAGTGTATTTTTTGGGAAATTCTGATACAAGGTCGCTTGATCCCAATATAGCCAAGAACTGACAGTTAAGAATGCGGAATTGAACGACCGTTTCCTGCTAACGTTTATTTCCCTCGAATAATAAACAAACAAACAGCAAACATAAATAAATCTTGACATAAATGACATTCAGACTCTAGAATATTCTAGATAGACTGAATTCGAATAAACGAACCCGAACTTCGCAAGCAGACGAACTACCATACTCGTATCAACCAGGCTATACGGGGCCAAGTCGACTTTAAAACAGAAGGTAATATTTTCAGGGTAATTGTGATGTACGTAGAATTATCGGGAGTTAATTTCTAGAATTTGGGGTTATTTTTCTTACAATAAGAAAGAAGTTATTTTAGAGTTAGTTAAGTATATTTTAGAATTGAAGGGAGTCGTAGTCTTTGTGGTCGTCTCAAATATTTCCGGCTTTCTTTTTGGTTACTTGTATTTTGTATTTTGAAACATTCTAAATTAAACTTGTGGATAAAGTTTAATTTAGAATGTTTCAAAATACAAAAAACCGGTTCCCGTCCAACACACACGCCGAGGGTACAGAATATATAATCAAAATAAGTGTTAACCATTTTGGCATAAAACCCTAAAATGTGCGCTTATTTTTTTTAATCCATTATAAACCGTAAACCTAAATATTTGAGTTGATTCAGTGAACCAACCCCGGGTCTAGATTTTTATTTTATTTGCGCAGGCGGCTCGCCGAACGCGTGTATCGTGAAAAAGCCGATTTGCATGTTAATTGAAAAATCACGGACGGTATATGTTTCGTACACCGTAATCCTTTGATATAAGTTTTAAGGAGGTAAATATATGGAGGTACATATATCTGTTAGGTTGGGTGAATTTATTAAATTAAGCTTTTGCAAAACGACAGATTTTACAAGGTAGGTAAAGGTCTTACAACTTGAATAGCTAATTTGTTTCAACAATTTATTTTTCATATCTTTGGTTGTTGAGTTTTCATGGACAGATATCGTTCACTTGGTATATTCCCGTTTTCCATATTATTTTGTCTACAGCCCACGGGGACAGTGGGTACCCTGTGGTAGTCACGCATTTTTGGCCTTGTAAATACTCGCAACTAAATTACTGTCACACCGAAATTCTGGTGAATGGAAATAGCATGGAGAAAATGCCAAGAGAAAATGTATCAAATGGTCAATATTGGCTCTGGTCAGAGTTTAAAATATCAAATTAAATTATTGAAACTTTTGCTGTGAAATCATTAAAATAATCGAAAAAAAACTCAAGTATTCCTTTCGTTTAACAAACTACCCGTTGTAGAATTCAGTGACGATAGATTAGAAGTATTGAAAATACAAATACAGACCGGTGTAGGTATTAGGTATTCGAAATATAAATTTTAATTACTTACTCAGCTGGCTCAGCGATCCAAAGTGGACCTTGGCCTCCGAGACGAGAACACGCCATCCATCTCGATCTTGTACAGTGGACTGCAATCTTCGGCCTGCAACTCACGAAGATCGGCAATCACCACGTCGCGCCATCTGTATCTCGGGCGCCCGACCGGGCGTCGGCCCGTCGCGACGCCTTCGTACGCTCTCTTGACGGCCCGATCCTCTCCCATTCTTTCTAGATGGCCAAGCCAGCGAAGTCGGTGTGATTTTGTTTCACCAAATTGTAATTACGTATTGAAATATGTAATTTAAAAGAAGACAAATGAATATAGGTACATTATTGCCAAAAAAGAAATAAACTATCTTTAAATGGCAGCCTCAATTTTTTTAGCAATTTCTTCCATCCAACTAATCTATAAGGTACAAGATGATTGCAATAGAAATGAGAAACGTTTCAAATACAAGTAATTCAGATTTTCAACGCCCCGCAGAATAAGCTAACCCAGTCAGCATCGTTAGCCAGTTTGTCGAATGAGTAGCCATTTGTACCTACAGTACGTCGATGCAAGTTTATTCGATATTCAAATATCCTTCAACAATATTTCGAACATAAACACGGTATACCCCTTTAAATAAACGTTACTTTTCATATCTCAGTCGGTCATCAGCGGAGAATATGGAAATGCAACATAAAATACAAGTGAGTCAGAAAAAAAAAATGACATCTCACACACGGCCACCTGATCCCAAATTAAGCAAAGTTAGTACTAAGGGTGTCAGACTGCTGAAATACATTACTTAAATAGATAAATACATACTTTATAGATAAACAACATCTAGACACAAGGCAAACACAAGCGCTCATCCTCATCACACGAATGTTTGCCCTGGGTGGGATTCGAACCCGCGTCCCTGTACTGCCCCGTAGGCAGACGAACTATCAACTAGGCTACGAGACTGACAAAATAAATCTTTAATCTTTAAATCCAATTCATTCATTCATTAGATCACGCTCCTATCCACTATGGGGTTAGCAGAGCTTTAGTGGGCTCCTAAGAAACGAGAACAGCGATGGACAAGATGCGGAAAATATGGAGGAATAGAAACATAACTAAAGCCACGAAGACCAGGCTCGTGAGGACGCTTATATTCCCGATATTTCTTTACGCAGCTGAAACGTGGACCTTGCGAGATGTGGAAAGGCAGAAAATAGATGCTCTAGAAATGTGGTGCTGGAGAAGAATGCTTGGGGTTTCGTGGACCGAGTTTCGCACAAACGTCTCGATACTTCAAGAACTCGGTATCAGGCAGCGTCTATTTTCGATAGTACAATCTCGCATCCTGACATTCTTCGGACATGTTTCTCGGCGTGACAATCAGTCCATAGAACGCCTTGTCATCCAAGGGAAAGTGGAAGGCACTAGACCGCGCGGAAGGTCACTCACGCGTTGGACTGACCAGATCAAGTCTGCCATTGGGGGTTCTATAAACGAATGCAGCAGGATGACCTCTAGCAGGCAGCGGTGGCGAAATGTCGTTAAGTGCATCACATCTGCCCCTCCATCCAATACTACTACGAGTACTTAACGATCACAACCGCTCTGTCAAGAGCGTACCGGATAAGAAGGAGAAGAAGAAGCACACAATAAAACCGCGTTTGGCAATATTTTTGGGGTAGAATTCGGCATACATACACCTAAATGTACGAGTAGGTATATCTACTTGTATACACCGATCTTCACGTAGTGACAGGTTGCCAGTCGCCTCTCTAGCACTAAATCTAAGAGTAAAGCCAAATCCCTTAGTCCTTAAACTCTGATTGGTCAAAATATTTTTGTTTGGTCTGTCCCTCTTCTTTTCTTTTTTTAATAATAAAATTTTATTATAAGCAATTTCTGTTATTATACCAAACAGTGGATATTTCAACGACCTGCAAAATATAGATTATCTTTGGCAAAATCGCTCGGCAGCCATTTTTTCCTCTCTGTGTTTACACAATCAACTCAATGGGCACTTCTGCTTATTTGCGTTTTATAAACAACCCTACAGTATAATAATGGAAAGCCATTAGCGTTGCTTTTCAATTTTAATGTTTGGACACTTCAAATTGCTATTATAATTAGAACTTTGGTATAGTAACTTTGGGACGCAGATTCTAAATAATGTACTTATTACTCTTGTTTAATTAATTATCCAATATCCAACTACGTCATGGAAGAGATATTTAAAACTAAAATCTATAAAAATATATT
The DNA here is from genome assembly GCA_951230895.1 of Carpatolechia fugitivella. Lineage (NCBI taxonomy): Eukaryota > Metazoa > Arthropoda > Insecta > Lepidoptera > Gelechiidae > Carpatolechia > Carpatolechia fugitivella. Next base: position 9,775,902 of record OX579660.1, read on the forward strand.
GTTCTAAAAATAAGAATGTAAAAATTGTTAACTGCTTTAACAATACTTTGTCCTTTTACGTACATATTACATTTTCCTGACTACTACCAAGCTTCAGACGATGAATTTCACAATCAAACCGTAGTAAATTAGTTTCAAACTGACCTTATCTACGTTTTGGGAGAATATTGGCCCTCATTTCTACTGAAGAGTTAGTTGTAAGATAATTACTTTGTTTGTTAGCTTACCACCCTCGCCTCTGTTTGGTTTCAATATAAGGTAAGTTATATAGAAAGTAGTTTCAGCTTCAGCCGACAGACAAACAACAAAGTCTTGCAGTAAACATTCGTTCGTTATCAGTTCATAAAATATCCCCACCGAGGGGTTTCAGACGATTCTTAAACCCGCTTTCCACTTTGTCTTGCTGTTGCAATACAAAGCGCAAGCGCTTAGAGCTGTCTCACAAAGCGTTTCTTGATTTTGTGAATTCGATTCAAGAAGTTCTAGAACCAGAGCGAAACGCTATGAAAGTTATAAGGTTGCCTGGAAGAAATTTCTATGAAGCAACAAGACCGCCCAACTTTACACATCTTCCTGTCTTTATTCCTCACTCACTCTATTGTTATTCCTGTGTGTGCAATAAAGTATATTCATTCATTATCTATAATTTTTAAATATAAAAAGAACCCGGAAAACCAAATTTTTAAAATTACATACACGCGCTACCGCAATTTTTGCAATAGTTTACTTAAAAAATTAAAAAAAGAATATGAGCAGCAAGAATTCGCTAAAGCAGGTAAAAATCAAAAAAGACTCTGGAACACAATAAAGGATATAACCCTTTCTCGAAAAAAACCGGTAACATCAGTTGAGCTTTTAGATACGTGTGGTAGTCCTCATTTAGCCGTAGAAAACGTCAGTAATTTTTTCTCTAAAATAGGTGAAAACCTTGCTAATGACATAATGTCTAAAAACCCGCAACAATTCTCCTCTATCGAACACTAAAATAATTTTTGCTCTATCTTTAAAATTGACCTAGTTATAAAGGTTTGAAATTCAGAGAGGCACATACCCACTTGTGACGTCATTTGTTAGTAACGCCATATAATCTCCATACAAAGAATAGTTTATGAAAGAGACAGACATATTGAAATTTTAAAAAATCACTGTAAATTCGTTTTTCAACCGATTCTGTTTTTTTCGCGAATCGTCTGCTACTAATCTATATTTTAAAAATAATTCATAAAATATGGTAAATACATAAAATATGGTGAACAGTCCGATCCCCTATCTACGAGGGCTGACCACGGACAGAAAGCAGGTCAATTATTCAAAATGTAAACTTGCTAACCTAAGTGAGCGACGACGATTACAATCGCACCCTGGAGATTGTTTTGATATGCAAATTCTGGATGTAATAACAATTTTCGAGTAGCTCATAACGGAAAGGGCCCTCGTTACCAGTAATGTTATGAGCTCAAGCAAAATGGCATTTCCATGACACTTCCTTACACAATCTCCTTGAATATCTTCGCTGATTACTTGACACGTGTTTAAGAATATTTTTTATACCTGGATAATGTAGGCAAATCAAACTAAGTAGGTTAGGTAGTAAACTAAGTTTTGAAGAACGCAATTTCTTCGATAGATATTACCAAAGATTTCTGAAGATAGCTTGCGAAACGATATTTTTTTTACTCAGAGAAATTAAGTTACTTTTAACTTATCAGTGATAAGTTATCATCCGTGGAACGCAATTATTCAACATCAACGGCCCGTTACAGTCCACTGCTGGACTATGAGCCTCCTCCACTCAAGTGGAGGGTTTTGCCATAATCTCCACGCTTGGCAGGCGGGTTGGAGATCGCAGATTAAAAGGTTACTGTATCAGAGAGCGCTGCTGCCCGTTCCCTGTTCAATGCGTGGTCCCTAAGTCGCCTCTTACGACACCCACGGGAAAAGTAAGGGTTGGTGACAAATGTATTCTACTCTGCCGTCACCACACGGCAATTATTACGACATAATAATCCATCCATATACGATTTTTCCCAGCAAAGAAGACCTAAGAGTGTATTTAATTTTTAGTGCTAAATAAATATGATTTCGGTCAGATTGATTATTTAGAAAACAGAAAGGTTCGAATGTTACAAACTCGTACGTTTCAATTTATTTTAATGTTTTACAAATTTTATACTTAACTTGACTTTATCTTCATTAATGCTTTTCATAGAAGGTATTAACTCCCATGAAACGTCTCCAATCTTAAGATCCTAAGGCGTCAGGAGCCGGCAGAAACATACAAGGCCATTTTAGCTACAGATAATATTATTATATCCAATTATCTTTTATCCTTTAACCCTTTGGGTTAATTTGAAACGTTTGCGAGAAATTTCAAGGATGGATTATTTTGAAACTGCCTTGAAATATTTCGCTATTTGTACAGTCAACATCAGGTTGCAAAGTTGTAACTTAAGGTAATCCTAGAAAAACTGGTAAAACAGGTGCTACTTGGATGGTATATTGCAATGGTAAGCATTACAAGGAAGTTGCAATGATATTCCGAAGCATGTATGCAATTAATGTGTACATTTATTTATATGGTTTCTTGTAGCACCTGGCGTAACGTTATGACGTCGCCTCGTAGCGCTTGACGTAGCTCGTAGCCACTTATGAACAAACTTTATATAAATATTATTTACACTATTATACAAGTTTTCTTAGTGAAGTTTTGTAATACAGACAATATGTTTCGCTTAGAAACAGGAATTAGAAGTTAGGCTTCACCGTATGCTACCTTACGTAAACAATTTATTCCTGCTCAAAAGCTTTAGGATGGGAGCTTTGAGTGGACTGAACCTAATTCCAAGTAAATCTTATTTCCCAAAAGATAAAACGGGGCCGTAGTTTAAAAAGCCTTACTTCCCTGACGTTTTAATTTAAACAAATCCCTCGGGATCAGGCCCGATCTCCATTTATTTATGTCGCAGTCGATAATTAAAGTAGGTGTGATGCAGGAAAGGCTTGTTCATTAATGTCCGGCATTTTATTTTACTAATTGTGGCTTACATATTATTATACAGGGTGTAAGTGCGCTTTGCGTAATTTCTTTTTAATGACTTCTTTAGTTGCCTTAACATTTCAGAAGAGTGCTGATTATTTTAGCATGATATACTTAACACAGTGCCAGTTTGCGTAGACCCATCACTTAAAAATACAAATCTTTATGTTAATCTTTATGTCTTTATCTTTATGTTTTAGTGAAGCAGGAAAAAACACCCATTCAAAAACAATTTTCCGGACAGAAATTCTGATAGAATATGTTTCAGAATAATAGTCTAATCCAAATGCAGGGTGCATATGGATGGATGTTTCACGCAAAAACTGCTGAACGGATTGGGATGAAATTTGGAATGGAGACAGTTTGTACCTTGGATTAACACATAGGATACTTTTTACGAGAAAAAAGTCTTATTCCCACGGGAAAATCTTACACAACGCGAGTGTAGCTGCGGGCGGACCGCTAGTAATTTTATAATTCTATGATGTTACTTTCACACTGTATTTACCTCGAACAATGGCTAGGCATGATTTGTCGGAAATTTATTTTTGCCGTCGACATCGTTTCGCCGCGTGGTTTGCTATCGACGCGAGTCGACAAGCTGCAGTTCGACGGGTCGACAGCATGTCATTCGAAAAAATGCTGTTTCTGAATGTAGAGCCTTTATTGGTTGGTTTGGTGTCGTAGTTCTTTGTACGTTAACTTTTTTCTATTTGGCACTGCGCTTTTATTGTTCAGCCTAACATTTTTGAATACATGTAGCGAAAGTTTTACAGATCTATTAAGTATGTAATTATATTAGTTATTTATTGATATTAGAATTTCGTTAACCGAAACTATTTTATAATGTAAAAAAGGAGAATTGTATATTTTTGACGTAGCTTTCTTTGACCTTATTTGCTTTTGAAATAAATGTTGTTGGTTGAGAAACACATACCTATCTAATTCTAGCAGAGAACATTTTTATGTCTAAATTGGGAACGGCAGGACGGAATACTTGAAAGCACACAAGCCTTAACAATTCTGCCTAACCAATCATCTAATCGCGTATGGAATGTGAATTGAATATTATTGTCCACCTGAAGCGAGTTGCCTAGCAACGATGTGAGCCAAATTATTCCCAATTATGTCCCTGAATTACCAAAATTCGTGAATAATGAAGGCGTATCTCCTAGCGAAATTGTTGGTGTAATTATAAGCACCGCCGATACGGGGTTATTCCAGTACGGAAATGTGCAGGTCCTTTAAGTTACGAATCTTTATCGAAACCGGTTACGAAACTGCGGTTACGTGGGCGGCTGAAGCGGAAAAAAAAACATGTACACAATTTGATAAATTGGGTTTGTATCATGACAAATTTTCTTGTGTAGAATGTATTTTGAATCGTCTTATTCAAATCTAATGATGAACATAAGAAAGCCCAGAAGATCTACAGTGTTAAACCTGCTAATTTCTAATGACAGAAAAAGTATGTGTATAGGAATAGCAGAATTCTCAAGAAAACCTTATTTCATCTTTCGCGAACCTTAATCTCATAAAGCTCTACTGCGCTGAAGCTTAAATTGAAGCAAACAAAATATCCGGGAATATTGTACACGATGCAAATTCACGTGAGGGATTTACAGAATAAACTCCCGAGATAATTAATGAACAACATCTCGGCCAGAGAAAATTAATAAGAAGCGACAACCAACCCATATTTTACACCAATAGGAAGTCATATAAAACACTAAAGACTTCAAAGAAATTTGATAAAAGGAAAAGTAAAGTGACTAGGTTCATTGTCAACAACGGACGGAACTATGAAAATAATCGTAACATTCATCTGAGATTAACATTGAAATCTCTCAATGTAAGCTTTAATTCTTAAAATCAAGATGGATTACGTGTGTATTTGTGGCTTAGTATTTTCTGTAGTGATGCCGCTCGATAGTCCAATATCGATAGCCTATCGATAGTTTAAGTAAAATCGATAGTATCGATAGTTTTTTTAGTGCAATACTATTGATAAGCAGCAATACTATCAATAGTATCGATAGTTTTTTCGTTTTCAACGATCGATACTATCGATAGTATTGCTGCTTATCAATAGTATTGTACTAAAAAAACTATCGATAGTATCGATACTATCGATTGGGTAGATGTTTTTGGCGTTCAACTATCAATTGTAAAACTATCGATTTTTCGGCAACACTAATTTTCTGATGATAAAAATGGCAAGTTGAAAGACTTGTCAATTAATAACTTGCTTTCGATCATTAATTTGCAGGGGTTCTTCGTCAATGCACTAATGCTCGTATATATAAATGAGCGATTATTTATTGTTTTGCCTTTGCAGCCGCGGTCATGGTCAAACGTGTTTTGTTTATTTTGTCACAACTTTATATTCAGTAAATAATAAATCATCAACAGCTCATATTACGTCCCCACCGAGGGGCTCGAGCCTAACCTGAATTAGGGCGGTTAGGCCTTAGTCGACCACGCGGCCCAGTGCAGGTTGGTCGACTTAACATACAACCTTTGAATTTCTTTGCAGGAGTGTGCAGGTTTCATCACAATGTTTTCCTTCACCGTAAGAGCGTCGAATAAACGTACATATCGTCCTCTTAGTGGCAGAATTCATTAACTGACAATATTGACCAAAATGACATCAGCGTTATAAGCAAAAGCTGCTCTACGTTCCCTTTTTACTCACACATTGATATGATGCGTATATCGCGAGATAGAAAATGTAAATATTCAGTAAGTACAGACTTGGGCTAGAACCGAGTTTGGAAAAATTAACTAATGGCTTTTATTTTCCCACCCCAGTCATTAAATGCTCTTAGTGACTATTGGTATGGTATCGAGACTTCAAGGAATAAAAAACCAAAATCACTAAGCGCACATGGTGATTATTTACAAAATAAATTGACCCTTTGACTGTCATTATAAGCACATAGTGAGTTTTGACAAAAAAAAATTCTTGTTAAATTATTATGCCAGAATCACTAAATACGCTTGATGACTTTTGCCAAAATATATTTTTCTTCATTAAGAAATGCCAAATTCATTAAGGACACCTAATATTATATTATTTTCAATTCAATTAGTTAATTTTGCTGAAATCAAACTCGTTTTTCAGTGTGTTGATAATTCACTTAGTACGTCTAGTTAGTTTTGTCGCGATGGAACCTCGCAAAATATTTTAGTTTTTTCTTGATTTATACACTAAACACTAATTGTATTCTAAATTTGAAGTTTCTATGTCTGCTAGGCGTGCCTTAGAGTTTTGATAATTAAGAATCAAACGAACTTACCTTAGTGATGTTTGATTCCAATTATGCGAGGGTGTCAACCGAAGACGATTACATATTTACTTGCAGCAGCACGTGAGTAGATGCCATCTTTGTCACACATTTAGAGTAAGTAATGCAAAAAAACTAGAAAATTTGTATCTCCTGTCTCATTCCCTCCCACCATGCATTGTGCATCCCGCCCGGTAACTTCATTATTTCAGAGAAAAAAGTTTAGTGAACATTTTATTGTAATATTAAGGGTTTTTGGGAGGGTTGGGACGGTGTAATCGTCTTCGGTTGACACCCTCGCATAATTGGAATCAAACATCACTAAGGTAAGTTCGTTTGATTCTTAATTATACTTCGGGTGTCAACCGAAGACGATTACATATTTACTTGTAGATGTTTAGAGTAAGTCAAAATAGATAAAAACTTAGCAAAAAGGAAATTAATAAATAAAATGTTCAAATCTAACATAACTTTAATTTTCATCAAATATCGAAAAAGAAGAGGAAAATTAGCAGAATTGAAACCAAAGGAACTGAAAACAAAGGTCATTGTACATTTATCGTGCACTTAACGTTATATTAATAAATATAAATGTAAATAGCCTGCAATTTTTTAAGCGCTATTTGTTAATATAACATATTAATTATTGAATAACGCATTAAAGAAATCATCTTGATTAGTTTTTACAACTTCTCTGCAATAGTATTTAATGAATACATTTGAAGTGTCACTCCAGCCTGCGGCCTTGCGAACAACCTCCAGATTAACCCCAGATCTATGTGCGGCAGATGTAGATGCTGACCTGGTGCTATGAGCACCAAAAATAGATATGTCGATACCACTGTCCTGTAGTACCTTTTTTACCCATCGCGAAATAGTCTGGGTTCCAACTTTGTTATGAGGTTTACATAATCCGATAAACAAGTGGTCGTCACGTCTATTTTGTCGTAGTTGTTGAGTTCTATCTATGTATGTTTTTAGTGCTAAAGCCGGACAAATACTGGGGTTTTCATGGATGAAGGGCAATCTGATCAGTGGTTGGCAAGCTCCAGGCCTTGACGTTTTGATTAAATCAGTGATTTTTATAACAATCGCATCGTCGTTGATCACTATATTGTGTAATTTAATTAAGCTTATGGTCTGCATTCGTTGAGCAGATGCTATACATAGCAAGGTACACGTCTTATGTGTTAGGTTATGTAGAGAAATATCCTCATAGGGGTACATATTAGAGAGATAGTTTAACACGATGTTCGTATCCCATGTTGAATTGTATTTGGGCTGAGGTGGATTAAGCCTATAAACTCCCTTCATAAAACGATTAACACAATCATTTAATGTAACACTAGTTCCCAAAATAATTGATAAGGCTGATCTGTGTGTATTTAAACAACTGTAACCTGCACCCTCTTTAAATTTCTTTGTTAAGAAAGATATAACATGATTACTGTTAGCTTCTAAAATGTTTAATTCATTGTTTGTACAATATGAAATCCAAGATTTAAGCGTGCTACTATATTGATTTAATGTTTTTGGTGCAAATGATGCCATGATAATGTCTAAAGATTCTAGTGGTACACCTCGCTTTATCATGGAATCCCTGATAACTTGGCTGCCACCAGAACAAGGTCCGCGTGAAGTGGATGGCAGGCTCTGAAAGGGGAATACAAAAGAAATTTGTCAGGCCCAAAAAAATATTTTTTCGATACAATAAGTCTCGACCACAAAGGGTACCATGGCTGTGAGGGCCAGTCAGGTACAATTAAAATGCCTTTTGCTTGGTCTGTAATAATTTTTTCAAGGACCCTAGAAATCAGGCTGAATGGAGGAAAAGCATAAAAATTTATGTTATGCCAGTTAAAAGTAAACGCGTCAACTACTTCTGAAAATGGGTCTAGTTTCCATGAAGCATACCTAGAGCATTTATTATTTTGGGCACTTGCAAATAAGTCAAAATCGGGTGTACCTAACAAATTAGTTATTTGATCAAAAACGGATTCACAAATTTCCCACTCCGTGTCAATATTTAATTTGCGGGACTCCCTATCAGCAATGGTATTTTCACATGATTTTATATAAGAGGCAAAAATATAAATATTCCTATCCTCGCACCACTGCCATATTTTTCGAGCTAAGTCATTTAAATGGGGGTGTTGTACACCTCCCATTCTGTTGATGTAGCTGATGGCAGTGGTGTTATCAATTCTCAACAAAATTTCACAGTCACGTACATTTTCGGTAAAAATCTTAAGGCCATAGTAAGCTGCTTTCAATTCCAGAGTGTTTATATGAAGATGTATATCTAAATCAGTCCAGTTTCCATTTGCGCATTGATCCCCGCATGCTATACCCCAGCCAGTATTGGACGCGTCGCTAAATATTTCCATACAATAATTATGTTTTCGAATAGGGCAAAAAGACGAGTAAATTTTTTCTATCCACCATAAAAAATCACTTTTTAGAAAAGAGTGTATTTTCATGCGTTTATTGTAATCGTCGCTATAATTAAGTGCTAAAAATTTTTCTCGTTCAAAAAGCTTGGTGTACATCCAGCCGTAACTTACGGCTGGGCATGCGGAGGTCAGTAAGCCTATGAATTCCGCGAAGTGTCTAATAGAACAACTATTTTTTGTCATCAATTCTGAAGCTTTATTCTTAATACGCGTTTTCTTCTCTTCCGGTAGGGTAATTATCATTTGTTTAGTGTCCAAAATAAAGCCTAAAAACCTGCAGGTATTATTTGGTATCATAACACTCTTTTTAATATTTATTACGAAGCCCAAAGACTCTAAAACTTCTTTTGTTATGGTTATGTTTTTTAAACATTCATCAAACGACTGGCCAATACATAGAAAATCATCAAGAAATGCAACCGATAGTAAACCCGATGAACGTAAATATTGTAACACGGGTTTCAGCAGTTTGGTAAAAACATATGGCGCAGTACAGAGGCCGAACGGGAGTACATTAAATTCATATAATGTCGATTTCCACTCAAAACGTAATTTCTTTCTGTCATTTTTATTAATTGAAATTAAAAAATAAGCGTCCTGTAAATCAATTGTACTCATGTAATAGTTATATTGCAATAGTTTTAGAGCAGTGCGATAATCTTCCATCTTAAAGTGGTCCACATTTATGTATTTATTAAGCATTTTTAAATTTAGTATGAATCTATGTTTCCCGTTCGGCTTAGGTACTGTAAAAATTGGCGAAATAAATTGACCTTTACAAGGTGTACAAGGTGAGATAAACTGTGACATTAACAGTTCGGAAATGCAGTCGTCAATAATGTTAATTTGAGAGGTAGAATTACACGCATTATTTTTTGGTTGCATAGTTTGTACTGGTTCTTCTTTAAATGGTATCGTGTATCCTTCGACCCAGTCTAAAATAGTACGATCGTCAGTGAGTTGAGCCCATTTATTGTAAAAATATTTTAAGCGTCCAGCGACAGGTACCTGTGTTTCTTCTAATAGCGCCTCCTCTGCTGTCTCGAGTAGCCCGTGGCTTGTTGACGGCCCCGCGCGGCAGGCGGCTGGCGGCGATCCCGCGGCGGCGCAGGCGGCGGCGGCGGTCGGCGAGGCGCAGGGGCGGTCCGCGACTCGATCGCCACTGTGCGCAGATTCCCCCTCGAGTTTAAAGCCCCTCTTTGGGGCCGGTTGGGTGGCGGCGCTTGGTAGGGTGTACGAGACGCAGTCTTCATTTCCGAGGCGGTTTTCGTGATTGCTTTAGATGATTTTATGTGGTCAGATAAATTGGAGCCAAAAAGATTTTCTTCGATCTTTGCGTCCTTGACAGTATCTCTAACGTCCCTATTGAGGGCGTTTAATGCGGCGTATCTACGAGATAATGACTCCCTATAATGACTGTCGCAAAAAAGCCTTCCGGCATCGCTCAAGGCTTTGATTATATCCGAAGGAACGATATTCTTGGATGTTAAGGCCCAGTTTAACACTTGTCCGAGAGCTGCGAGACCGCTTCCTAGCTGGTTTTGTTTACCCTGGCTGTACTGATCCTGTTTTACATTTAATTCGAACATCGCTTTTTTAATTTCCGGGTTCAGTTTCGGTGCCGACAGGTTGGCGCAATTTTCAGGCAGCAAATATTGTTTTACTAGGTCAGCCTGAGTATCTTTTGTTAGACCATTGGTGAGGATGTGCGTCCACCTCAGGGCAATATCCTTATGTAAGCTTATACCGTAGCACTTCTTATTAGAATGATCCTCTCCTAAAAGATTGATAATGTCTGGGTCCAAATTGACCGTTGCGTCGGTCTCTCGAGCATCACATAGGGTATCAGATGATGGTGCACCTGGCGCGGCCTCGGCAGGCGGCGCGGGCGGCAGCGCTGCTGCGACCTGCGGCGGCGGGGACGGCGGCAGCGCAGCTGCGGCTTGCGGCGGCGGTGACGTTGTACCCGGGGTGGGCGGACGTTCGGGCGGCACAGGGTCCCCTCATCGTAATATTCGTCATCTAGATGAATCACCCGATTAGGCGAGTCTTCTCCTAAAAGGTAGAAGAAATACCTATATTTTGGTTAAACATTGCATAATAGGTCCAAGATAGGTACCCAAACATAATAAGTGGGTCCAAGATAGGTACCCATGCACATAGTGGGTCCAAGATAGGAACCCGTGCAGTATTTTTTTTTTTTTTTTTTGGAGGTAGTTAAATCGGACAAATCGAAAAATATCTCAATACTTCGTAAAAATACGATTTAGATATATTGTGATCGTATACAGATTACACAGTTTATACAGATTACAGTTTTTATTGAAATCCTTATTTATTTGGTGAAAAAAGAAGAAATAGGTAGGTTACCTGGATAATTCAGTTCGAAGTCTGACCTTGAGGAATTTGAACGATCTGATATTGAACGTTCCCGTCGTTTTTTCCTTAATTTACGCTCTAATTTCTTCACTTTCTTGAGAATACTATCATAATCACTTTCTTTTGACCTAGATCTCTTCCTTTTGGGCATAATGAGCGCGAAAAAATGTTCCGGTGATAAAATTATGTGCGATCTTGATGGCACAAAAACACGTAATGAAGTTACCGGGCGGCATGCACAATGCATGGTGGGAGGGAATGAGACAGGAGATACAAATTTTCTAGTTTTTTTGCATTACTTACTCTAAATGTGTGACAAAGATGGCATCTACTCACGTGCTGCTGCAAGTAAATATGTAATCGTCTTCGGTTGACACCCGAAGTATAATTGGTCAGTCAGTCAGTGAGTGACAAAATTAAGAAACTTTACTAGTTATAATTCTTAAACTACTAGTTCAAATTTAATGAAATTTTTAATGCAACGTGTTTATACAATGCCTGCTTGGTTACTGAAAATTCAAGCTTCTAGTTTTATCCACAACGGAGTTATGGGCAGTTGAAAATGGCCTGAACTGCTTCAAAAAGGATGGTCTCTGAAGGAGGAAGTTTGTATGGAAGTTCGTCATTATGGAAGGTGACACCATAAAGCTTTCTATTTAGGCACTTGATTACACTATCACATTAATATTATGAATGTGAAAATATATTTAGATGTTGATGTTTAGATGTTTGGATGTTTAAATGTTTAGATGTTTGGGTGTTTAGATGTTTGTTCCGCCTTCACGCTTAAAGTACTCAACGGATTTAGATAAAAATTTGGAATGAAGGTAGTTTGTAACCTGAATTAACACAAAGGATACTTTTTACGGGAAAAAGTCCTAAGCCCACGGGAAAACCTTACATAATGCGGGCGTAGCCGCGAGCGGCCCGCTTGTCTTAATATATAAGTCTAATTCCATAGATTTATTTATTTTCAATCAGCCTATTGCAGTCCAATGATGTGACATGTAGCCGATGGGCCAGCTTCACCGTCATGTACAACATCTCGGCTCCGTATGTCAATACGGGTAGAACTCACTGATTATACACCCTGCTCTTCAGGCATTGCGGTAGTGGTGATGAGAAGATATGACGCAGTTTCCCAAATGCTGCCCAGCCCAACTGTTGTACTCTTCTTGTAATTTCACGCTCATAGTTGTCTCTACCCAACTGCAATGCCGAGGTATACATATTCTTAGACAACTTCAAGCACTTCGCCATTGATCGAGGTCGGTTCCGGAATGATTAGTTCGTTGAACGTGACCTTAGTCTTGTCCAAGTTTATTCGGAGAACGACTGACAATGAGGCAGCGTTAAGACTGTGCAGATTTTTTTGCAGATCCTGCAACGATTCAGCCGTTATCACTATGTCGTCAGCAAAGTAGAGGTGACTTCTCAGTCACTCGCTCAGGTATTCGCCAATAATGTTGATGCCCAATTCATTCCAGTCTAGGGTTTTGAAGACCTCCAGTGCGTTGGAGAACTGTTTCGGAGAGATGACATCCCCCTGTTTCACTCCTCTGAGCAACTGAATGGGTTTTGTCTTATGACCCTATACTTGGACGGACATCGGCGCCATACTGTACAGGCTTCTCAGTACCTACACGTACCGCTAATCGACTTGGCATCGCTGCAAGGATTCTAGAACAGCCCAGGCTTCGATGGAGTCGATGGCTTTTTCTTAGTCCACAAATGCTAGACACAGCGGCTGATTATACTCTTGTGACTTTTGTATAACCTGTCTCACTGTGTGGATGTGGTCTACGGTACTGAAACCTTTTCAAAACCTAGCTTGTTCCGAAGGCTGGAAGGCGTCAAATCTTAAGGCGAGAGGTCTCTCGAAAACCTCTGGGCAGATGTGGACAAGGACCTCAAAAGTGTGTCAAGGGTAAATTCGCAAAGTGGGAACCAGGCACTTCAAGGCGAAGCGGGGTAGCCAAAAGTCTAAACTTTCGGCAGGCACTCTGAAACTGATGAAGATTCGACGCGAGATGCCGGAGGGAACTCGCAAGTCGGTAAGACGAGAACTACGAAACCACAATACGCAACTCATAAGAGAGGCGATTGAGCAAAATCGGGGGTCAAAAGTCTTTGTTGAAAGACTGGGTAGGAGCCACCTGACGAAGCTCAAAAACTCGGAAGGCAAAATCGTCACATCAGTTCCAGAAATTCTCGCCAAGGTCGAAGACTTTTATGGCCGTCTATATGCCTCGCATGTCTCAAAGCCTCCGCCTGACGTGAACGACCCAAGAGCCACACTGACACGCTACTTCACTGAAGATCTCTGAGACGTAGATGAAGGCGAAACTGAGGGCCTCTGAAACAGCTTAAAAATGGGAAGGCGGAATGCGAAGAATGGCGAAGACGGAATCACTTCCGAGCTTCTCAAAACAGGAGGTACTCCAGTACTGAGAAAGCTAAAAAAGCTATTTTATTCCGTCATAGCCAATGGAACTACCCCCAAGGCGTAGAGTGAGAGCGTGGTGGCGCTGTTTTTCAAGAAATGAGATTAAACTCTCCTGAATAACTTCAGACCGATCACGCTCTTAAGTCACGTCTATAAGCTGTTTTCGAGAGTCTGCACAAACCATCTCGCCGCAAGATTTGAAAAATAATCCAATGGCTAAAGTAATTAATTATTTAAAAAAAAACTTTGAGTGCGCAGTGAGTTCAAGTGAGGGTTATCTATATATTGATGTTGTAATTTTCTGTTAGATTGACAGTATTTATGATAACAATTTTACATAAGGATTAATTTTAACTGACGTTTTAAGAGTGCGGCCCTAAATAAGAAAAGCTCATAAGACAGACAGTGGGCTTTAAGAAAATCCGTTGTTGGCATTCAAGAAGTACAAGGTACTGGAAAGGAAGCAATATAGGACTATCTACAAAAAGAAACGAGATGATAAAAAAAACCAAGTCTCGCAACTCAGGTCTTCTACCGTAAAAAATTGTGAGATCCATGTTGTTAGGTTAGATAATTATGTAATAACTTAAGACAGGGGCGAGTATACAGGGCTCTCAAAGGCTGGCAACGCGTTGGCAACTCCCCTGGTGTTGCGAATGTCCATGGGCGACGATGACCACTTACCACCACTGTGGCTCGTCTGCTCGTTTGCCTGCTTAATTAATATATTTAAAAAAAAAGACAAAAGTAGCTAGAGACTGAATAAATTAACCGTCTTGGTATTACATGGATAATATTTAGTTACTTTTCAATTAAAGAACACTCTTAAACCTTAATTCTGATGGTTTTTTGTTGGCAGAGAGAGTGTTTTTTTTTTTATTTTGATTATTAATACTCTTTTTTATATGATATTTACTTGTAATGCTTGTAACTGAAGATTGTTGTGTAAAAATTTGATCTCGTATTGTATAAGATGTTAACAACTTACTGTTCTTTATTATCAAGCATATTAATTACCTACTTGGTCTTACTTTGTCAGGTGAAAGACGAAATTTTGTTTTATGCTATTAAAAGTTGATTTTTATGCCATAAGTATAAATATTTCGTTACTTTTCAATTAAAGAACCCTCTTATACTATAGTTCTGATGGTTATTTGCAGGAAATTTTCAATCAAATGTATAAGTCAGTTATATTTGCCAAAAAAAATTCAAACATTTCAAACGTGAAAAAGTCACTAACTACAGTGCAAAAATCACTAAGTACATTTTGGGAAATTATCACTAACGGCAAAAATAATTATACTCTATAGTAAAATATCGGTAAAAGAACCTAAAATATAGGATATTGCAAATGAAAGAGGAGGTTTTACTGAACAATTCATAATATCATTGACAAGTGTAAGTATTCAATTGCGTAATTTATATGAGTTTAAAATTTTAAAAACTTTAAACGCCTGTAACTCAAAAGTAGGATTTGGTCAATTAATGAATTCTGCCAATAAGGGGACGATATATGAATTCGAAAACACATTGGTACGTGGTGGAGATCGAACCCGCATCTCCCGGACGGGAGGCAGCGGCTCTAGCCACTAGACCAGCGACGCTTTAATAATAACTAATTCTAAAAATTAAAAACACGTCTACGCCGCCGCCAAAACGTTTATAGCCAGTGTCACTCGGGCTGATGTAAGAAAAATTATGATTTAAATCTGTTCAGGTTCAGAGGTTATGGTGGAACAAAGAAATTCACATACATACTTACATATATACTTATATAAACCCTGAACACTTTACACTCCTTTTTTAGGGCAGAGTTGTGTAATTAATTAGCCAGCTAAGCAGTAAATAATAGCCGTTCATTCCGTAACCGATGCAGATATGCATTTTAGTGGAATCCGTGAATCGGAAAACGTTATGTCTAACAGAATGGCTAATATTTAGGCTGATGATAAAGACTTTTTTTAAGCTTTATAAAGAAACTCCCTTAATAAAGGCAACTAACTATAGCCGGCCTGTTCTAAGTCCCGATAAGGGAAATTGCTGAACACCCCGGTGATAAATCCATACGTTTTACAATCCGTGACGCCGGCATAATTCCGGCTTACAGGCTTAGATACAGGCTCGTACTCAGTCACCGAAGATAAGAAATAATTTATGAACTTAAATTACGTGGAGCAATTGAAGCGTCTTTGAAGAACGGGATTAAATCATCCAAGATAAAATGTGGCAAGTTTTTAAAAAACGACGCGAACGAGAAAACTTAAGTAGTGCAAAGAAATGTTTTCTCAAATGCGATTTGGAACCTTTAGTATAAGGCACATATTATTATAAGGTTAGGTTTTATCATAAGTGTTATTGAGGTCATTACAAAATTTTACTTATTACCGCTGCCAATTTTTGTTCTTTTGTGGTTTCCATTCTCAGATTTTTACTCTCAATAATTAACAGGATGTTATTGCGGCTGTTTCAGTTACAGTATACACCAAAACACTGCGTTTTCTAAAACCCGCTCGCTACACCTTTAACCTTTTAAGATTTTTGTGGTTCTTCACTATTATGTAGTGAGATCCAAACAAACCTTAAAATTGTGCTAATTTAACCTTTGCCACATCTCTATGGCCGTGTGGTGACGGCAGAGTAGAATACATTTGTCACCAACCCCTACTCTTCCCGTGGGTGTCGTAAGAGGCGACTTAGGGACTACATATTGAACAGGGAACGGGCAGCAGCGCTCTCTGATACAGTAACCTTTTAATCTGCGATCTCCAACCCGCGGAGCGTGGAGATTATGGCGAAACCCTCCACTTAAGTGGAGGAGGCTCATAGTCCAGCAGTGGACTGTTACGGGCCGTTGATGATGATGTTGATGACATCTCTATGTCATTTTCTTTATTTCATCAGGGGCGCAAAGTTATGTGGCGCATTCTATACTGCAAGTGCGTCTCTGCATATACCTTGGAAATTGTGGGCCTCTCGAGCTGAAAATGCACCCGTATCTACGAGGAGCACTCTACACCGTCGTTATAATCTTTCGTGCGACTGAAACAGCAGAAACTATGACGTCAGCAGACGCTATTCAATTCCAATTTCAGCTTTATTGTATTTGAGCCGGCGGCGGCGCTGAAAACAGATTAAAGCATCCGTTTCTCAAAGTTTTTAATGTCGCCCCCTAAACAGAGACGAGAACGATAGGGCTGAGAAGTGTTGCTAGAAACTTCTTGCCACTTTATTTCAGCTATGCTAAAGGTGTATATTTTCACTATTAAAAGAACACAAAATCACAAAGATAACCCTTCGAATTTGGAGTTGTTGGTGCGTTGTTTGTACGTCAGCTGTATATTACTATATTATCTAATGCAAGTAATCTAGTATTACTAATAAAAATAGGTCACAGTACTCCTACTTAGTTGGTAGCCAGACATATAGAAGCACACTATATTAATATGGATAGGAAATATTATCCACGATACGTTATTAGTACAAAACACTAATGAGCCATTCTGCCGCGAGTATGATGACCATGACCATGACCTACCATGACCGACCACGGTGTCTATCAACACGGTTATGAATTTTCATGAATAGCAAAACTTGTCGCCTTTTACGTAAGTAAACATCATCCTACTATGCCAACTTCTTCAAAAATATGATGACTAGTTAGGTTATACTTACACATCTTTGAAAAATAATCTTGATCGCTGAGATGTATTCCAATGATGATACTTGATTTATTTATCTTTACGTACCTGGAGACAAAATATAATAAGCTTTAGTTGTGAAGACATTTTCGTTATGTTAGATTTGAGTTTCTGTTCAATAGAAATACCATATTATTACACTAGTATTATTACTACAAACTACGTTTTGTTAATGAATAAATTGAATTGAATTAGACTAGTTTAGATTTAGCCCATTTATTATAAATGTGAAAATATATTTAGATGTTTGTTCCGCTTTCACGCCTTAACTACATAACGAATTTGGATGAAATTTGGAATGGAGATAGATTGTAACTTGGATTAACACATAAGATACTTTTCACGAGAAAAAGTTTTATTCGCACTGGAAAATCTTAGACAACGCGAGCATAACCGCGGGCGGACCGCAGTAATCAGTATAGTCAACAATATATCAGTGACTACGTTAAAAGAAAAATATTTTTACTTTTATCGGTATTCGAGCTGTTATCTGCAATCTATTGCGTAGGAACATACTTCGACATAATAGCTTACATATTACCAGAACAAATTGTAATAAAAAATATTCTTCATGGACTAAAAATAATATATCAGTTATTAGTATTACAAATTTTATTTTATATTACAGATTCAAAGAACGCGCAAACAAGTTTATATTATAAGTTTTTTATGTTTATTAAATAAAAGTTTCTCTAATATTAAATCGTACAGACTTTCCCCTTCAAACGTCCTATTCACCTCCTGAGTACTTCTGATTACTGAGTAGGTACTAAACATGTAATAATATTATCATTATTTCATGTTGACTAACAATAATTTATTACATAGCTACATTTAGGTCGTCTATTAAGCTTTTGCCTTTAGGCAGTCGACTGAGAGAATACGTATAATATAATTATCACGTATACGGTTAACAACACGTCTAAGGTAACAGTTTGACCTTCAGCAATATTTGCTAGCTAAGTCTTTCGTATAATAAACAGCGACCTAATGCAATTTTTACATTTAAATATGCTCAAAACCATTACAATAAAAACTTATTTTGCTCATACAGAAAAAAACAAAAGAGAAAAGACGACCATATTGCTAAGTTAGCAATCTTTTCCAGGCTACCTGTGGATTGCGATGTGTTATTTTTACTTTACATAACCTTACCAAGAAGACAATTTTATAATAATTATGAATGATCGAATTAGAATGAAGCAGGATAGAAAAAGAGATCAGATTTGAAAGAGAGATCTGTTTGATGACTAATACTCCAAAATTCAAAGCACTACCAAATCGGCAATGACGCATCACCACATCCTTAGAAAAATACTTATAACAAAAAAGTCATAAGATAAGTAACGAAAAAGGCATTTGTCCGTGCTTATTTAAAGATAACGACGCAGCAAGTGGGAAAGGTGCATTGAGCACTTTATTTTTTTTATACTGCAAGCCTGGGAACGGATTTTTGATTCACTCGTACTATTCACATTCGAAATCACAAAAAACGTATGCGGTTTCAATTTTATTACATAGTATATTTGACGATTCATTCCTTGAATTCTACGAGTGGTACTGACCTGAAAATTTTAAATTTGACTATCCACTTGCGCAGTTTAGTTCCTAAATAATACTCGTACTATCCAATAAACGTTTGAATGCACAAACTATTTTTATATATTAAAAAAACTTTTAACCCAGTCAAATATAAATAAGATGAGTAAACGAAACAAAACAAAATAAAAACAAATGATGTCAAAAACAAGTATTAACATATCATTATCAGGTTCGAGTTTTAATGGCAAAACAAAAAAGATACAGTGAATTAAGCAACAAAGCTCAAAGGAAGCAACATTAAATCCAGATGTTAAAAATAGTGAAACAAAACTAATAATAATCGACTAATAAAATACGACATCCGCAGACAAGAATCTTGTATATGGACAAAATTAACAGTACAGATAAAAAACTCGACCGAAATAAAGACAAAAAAGAGTAAAAAAGTAAAGGACGGGTAGAGCCGGCAAGCGGAGCAAATAAAAACAGAAAAGATTGTTTCGAATGGACTTATTATGAAGCCGAGCGGCCTACCGCGGCTGCACGAACGAACTGCACGCACTACTAATCCTTTTTCAACATTCTTTTGAGCATAGCTTTTCGGTAAAGAAGGAACTTTTACCCAAAGAGATTCAGAATATAAACGATTCTAAAGTTCTTTTTAAACGTTTCAAAGGTAAGCATGGCAAAGCGAATTTTGCCAGAAAAATGCATTTTAATATATGCTGTGATACAAGAACGCGTGACCAAACAATCTAAGTCAAAAACTCATACCACTCGTGCAGTTCACTCATTATTTTTCGTCGAAATGATACCCTTATCTCATGGCAATTATTTTAATAATGTTTGGTTAGAATATGCTAGGAAATAAAATATAGGAAATGTGTGTGTGTAGGCTCTATTTGGACATTATGCAAAGTGAAAATGATAAATACATTAAGGCCATTCCCAGCGCATACGGATGCGCACTTCTTTGATTTAATTTATTAAAAGAAACATCATTTATTTTATCTGATTAAAATATATGATAATTGAGGATGTTTCTTACACAAAGATGTTATTAAAAACACCTCACCACCCATGCTAAGTCTGTTTGAGGCCTTAACTTTCTTAATATGGCTTTTTGTGACCTGAGTCATTATCGTCGACTGAAGTTCTACTATCCCTCTAATATAAAAGGCTATATCGCTTTTGGTAAAAGCCTAAGCAATATTAAAGACAGTATTACTTATACTTAAAATCTTTAAGAACCTCATCTCCGAAATTCATAATGAAATATTGGAAGGTTTTGTTTGTTTAGGCTTTAATTAATTAATTACGAACTGCGTAACATGCTCACATGAAGGAGCTGGATAAATCTCATAATAACGTACGTTTAATTATAAAATATTAGTCTGAAACAAACAACGTTTAGGTAAGACGTCGAGATGCATGCATATTTAAGTAGGTACTCGTATCTCATCGATCGGTGGAATATTTTACTAGACTCAAGAAGTTCAAATATTAATGGGACAAACTCAAATGTCAGTTCAATGTTAGACCAAGACTTTAACAGGTTAAAATAATTTAACACTTAATCACTGAAGGATAACTAAATCAATCTTAAAAGTGATGTTACATTTTGCGGAGCCAACAGATTCAGCGTGCAATGTGCTAACCAAACTAGGTACTGGTACAGTCTCACAGAGAGATTTTTTTTTGTTTAAATCCCCACTGAATGGTAATCAAACCTGGAACCAGACTTAAAAAAGGAGAACAAATTCAAAAATAGGCCAAAAATTATTTAGTTCAGTCAAAATAAGGATCCTCTTAACGAACTGCTCAATTAATATCTGTTATAGCAACAACAAGGCATGTCGTTACTGATCATTAAAGTTTATTTGTTCCTCTGTTAAGCCTAATAGCAGGTTCCCGGCGACCTTGGTAGGTCCGGAGCAGGTACGGGTTTTTTTAACTGGCTCCGCTCGCTCGGTTGTCATTATCCTTGGTAATCGCTCCCTAACGTCCTAACTAGTATTGCCAGCTCTCGCATGCGAAACTGGCAAAGATAAAAATTTCGCTGCTGGAAAGTGTTTAGACCTTTCTAATATGTACTTAAAAAAACACACTTCAAAAAAAAAAAAAAAACAAAATAATTTTATTCGAATTAAGATTTTTACAAATCATTTTCCGACGTCAAAGCTATCATGGATGGCACTTTCACTACCAGTGTACGCTCACTGTGGAGAAGAACGGCCAGAAGAAACTCCACAGGAATCGTACCTTTTGTACTTTTCTTTAAAATAAATAAAGAATCACAAAAAGTAATAATAACAATCTACTACGACCAGACGTTTTTATCTAAGTAATCATTTTTCGTATAGTAGGCCTTGGAACATAAAATATTTTTAATTTTAGTTTTAAATTGGCTATCGGATAGATTTACAATATCATCTGGTATTTTATTATAAAAGCGAATATAGTTCCCTATGAATGAATTGTTAACCTTACACAGTCTAAATTTTGGGTGCTCTATATTATTTTTATTTCTAGTGTTTATACTATGCACATCAGAATTCTTAAGAAATAGCTTTTTGTTCTTCCGGACATACAAGATGTTTTCAAAAATGTACTGTGAGAATACCGTAAGGATATCAATTTCTTTAAACAATTCTCTCAGGGAATCGCGACAACGCAATTTATATATGGAACTTATCGCCCTCTTCTGTAACACAAAGATGCTATTTATGTTTGCAGCTTGACCCCACAACAAAATTGCGTAGGACATAATGCTATGAAAATAACTGAAATTTCTGGCAGTAGCAACGTCAGTCAGTTGACGAATCTTTCTGACTGCGTATGCCGCCAAGCTGAGCCTTGCGGACAACGCATTTAAATGAGAGTCCCAATGTAACCATGCGTAGACAGTGATCCCTAAGAAAACTGTTTCATTTACATATTCCAAATTTTCGTTGTCCAAACAATATCTAAGTTATTGTTCCTTACATTAGGCAATGAAAATTGTATACATTTTGTTTTCTTGGGATTCAATATTAAATTATTTGTCGTTTGTTGTTCCCATTTTGATTTTAGATCCCAATGACTTCGTGCTGTTTATTTGAACTCTTTGAATTCTATTTTCTAGATAGGAACTGATCAAATTTAGGGCTCCGTCTCTAACTCCATAATGTTCCAGCTTTATTAGCAGCGTCTCGTGATCGACGCAGTGGAAAGCCTTAGATAAGTGACAGATCACCCCAATAGCATTCCGCGACTCCTCCCAAGCCCCATACACGTGATTTAGGAGAGCAACTGCAGCGTCGGTGGTCGAACGCCCCTTAGTGAACCCAAACTGTAGATTATGAAGTAGATGGTTTAGAGTAAAATGAGACAGCATTCCTTAAACGTTTTAATCACTACCTGCGGGGTTATATGCCTAAACTCAAACGCAGACGGACATCCTTGAACATTAGCATTTAGCAGATCGCAAGCAGAAGAAGGTGAGGAATTAAGCGGCTCTGTAGTTTTCAATGCAATATTTGTGAAAATTTTATTGAACTAAATAATGGGGTATCTACTTTTTGTTGTAAGTTCATGTTGCATTTACAATTTCACGTGTAAATACAATTTTAATTTTATTGCAAATTTTTAAAAGTTATTTTTCGTTTTACTTTCTTAATTTGGTGTACGATTCTATTTATTACCTAACACTTCGCCCTAACTGGCATAATCGTTATAATCTTTTTAAATATTAGTTAACATATTATACAACTATATTTTTTTTATTATTTGTTCAAAACAAAAGTATTACAGATCTCGCCAAACTTCTAGTCCGTTCTGAACACGACACGATTCGCGTCGCAGTAGCAAAATATAGGTAAAAGCGACAACGCGCAATGCGCGAAGCAACTTCAGAGCGGACTAGAAGTTTGGCGCGATGTGTACAATCTTTAATATGACTTGCTTCAAAAAAACCTTTATGCATGAAGCGAGCGAGGTATGCTATCTCGCTGCAGATATGGATACACAAAATATAAGTTTTAATGGACGTTGTTGCACTTGGCACTTGGCAGCTTGCACTTATCTACATCCTTCGTGTAAATATCTAGGCATTACATTTTATTTTTACAGCTTCATAAAATTATATTAAGTACTCATATACATTCAAAAAGGCACTTGTAATTAAATACAAAGTATGTTACTCAGATTTTAAATTATATTATGGTATGGTTATTTACAAATAATAACCTCAATAACATCATATAAAATAATGTTATAATTTTTAATAGTCAAAGCTTGATCGAAGAATGGTTTAGTATTATCACATTTCGAATAAAGTTTATTTTATTTATTTATAGATATTTAATAACAAAGACAGGATAATGAGCACAAAACTTAATAACAAGATCAATATTCAGGGACAATGTCTTGTGTGACATGGGGCATGGGGCACACATTTTACAACGTGTATATACGTAGGGAACAGAATGAAGATGCAATTCATACGTCTCACAGAGCACACACCACATACACACACACACACACACACACACACACACACACACACACACTACATACCACACCACCTGCCACTATGTGTGATATGTTGTGACACAGTGACGTAGGAAATAGCAAATAACACTAAAAACCGCCGCAATTAAACGGTCTGCCATATGGAAAATAATATTTTTGGAACGTGATTAAACGTTGTTTCATATTATAAACATTTCTCCGGACGTATAGTCACGTTCCGCCCCTGATCGCGTCTATAAAATAATGTACCTATTCGGTAGTATAAAATTAGGCTTAAGCCCAATTTTGCAAAACAAAATACCTGGTTGGTAGATAACGAACTACTAATAATAGTAACTTTTCAAGCACTCACTTGTAGGTGTATTAGTTCAAAGTCTTTTTGTTTATCTTCGAAAGGTATGCACAGACAGACCCATTTATTTTCTTTGAAATCAGATAATCAAGTCGATCGGATCCAGAGAAGTTGGAAAATTATAAATATTTTATAGAGATTGGATCAACAGATGACAGGTACCTTTGTTAAAGGTCGATCTAATTTAACAACAACAAAAGTTTCAACTGAATTCTGTTAAGAATTTCTTAGAAAGGGTTAAAATCTTGATAATTTGTTGTCTGAGGGGTATCTATATACCAATTTTCTTTCTTAAAATATTTTCAAATGTTTTCTTTTTATCCAGCCAGTAAGTTTCTCTCACAGCACAGTAAAATAAAATAGAACATTCGCAAAACTCTTTTGACAGTTCTTCAAGTCAAGTCAAACCTATCATTAAAAATATTCTCTTCAGCTTCTTTGTTTATTTAAGTTGAGATTCGTGACGCAACTCAGTCTAATGGGAAGCTTGTTTAAAAAAAGAGAAGGCAGTGCTTTGATAATAAATTGAAAAGGAATCTTAAATAGTATCCGTTAGTAGCTTCAAACGTTAGTAGTCTCTCGAGCGCGATAACTGTATATTACCCCATTTGAAAATAATGTCTTTCATGGCCAATTTCGGCTACAACGAATGCACTAGCTGCATTAGTTAGAGAAGTATGCCAAATAGTGTGCTCATAACTCATAATGATGTAGAAATATCGCATCACCATCTTGAGAGATTGCGTCAATATACCTACTGCAATATTGTATGGGCTTTTCATGGCACACCACTGACCCCGATGTTTGTCTCTCTTTCTGCAACCACTGCCTGCTTCCTGGATACGAGAATATTGCCAACCTACCAGTTAGCAAAATACAATTAATGCCAAAGTATCTTCACAGGGCAAATAATGCTGCCATACATAGGCATGCCATTTCATAAAATTGTGGTCCATGATTCTGCTTCTGTTGCTTCTAAAATTGTTTCCTTGCGTTTATAATTTCTTTTTTATTATACACCGTGAAATTTACATCGTTTTGTTCCCGCCGTGTAGTGATAGTACCTACCCGTCAAACTGAACAACTTATCACGAAAAAAAAACTCCTGCGACAACAAAATTTTAGTCTCTCCATACTAAATGGGTCGGTCGGGAGTCTCACTTTGTATAGAGAGACCAAAAATATTTTTTGTCATAGGAATTTTTTTTTTCGCGAAATGTTGTTCAGTTTGACGAGTACATGGCGGGAACAAGACGATGTAAATTTCACGGTGTATAATAATATACTTATTATATAAGGGTTTGCTCACATTCGTTCGACTCAAATATTGGCTCAAAGTGGAGAAATTGGTAAATTGAATATGTACTTACAAAAGAATACAACATAAATATTTTTGTATCATACGTTGAGGTTAAAACGATTTTACACTTTCTCAACCTAAACACCGCTTTCCCAAAGTCAGTATATCCCCTATTTCTTTAACCGGCAAAGTTATTCAAACCTAAATAAACACAGTGTCAGCAGAACATGACGCAAACACATAGATTGTGAGAAAATAACACACGAATCGACTTAACCGAACCTTTGATTCGGCGGCAAGATTGAAGAAAGGTTCCGAACGTCCCTGTTTGGTCCCGGGTCCCGACTCGTTTGCATAATTCGGGACAAGACGCGTATCGCGACATTCGGGTCTAAACGCAAATAAATGGTTTCTCTAAGTTAAGATGACAATTTCATGGGTCAACGAAGAGGCGAAATTGGGGCTAGTCTCATTTGCATCCATGTATAGGTATATAATTGTCAATTTGATCTAAAGCTGAAAAGCTGCCAACACGTTTTCCTTAGAACAGACGAAGAAACACTCCAATAATAATCGACATTTACAACAAACATACATAGAAGTAAGAGAAAAAACCACAGGATATAGATTATATTATAAATTTTAAATTGCTCCGTTGTAGTAATCTAACTAAGATTACTATCAGCATGTGTTTCCACCGAAGGGAATGACCCTACGTCAAATTAGGGTGAACAGAAGAGTCAACTACAAAGTTGTTCTCGCGGACAAATTATAAGTGGCCAACTTTACACTTCTATTTTTTTTTTCAGTTTATAGAATTTGAGAGCAACCCAGATTTTCCAGATTTCACAATCTGTTGGATGGATTCTGCTCTGCCGCGCAAAAGCTGTTGTACAAAAGTTTTATACTGGTTGGGTACATACATTCAAATGTATCGAAAAATCCATCGTTTGACAGTGTGCCCACAATAAAACCGTTTTTCACAAGCTTTGTTGCTTTCGTATTTCATCAAGTTACTCGACTGAAATAAACCAACGCAGCGGTATATTGTTTTTAATATTTTAGGTTTCCTGTAGGAATATTAAGAATGAAGTTTTTTTCACGATTACAAATTAGCTAATCCTATGTGAAATTACAAATTGCTTTAGAAAATAAAAATTGTATGACCACCTTATCTTCATTAGCTATAGCTAGCAAGCGGCATTGAAAATTTTCAAAAAAATGCTCTTACATACTTTTAAGAAATTGCTATTTGAGGTTTGATACCTGATGCACACCAGATGCCACGGGCGCAAATTTCCTTTTCCATTCCAACTGTTTACCAGAAAAAGATGTCTGATCTGAAGAGCATTTCTCATTTGAATGGAGATGAATAAGTAATGGCTCTGTTTTCACGCCACTGGACACATTTCATTTCTTATGCATAGGTGCTTGGTTTAGACCTTTCGGAAAGGATATTATTTGGGTTAACAAAGAGTAGATGAAGATAACAGGAACTATGAACTTGCCAAAGAAATGGTTTAGACGCACCTAAATAATTTATAATCAATTTCACGGCTTAATTGACAGAGATCAAAGTAAATATTTGCTTTTTAAGTATGTTTTGTATGCCTGATGGCAGACCATAGAAGGCTAATAATTTTATTAATAACATCTACATGTTTGAATAACCTGTCGCAATAAATTAATTTTATTTGATTTGCTTCTTCATAATCTTTTTTTTAATTGCCCTTTTTAGCTGTCCCACTGCTGGGCAAAGGCCTCCCCTTTTTCCTTCCACTGATCTCGATCTTGGGCCACTTTTATCCATTAAAAAGTTCAATAATTAATCTTAATACTTATAGCAGGGATAACGGCAAAAATATGAAAAAGAATAGTAATAAGAATAGTAAAATATTTTCTGAGAATTTAAGTATAGTTCACAAAAGACCCAGAAATAGGCCACTGGGTCCGTTATCGTATACTAAGAACGTAGAAGTCCTGCGGCACTTGATTCAGTGCCAAAATAAAGCCGCTTCACTAATCAATGAAAAGCAACGCCTTGCCAATGCCATTGCCAATTTCCACTGCGTGACACTCTAAGAACTAGTAAACGAGTACTAATACTTACTTCAAGACTTTTACATAAACATGTCGAATTGACATAAGATGATTATTTATCGACACGTATGTTTTAAATAACTTTAGAAAAGTCACGGAGTAAAATAAAAACATTTATCCAGTCTCATTATTATAAGTAGGTACAACAATAAAAACTACATCATCATCATAAAACTTAACTGATTTAAAATACGTCATATATTTTTAATCATTGCTATTGTTTGGGTTGTAAGCAGACCAACCACAATAAACCCTGGTGATAAAAATAATGGGATGTCTTTCAATTCAATTCAATTTTCAATTATTTATTTCTGAATAATTTAGTTGAAAATACAATAAAAATAAAAAATACAATTTTAAAGTTACAGTTGTGCTACATTAACATACAATTCATTTCAAAGCACATTTCGTCATTGTGCATGGAAAAATTATGTCAGAATTAATAAAAATGGCAATTAAAGAATATAAAATTAAATAAGATGTCACAAAAAATAAATGAATAAAAATGTCAGTTAAATATTACGCCCATATGTCAAAAATTCATCAATATTATAGAAACATTCCTTCAAAAAAAATAAAAAAAAAGGTGACGTATTACTTTTACAGGCAAATCTAAGCTTTTAGAAAGACTTCTAACTTGAAAATAAGTTTGAAGCAAAAGGCCGGCGCTAATCAAGTAAATTACCAATTCTTTAAAATAACTGATTTCGCGTAATACGATATTGAATACGGTCTTAAAGTTATACATTTTGGTGAAACTCATCAAAAAGAAGATCGTCAGCAGTGCGTGCCCAATTTTGGAGAGATACATTTAAAACAAGGCTTAAAATCAAATATTCACTGAAATAAAATTGTCTTTGAAAGAAAATATATTTTTACCTAAAAAAATTGGGGTCAGACAGTCCTTTATTAGCACGCCAAGCCGGATTCAATTTAGATACAGCAGTGATATTCGGGTTTGGCGCGCTTCGGCATTAAATTTTAAGGCTATTAATCTAAATCGAGTGAGCCATCTGATTGGGGTGCGGACTGTAGAGCGGATAGCTTAGATGGGTCCAATGTCTAAATCAATCATACAGTCCATTGATTGAAACTAGGTTGTATTGAAAAACGTTTCTTTATGGAAATTAAAATGGTTCATTTCAGAGTGAAATTAAAAAAAAATAACAGTCCGTGAACCGAATCTGAATATTTCGAAACTTGCTGAGGTATTGTAAAAATGGATTAGTTCTCTGGAAAATGTGGAATGATGTTAAAGATTACCCTCTACTCCTTCCTTCCTTACTGACTTACATAACAAAGATCATATTTTACTTTCTAATAAATTGAACGAACTCTTAGAAAATCCACTTAATCAATAGTAGTTCAAAGTTGTCTGAAGTTCAGAGCAGATTTTACTTCACATTTGATATTTGGCTTTTACATGAAAGTACTTTCAAATAGAGCCACGCGTGGCCACACCTCCGAATAAACTGAATAGTACTTGGAAAGCCTGAATATTATACTTACACACAAAGTTGATGACTCATTCGAAAATAAATTACAAAGGCGAAACAAAATGTTGATTTGTTGTCCGCTTCGTAAACAATAGTCAGAACTCGGTATATAAAGTTCCAAACTCAATTATGAGTTCCTCTCCTGCTTAATTTCTAACTCTGACAGGAATACCGATCTAAATTAAATTGGAGTCGGGTATAGGAAGTTATTGTTATGTGAGGTTATCTCTGCATCTTTTGTCATTCATCGCGGTCCAGTTATTCTCTTAGTGTGTGTCCACACTGGGTGGCAACAACGGTAACAATTGCGGTTAGTTACCGGTTACGGGCTTAAAAATTGCAAGCAGTACAAAAATCACTGATTCAAATTTGAGTGAGAATTTGCGGGGATTCTACCGTAAATGTCGCACGTTTTTTCACAATCAATGTAGGACCATTGGCTAAAATTACCAATATCACTGATGAGTTTTGCAGATAGCTTATATGCTCAAAAGCAAATTAAAATTTCACTTTTTAAGACATGCACATAAAACCGTAACGATCATGATGGTATAGCATACTTTATAATATTAACGAGTATGCTAGCAATAAAAATTGAGTCCCTTTGACAACCAACCATAACCGTATAGGAATTTACGCAGAACGGTTTGACCAGTAAAATTATTACAAAGTTGTGCCTGAGCAATGGAAATTTCTATTAAGAATTATTTAGCATAGCAAAGCGAGTTGCCATCGTTTGTGTAGGTGGTTAGCAAAGCCCTAAAACGGAAAACGACGCCTAAGACAGAGAACGTCACTTCAAACGCATCTGTTAATTGGAGAGCGGACTCCGACCAGCCTCAAAGACCGTTCAGAATGTTAGCCAGATACTGTGGAGGCACCCTTACTGCAATCGGTTTAGTGGAGGCCGCCTGGCTGGCAGTGTTTGCGACTGGAGATAAAGCCGCCAACACACAAAAGCAGATACTCCCCCTCCACAAATCCCCCTTCAGGGAGAGCGTTTAAGTCAACGACGATTGCCCCTTACAAAAGACGGAGCTCCGCTGCAGAGCGAATCCGAAAGAAACGAAATCTCATTCCGTACCGGTGCTCATTGCTTCACAATTTTTCACAATTGCTTTTTCAATATATCTCCCAATTTATCCAACTATTTATATTTCGGCGATTTGTCATTTCCGTTCAGAGACGTAAAGTCAGCAAAAACTGGTGCAGCTTGCAACTAGTCGCGATATTGAGTTTCGTTTCGTTGTTTGAACACTGTTCGAGTGTAACTAGAGGGGAAGTCGAAAAATTGAGGTAAAGTTTTGTAACTGGGGCATTTCGCTGCTGTGCATTGGTAGTGTTCGTATACAACATAATGATGACAGATGACCACGCCACGAGATGGCGGCGACGGGTGACTCATATAGAAAAGTTATGTATAATGATATAACTATGTAGGTAGGTAGCACGTTTAGTATTTATATCAATGAAACCTTTTGTTTCTACGATTTCCTAAGGTTTAGATAAGTCAAACGTTATGGAATATCTTCAGCGATAGTTCTGTAAACTAAAAATAATATAACAGTAAGTTGTTTCACCTTCATACTAGAGCAACGTAACTTGAACAAATCGCATTAAATTCACATCTCTTCTTACTTATTATCGTCTACTAAGTCACAGACTAAGTACCTACTTCTCTTCGAAATCGTGACTGCAGCAGTTGTTCATTGCACATGTACTTAGTCAAAGCAGGCTTAGATAACTACCTTTTAACACCTGCGCATCTTAAACAAATCAACATCAATAGACCGCTTGTCACGAATTTTCCATGTTTTATCTAAGCTATATTTGACGTAAATCGCAATGTCTGTAGCTGAACTATGTATATAGTAATGTTAATGATATTTATAGTCCGTTGGTAAAAATGAAAACACGATGGAAATAATTTCATTCGATAAAATTATATCATAAAGTTCAGTCTTCCAAAATTTTAAAAATGTTTTAAATGATTATTAAAAGCCACGAACCAACTGAAATTTGTCTCTAAATGTTAACCATAATTAACTTCATCCGTTTAGGTAAATTTTCTTGATATTGATCCATTTTTAATTCAAAATTTTAAAAAATTGTTACTTGTCTCTTACGTTAATAATTCCGAGCGACTTCAAATCTTGTCTCCTTCACTAATTCGCAGCGCATGACAGTGACGGCCGAAACGTGATGCTAGGTGGACGTGTGTCGCTCGCGTCCTCCACCGACTAGCGCGCAATTCACGATTAATATTTTAAATGATTGGAGATTTGTTCCTATATTTGTGTGTATTTCGTTTTGTGATGTCCTGTATGTTTTTATTTAATATTAAAACAAAGTAAGACTTGTGAATAAACATATAAAATGGGCAACAAAGACAAAGCTAAGAAAAAAACAACAAAAAGGGCCAAAAAAAAATCAATCATTACACATGTTGGAAGTGAAAAGGTAAGAAATGGTGTGCTTTATTTATTATTTTATAATTTACGAATGCTAATTGCAATATTTATTGAAAAAGTGCTTATAAATTCATTGATCAACAATAGTTAGTATATCTTTATTTCGCAGATCTAGTACAAGACACTATGGCGTCTTGGGAAAGTCACAAGAATTTTAAATAATTATTTCTGTTTTGGTGGTACTTGGTTCGATCCTTACACCTACTATGGATGTTTCATTTTTATTTTTATTTATTTTTTTAAGAAGGTAGGTATGACAGTTCTTTTAAATATTTTTACAGAAAACGGACGTGTGATGTAATTGAAGACCTAAATGCAGAACATAACATTGATAAAGGCAATGTAACAACCACTCCCGTTCATGACATGTGAGTATTTATTTTTAGTGAGACCTACCTACCTATTAGCAAACTATTAGCAAGACGACACGATAGGCATCGAAAATATTATTATTGTCTTTGCTTTGGGTAAGTATCCTTATTTCACTTAGTAAGCCGCCGTGGCGTCGTCGTAATTAATCTAGGTTATTGGTTTCAGAGTGGAAGTTCAAACCTTGTCGTTCGGTAGATATTTTTTCTTTTTCTAATAATATTTTTTTTTTACAGAAATTCGATTGAAAGAATCGATAGAATAAACGGCGACCATTTACAAAGATGACGAGTTCTGGGAAAAAAACATGAAAGAGAAGTTGGTAAAATTTTACATGGATTGTTTATTACCTGAGCTTGTTGACCCGCGTCATCCACGAGGAATGCCAATAAAGGACCCACATTCCATAGAAGAAGCAGCAAAAAAAAGAAAGAACAATTGTCTCGAAAGCAATGAGAACATGTTCAATATTCTCAATATTGTGAAAATTATACTTTTGATTACCCATCATAGTTATTTTGTTTCATTCAAAGAAACTAAATATAAATATAAACATAAACATAATTAAATAATAATATAAATATCAATATAAATACCACTATTTCTGTCATAACGTAGTATATTATTATGGTTAACTGTCGTCGTCGGTCGTCATCCGGCTTTTCAAAACACCCAAGTCTATAGTTGTCTTACTTTTTGAGATATTGTTACTTGTTTATAGTGTAAATACGCACTGAATAATAGGTAAAGTAGGTATGTAAAGTAGGTGTTTCACGTTTGTTAGTTTATAAAATTATCACACGTAGGTAAATCAAAAGTTTCGTCAATTGTTATATTTTATTTAATAAAAACAATCTTCTATTCAAATAAAAAAGAGAATAATCAAATTTAAATTACAAAATACAAAAGTATTTTAGTTTGGTTTAGTGATGGGTTGGGATACGAGCAAAGAATGAGAAATTGTTTTAAGAATGGCACAGATGGTGCTGGACGTAAAGGTTCTTTCTGATGTGAATAGATGGCGTCACTTAAAAAGGTTCGTTGAACTCGTATAATCCGTCAGCGCGGGGAACGGTGCGGGATGAAGGGAGGTGCGGAACTGGAACGCTCAAGGCCATTTGCTCACACCAGCCCCTTAAGTGTTGCCATAGCGGAGTTAGAGGAAGGCTTTCGAGAATATCACTATGCCCGCAGTACTTACTCGTATACTTACTACTTAGTTCCTATTGAGTGAGAACAGGTGTGTTTCAAAAGTTAAAGATCATTTTGCCTTAGAATTTATTGATACAATACACAATACAATAAAATACTTACAAAAATTTAAAATTCATACAACGAGCTGTGTGTGATTATAAAAGGTAAAATATTTTTGAGATTCTTAACTCTATAGCCAAAATGGTATCATTATTATTATTTAGGTAGTTCAAGTAGCTTTTTTTAAGTTTTAAAAATGTAATTCACTTGAGGAAATTTGAAGCGTCAATATTGAAGAAATTAAGAGAAATACTAGTTTTCTCTAAAGTACATTGTTTCATGACGTTCTTGTCTAACTACGACGAACAAACTTATCATACATTTTTATTACCGACAGTAAAATACGACCGCATTATTTACCCATGATTAATGACCATGTCACCAATATTGAACAAATGTATCGAAATGGCCACAAAGTGTTTAATCCAAATTAACAATAACTCAACGTGATGCCAGACAAAACAAACACATCGTGGAAACAGGCCGTTCTTTTATTTATCTTTGAAATGGTAGGTGACACGCTCATTCATCCTATAATTACTCAAAATAATAATAAAGAAGCATTATTTGGCTCGATATGAAATAATGTGATTGACTCAAACGAAGGCAGTAATGTCAATGACATACATCGGAAATATAACACGAATCGTGACGAGAGACAAGACTGGAATTGGAAATATTTGGAGAACATCGCAATACGCAGCACGTCCAAAGTTAATCATGTCAGTGGTGTGTGTAGGTAGATATTAATAGTATCGCACTCATCCATCAATCAAGTATCCAAACATAGTGCCGCACGTGATAGGACATTGTATTTGTATAATACTTGCTATTATTAGAGATCAATAGGGGATCGGACTACTTTTTTTTATTTTATAAATCCAAACTTCTTAGTTTCTGCTATTGGACACTAAAAGAGTTTTAGCTCTATCTTTAAAATTGACCGAGTTATAAAGGTTTGAAATTCAAGATCAGACAGAGAGGCACATACCCACTTGTGACGTCATTTGTTAGTAACGCCATATAATCTCCGTACAAAAAATAGTTTTTGAAAGAGACAGACATATTGAAACTTTAAAAATCACTGAAAATTTGTTTTTCAAACAATTCTGCTTTTTTTTTTCTTCGCAAAACATCTGCTACTAATCTATATTTAAAAAATAATTCATAAAATATGGTTATATTCATAAAATAAGGTGAACAGCCCGATCCCCTATTGGAGAGGAGATATGAATACAAATAGTGTTGTAAACTGTCACCGAGGCGATGTATTGCAAAAGTCACGTAATCTTCACATCTCACACGCAGTGTTGCCAAATGAAAATCAATTTAAATTACAAAACCCACACTACAAAACCTAGTCTTATATAAAATAAATTCAATCAATCAATCAGCCTAAGTCCACTGCTGAAAAAGCGCACGATCACCCACTTTCCTCATCCAGCCACCACCAGCTACCTTCCTCAGGTCATCAGTCCACTTGGCAGGGGGGAATCCCCGACACTTGGAACATGACGGTGAAGCTGGCCCATCGGCTACATGTCACTCAGCGAGCCATGGAAAGATCTATGCTTGGTATTTCGCTACGGGATAAAATCCGAAATGAAATCATCCGGCAGAGGGCCAAGATAGTTGAAATAAATTACTACATAATAATTATTGTAGAAGTTATACTAAAAACACCACCACCGCTGTAGAAAACCAATCTTAACTCTTTTCCTTTTGCTATACAGAAATAATTTTATTAATTTCATAGACTTATTTTTCATTTTTATTATTGTACTTGTTAGGTTCCTATGTGTAATACAGTGACTTGAATTCCTCGAAGTCTGCATAGCATGAAAACGCTCGACACGTCATGCTAAGATATCTGTATCGATAAGTATTATCGATAAGGAAAGGGATTGTAATAGAACCGTCATAGAACAAAGTTGAAACTTTTGTTGCTAAAGACTCTTTGTATGTAAGTATATATGTAAGTATATAATATCATTGTGAAAGACCAAAGACAATGATTACTACGTGTTCCGAAAACATTAGCTAAAATGTTGAGAAAAACAGATATTTACCGACACCTACAGCCTTTTTTTGTGACACAAGCGTAAGAATGCTAACCATAACCAAGTGGCATTATTTAATGTAGTCTAATGTTATTGATATTACTAGTCCTGAATAATATAAGTTTGAAAAATTTACAAAATCGGATTGTTTTGAACGCGACACAAAATTTGTTTTAAAAAAAATCAGATGTCTTTCTAAACCGACAATCAAAATGCTCAGCTCAGTAAAAACGCAGTGTTTTTTCTTTAGCCGATACATTTTTGGCAAGCGGCCGACAGACAGTGTTGATGAGTGCACGTCCTGTCGAGCTCTCCAAGGAAGGAAGGGGACTTTAGAGAATTGATTTAGTATTTAAAATACGAATATGAATTTTTAGACCGACTATTATTGGATTGCATTTGAAAACAGTTCGCTTTGCAAAGGAGCTGGCAAATGAAGTTCGCTGTGGTATTCGTGCGTGTATTTAGATAATTTAGTAGCGTGAATTTAGTTTGATTGAAAATATTTTAATATTTTACTCAGTTTTGATTTCATAATGGACTGTTCTCTAAACACACATCTATCAATCTATTTATCTTTTATGGAGAAAAACACTCATAAAAATAAATACAAATCACATTTGCAATAAATAACTAAATCTAAAGTTATTATAATATCCCTAATACTATAACGTAAAGTTACCAATTTTATTTTTACCTCAAAACAAAAGCTTGCATAGTTTCACGAAATAAAGTTGGATGTTGAATTGCCGGTGCAGAATAAACTTTGATGCGACATTCTGAAGTGCCTCCCGTTTTGCCCCTTCCCCCTACTTTAAGTAAACAAAACTCGGCGTGAACAAAAGTCTTTCTGGGCACCTCACTAGCACCTGTGATTGTACTAGACGTGTCTCCTCTACTGGATGCAAGCAATTCATGTAAATCGTAAACATTCGGCACACGACATTGTACCAGTAGTTCATGCTACTGCACTACCTTTGGATCTCGCACGAGTGATCTCAATTTAAAAGATTCCTTAGTGATTTTCCAGTGGCGTATGTAGATGCATATTCATATTACTTGTCGTGTATGCATTATCTAGTTGGTTAAACGCCAGACTATCTACGAAAATAAATTCTTATTTATATTGCAAATGCGACTGTGGCTGGCTTGCTTAACTAAAAAAAACATACTACTCATATACTCGACGCGACGATGCAGTGGTGATGCCGTGTAAAGGAAAAATAATGTTGTTTACTTTTAGGAACCCAGTTTCTTATCCATGGTATTGTAAATATATAATTTTATTGAATGTTTGTTTTCTAGTCCAAAGAACAATCAATAAGTTCAAGTAATCTAAACAAAACAGTAAATAATGCCAGATATGAACTGACACGTGAGCAACTAGAGTTATAAATAGACTTTCTTATCTAACTTACAACGGGTATTTACAATGTAGGTAAACAACGGGTAAAGGGTTTTACGATGTATGTAGGTGGTCTGTCTTATTATATCAATATGATTACTAAATACGTAATTTTTAAAACATTTTGAGGATCAATGGCCTTATATTATCCATGAAATAAAAATTAACAACGCGACTGTCATGGAAAAAAAAATGTCAGTTACTCCATTATATCCAAATCTGTTCAGGCGTTTAAAAGTTATAGTGGAATAAAGAAACTCGCATATAGGTATATATTATGTACATACTCCTTTTTTGGGAGTCATGTACCTTTGGCGCTTAAGACTTAAGAACTTTTTTTTTTATAGAACTGTCCATTTGACATAACATTATAATTATTAGAAGGCGCAAACATTGTGAGTTTCGTTCCAATTTCATTCGTAGCGCAGTTTGCAAACTCGACACATGTCTGTCGCACGTCGTCAGGCGGTTGTTGCGTTTGTACAAATCCATTTTTGTGTAAAGTTTTCTACCAACAACGTGACAGCTGTAGATGCTAACACTCGTACCAAATATAAATGTGTAATTAAACTTAAAGGGATATTTTTCAAAGATTCATATTATTGAGCTTTCCGTTTTACCTTTGATTCTGAAGTCAGTAAAACAATGTATTTTCACTATTTTAAAGCTTTTGTTTAAATAAGTAAATTCTAGAAGATAGCTACTTATTACTAACAAAATAAAAAATCGAAAGAACGTAAAATTGAAATTACCATAGGCATACCTATCTTATTGGAATAGAACAGACGACAGGAGACTGTAGAAGAGTGAAAGACGAAAGACTAAATTCTGGGTTTTACAAGCCGAACGACATTAAAAATACAAATTTTTGTACGGTAAGTCTGTACAGATACAGATGGCGCGACGTGGTGATTGCCGATCTTCGTAAGTTGCAGGCCGAAGATTGGCAGTCCACTGCACAAGATCGAGATGGATGACGTGTTCTCGTCTCGGAGGTCAAGGTCCACTTTGGATCGCGGAGTAAGTAAGTAAGTCTGTATAGGTTTATATCCATAATCTAGTGCACGTAAAGTAATTCCCTTCAGACCACTTTCCTGTACTATACAGTAGGAAAATTTCCTTAAAAGTGCTACAAAATGCTTGAATATTACTTGTTTTCTCCGAATCGAATATGTTACGTGTAGGTAGGTCTTTCTCATTGCCCATGACATAATGCCAATACATCACCGCCAAACAAAATGCATGCCCTATTTTCCCGAAGCCTATTTCAGTGATTTGAGCTTGGTTTCTTTCTATCCTTTAGTTTCTATCGTCTGTGGTAACTACATTGTTATTTATTACTAGCTTTCCGCCCGCGGCTACGCTCGCGTTATGTAAGATTTTCCCGCGGGAATAAGGCTTTTTCCCGTAAAAAGTATCTTATGTGTTAATGTAGTAGTTAAGGCGTGAAAGCGGAACAAACATCCAAACATCTAAACATCCTCATACTTATATTTAACATAGTGTGATTAGTGGGATTGATTTCTTTGCATGAAAAAACATGACGTGTGAAAGCAGGAAAATGGCAGACATTTTAACAAATAAATTTAATGATTCAGCTCAGCGGCGGTTCTTCCCTGCGGTAATGTACTGAAATAAGTCCCTGGTAAATTATATCGACGTAAAAGAGAAATGATGTAATAGTACCACGAAGTACTTATAGAAATGGTTTAAGCACGAGAAATCAAGATTCAATAGAAAATAATTATACTTTACGCTTGTTATATTGTTCTTCCCTGGTAATTCGATTTTATCCTGTTTTATCAATAACATTTTTAATTTCGTCGTTTAGAAAAATATTTTTTTTTAATTTATCGGTTCTTTGTTAGTACGTACATGTAAATATTGGTCATGTAGGGAAACAAGTTGCCTATTCCATCTTCTTATAAAAGCGTATGCGTGTTAGAACAGACAGAAGTCATTCATTGTACCTAATTTTATCCTCACCCTTCAAACTACTAGCTCCCGAAAAAAGTTATCCACCTCATCAGATACATAAATTTGATTACTATGCAGTGAAAGGACGTACTTAATAATACCATAGTATTACTTAGAAACATGTGACTTTAACAGGCTGAAATTATGATGATGTGACTAGTACTCCCTACCCTGAAAGAACTATGAAAAACAAGGCTTCAAAAAAATCCGAATTTGAGCTAAAAATTACCTAATAACATAAATTATTATTGTTACAGATAACGTTAACGAACGTTAACGAGTGTGTTAACGAAATATCTAATAATTATAAAGCGAAAAACCTCAAACCTCATATTTCATAAGATTCATAAATTAAAATACATAAATAAGCCGCCGCTATAATATACAGCATGAAATTTACATCGTTTTGTTCCCGCCGTGTAGTGATAGTACCCGTCAAACTGAACAACTTTTCACGAAAAAAAAAATTCCAGTGACAAAAAAAAGTTTAGTCTCTCTATACAAAATGGGTCGCTCGGGAGTCTCACTTTGTATGGAGAGACCAAAAATTTTTTTGTCGCAGGAATTTTCTTTTTCGTGAAAAGTTATTCTGTTTGACGGGTACTATCACTACACGGCGGGAACAAAACGATGTAAATTTCACGGTGTTATATGAAATAAAGTTGTTATTATTATTATTATTATTAAATAATAATGACGTTGACCAGCGTCTTCATTTAAATTTTCGCTTAGGAACAAAATATTTTCCTGTGGTATACAGCCTTGTATTTCTTCAAGCTTTAAGGACCCTAAAATTCATCAACATCGATAGAGCCGGCGCAATGTAACAGATAAACAATCTTTCATGAAAATGATAGCATACCTGGGCTAATTGATAACTGGCCGAAACGACGAACTTAAAAAAATGATACGCAAAAAAAAAATATTACATTATATTTTGGCATCTTTTTGAAAATAGAACGCCAAATTTGAATTTAATCGAACTGGTGGAATTTGTTTGATAGGACGTAGAACTTTCTCTGTCGTAAATTTTCTTAACAATGGAAAGAAACGAAATTCGTGCGGTGATAAAGTTTTACGTTTTAAAACAGAAAACAGCAACCCAGATTAAAACCAAGCTAGACAGTGTTTTAGGTAATTCTGCTCCTGCATTGAGTACAATTAACACCTGGGTAACTGATTTTAAACGTAGAAGACAGCTGCGAAGACGCCCACAGGTCTGGCCGTCCAAATGAAGTCACGAATCCGGACATGATCAAAAAAATTCACAAAATTGTATTGAATGATCGGCGCTTGAAGTTGCGAGAGATAGCAGAGATGGTGAGCATTTGATCTGAACGCGTTTTTAATATTTTGCACCAACATTTGGGAATGAAAAAGCTTTGCGCGCGATGGGTGCCGCGTTTGCTCACTGTTGACCAAAAGCAACGTCGAGTGGACGATTCATCGGAGTGTTTGGCGCTGTTTAACCGAGATCCTAACGAGTTTTCGCGGCGTTATGTAACAGTCGATGAAACCTGGATACATCATTATACTCCCGAGACAAAAGAACAATCTAAGCAGTGGACTGAGAGCGGAAGACCTGCGCCGAAGAAAGCAAAAACGGTTTTGTCGGCCGGCAAAGTGATGGCGACTGTTTTTTGGGATGCTCGAGGGATTATTTTAGTGGATTATCTGCAAAAAGGAAAAACAAGAAATGGAGAGTACTACGCAAGCTTGCTGCACAAATTAAGTGAAGAAATCCAGAAAAAACGACCACATTTGGCCAAGAAAAAAGTTTTGTTCCACCATGACAACGCACCTGCACACACGTCAATGGTTGCAGTCGCCAAACTCCATGAATTGCGGTTCGAATTGCTACCGCATCACCCTATTCCCCGGATCTGGCCCCGTGTGACTTCCACTTATTCCCAAACCTGAAGAAATGGTTAGGTGGCCAGAGATTTTCATCAAATGAAGAAGTCATTGTTGCCGTGGACGAGTATTTTGAGGGGTTGGAGAAAACATTTTATCAAACTGGTGTAACGGCATTGGAGAAGCGCTGGACTAAATGCATCGAGGTAGAAAGAAACTACGTTGAGAAA
Source organism: Carpatolechia fugitivella (assembly GCA_951230895.1). Classification (NCBI taxonomy): domain Eukaryota; kingdom Metazoa; phylum Arthropoda; class Insecta; order Lepidoptera; family Gelechiidae; genus Carpatolechia; species Carpatolechia fugitivella. The sequence continues at coordinate 9,816,124 of OX579660.1, forward strand.
TAAATTTATTTTAAATAGATTTTTAAAGTTTTTCTTTGTCGTTTCGGAAACTTATCAATCAGCCCTCGTACATATGTAGATGGATGTGGTTCACATTATTTGTTCAGCAAATACCTATCAATTTGTTAGGTGTGTGTGCATACCTTTACCTCTTTGGCTGTTGCTGGCCGTAAACATTTTTGGTATCTTTGGATTTATTTGAATTTGGAAGATAAGTTTGACTTGATAAAAAAGAGCTGATTCTAGGTTTGCCAGCGCGTGTGTAAAAATCTGGAAAAATAAATAAAATAAATAAAAGATCTATCGTTACATCTGATCGTTTCGTTTAAAAGTACCACCTCCTATACCTCTAACTCTTTGCCTCTTTGGCTGTTGCTGCCCGTAAACATTTTTGGTATCTTTGGATTTATTTGAATTTGGAAGATAAGTTTGACTTGATAAAAAAGAGCTGATTCTAGGTTTGCCAGCGCGTGTGTAAAAATCTGGAAAAATAAATAAAATAAATAAAAGATCTATCGTTACATCTGATCGTTTCGTTTAAAAGTACCACCTCCTATACCTCTACCTCTTTGCCTCTTTGGCTGTTGCTGCCCGTAAACATTTTTGGTATCTTTGGATTTATTTGAATTTGGAAGATAAGTTTGACTTGATAAAAAAGAGCTGATTCTAGGTTTGTCAGCGCGTGTGAAAAAATCTGGAAAAAGAAATAAAATAAATAAAAGATCTATCGTTACATCTGATCGTTTCGTTTAAAAGTACCACCTCCACCTTCGTTCCACAATTAGCAGTAATAATTGGAAGGCAGTAACTAACCGAAGTCGCATTGAAATGTTTGTGTTGTAGTTGTCATGAGGAATTCAACAATAACCAATTGAATTATATTCACGATCACCGATAATGAGAAGAATTCCTCAATCAAGTTCTCAAATCCAAAACACTATTCAAAACTAGTTAGTTACTAGAAATATTTGCTGGTAAATATTTTCCTTACAGACCATTGTCCTTGCAATCTTGAACTTTTGTAAATATTTTTCTTTAGATTGGGATAAGGGGCACATGGGCACATACATGTAGCTACAAGGGGGAGTCATAGAAATGGCAAGTCGGAAATCGTTTGTGGTTTTTTGTTGTGACAAGACCGCAGTCGATTGTCGGTCTTAATACAACCCACGCGATGAAGAAGAATTCCGCGGGAAAACATTCCAATCACGGAAATATTCGAAAAATGTCTGAACTTTTTTCCGTGTTGGAGATTTATCGTATTCATGCACTCAAACACAACGGGACCATGTAACCAAACGCCCCAAATTACAAAATGTTATTTTCTATTGTCCGGTTTAATATAATAGAATGTTTTCAAACAACAATTGGAGCTGCCACCTGTGACTGGGATAGTAGTTAGTACTCTGATAGTATTTATAAGCCGAAGGCAAAACTGATTCATCGTAACCTATAATTGTTATATTTGATTGACCTAAAACAGGATGCAGGTTGACTTGGTGCACATAACCGGAGTGACCTATCTGACTCTATTCTATTCTATTGTTTTCAATGTTGGGATCAAACGATCAAACTATCCACTGCCTATCTATCTGGGATCGATTTTCAAGTGGTTGATTCCGTATTTCATTGGTCCTGCCTGGCTATTAGCTACGGACGCTACGGATTAGTAGTCGTTTTGGCAGCTCAATAGTTTTGACACCAGAATTTGTGAGGCCGCTAATCAACCTTACAAACCACACGATATGATAATGATTATGGATATTGAAAACATTAAAACTATGTAGAATTTCAATAACCTGAACATTAGAAAGTACCACCTCAGAGCATGTCTAATAGTTATGTACTAATGGTTAGAGTGAGTTACTATCCAAACTTACATCCAACGCTTGGCCACTCAAGCATAACAAATGCTCAAGAAAATCCCAAACCAGCAAAAAATGGTCGAAATGGTAAATTACTGGTGAACTCGTACGGCGACCTTACAGGAAATTGTGAAAACATAACACATTTTTGATTATGTCTAGGTAAGTATTATAGTTGATGAAGATGCAACTTTGAATATTGCTTTCTTGATTGTGCAAAATATATCTTATATCTTTGTAATGCAAAATAGTAAGTCAAACAACCAATTTTAGGGCCAGTAGTACTGGCCCAGTGAGCATCTTCTTCTTGTTTTTACCGAGCAGAGGGTTAATGTGAGCTGAATCAGACGACAATAAAGTGACTGTGAGGCTCATTCTCACTGTACGCTCGAATTTTTAATTTAAGTTCGTCCGTCCTTTTCACCTTTAAAAGTAGGGATAAGAGAAGGCCAATCTAATATTAGAGCTGTCAAACATCGAATTTGAACCTTATGGTTTCGATTCGATTGCACAATTTTAGAGAGCATTTAAAACATGCGACTCAATCTGACAGCTACGCCCGCTACGCCCTTATTTTAGGTTATCATTCATTCAAAATAATATCATTCGTTCATCTGAATTCATCTCCTCTCTTTCATTGGTCATAAAAACGAAAAGGATAGCTGGATTTTAAAATTAGGATTAGAGCATGACTGTGTGCATCGGGGCCTGTATCTTAACATTCAAATTAAATTTACTAAAATAAATATAATTTTCTTCAGTGAAAAGCCCATTTCCTCTGCAGGATTATTTAACCATCATAAGTATAAATAAAATGCAAATATTTTTAGTTAGAATACGAATGTAAATAATAAATAAATTTTGTAAGTATAAGCCAATAAATTGTAAGACTATTATCAAAATTCCATAGATAAAACATATAGATAAATAATCTTTCCCAACATTTGATAATCACACATATCTACCGGGTTATTACCACGATTTATGTGTATTATTAATATTAACAACCGCGAAAACCTATAAGTGTTTATTTGATATTCATTAACGTCTGATATGAATCAATGACACAGTTTCTACTTTCCTTTCATAAATTTTACAATGTCTTTGAAAACACGCAATGTGAATTTATTTACATAGAAAGTCGTATTCGTCTGGTAGTAATTAAACTCGTTTTGACAAAGTTTCATGATGATTAGATGATGAGCCTGCTCAAGGGGCAAGCCACAACAAAGGTATAACTTTGTTATTCTTACTAATATTATAAACGCGAAAGTTTGTAAGTATGGATGCATGGATGGATGAATGGGTGTTTGTTACTCTTTCACGCAAAAATACTGAACGGATTGGGATCGAAGGAATAGAGATAGTTTGTACCCTGGATTGTCACATAGGATACGGGAAAAATCTTACACAACGCGAGCGTAGCCGCGGGCGGATCGCTAGTTAAGAATAAATTAGTTAAGAATAAATTAATAATTTTAATACAAACATTTTAGCAGTGACTTTCGATGTAGATGATTGTAGGTTGAATGAAAATGGAACACCGCGGCGTCCTTCATGTGCTATCAGATACATAAATGCCAGTCAATGATACACAGGACAGGACCCGCTATCAGTCGATTCCACGAACGTATGCCTTTGTATGACTCAAAGTAATGGGCTCAAAGCATTTCCCTTTGACTGCCATCAAATCAAACACAAACCTACATAGATCAAATCTGCGAAATATAAGTGTCGATTGAGTAGATATTCGTTTATTCAGTCTGATTTTGTATTTATAGGTGAATGATACAAGGAAAATGTGTAAGTATACGTAGGTACTGCGATTCTACATTTTTAGGGTTCCATAGTCAAAAAGGAACCCTTATAGTTTCGCCATGTCCGTCTGTCCGTCCGTGGCTTAGTTCAGAGACTCTTAGTACTAGAAGGCTGTAATTTGGAATGGATATAAATATTAATCATGCCGACCAAGCTAAAGAATAAATAAAAAAAAAAATATTTTTTTATTCGCAACTACCTTATAGTGTGAGGTATCGTTAGATAGTTTTTTTATTTAATAATGGAGGTTTCCTAAAATCGTTTTAAAGTGCTTATTTTTGTTAGTCAGGTTCCCCCCCAGCAGCGAAACCATTGTATTGGGTAGTAGTGTATATGATGAATTTAAAATGAAAAATATCAACATCAAGGAGGCTTTACAGGTTATCGAACAATAGACCAACTTATAAAATGTACTTGTACAAGTAAGAAACCTGGTATTGTGTCATATTTGTATCATAGAAAAATATTTTTTATGAATGTTAACTGTTTTAAGAAGGTAGTAAAGTAGTATTGGACAACTACGGAACCCTACACTTTGCGTGGCCTGGCACGTGCTTGGCTGGTTATTATTATTAATATCTTGGAACATCATAACAGTTTCCTTGTTTGGATGGTAAGGTTACTTGGACGAAGCTGATGCTTGGCCACAATGATAGATAAGGAACATTATATTGTTACCGATATTTTAGATAGATATTTACAGTACAGTAGATAGATAGTAGTACTTAGTTACTTAGGGCGACACCAGAGACAAAGCTTATTTAAATCTTAGCATGTTCTTTAAAGCTAAGCATGTTCCAAAAAATATCGAACTGAACAATAAAGTTCCAAAAACAGATTACATTTAAAATCAAAATTACATTTGTATATAAGTTTCTCTTCGGCGGCGACTTGGGCTCGGCTAAGAACAAAAAGCTCGCCATTTGACATTTCTAAGAACAATCTCAGCTTTGTCTCCGCTATAAAACATAATAATTAAACTGTGTAGTAATATTTTACTTCGTGTTTCCATGACATCGCCAACACAGATACCAACCAAGCAACCATCGCCAACCAAGAGGAAAGCTACATGATACAAGCTTTAGTACGTGTGTTAGCACTTCTGAAGGGGTAATTATTTACATACCGATTGAAATCGTGAGTTCAACAGAAAACATTTAATCTTATTATCGGATCTCAACTTGTGATAAAATCCGGGGCTTATCTGAATTTCCCGGAGGTTGATGTTAATAAGCTGCGGTGTAAAGTTTACATTTACCATATACCGGCTACGTATGCGTAATGTAATGAGAGATATTAACTGAGCATTTTATGTATTGAGTGGATCCGGCAACGAAGCTTTCTTAAGGGCCCCGGAGACGGTCAAACGGTTTGATTCAACGGTTTGATTTAAAGTTTGGTTTGGTTTGGTGGTTTGGTATGGTTGGACTCAAACCATTTTGATCGTTTACAAAGGTGGTTTGAACGGTTTGTCAAACATTTACGTGTTTGAAGCATGTTTGATACAATTTCATATTTTTGTTGTGTTTGACGCGTCAGAAGTGTAATTACGACAGCGTACAAAATCAGACTGCGCAGAGCCGTTTGACAAACCGTTCAAACCGACCTCAAACGGTTTGATCAAACACGTAAGGTTTGAGTCAAACCGTTTTACCGTCTCCGGGGCCCTTAACCGATAAAACTGATTCATAATCAAAATAAACACTTGCCTGTTATTTGCCTAGCTAAATCTTGGTGTCTGCTATTCTAACTGGTTGTGTTAGAATTACCGTTCCGAATGCTAAATACGATTATTTATTCTATGAAAATAGTTTGGGTAAGATATCTGAAAGGAAAAATGAGACTGACAGATCAACGCAGTTTCAGCTAACTACTAGCTACTAGCATGTAATTCAGACTGTATGCTGTTCTTTCAATGAAAGCAAGCACTAGGAAGGGATTGTTGAAAATTTTCTTCCTAAGAGGGAAAAAAGAGAAATAGAAGTTTGTATGGAACTCTTTAATTTTTAACGAAAAGCACCCGGAGGACGAATTATCACAAAAATATAATATATATTTGGCTGCTCATTTGCGCATTATCTTCCCTAGGAAGTCTCACTCAAAGGAGTTATGATAAAATGGGCTACGATGTCTTTGTAAATCTTTCTTTCTTTGTAACTTTAGATACTTGAGTGCTCTTCACTTGCGCAAGATTTGGAACGTTACCTGTGCTTATGCCCCTATTAGTGCACAAATAAGTCATTTTTAACAACATACTGGAAATATCTTTGTTGGTTTATGTTCTAAATGTGGCTCTGCTCAGCACTTTACAATAGAAAATAAACTACAGAGGCCTGATAAAAAAAAATGTTATAACAGCCTTGAGAAAAGGGCCGCAGTATTCAGGATTGACTCAAGTTATAGGATTTACCGCGCATTAGCGGATTGACCGTGCCCGTGCGATACTAGAGACGAACTTCTAAAATAATAAAAAAAAGTAAGTTACGAGTATGTTATGATGATTAGTTTCTACTACTGAACTCTAAAAACGCTTACTACAAAAACTGTTTTGAGGTTTGACGTCTGACTCGTACTTGATCTTTCTTTTTGACTGAGTTATATTCCTTGGTGCAATTTTGACTTAATTCTCAAACAATTTTATGAATAGAAAGTTCGTTAAGGAGCACAAAAGTGCACCTATTTATGGTATTTATTTAGGTATAAGTTGAAAAAACTGCAACTGTGCAAAGCGTGGCAGCAACTCGACCTCTGACAGGCATATTATTAGACAAAACGCGGGATGTTCATCTCAGGACGACGACGCGACGTCTCCCTTGCACCAAAATACTCCGCGAGTAAAGAGCTGTTGTCACTTTAAATAAATAAGTTTAGTCGAGTTTCAAGTTTATTTCCGTTCCCCTACAACATAATTATATACTCTTCTACAACGCTCTATAAATTTTTCGATCTACCACCGCGAACGAATAGTTTCCTTATCGGAGAGTGTTGTAAATTAGATGGTATAAAGCACGTCGACCTTTCACAGAGCTTGGTGGCATAAATGGTAATGCGCCTGTTTCTGGTCCGGATAGGCCAAGGAGACGCAGGTTCGAGTTTCAAATTTTTAATTTTCTGCTTTATAATGATTAGATATTTCTAAATTACTATAATATGGTAATTATATATAATCTAAATTAACCATGCAAAATGGCAGCCGTAGAATCCGTAAAGACTGGCAACACTCGGATATTATACAGGTTGTCAATAATTAGATAAAAAACAGGGTGTTTGATATCTACTGAATTGCTCTTAAGCATCTTAAACAAAGTCTAATTTTTGAAGTATAATAAATAATGAATAAATAGGCAACAGTTTCGTAACTAAGCACTACTGAAGGTGCGTTTTTAAGAAGCTACCTGTTTCGTATCTTGTTTCGTAGCGTACACTCTCCTCACGTGTAGGTATTTCGGTAGATTTGTGGATCGAACCTGCATTAAGTACCAGTGAATGATCTCTTTGATCCCGAGAATCTTGGGGAGCCCCGAGCTATTGTGTTGTTAGGATAAATAAAGATAAGGCCGGCTTCAAGGTTTATGTGGCCATCTTCCTGCTCGCTCAGAATATAGGTAGTTTAATATAGAGCATGGATTACAAACACTAAAAATTAAGTTCAATGAACATCCTGACTTGTTCAATTCGTAAGGTTTTTTTTTTATTATGCTATATTGTTATGTATTACTAGCTAAAAGGCTCATAAACCCTGGCTCATGGAGTCCCCACCGAGGGGCTCGAGTCCCCTCTGAATCAGGGCGGCCGAGTATCTAGTTTATTATTTATCGGTTGTTATAATTGGTTTTAATAAATGATTTGCCAAAAGCTACTAACTTGAATTATGTAAATAACAATTTTTCTATAGATAATAGCCGTGACCAACGATTTGGCGTGCTTAACGAAGCACGGGATCATTTTACTTTTCAAATTATTAGGAGATTCACACTTCAACCTGTTGTCACATTAATACTAAGACACATTCTCACAAAGCGTTTTTCAGAAGGGTCTCTGATAAGTATATACACAATATATACGACGCGAGTTTAATTAAGCATATTATATTACGCACACTGGCTTAATTATAAACATCGTCTATAGGCATATAATAAATTAAGAGTGCCTTTTTTAAAAATTAATCCTCTCCATTTTCACTAGCACCAGACCTATCGTACTCCGCGCCAGAGCGCGTTATTATCTGTGCTAGCACTAGAACAAATGGAGCCAATTTTCATAATTTTCGCCTTAGTAGGTAATGAAGTCATTATTAACAAATACTGAGCTAATTCAGCGCGAGAACATCAATTAGCAATATGTAATTGCAGCCATATGTCGGAGCGGGCGTCGAAACTCTCAAACTCACATTATTTGGATTCCGCGCGCAGACCAAGTTTGTGGAATGGTACATTCAGGTTTGCTCCGGCTTCGTGGTACGCACACTGCGAACGAAAACGAACTTAGCCCGTTTTACGACAAATTCAAATTTATTTCAAAATTGGAACCTTCGGACTCTTTAAAGTCAATGTTGACTGCTGAATATCGTATAACAAACAAGGAGTGTATATTTTAAACGGGTATGGTGTGATGTATATTTTAGGATCAGTTGGATCAAATAAATTACAATAATAACTTTATTGTTGATTATGCGGACTTTTTCTGTAGTGCACATTGTGTAGTGAACTCACTCAAAAAGATGTATAGTCAATTATTTTTTTCTTCAATACGATTCATGTTGTTCGGTACTACGTACCTACTGATAATCTGTTAGTACAGTGAATTATTTATTTCACCACATTTTTATGGACACAAAGTATCTAAATTCGCATAAAGTTCTCAAGTAAAATAAGAAACATCATGCTATTATTACCTAGAGGGAACGTAGTATATATTTTTAACTCAAAGGAAAACCAACTGCACGCTAAGTCAGCTGACTTAATTAATTATTATATCGTGCTTGCTTCTGATAGTCTTGTTTACTTAACAACTATAGTTTATTTTTTTCTTTTTGGTTATAAATTCACGCTGGCAATGTCGGTAATCTCACTTGGAATCGCTTGCAGAATCAGTCATAGGCCTAACTTTCAAAACGAATTTACTTTGCTGCCTCATACAGATATATTCTATACCATAACTTCGACTACTAATTTGCATGGTTAGCTCCATGTTCATGAACATGTTGAAAGCACGAGATTGGCAACGAGTGGGCGAGTCTCAATGAAGCGTTTCCTCAAATCTTTTTGCTCAAACGTGCGTTACTCACCTCTGAGCAACTTTATATACTTACGTAATAGTCGTCGTCACGTCGTCGTCGTAGCGAAGATAATACGGATACTATAAACGTTCGTGTGCCAGATTATAAATATTGAAAATAATGTAATTGACGCTACTCTACGCAAACGTGGACTATTTGCAATGTTACAAAATTGTGCTACAACCGCGAAAAAATTACTATCAGGTGGTACCGAAATCATTATTTTTGATTTATATTTTTTTAGCTTTTAGCGTCAAAACAGAAAAAATACAAGCATCTGGGTAAAATATAACGTTTTTTTGTGTTTGTTTCGAGTATCACATCGCATCAACAGCTCATGGAGTCCCCACCGAGGGGCTCGAGTCCCCTCTGAATCAGGGCGGCCGAGTATCTTGTTTATTATTTATCGGTTGTTATAATTGATTTTAATAAATGTATGCATTTTCCAATTGCGGCCGGCAATTGATTAGCAACATTTGACAACTTTTCATTGTTTTTAGTAAACGCCAAGTTTATTATAAGTAAAATGGATTTCTGAGCCGTAATATTAGGTTTAAGTTACATTCGTTACACTTCTCTATATTTTGATGTGCTTTTTAAAAATTGTTTATTTAACTTCTTCCATACACGTGCAGAAAAATAAGATTATGAAGATTTGTTTAAAATTGATTTTCGAACTCGCCACTGAATTTCGAAGTAACACATAAAATAGGTTTATGTATTCAATTCACGCATTTGCTACTAATCTAAATTTAATTTCTTGCTTACGAATTATTTTGTATTTAATTCCTAGTTACACTATAACCCTAAACCCTAACCCTAACCCTTAACCCTATAACCCTACTTTTACTTTTTCTTCAGAAATATTGAGGCCCTAATATTCAAAGCCTCTCTGTGTAGGAGGTATATGAACTGATAACAGTATTTCGAACACAAAGACAAAATGCCTTTTTTTAATGTTTTAAGATTTTCGTGGTTGTTCACTACACTAACATTCTCACAATTCGCGGGTTTGTTACCACGGTAACAAACCCGCGAATTGTGAGAATGTTAGTGCCTTTTTTTAAACCACACATGAATATTCCTGTAAAATAGGGCTCGTATTACTTTGCCCTAAGGATAGACACTTGTTTGCATCTCTCAGATTAGTTACAACATAGTTTGCTGCTCTTACGTTACTCTAAATAACACACTAATTTTATCTCTTCTCTGCAACAACGCAATGTTTACTTCAAGATTTCAACGTTCAAATACCCACAATTCGTATTTTGAAATCCGGCTAAATTCGGAGGCGCTGCTGGATAAATCTTTTGTCCAGACCCGTGGAGAGGAAAATTTGCTCGCGTCCTAAATTTTTCCCTTCTTGTTTGAAATCGACAAAGCAAATATTTCGCTCCTGCTTCTTGCGCCATTATCCATTGGAAATCCAGAAATTGAATGCAAAATGATTGATTTAACGAGCAAATCATGTCGAAGCAGTTTTTCGAAAGAAGCGGCGGAAATATTTCCGATTTAAATGGAACCCAAAATTAGCAACTCTTAATTTTATTTCTGGTTTTGTCTTGATATCTGATCTGGCTTATTATTTGAACGATTCTCATCATTGTTGGAAGATCCTTATGTGTTGAAGAATCTTGAGTCTTGGTCCACATGTAATGTACGTTAATACTAAAACTTTAGTCCGATACTTCTTGCGCACACACGCTCTTAATGCAGCAAAATATTCGTTATAATAAATAGAAGAAGGATTCCGAGAACATTAAAAGATGATCCTGTCAACGTTAATAACTTGTTGCCATAAACAACCATAGAACAAATAAATGATCTGCCTAGTCTGGTCTGGAGCCTGATGCCCGTTTAAGAGATATCCCTACATTTTCATTTTATTTTGAACTTTGACTTCTCCAAAAGACCAAACCATACCCATCATGGTACCAGAAAGGGTTTTTCCTCATTTTTAAGTAGAGGAAAAATTAAATACTAAGAAGTACATAAAATATAATCAGAAAATTCAATTTCGTAAAAGACGACCTTTACTTCAATGACCTCATTAACTTCTAATAAATAATTATTGTTTTCTCCAAAATGAAAATATTCTTCGACTTATGCCATTGAATTTATTTTCCAGGAACCCCACCCCAGCTTTACTTTCCAAGTGGTGTTTTAATTAGGTCAATGTTATTTAGTTTCTGTTTAAATTAACCTAGACATAGCTTACTCCAAGACAATGAGCAGAAGTACCCATTGATTGTTGCTTAGAACAATTAAACATTATCAGTCTATCCACCATTGATTGGATTTATTGGGAACAAAGCAAGGTGAGGTGACTAGTTTATAACAATGCCGCTGTTTACTTTTGGTGCTTTTGGATCAAATCCTGCTCCGCCTTCTACATTTCCCGAGTGAACTGTGTCAATATCAAGAGTTTATTTAAAAAAAATGTTAGATTATACTCGTTTTGAAGATAGCTAACCATTGTTACGGGAGCAGTTTGGAATATGAATTCGTTGTGGAATAGCATACAAACGATCATCCATTCTTACTAAAAATGACTCCAATGTCCTACCAAAATCTAGCGAATGTCCAAAAGGTACACTCAGTATTGCTAGTACCTAACCTGATGAATGCCGGAGTCAATAGAAGTCGAGAACTAAGTCACAAAAGGCAGACCTCAATGCATCTAACAATAGTAGCCACTCCGACCACTCTATCAAATCAAATAATGTCTTCGAGACGCCCGAGTGCCTCTGATAAATGCCTCAATGAAATTTATCTACGTAAATGGAAGATCTGTGTTTAGGTGAGCCATCCTGATGAAATTATACTTAATGTGCTGAAATACAAACAACGCCTTGGGGCGATGATATTATTAGCGTAGACAAAACGGTGTAAAGGGAGATTTGAAGCGATATTTGTAAGAAATTGGTTGTTTGAATGCTGTATAGATGCTACTGCAAATGCTTCGCTAATACTAAAGCAGCTGGCGGACAATTTTCATCTGCATCTTAACGCATCTTAACTTTATAGTTATTTTAGTAGTTACGCTTACGTAACAATTCAGTCGGACTACTCCTTGGATATTCGGTGGTCACCAATATATGTCACTATTCCTTTTCATATTAACCCTTTGTTTTATAATATTTAGTCGTAGTAGATTAAACAGTCGTAACAAATGCAGACAAATGTTAAATCGCTGCCTGTTACGCGGGCACGCTTAATAATAAGACAGACAGATCGGTTACCGCAGACCAATTGGTTTTAATTGAAGGACGCGAGTCAGCGATTTCATAAGAGCACGCATGGCTGGCGATGAAACTATTCGATGCATCCGATACCGATATATTGATGATGTTTTAGTTGTTTCTGTATTGGAATTATTTGTTTCTACCTATATATTTTGTGCAAGTTTTCTTTCAAATAAGTTTAATGTTATCCCAGTGTCCATTCTCACTCAATGAAGATTACTTGTAGATTATCTGTTTATTTAAATTTTTCGTCGAATATTATATTCATAGATTTTACTTTCGTTCTTTTTGCACTTAGCTATTTGCTGATTGTTATTTAGTTGTTTAATAAAGTAGCGGTATCGACTAAGGCCTAAAACGTGAGCTCGATCCCGCCACACCACGCCACGCATGTGTCTTTCTTTATTTTTTATAAATCAAACATATTTAATATCTTTTGTTTTTATTGTTTTTCCTTATATTGGTAGAATTGCTCACACGTAATCCTTAGTTGAAATGCGAAGAGATTTATGTGCTGACTGGCGTTCATCAATCGCCATTGTATCTGGCCTATCTTTGACCTACTTCCGCCCGTATGTCATTTTTTCCTCGAGACTGCCCCGTGGATGCCGAGGATTTCGGGATTAGCATGGAGGGAGGGATTTCGTCCCCTAAAACAAATTGGGTGGAAGAACCAGCGGTAATCCTAGTGAGCTGCATGAGTCTACAGATTACTCTAATTAGTTAACTTAAAGCACTGAACTAACCAGTGTTACGATTACTTCACTGATTTGATCACTTTATAAATAGCTTTTTAAACTGTTTAGATGAAGAGCGTTAACAACTTTACCAACAAAACTAATTAAGTAAACTTAGTACTTAGATTGTTAGTTATTTTATCTGAACTTTCGATTAAGATTTTTAACTCATTTAAAAACTTGAATCAACTATATTCAATTTACGTATTAAAACTGTTTATAACATTGCGATTGCAGAGTTTTTGAAAATAGTTGTAAAAATACCAGTAGTCACAATCAATCATGCATACAAAAAAGTAATAGATAGCTGGCAACCCTAAGTCATGGCATGGTTAATAAGATCTACGCTAGACATAAAGACGTTATTTTGCAGTATGTGTCCCTGTGCTCTCATAAGAAAATAGCGCACATAAGCTTTGTGAAATAAACGTGTACCAACAAACTGTGCAAACCTATGTTTCACCTATGTTTTTTACTTCTATTTGCACTTTGTCGCTTTCTTATGAAATACCTTAAAGAAGTTTATTTGACAATTTTCGATCGAAAGTATCCATACCAGCAAATCCAATATCTTTTGAAATCAACGTATGGGTGGAGTATTACCAAAATTTTCAACTCTTCTGTAGATTAATTGATTTACAACAGTTAAGTCCCGAATGTTGTCAGTAAAATAATAATTGTATTGATATTGTCCAAATTAGAACAGTACTCTCCTCCTTATTTCTATTCCTCGTGATACCTTCCGTAGCCAGAGGAGTAGAAGTGGACGTTTTCTGGCTTTTATGATGATAATGTAATGATACCTTACCTCTCCAAGATTGACGAAGCCATGTTCCGCTGCGACTGCATCGGCGGCCTCCTTGCCGTCAGGAATGTGCACGGCCCACGTCGGCGTGTAGTGCGCCCGCGCATCCAGCACGCACAGCAGCAGCCACACCACGCCCCAACCGACCGCCATCTCACTCACACTCACCGGCTAGTACTCGTCAGCATGGCACACACAAATACTGTTTATTAACTATTTACTGCTGATAAAGTGGATGGTGCTTGTTTATCATGGACTTATCTTGATTACTTGTCAATCACGGGAGAACCTGCAAATGACCCCTGATAAGTTGCCAGCGTCAAATTGAGCTCACGACGAGGCGCTCGGGTGATTCGGGTACGCTCGGAAAGGAAACACCGATAAGATTCGGAGCACGTTTAGACTTGCTCGAGATTGTATTTTTGGTAACTTATGATAAGTTAAACACGCAACTTGAACTCAGTTTTAATGATGTTTGTTTCGCTTGGAAACTAAATTGTCAGTTGATTTAAAACGTACCTATCTGTCAAAATATTCCTAACGAGTCTTAAAAAAATATTAATGGTTAATTTTGGAAAATTCCCATAATTCATCCCTAAAAAAATCTGACTGATCATAAATTATTTTTATATTTGCAATAATGAATGCTTAAAAGTGTACGTTACAATATTTGTTGTAGAAAACACTTTTAAAATTGATGCTGAGATGCAGCAAAGAACGTGTACGATGGGATAAAAGCTTTTGGGCGGCGTTGTTGGCAACACGTCCACGCCAAAGTAGGTCAAGTACGCGTCGAGGACAGCGATCAAGATTCAGCCAGCAGTGTTCTCCAACTCTTTATTAGCATATCAGCAAGCCATCATAAATCATAAAATTCCATCGATACCCGTCAACCCATTTTTCGTAAAAGGAAAATATCTGCGCTTGGTCTTTTCTCTGATAAATGCAAATCACTTTCCGCGCTGCACGAATGAACTTCCTTCCTATTTGTTTCGTCGAGTATTCAATAATTCATAACGTTTTGAAGCCATCACTTTATTGCTGTAACGTTTCTTTTTTGTTCTTCTCTTCCTTTATCAGGAAAAGTGGAATTAAATTCGTAGTAAAATGTTTATGATGATAAAAGCTGCAAAGAATGAAGGCTCTTTCTAAATTCACGTCAACGATTTTGAAAGGAGCTAGTTAATTTGCCTGAAGAAGGAAGTGGCCTCGATCACGCGAGCAGCCTGTTCTACAACTCGATCGTGAGTTCGCGTGAGTTTTGATATATATTATTTCCCTGAGCGAGAGAGACCCACCCTCAAGGAGCATTATATGATTATTACAGAAATCACTCTCTTTGTTTGTTTTTCTCCTTCTCTTAATTTGAGATGAGGATAAATTTGTTGTTTTAATTTCTGTTACGTGTTTAATCTATGTTTCTGGGCAATAATTTCTGAAGCAATCGAACTACGGTCACGTCATGAGAGTAGTTGAGAAAAAAATCGTGTCAGTTTGATGCAAGTAGAATACTTAAAGTAACTGCGTTATTGTGACCTTCTTGGTGGCATGGAAATACATAGCATGCAATTTTTTTAATGACACTTTCTTTTCTAGCGCCATTCGTTCCGGTGCAAGCAGGTAAATGCTTATGCTTCGGTTTAGGCACATTCTTTTGTGTTTCTGAACGTTAACTTATCTTGTTGTTTTGATAAATTGTCTTTGAAACGTTTTTCGATAATTTAAAAAATGAGCTAACCAATTTCTTCAGGTATTGAGTAACCCAGATAACCCTTGTTTCAGGTCAAGTTTATTCGTTCGTTGGTCTTAACGTTGTTGACTTTTATCTCAAGTTCTTTGCTAACAGAACAATTTGCTAAAGCTAAAATGACGTCAGGGTCTCGGGGAATCTCTTTGGTCGGTGTTGATTAGTTAAATGTCAACAGATTGTTATGTTTAGAATTGAATGGCGCTCTTTGTTTACAAATCGGCGAGTGTCTCACAGCATCAACTAAAATAGCCAAGGGACTGTATTAGCACTTACCATTTTAATCAATTATGGAATGCCCACAACGGAAAGTTGGTGAACGAGCAAAAAGTTAATTTAAACTGGAAATACCGTCTCAAATAACCATACCAAATTATATTTTTGTCGGATTTATAATGTTAAACAATAAATCGAACAAAGATTTTATAAACAAGATAGTATTGGTGTCCCCAAATAATGTAGGCCAAGCATTCAGTCAGGTGCAATTACATACCTGCGTAGTTAAGCAGACGATGCTATATTACAGTTAGTCCACAAACAATTATTTATTTCTCAAATGGTTACGGTTTCTCGCATACCAATCCAACAATTAATTTGCATAGTTTTTTAGTTGAAAATAGATTGGGTCTAAGGACAATTTTATAATTTGAAGACCACGTTTATCTTATCTGTGTTTCCTTCGAGCTATGTAAACAGTGGTGAATCGGAGGCATTTCGCGTGCAACCCACGTCGTGAAACGGATGTTTCATCGACGGAATCCGATGGGAAGGACCAAGATTCCGTCGCACTTAGACAATAGTAGGTAGCCGGTGAGAGTCGGCGCCGCTGCGACGAGCGTTCACCTCTCGCATCCCGTCTCACGGTTTGTCAATTCCCGCTTTCCTCGATCCTCACTTACAGATAGACAGCAACATCCACAATGCAACAGACTTTCTGTTACTGTTCACAGCACTAATGTCATTATCGAGCACGACACGAGTATCGAGTGGCGCGTGAGTATCGCGACGGAGCAACAAGAGACACACCCGTCACGACCGCGCACGTGATGCTGACTGGCTGGCCGCCCGCGCTCTGCTCTCGGTCGCCGCACACCATTGGAGCACAGTCGACGACTGGGTTGCCAGTCGCAGCAAATTTCTGCGAATTCGTTAATAATATTTTATTATCGTGGAACCCTTGGCTGGTTGTAATTTATGTCTTCTAATGCTGAGAACGGAGTAAGTATAGAAGCAGAATACCTAATCTCAACTCAAAATCATATTAAAAGATAAACGTTTAAAAATCAACTTAATCTCTTTTGTCTATCCTCAAGTAAAAAAAATCACATCACACTAATATTATAAATGTGAAAATATATTTGGATGTTTGGATTTTTGGATGTTTAGATGTTTGGACGTCTGGATGTTTATTCCGTCTTTACGCTTAAAGTACTTAACAGATTTGGATGAAATTGGGAATGGAGATAGTTTGTAACCTGGATTAACACATAGGATACTTTTTACGGGAAAAGTAGTATTCCCACAGGAAAATCTTACATAACGCAAGCGTAGCCGTGGGCGGATCGCTAGTAAACAATAAAAAAATATTGTTATGCTTTACTTACCTTTAGAAGATAAACACGTGGTGTAGGTACGTTTGTATTTTTACGGAGTTTTCCTCTGTGAGGAGGAAATGCCACGAGAATGATAATAAATTATTGTTATTATTTAACTTTAAGGTTGGTATTGAGCTGGAAAATTGAATAGGTTAGTGTCATCAACCGATCATATAATAATATTATGTCCCCACCGACTAGCCACGCTGGTCCAGTGCGGGTTGGTCGAATTCACACACAGCTCTTACCATTAGTACGGAAAGCCTTTAAAATCAAGGGTCATGGTAAGTACTGTACAGTCGGTGTAAAAAGGAGTTTTATTTTTATTTTTACACGAAATTTCATACACTTGTACGTACAGTGTAGGTACCAATCTGCACAGATATACGAAACATGACAAAGCATACATAATTGATATAACAACGGTGGAACACTTACATGAACTCTATTCTTAGTCTGGGAAGCAGGGTTGCTAAATTTGCTCATAATAAAAATAATTATAAGAGTTTTTTGTAAAAATATCTTTTGTGTAAAATGAAAACAATATTTTTTTATTATTATAATTACCTGAGAAAACATCGGTTTCAAGCGGCCTGCCTATCTCATTTGCAGAATTACTATTATAAAAAGCACACTTAATTATTATTATCTTTTTTGCTTCATTAACAGCTTATTACGTCCCCACCGAGGGGCTCGAGCCTACCCTGGATTAGGGCGATTAGGCCTTAGTCGACCACGCTGGCCCAGTGCGGGTTGGTCGACACTACGTGCTTCAATTCTAAAATAAAACGTTTTGATATTTATTTATTTTGATAGCACGAAGGCGAGTAACGTGGTGGTCTCATTTCTATTCTCTTCATCTATTTATGAAAGTAAAGGAACGTTAGTATTCCTGTGGTGTTTCCCTCCGTAAACAACACCCGAGATTCGGTTTCCCGGTTCTCGTCAGCGAGGGATCTTATTGGTCGTCGCGGACGTAGAATTACAAGAAACACGTACAGTTACGACAAAAAAATATTGTTAAACTAGTCTTGTTTTAAGATATAACTCAAGGCTGGTCATAAGGAAATGTTCAAAAGTGTTTTCGGTCACCCAAATTCAGGGTAGGATCGAGCCCCTCGATGGGGACGTATATGAGCTATTGATGATGATGAATACTTAATTATTAATACTAGTTAAGAAGTCACTTTTTTATGTGCAATAATATGTAGATAACCACACAGCACATTTTTTTAATTAATTTAAAAAGTTTTCTTAACGAAGTTAATCTGAAAAATGGGGCAATAAGCAGCATCTTTTTTATTATTAATCTACTATAATATTAAGTAAACGACGAAGTGTTTTCGGAGACATTTATCAGCCTAGTATTCCCTGTGGTAATAAATGGAACTGAAGAACTTGAATATTTATAAATATTGAGTTGAACAAAACTATAGGGAATATGCACATTATTTTTAATTCAGTAATCGAAATATTTCAAGTTACTGAAAACACATAAAAAATATTTTTCAAATATCTTGCTCAGAAGCAAAGTTATAAGACTTCAAAGTTGATGGTTAGACAGAGACAGTAATGTGACGTTCACCTTGCTCGAAAATTGAACTGACACGACGCGACGGCAGTACACAGTACGGTATTGCGATTTACCGAACAAGTGTGATTTTCATTACATTTTTTTTCCTACATCTTCTAACAGAAATATTTCCAGTCAGGAACATTTGAATTTCAAAAAATAAATTGAATCGATTCTAACAAAGAAAACAGCATTTATATTTTTTTTTTTCAGTACACCTTGCTCGAAAATTGAACTTACGAAAGCAGTAAACTGTGCGGTAAATACGTTTTACCGCACTGTGCGATTTTATTACATTTTTTTTTATTCCTGCGGTCTTCAAAATTATTATTCAGCCAGGATCATTTTGACAATAAAAAATATTTAAATCGATTCACACAAAGAGAAAAGTATTTTATAATTTTTTATTTCATCAATTTTACCTGTTAGTATCATAGCTTTTGTAGGGTACTATGTACCTCTCTTAACCATTTCAATTTAATTATTTACTATCAGTTTTCTCACAAGTGTATTGAAAAACGTCGTACAACACACGGATCTTAGGTTTTATAACAAACTCGTGACATTATAAACCCTCGCCTGCGGCTCGAGCTTACAAAAGTCACCTCGTTTGTAATATGCCACCTACGATCGAGTCTATCGTACAAGGGCTGCTATTTATGTATCCGGAACTGGCCACTTACATAAACAATATTTAAAAAGAAATTATAACATTTAAAAATAAAACTCTTTGGCTGTAAAATTAAAGTTTATTTCATTCATCTGTCAATTGTTTTTACATTGTGGCGCCATTTTTAAAATTCATTGTCTATCATCACCATGGATTTGACTCGTGAAAATTTTCGTGCTATGATTTATTACCACTTTCGGCGTGGATTAACTCAAAAACAGTGCATGGATCAACTTTTGTCGACTTTTGGGGAGGAAGCCCCATCGAAAACCACTGTGTATCACTGGTTCAGTGAGTTTAATCGTGGTCGTCGTATGCTTGCGGACGATTTTAAAGAAGGTCGCCCTAAATCGGCTGTTGTACCACAAAATATTAATGCTGTGCGCGAACTAATAATGCAAGACCGTCATGTTACATATCGCGAGATAGAGGCATTTTGGGCATTAGTATGACGAGTATTTATAAAATATTACACGAATATTTGGCTGTAAAAAAAAATTGTTCTCGTTGGATCCCGCACAACTTAACAGTTGAACAAAAACAGGCTCGTGTTGATTGGTGCAAAAAAATGCTAGAAAAATACAAATGTGGTACATCAAAAGCTGTTTACAATATCTACACAGGAGACGAATCTTGGATATATGCGTATGATCCCGAAACTAAACAGCAGTCAACGGTTTGGGTGTTCCAAAATGGGCCAAACCCAACTAAAGTTGTTCGTGCAAAAAGCACTTTGAAGCAAACGGTTGCCTGCTTTTTTGGTATTAGTGGACATGTGGCTACAGTACCACTAGAGAATCGTAAAACGGTTAATTCTGAATGGTACACCACCATTTGCTTGCCAGAAGTCTTTGGAGAAATACGCAAGAACAATCGACAACGAAGAATAATCCTTCACCACGATAACGCCAGCTGTCACACCTCGGCCGCAACAACGGAGTAGTTGAATAGTCAAATGATCGAATTGACGGGTCATCCGCCGACTTGGCACCCAACGACTTTTATTTATTCCCAAGCGTGAAGAACAAATTACGTGGACACCGATTTTCGACCCGGGAAGAATCCGTTGATGCTTTCAAAATGCGCCCACTATATTACCACTCTGGTATAAATAGTGATTAGGTCCGTCAAAAAAAAAAAAAGCACGTTTTGGAGATACCCGATACAGAATGGAAAAAATGCTATGAAAGTGAAAGTTGGTTTCAACGTATGAAAAAATGCATCGATCATCACGGGGAATATTTTGAAAAGCAATAAAAGTATATTTGGTTATAGATGTTTGTTATTTTTTGTTATTCCGGATACATAAATCGTAATGTATAATAATATTTCAACAAATTATGTATGAAAAATATTATCAGCCAGTATAATTTTATCAGAGGAGATATTTCGGAAACTAGTGGATCCATGGCAGAACAAGGGAATCTTCATCGGCGAGAAGAGACTCACTAACCTCCGCTTTGCTGACGACATAATTTTAAAAATAAAAAAGAATTATCTCGATTTTAACGGAGAATCGATTAATAGTAATCGATGAATGTCGTAGAGGCTGAATGTTCGCGAGTG
The DNA here is from genome assembly GCA_951230895.1 of Carpatolechia fugitivella. Classification (NCBI taxonomy): domain Eukaryota; kingdom Metazoa; phylum Arthropoda; class Insecta; order Lepidoptera; family Gelechiidae; genus Carpatolechia; species Carpatolechia fugitivella. Next base: position 9,837,023 of record OX579660.1, read on the forward strand.
CCTTTTCTCAATAATTATGCTTTTAGAAAGTAAACCAATTTTTAGTATGAGATTGGCGCAAATTTTGTAGAATTTGCATTGTTTTCATGTTGCGTTACCTGTTTTCTCTCTCATAAGTGTATTGAAAAACTTTGTATTCGATCAATTTTTTAATCTGTTTTGACTGTCCGTATTCTTATATAAATTTGTATACCATTTGAAGGTAACTATGAAAAAAAAAATAGTAGATTGTTAACCAAGGGGTTAAAGCGATCAATTAACCCGAAGTATTTGGCGCATGAGCGTAGCGAGGGCGCCTTTTTTGAATGGTTCGCGTTCGTGTCATTTTTGCCAAAATTTAAATAATAGTTGTTTGTTTTATAAATTATTAATATTTTTATTGATATTTGTAGGTAAATACGCGAATTTTGTTTTCATCTTGCTTAAATAAAGTAATAATAATAATTTATTTATTTATTTAAGGAAATAATACAAAGTATTAAGCCACTGGTATTTAAACTAGGCCGTGCCTGTATCTTAAATACCAGCCTCTTCCAATGGGTACTGTAGCGGCTGTAGCCACTTTGGCTACAACTCGCTACTTTAAATATAAAAGACACTTTTATAACACGATAACTATTTATTAAATCACAATTTACACAGCACACGTACTGAAAGTCATACAATCGTCCGCACTCGACGGCGGACGGCAGACGAGAACGTCAAACTTCCACGGCCCCAGCCCGTCTGAAGTTTCTATCGTTCTCTTTCTAAACTGAATAGCTAAAAAGAGAACGAATATATTGCAAAAAGAATACTATCGCCAGTATCAAACTACATAGCACTCGGACCAACGAGGCCCGATGCTACAACTACCCCCGGTCTCCCCTGAAAAAATTTTTTTGGTTGAAGACCCAAAAATTTTTTTGCTAGTTACAATCTACTAGTAACTAACTACCTACCTAAGAGAGGGAAAAATTCACTTAATAAAAATCTAATAAAAAAAACAATGGAAGACTTAGATCCTGGACTTAGCTAAAGTCTAATTACCAGAAAAATATTTTCTAATAATTTTTCTAAATAAAAAACCTCTCCAAAAATACTTAAAACAGGACCCATATCTTACCATCCTAAACCAAAGCTAACAGCTACCTCAATTACAAAATGCAAACCCTAACCTGAATCTATAAAATTCTTCAAAGACATAGCATGCAAAATTTAAAATGAAATTTAAAACATTTAAGTTAACGATAAAAAAAAAAATTAAGATAATCAAAACAATGTTAACACCAATCACAATACTCAAGAATCTCAAGAATTAAATTATATTTAAAAGCAAAATAGAAAAAGAAGTTAAGGTGTTAAAATTGAAGCTATGTTTCCAAAGAAAGAGAAGTTAACATATAGAAAAAAAGAATACAACCAATTATGCATAACGCATATAGAAAAAACAATCAAATGAGCTAAGATATAAATGTTGTTTTTTTATATGAAAAATTATTTTCTTTTCATTCAGGCATCACTGATGTCCTGAAGTACATCTCGCGTCAGTAAGGAGGTGTAGAAGAAAAAATTAATGATTGTTTAAATATAAAAGTTTTATCAGCCCGCACATGAAACAAATAATAGGATTAATATACAGAGAAAACAATATAATAACAACAATATCAAGATAACTAGCGACTAGGAAGAAAAATAATTATTTAGTCTAAGATACAAGTACATTACATGTCTTCCTACAAGATACAATATCATATTCAAATTATTAAATATGTGGATTTGAAAATGACAACAACTTGGATTGGTATATATAATGAAAAAAATTACCTATCACTTCTTCCCATATCCTAACTCCATACCTCATCATAACTCATAGAAATCTCAACCTTTTACTAACCTAGAAAAGGACAGATAGAATACGTGTGATCCTAAACAGACCACCCTACAAAGCTCCTATGTCTCTTAAAGTAGGTGTATCAACTGTGCCTAATCAGCCAACTAACAGCGCAAACAATCTCAACCTAACCATCTTACACGAAACCTCAACTACCTAACTACCAATCCGTTTAGAAAAACATACAAACAATTCGTAAAAACTAGTGACAATAATGCATTTACGTTTTATTTTATATTATGCAGGTCACCTAAGCATAACCCCAAAAGAAATTACCTACCTCAATACAATAAAAGGGAATTCAATAAAATATAAATAAAAATAAATACGTAAACATCTGTTTACAAAAGTGACAGACCAAACATTCAAATAGTTGAACTGTAAAGAATTAAATAAAATATCTGTCATTTTTGAAACTATTTCCCTTTCCAACTTTAATGATTCCAACACCAACGTGAAATCTTTTCCAAACTAGAGGAAGAAAATATTTTTTTTTAATCTTTAGCGAACATAAAACTTTTTCAATCTATTTACATGAACCAAATAAGTACGAGTTGACCTACCCGTTTTTCGAATAATATAGTTACGGTCATTTACGCGTCTTGCGACAACAAATGGACCTTTAAATAGTCTACATAATTTGTAAGTTCTTCCAGTAACACGTTTAGGAGAATAAAGCAAGACCAAATCATTAGGCTCAAACTGTTTTACTACCGTCTTTTTGTCAAATAGCCTTTTTTGTCTAAAATGTGCTTTATTAATCCCGGAAATCGCCCGCCGAGATAAGTCTCTAACCAAGTCAATTTTTTTGGTTCAAAGTGTTAACATTTTCAGTCCCATTAATTCCTAAATCCATATCAAGTACCGTACGCGGTTCCCTACCATACAAAAGAAGATGAGGAATTACCCCTGTCGAAGCTTGGGTACTAGAATTATAAGAAAAAAACAACATCGAAAGATAACGGCACCAATCACGCTGATCGGAAGATATAAACTTAGAAAGCATAGAAAGGAGCGTCCTATTAAAACGTTCAACTAGGCCATTCGTCTGTGGATGAAAAGAAGTAGTATGGATAAGCCTAGCACCAAAAAACTCAACCGCTTCTTTCACCAACCTTGAAGTAAAAACCGTACCTCGATCGGTAACAATCTCTTGAACTCCTCCAAACCTACAGAATATCTCATCTGTGAGAAAATCTACAATGACGTCAGACGTAACACGAGGAACAGCTTTACAAACAGCATAGCGAGAAACATACTCCAAAGCAACAATGACAAATCTATTGCCCTGAGAAGAAGTTCGAAAAGGACCAACAACATCGACACCAACCTTTTCCATCAAACCTGACACCGAAATAGGCAACAATGGTGCTAAGGTGATACCTCCTTTTCTTTCTTGGCATAAAATACAAGAACGGATATACAATTCAATCTCTTTATCCGCATTAGACATGAAGAATCTAGAGCGAAACCTACTTAAGGTCTTAGAAAACCCTAAATGACCACCTGTCCACGCATCATCATGCAACTCCTTCATCACATCTGTAAACAAACTACCTGATAAGACAAGAACATCTTTCAAAACACCCTGTCTCAAAACTCTTTTATATAACAACCTATTTCTTAAGAAAAAACCTTTATGTCTATGATTCCGCTCCAAAATATTAATTACATTACGACAAAAACTGTCAGACATTTGCCTATCATGAATTGAAGTTGACTCAATTCGAAAAATTTCCAAACCGTCATGTTTGAAATCCGAAATATAAGGGTCAGGTTCCACTGGAACCAACGGATTCCTACTCAAAAAATCAGCAACCACATTATCTTTACCATGACAAAAAACTATTTGGAAATCCCACTCTTGGATTGCAAGTGCCCACCGAGCTAAACGTCCCGTCATATCTTTTTTAGACTGTAACCAACAAAGAGCTTTATGATCCGTAGCTACTTGAAAAGAAGAGCCCCATAAATAAGTTCTAAAATATTTTAACGCCCAAACCAAAGAAAGACATTCGCGTTCTGTTACTGAGTAACGGACTTCCGCAGATGACAATTTCCTTGAAGCGTAAGCAATGGGATGCATGACTCCTTCAAATTCCTGCATCAGCGTTGCTCCTAAAGCCTCGTCTGATGCATCAACCATCAAACGCGTTACAATATTGTTATTCGCCTGAAAATACCTCAATATCGGGGGATTCACCAATTTATCTTTAATTAAATTAAAAGCATGTTGGCAATTATCAGACCAAATGAATTTAATCCCTTTTTTAAGCAATTTTACTAAAGGCAAGGTAATTTCCGCAAAATTTTCCACAAATTTACGATAATAGGAAAATAAACCCAAGAGTTTTTTAACATCCTTAGTGCATTTAGGCTCAACAACATTGCGAATAGACTCAATTTTGGTCAGATCAGGTTTTATACCATTACCCGAAATGTGGTAGCCTAAAACATTTAATTCTGTTAACCCAAATTTACATTTAGATGGCTTGAAAGTTAAATTAGCTGCGCGGAAACGCTCAAATAGCTTAGACAACGAATTCGTAAACTCTTCGAATGTCTTGCCATAAACTATTATATTATCGACATATACAACAGCATTTTTATATCGTAAATCCCCTATCGCCTTGTCCATCATGCGCTGGAAAACTGCTTGGCTGGTTTTCAACCCAAAAGGAACTACCTTAAATTGATAAAGTCCAGTAGGAGTAATAAAAGCTGTCTTATGCCTTCCCTCTCGAATACTAGTTTGCCAATAACCAGAATTGAGGTCCAATTCTGCAAAATACCTAGCATTCGCCAAATATCCAATGAGATCATCTATAGCAGGAATAGGATAGTTATCTGTAACGATGATTTTATTCAAACGCCTATAATCAATACAAAACCTCCAAGAATCATCTGGTTTCTTCACCAACACCACCGGCGACGCATAAGAACTGTTAGATTCTTCAATAACGTCAAGACGAAGCATCTCTTCCACCTGTTTATCAATAATTTCCCTCTGTGCCGGAGAAACTCTATAAGGCCTCGAAGAAATGGGTTGCTCGTTCAAGGTTTCTATATCCACATCCACGATGTCGCACCGTCCTAACTGTGTAGAGTCAAAGGCAAACCTATCCTTATTCCGGTCCAACAAACCTAATAAAACCTCCCTATCGTTAATATCTAAATCGGAACCTATAATAAAATCTTCCTTAGAATTGATATTGAATTCACAACTATCATCCAAAGATACAAAATGGATATAATCACGTAGCGACAAATTCGATAAGTGTGAGTCGACCCTTATCGAAGAAGACTTTTGTTCGACGTCACTTTCAAAAAACGAAGTACAAATTTCATCGCAGCTGACAGCCGACTGGAAAATAAAAGACATGCTGTCATCGGAAACAAAATCGACTGCACTTTTCCCCAAAATTATTCTCGCCGAAGAAAAATCAACTATTCCTCCATGAGAACACAAAAAATCCTGCCCCAAAATAACGGAACAAGCAAGATCCTTAACAACAACAAAGGTTGACGAGTATTGCTCGTTATTTATCTGAAAGGAACATGTTATTTTACCTAGGGAAGAAAGTCTCTGCCCGTTGACTGACTGCAAAAATACTGCTTCCTTATCAAAAGGGTCATCCTTAATAATAGATGAATTAATGCACGACACACTCGCGCCAGAATCTATTAAAGCTGGAAAAGAAAAATTCTTATAAATAATCTTTATTATGGGCCTAACTTTAACATTAATCAAAGATATAGGCTTAAAAACTATGTCTTCCGTCTGCGACCCTGCCGACGATGTCGCCACTCGTCTCTCGGCCGCCTCGTTCGTGGCGCTTAGGGCAGCCGCCTGGAGTTTCCCGAATTCTGCCGCCGGAAATCTTGTGACTGGTCGAACCTTACCCTCGGTCTTAAGTTTTATTCTCTGCGCACTGGAGTACCAGGAGCAGAAGAAGCCGGTGCATAGCGTGGCCTCTCCACGTTCGCTGCATCTAGATTTCTAACCTGAGGGATACCCGCTGGGAGTACCCCTACCTCTCCCCGTGCAGATGGCGTTCCGTACGCCCACCTGGGCGGTGTGTATAACTGCCGTTCACCCACAGAGCCGCTTGGTTGAGCCAAATGGGGGTCATGCAGTACGCCCATTGGCCGACTGAAACCTTCCAGTCCTAACGGCAGATGCGTAGGTGAAATTGCTTCCTTTGGGCCATAAATCATCATTAATTGGTCAATCATCTTCCTGAGTTCCTTTTTGGTGCTATATATTGAGGCCACCAACTTGTGTTTGTAAAAGCCTTCTGTAGTCTTCAGAAATTGATTAATGAATTTCTCGTCTCCAACAATCTTTGCTTTCGTAGCCAACTCCTGAAGGCGATAAAAGTAGGATAGCACGTCTTCTTTATTCTCCTGTTTGGCATGATAAAAAAGCTCCTCGTAGTTTTCCTGAGGTGGGAATTCCTCCTTGAATAATTTCTCCAGCTCTTCATAAGTTTTTGCCTGGGATTCTATCGTTCTGTAGAAAGAAAGAGCCGGCCCCTGCAGGTACGTGCTTATCACTGCCATCTTTTCTTCTTGTGACAATTTCTTGAGGACTGCCAATCGATTGAAGCGTTTGAAGAATTCCTCAGAATCTTGGCGAAAGCCATTGAAGCATATGACAGACTCCATAATCATTTAATATTCTCCACTTATTTATTTAATATTCTCCACTTACTTGGTATTCTCCACTTCTATTTCAAACAATTTTCTTTTTTGTTTTTCCTGTTCTATTCTAGAATTATTCAGCAATCTTCTATCCGCTGTCACTCTCACTTCAAAGAGGGTGAGGGGTAATATAAGAGGGAAGAGGGTTAACAGTTCCTCTTTAGAATCAGTTATTAATTCTGTGTGTGGGGGCGCGTACCAGGTCTGGGTGTCTCCACCACTGTAGCGGCTGTAGCCACTTTGGCTACAACTCGCTACTTTAAATATAAAAGACACTTTTATAACACGATAACTATTTATTAAATCACAATTTACACAGCACACGTACTGAAAGTCATACAATCGTCCGCACTCGACGGCGGACGGCAGACGAGAACGTCAAACTTCCACGGCCCCAGCCCGTCTGAAGTTTCTATCGTTCTCTTTCTAAACTGAATAGCTAAAAAGAGAACGAATATATTGCAAAAAGAATACTATCGCCAGTATCAAACTACATAGCACTCGGACCAACGAGGCCCGATGCTACAGTACCTTACCTTAATTTATTTCTAACAAAATATAAGATATATACCTACATCTAAACACATTATTATGTTAAGCGAAGCATACAAGATCATCACAACAACGTCGCGCGTAATATAAATTACCTATATGCAAGCATTTTTTTTTTCTTATCGGAATAAAATTTATTGTAGAATTATCTAGGCTGTATACGTCCTTACTTTGCCATTTATTGTATGAATTTTTTTATGCAAATAGTAAAAAGAAAGGTTCGAATTTCAAAGTAACTTACATCCCTTGGACTTACATCCTTTCTTTGGGGACATAATTGGTCTACTTTCAATGCAAGAGAGATGAAAATAATATTTTTTATGCATGCATATAAATTTTCATTTCCGTTTTAATGTGCCAGGTTTATCATCCCTTTAAAATTGCGCAATACAAATAAAAAAATTAAAGAAAAAAATCCTTTTTTAAAAACAAGCTTTTATTATTTGTTAAGAAAATGAACTAAAAAGTTAAAAATAAATTAACTCTAATTAGAAGTATAACACTTTATAAGTTCATTGTAACCTCGATAATTAAGCTTCTTCGTCTACGACAAAATAATTCCATATCGTAATCATATATTTTTAACACCAAAACTTTACACCTTAATTATTAAATCTTCCCGTTTTTATTACAGTCCCAATTTTATAAATAAAAAAGCGTGTTACATTGTGATAGCTTAATTATACCATCAAAATGTAACACGCTTTTATTATTTATATAATTGAGACTGTAATAGACGGGAAGATTTAATAATTAAGGTGTAAAGTTTTGGTGTTAAAAATATATGATTACGATATGGAATTATTTTGTCGTAGACGTATGATAAAAGCTTATAATAAAAGCACAAATAATAAAAGCTTGTTTTTAAAAAAGGATTTTTTTCTTTAATTTTATTTTTAACTTTTTAGTATGTTTAATTCGTGATTTACTACGACGTAGTTAGTAGCGCGTAGCAGCGTTTTTCCGTTATGTAGTCCGTAGTACGTTCACATAATAATGTGCTGCTTTGAGCACTTAAAGTTTATGTATTTTATTTATATTTAAATATTTCATTTTTTTTGTTTGTAGTAGGGTAAAATAATGTTTAAATTAGTTATGTAATGACTAGTTAGTTATTTGTAACATTTCTCATTCTATCCATTTCTTTTAATGCATCAACATTACAAGGTTTCTTCGAAGTCAACTTGGAGCAGTCAAGTTCTTCGATTCGAAGTCCTGCTAAAGACTTAACTCTGCTTAAAGCCACATAAGCTTGACCAGCAGCAAATAATTTAGAGCCTCGATAAATAACAGCATGATCTACAGTAGTTCCCTGCATTTTGTGCACAGTTGAAGCCCAAGACAAGACAATCGGAAGCATTCTTCTTTCAGCTGTGCCGTAATTAAATTTAGCAGGAAATTGAATTGATTTAGGCTGTATTATGTGAATGCCATCCTTGCCGAGGTCCATTGTAGAGGGATAAGGGCTTCAGTACAACAGGGTTCGCCCTGGTACCCTGAGGCGCAACGTTAGCGATATGAAATGTTTATACACTCTCATACCATTCAGCCCTCGGCACGTGCTCACCTTGGCATTGGGTCATCCATCTAATCAATCAGACATATAATAATCCACATTCATAACAAACGGAACGAACTTTTTCCCAAATCTGTTGGAGTTGCATCAAATGAGCGCAAACTCGATCGGGTTGCGTCGTTTATTACGGGGTTCCTATGACCACCTTCCAGCTCCATCATCAGACCCTGGTTACCATATAGTATCAAAGTACTCGACAAGACGAATCAAATGGGCCCAAACTCGGTGGGGTTGCGTCGTTTAATTACGGAGTTCTTATGGCCACCTTCTAGCTCCATCATCAGACTCTGGTTACCATTTAGTATCAAAGTATTCGTCAAGACCAATCCAACAAGCCCAAACACGACTATGTTATGTTGTGTATTTGTGGAGTTCCTGTGACCACCTTCCGGCTCCATCATGAGACCCTGGACATCACGTAGGACTGAAGATCTAGTCAAGACAAATCCAACAAGCCCAAACATGACTAAGTTATGTTGTGTATTTGTGGAGTTCCTGTGGCCACCTTCCGGCTCCATCATGAGACCCTGAACATCACGTATGACTAAAGATCTTGTTAAGACAAAACCAACAAGCCCAAACACGACTAGGTTGTGTTGTGTATTTAAGGAGTTCCTGTGGCCACCTTCCGGCTTCATCATGAGACCCTGGATATCACGTATGGCTAAAGATCTTGTTAAGACAAATCTAACGAGCCCAAACACGACTAGGTTGTGTTCTGTATTAGAGGAGTTCCTATGGCCACCTTCCGTCTCCATCATCAGACCAGCTCCAAGGTACCATAATATTGCATTGTCATCCGATTTATACATGAATGCAAAATTTCAGCTCAATCGGAAACTGGGAAGTGGATCAAATTTAACTTGCAAGATTTGATTACAGACAACGGGACAGGTGAAACTAAATAAAAGCTTGTAAAATAGAGACTGTTAGCTCGTATGGACCACAACTTTGTGTCTGAAGTATTGTCACACAAATCAAGCCGTCTATTATAACGACATTGCTGGTAGATCATTACTTATTTTCACCCAGAGCTTCTTTTACATGTTTTAGAGAACCATTTAGCCCAGGCACCGCAAACATTGGTCATGAAGTCAAGTTACAATAAAGTGGCAATATACCAGAAACCTGATAATAACATTGTATTGTAGTGGTGGAGGTGTGTGAAATCAAATAAGATTTAATTTATGGGAATTAACAATAGTATATTTTAAATATGTTTTTGTATTATAAAAGATAATGTTTTATATAGGCTTCTACAATTAGACTGAGTAAAACGACATTCAAAACCGACATGTTTCGAAATCATTTGAAAATACAATTCTAGAACAAAATAAAGCTGTCTGCCAGTGTGCATTTATCACATGCCAGCATTTTTAAATAACAGAGTAAGGAGTGTAGGTATTGCTATACCTAACACATTGCTTCGTAGTAAGAAAAGCTCACAAACAATTATAATATAATGCCTATCTTCTGACTAAATCGTTAATTTTGGAAACCTACTTGACTTGACTTTGATGGGACCTTGCTTGACCCTCTCCAAAGTTATAATGTAATGTAGGTACTTGAATACCTATTCAAATTCACTTTAAGCTAACTTTAATATTGATGAATTTACAATGAAAGTCAACTTTAGGACGTTGATAACTTGATAGCTAAGGCCAATGGCCTAAACTTAATAGTGAGACTGATTTTCTTAGAATCAGACACACACGCGTATACGACAGAATCTGCCCTAACCAGGCCCTAAGCCGAACGAAGGATAAAATCCCGCTTTTAATCCTAAAAGGTGAGCAGAGCATTAGCCCACATAAACAGAATGCACTAAAACTGCATGGCATTGATTCACTGTAGATCATTCCGTAGACTATCGGTGCAAGATTATCTGTCTTACATGACTTTTAGTAAATTATATGATACGCGGTCTGCTCGCGGCTACGCTCGCGTTGTGTGTGATTTTCCCGTGGGAATAAGACTTTTTTCCGTAAAAAGTATTCTATATGTTATTCCTGGGTACAAACTATATTCCAAATTTCATCCCAATCCATTTAGTAGTTTTTGCGTGAAAGAAACATCCATCCATCCATACATCCATACTTACAAACTTTCGCGTTTATAATATTAGTAAGGATTAATTAAATGGCACATTTGAGCTATATTTGCAATTGGATGCGAAACTTGTACTAATTTTATAGGTTGAATAGGGGATCGGACTACTTTTTTTATTTTATAAATCCAAACTTCTTAGTTTCTGCTATCAAACACTAAAAGAATTTTTGCTCTATCTTTAAAATTGACTGAGTTATAAAGGTTTGAAATTCAAGATTAGACAGTGACGTCATTTGTTAGTAACGCCATATAATCTCCATACAAAAAATAGTTTTTGAAAGAGACAGACATATTAAAACTTTAAAAAATCACTGTGAACAACCACGAAAATCTTAAAACATAAATCACTGTAAATTCGTTTTTCAACCGATTCTGTTTTTTTTTTCGCGAATCGTCTGCTACTAATCTATATTTTAAAAATAATTCATAAAATATGGTGAACAGTCCGATCGCCTATTGGCGGAATATAATATAATAATAATATAAATTTTAATTTTTTGCTTTACAATTATTAATATATTAAAAAGTAAAAAAGCAAGCAGTATTCATATGTTAAAAAGTCTAAATATGCATGAAAAATATCACAAAGGTATGTACGAGTATAAACTAGTTCCTTCCAGGTTATAACTGAAAAAAACTACCTACTTTTTGGCTCCTTCATAAATGTGTAAGTAGAGGCAGTAAAACGTTTTCTCGGAGAGGATAAAATCGGGAAGTGGCTATATTGTTCCCTTAACAATTTTGAAACGTTGAACCTGCGAAATATCACCGTTATCGCGTCGTCGTCGTCGGAATCAATGAATTCGTAGCTTGCTCGTAGACACTTGCTACGGTTGCTACGATGACGTAGCAGCGTAGTACGATATTTTAGTAGTTAAGTCTTTTTGTTTTTCGACCAGTTGATCGAATTTTCGACCAGTAAATAATTTATCAACAGCTCATATACGTCCCCACCGAGGGGCTCGAACCTACCCTGAATTAGGGCGATTAGGCCACAAGAATTAATTAGTAAGTAAAGAATTAACTACAAAAAATTCGTCAAGTCTGCGCCCGCTATATTACCACTCTGGTAGAAATAGCGATTAGACTGTTTAAAAAATAATAATAATAATACACACGGAGCGTAGTAGTTAATGACATTAGGAAGTTACTAAAGCGCTATGATCTTCTAGCTAGAATCGACCTCTTCCAGACATCTTCAAAGAGAATGTTACTAGAAACGAAAGAGAAAAGAGAAATTATAATCAGTGGAGATAAAATAAACTTTGAATCCAAATTTCAAATAAAGTGGTCTGTTACAAACATTAACCTGAGTTTTTGTCGTTTATTTACGAATGATTTACGATATTACCCAGTAAACACAGAAACACATACAGATATACGTAAATAATTCACGAAAGAACAATAAGAACACCGAACTTAATTAGTTGACTGAACATTTTTCTCTACCTACTATTGTGCAAATAATAACGATTAACCTTAGTTACAGACTTACCGACTTATCTGTGCAATAAAAGGCGGCGCTAGTAGGCAGTAATATAAAATTATATTTCAACCAATCACGACACGTTCTGAAAGTTGACATTTCCGTAGAAATGGCTGTAATTTCAATTTTGGCCAATGCATATATACCCTGGTAGAGTTGTAGACATGTGGAATACCATTTGACCTGTATTTTTTTTACCGTTTTTTTTTTGGAGCAGGCAAAGGCATATGCCATTTGAACCGCATTTTAGTTTACACTTTCAATAAATGTAAAAATAAAATATATTTTTAGTAAGTCCATGTCGAAAGGGCGCGTTCGTTCGCGGCTTGTATGCAAGTTCTACGCAAGTGCAGGCCATATTTAGGTAATATTATGTACGTTACGTATAGTATATGCTATGCTATGGCATGTAGCCGCGCGGAGTCCATGTTGTCTGCTAGATACATCCTATGTTGATTACAATAACATAGTCATACTTTGGTCAGAATTCGCGTAGAACCCGTGAGCAAACGACGTAGGCCTGAACGCGCCCTAAGAAGATAAAATGTAATTTTGACCGATGCTCTACGAGTCGATATGTAAATATGAAGCGAACGACGCCTCGCACTTATATCATTGAAATATATTTTTTTCTGATCAGCTCACTCAAGCCGATTCCGCAGCACCCTTACTCTGAAAAAAGCGTAAGTCAGCAAAAAATAGGCGTCACGTGTGCCGGAAGCGTAAAGCCTAGATATTTGGGGTGGATCCCTAATACAGGCGCTCGGCGGCATCATAAAACTCTGAGATTTACACCTTCCCACCCTCCGTGTAGGTTTCGTAACTGCTTATGCTTGGATAAAGTAAAATAAGAAAATACGTTTCTATTTATTATACACGAAAATTTTTTTTCTTTCTCAGAATAGTTCCTAAAGAACAGTTACGCAGCTGTAACATATGAGTATCAAAATAGCTATCAAAATAACCCATACGATAAGAAGCAACGTTAAACTTAAAAGTCATAATATTTAAATTGCACGCAAATGTAATCTATTATGACAGTAATGGTATAATAAAAATATATTAAAAAACTAATGTCTAGAGATAAAGAAACAATCAACTCGTAGTACCTATGTTATGGCCACGACACCTATACAGTCACCGACTTACTATAAGTACAATATTCACAAGAACGTTTCTACCACAGACCAAAGTTTCTTTTGTTTGTGGTTTCTAGCGCAGGTTTCTACAATTTTTGGAATTCGAATGCACTGGCCTCAGAGTATATGAAGGTGTAGTATCGCCTAGTTTATTTAATATCATCAGCTTGAATACATTCCACCGAGATGTTCTTACACAAGCCTATCCAGAAATAGGACGATTACCTATAATGTGGAGTGGTCGAATTCACACAATCTATAAAATTCTTCGCAGACATGTGCAGATTTTTCACGGTGTTTTCCTTTGGTACTCGTTTGAGAGAATTTAATCATCTGTACGTACGAGATCCAAATATATTTTCACATTTATAATATTAGTGTGAATTGTGAATGGATGATACTGGCTCGAGTGTGCTTTATTTTAATAATGTTTTATTTTTTATTTACAAGCTTTTATTACAAGCTTTTATTTAGTTTCACCTGTCCCGTTGTCTGTCTGTCTGTCTGTCTGTCTGTCTGTAATCAAATCTTGCAAGTTAAATTTGATCCATTTCCCAGTTTCCGATTGAGCTGAAATTTTGCATTCATGTATAAATCGGATGACAATGCAATATTATGGTACCTTGGAGCTGATCTGATGATGGAGACGGAAGGTGGCCATAGGAACTTCTCTAATACAGAACACAACCTAGTCGTGTTTGGGCTCGTTAGATTTGTCTTAACAAGATCTTTAGCCATACGTGATATCCAGGGTCTCATGATGGAGCCGGAAGGTGGCCACAGGAACTCCTTAAATACACAACACAACCTAGTCATGTTTGGGCTTGTTGGTTTTGTCTTAACAAGATCTTTAGTCATACGTGATGTTCAGGGTCTCATGATGGAGCCGGAAGGTGGCCACAGGAACTCCACAAATACACTACATAACTTAGTCATGTTTGGGCTTGTTGGATTTATCTTGACTAGATCTTCAGTCCTACGTGATGTCCAGGGTCTCATGATGGAGCCGGAAGGTGGTCACAGGAACTCCACAAATACAAAACATAACATAGTCGTGTTTGGGCTTGTTGGATTGGTCTTGACGAATACTTTGATACTAAATGGTAACCAGAGTCTGATGATGGAGCTGGAAGGTGGCCATAGGAACTCCGTAATTAAACCACGCAACCCCACCGAGTTTGGGCCCATTTGATTCGTCTTGACGAGTACTTTGATACTACATGGTAACCAGGGTCTGATGATGGAGCTGGAAGGTGGCCATAGGAACTCCGTAACGACGCAACTCCATCGAGTTTAGGCCCATTTGATTCGTCTTGTCGAGTACTTTGATACTATATGGTAACCAGGGTCTGATGATGGAGCTGGAAGGTGGTCATAGGAACTCCGTAATTAAACGACGCAACCCGACCGAGTTTGCGCTCATTTGATTCGTTTTGACGAGCATCTTAGTTGGCGTGAATATGCAACTCCAACAGATTTGGGAAAAAGTTCGTTCCGTTTGTTATGAATGTGGATTATTATATGTCTGATTGATTAGATGGATGACCCAATGCCAAGGTGAGCACGTGCCGAGGGCTGAATGGTATGAGGGTGTATAAACATTTCATATCGCTAACGTTGCGCCTCAGGGTACCAGGGCGAACCCTGTTGTACTGAAGCCCTTATCCCTCTACAATGGACCTCTGGGGGGATGGACCGTTTTTGTCCTATACTCGTGGGAACAACATGAATAATAATAAAAAAGAAACTACTACACAAAGAAAACGACGTTTAGAGAAGGCGAAATTGAAGCGACAGGAGAAGATTGCTAATGAAAGAGATGTCCACAAGCGGCAACGCTTAGAAAAAATAAGTTTATCAGTAGCTAAACATAGAGAAAATGAATCGTTAGAACAACGCACAAATAGGCTAGATATCGATAGAATACATACACAAAAGAGAAGAAAAAATGAATCGTTAGAACAACGCACAAATAGGCAAGATATCGATAGAATACATACACAAAAGAGAAGAAAAAATGAATCGTTAGAACAACGCACAAATAGGCAAGATATCGATAGAATACATACACAAAAGAGAAGAAAAAATGAATCGTTAGAACAACGCACAAATAGGCAAGATATCGATAGAATACATATACAAAAGAGAAGAAAAAATGAATCGTTAGAACAACGCACAAATAGGCAAGATATCGATAGAATACATACACAAAAGAAAAGAAAAAATGAATCGTTAGAACAACGCACAAATAGGCAAGATATCGATAGAATACATACACAAAAGAAAAGAAAAAATGAATCGTTAGAACAACGCACAAATAGGCAAGATATCGATAGAATACATACACAAAAGAGAAGAAAAAAAGAATCGTTAGAACAACGCACAAATAGGCAAGATATCGATAGAATACATACACAAAAGAGAAGAAAAAAAGAATCGTTAGAACAACGCACAAATAGGCAAGATATCGATAGAATACATACACAAAAGAGAAGAAAAAATGAATTAAAAGAAGAACACTTGGCCAGACTCGAAAGGAACAGAATGCTCAGGCAAGCAAGTCAGTTGACACAAACAGCAGAGGAACGCATTGTAACAGCAGAGAATGAACGGCAGAAAAAGACTAACCAGAGGAATTTGCAACGTGGTAGCGTTGAGTACTTTAATAACGCGATAAATACATTTTGCGATAAAGTGTGTAATATTTGCACGAAGAGATGTTATCCCCATCAAGTGACCAAATATAAAATTAGTGCCACATCTCCTACTTATCTTCCACGAGAATTACGCGAGAATAAAGAAGAATTGATGCTGTGTTACCGATGTAACAATCACGTAAGTAAAAGTAACACGTCCGTTCCTCCTTCTAAGGCATATTGGAACAGCATGGAACCTGGGCCTATACCTCACGTTATATTACGACTGTCGCAAACTGAAAAGCGCCTTCTTTCTCGAATAATACCGTTTTTAAAAATTGTAAAGTTTGACGGCTTATTTGGACAATATGGGTTTCGTGGCCAAGCAGTTCTTTTTGCTCAAGATCTTTTCGAGGTTACCGAAAAACTACCACATATGTTGCCTAGATCTGTAGATAACTGTGGAATTGTGATTGTTACAGAGCATCTGGAAAATTTAAATATTACTCGTGAGTTTTCAGTGTCTCGCGATAATGTGTTCGAGGCTTTGACATGGTTGGTGGCTAATAATCCCTTGTACAAAGATGTCCTTATAGACAACAACGCAAACTTGTCGACCGATGATCTGATTTTAGTTTCCGAAAACGCTTGTTCTACATCGCAAACTATTGTTCAAAGCGCGGTCCAAAATAAGCAGGACTTTGTACAAATTAATGACGTTTCTCGTATTTTACAAGCATCATGGCATCAAGGAAATGTTGAAGTTTTTACATCGGGCTATGCTGGCGTGCAATGCTGTGCTATGGCAATGAGTAATATCATAAGAGTATCCATTACTCCACCTCAGCAGTGGAGCAAAAACACTCTTGATCAAAACATGATAGAAGGAGATTCACTGTATGTCAAACTGCGATTATTAAATGCTGAAAATCCTGCAGGTATCCAAATCGAAGAAGACGGTTATTTAGAAGTAAGACATTTCGATTTAGTTAAAGCTGGATTGGAAATATTTGGTCGTACCTTTGCTCTAGAATATGAGAGTGACAGTTCTTTGTTCGGGAGTTTACGAGATTCGGTAAATCTCAACAGTATTGGTCTGCCTTTAAAAGATGCTCTGTGCAGGTTATTCTTGACACATCAAACTGGTATATTTATAGCAGCTGGAAAATCGTTTGGGATTATTTGTTATGACCAAAAGTTTTATATAACTGATTCTCATTCATGTGGCCCAAAAGGGGCTAGAGCTAATAATGGCAAAGCATGCGTGATTGAATGTACAACGGTCGATGAGTTAGTTCGTTTATGTAAACGAGCTACTAGCTCACAAAATGTCCCTTACACTTTGACATATGTGGCAGTGACAAATATACCCATTATCAGTTCAAATCACACACCGATCAGCACGCCACACTTACCAGAATTAACAAGAAACCAGGAATATAATAATATGAATACTTGTACACAGCAGTCTAATCCGATTTCGGAAGAATACTTTGACAAGATATCTTCTAAAGTGGAACACAGTATACGGACTAATGAAAATATATCAAACAACACCACAATCAACAAAGCGTATCTACCTGTACAAACTTCTATCATGGGTCCGATTGATTGTCACCAACCGGAAGTTGAAGATGAGCTGGAAGTATCTGGTAATATCAATAAAATTGTACGTAAAACGAAAGACAACATTGTAAACGTAAATCACGAACGGAAAGCAGAAGAATTATCTTGGTTTTACCTGTTCCCGCACGGTGTCAATGGATTAAATGAAGAGACAAGGCAAGTTCCAATATCTCCTCTCGATTACTATCAGTACCGCATTCTTAGCGATGACACTCGATTTCAGAGGAATGATTATTTGTTCTACGCCTTATCAATGTTTGAATTTTATAGAATCAAATCTACGATTGCTGCTTGTGGAAAAAAAATTGAAGGACACAATGGTATGGTTGAGGATGTACATTTATATTTAAAAAATTTGAGAGGTTCTGCTTCTTACTGGCGAGTAGCACTAAATGATCTCGTGGCACAAATCAGGTGTCTTGGACCACCGACGTATTTTCTAACTTTCAGCTGCAACGATTTGAATTGGATTGACATGAGAAAGGCACTTTTGATTGCTGACGGAAGACCAGATGAAGATCCTACCAGCCTTAACATAATGGACGTACAGAAATTAATTGAGTTATATCCAGTTATTGTAAGCCGGCATTTTATGGTACGAGTTCAAGCACTTTTAACGTTTTTAACACACAATCACGAAGTACTCGGCGGACAAATGAAAGATTTCTGGTGGCGCATTGAATATCAGAATCGCGGGAGCCCACATTTACATATGGTAATGTGGATCGAAAATCACCCATCTTTTGAAACTGAAGAAGGCATTCGTCTCCTTGACCAAGTTGTATCCTGCCAATTACCACCAGATAATACTGACCTTTATGAATTGGTTAAAAAAAATCAAATTCACCGTCATACCCATACATGTCAAAAGAACAATACCAATACTTGCCGGTTTGGTTTTCCAAGACAAGAATCCGACGAAACTCGGATAATTGATCAAACTTCTGATGAATATTTTCGAAATGGTGGTAGAATTTGTATTCTAAAGCGACGCCTAGAGGACAAATGGGTTAATAATTATAATCCTACATTATTAAAGGTTTGGAATGGGAATATAGATTTGCAACCATGTGGCTCAAATGAAGCAATAGCATATTATGTTGCAAAGTATATCTCTAAATCTGAACCAACCGCATTAGATTCAAGCTTAGCCCGGGCAGTGCGACAAATACAACGTGAAGAAAGTGACACATCCCGAAAACTCTTTAAGGTTTGTATGCGAATTATGCAAGAACGACAAATCTCTGCTTGTGAGTCCGCATTTAGACTGTGCCATCTAAATCTACGCGACAGCTCAAGGAAATGTATTTTCTTAAACACTCGCAAGCCGGATGTCAGATACCGAGTATTAAAATTTGATGACGGCGGGCAAGCAACGGGATATTGCAATAATATCTTTGACAGGTACGAAAAACGTCCACATGACCACCCAGAATTCGACTTTATTAATATGAGTTTGCTAGAATTCGCAATGCTTTTTGAGCCTTATTATATAAAAAAAACTAATAACATGAGCAACGATGAATCCGTAGATAACCATCAGCCTCAAGAGGAGACCACCAGAAGACGGCTCATCACAATGACCGATAATTCTAAACTTATAATTCGAAATATTCCAGCGACAGTACGAGTTCCATACTTTGTAGCAGCAACAGACCCTGAGAACTATTATTATAGTCTTTTGCTACAATATATGCCGTATCGTAATGAATGTGAGCTACTGGAAGAACACGACTCCGCTCAGGAAGCATTCCTAGCAAAAGAAGAATTTCTCCGCCAAACTAACGAGCGTATGCAAGTTTTTAGAGAAAGAGACCGACAGCTTGAAAATGCGTTTAACCAAGTTCACGCATTTCGCATTCTCGACGAAGAAAATCTACAACCTAACGACGAACCCATTGATGAAATCGAAGCACCTGAACAATGTATGGCTGATGATGAGTTCAGTACGTCTTGCAGAGCTATGAATGCTGATCAGGCAGAAGTCTTTCGGTTTGTGACACGAAATATTCAAGAGCAGATTGAAGGAAACGACAACAGACTAAGGCTCTTTATTACTGGGAATGCGGGAACTGGTAAAACATTTTTGTTTAAATTGCTGAAAAATCAAGCCAACCGTTGCCATGCCAAGACTGTCGTTAAAGTGTGCGCTCTAACAGGGGTCGCAGCACGTTTGATTGGAGGCTCTACACTTCATACTGCACTAAAGTTGCCTGTGCAAAAAGATGGAAAAATATCCCAAATGCCCATGCTGACGGGAAATTTTCTCAGATTGATGCGGCTACAGTGGAAAGATATACAATTTCTATTTATTGACGAAATATCAATGGTCCCGTATGAGATGCTTTGCATGATCGACTCCAGATTAAAACAACTTAAGAATAGTGAAGAAATGTTCGGTGGTCTTAATGTGCTCTTGTTCGGCGATCTAATGCAACTGCCTCCGGTACGAGGAAACCAAGTATTCGATCAACCAGCAAGAATGGTTCCAGCGACACATTTGTGGCGCTTATTCTCTTTAATAGAGCTAAAAGAGAACATGAGACAAAAAGGTTGCGACAAGTTCGTGAATATATTGAACGCTTTAAGAGTAGGTGAGATGACTACCGAACACTTTTCTGATCTTATGCAGAAAGTATCTTCAAATAACTCTGGAGAGTTCTCGATTGAAAAAGCTCTACGTATTTACTCAACGAATCAGCAGGTCAATAAACATAATGCAGCTGTTCTCGAACATTTTAGGAAGAAGAATACACAAATGTTTAAAATAACAGCCCAAGATCAATTAATTGATGGAAAAAAAAACAATGATCAGATTGATATTAATAATATAATTCACTCAGACATTAACAAAACAGGAGGTCTTCCAAAAGAACTAGAAATATTTGTTGGTGCTAAAGTTATGTTGAGGTCTAACGTTGACGTTGCTAAGGGACTTGTGAATGGAGCAATAGGTCACATCACTGAAATCATATGGCCATATTACAGACGAGCTCAACTATACGATAGCGATATACCATCGGTTCGCGTAGACTTTGGTAAGGATGGCATTCACATAATACAGCCTAAATCAATTCAATTTCCTGCTAAATTTAATTACGGCACAGCTGAAAGAAGAATGCTTCCGATTGTCTTGTCTTGGGCTTCAACTGTGCACAAAATGCAGGGAACTACTGTAGATCATGCTGTTATTTATCTAGGCTCTAAATTATTTGCTGCTGGTCAAGCTTATGTGGCTTTAAGCAGAGTTAAGTCTTTAGCAGGACTTCGAATCGAAGAACTTGACTGCTCCAAGTTGACTTCGAAGAAACCTTGTAATGTTGATGCATTAAAAGAAATGGATAGAATGAGAAATGTTACAAATAACTAACTAGTGATTACATAACTAATTTAAACATTATTTTACCCTAATACAAACAAAAAAAATGAAATATTTAAATATAAATAAAATACATAAACTTTAAGTGCTCAAAGCAGCACATTATTATGTGAACGTACTACGGACTACATAACGGAAAAACGCTGCTACGCGCTACTAACTACGTCGTAGTAAATCTCGAATAAAACATACTAAAAAGTTAAAAATAAAATAAAAGAAAAAAAACCTTTTTTAAAAACAAGCTTTTATTATTTGTTAAGAAAATGAACTAAAAAGTTAAAAATAAATTAACTCTTATTAGAAGTATAACACTTTATAAGTTCATTGTAACCTTTAACGATAATTAAGCTTCTTCGTCTACGACAAAAAAATTCCATATCGTAATCATATATTTTTAACACCAAAACTTTACACCTTAATTATTAAATCTTCCCGTTTTTATTACAGTCTCAATTTTATAAATAATAAAAGCGTGTTACATTTTGATGGTATTAAGCTATCGACAATTTTCTCAAATTTATAAATAATAAAAGCGTGTTACATTTTGATGGTATTAAGCTATCACAATGTAACACGCTTTTTTATTTATAAAATTGAGACTGTAATAAAAACGGGAAGATTTAATAATTAAGGTGTAAAGTTTTGGTGTTAAAAATATATGATTACGATATGGAATTTTTTTGTCGTAGACGAAGAAGCTTAATTATCGTTAAAGGTTACAATGAACTTATAAAGTGTTATACTTCTAATAAGAGTTAATTTATTTTTAACTTTTTAGTTCATTTTCTTAACAAATAATAAAAGCTTGTTTTTAAAAAAGGTTTTTTTTCTTTTATTTTATTTAGTTTCACCTGTCCCGTTGTCTGTCTGTCTGTCTGTCTGTAATCAAATCTTGCAAGTTAAATTTGATCCACTTTCCAGTTTCCGATTGAGCTGAAATTTTGCATTCATGTATAAATCGGATGACAATGCAATATTATGGTACCTTGGAGCTGGTCTGATGATGGAGACGGAAGGTGGCCATAGGAACTCCTCTAATACAGAACACAACCTAGTCGTGTTTGGGCTCGTTAGATTTGTCTTAACAAGATCTTTAGCCATACGTGATATCCAGGGTCTCATGATGGAGCCGGAAGGTGGCCACAAGAACTCCTTAAATACATAACACAACCTAGTCGTGTTTGGGCTTGTTGGTTTTGTCTTAACAAGATCTTTAGTCATACGTGATGTTCAGGGTCTCATGATGGAGCCGGAAGGTGGCCACAGGAACTCCACAAATACACAACATAACTTAGTCATGTTTGGGCTTGTTGGATTTGTCTGGACTAAATCTTCAGTCCTACGTGATGTTCAGGGTCTCATGATGGAGCCGGAAGGTGGCCACAGGAACTCCACAAATACACAACATAACTTAGTCATGTTTGGGCTTGTTGGATTTGTCTTGACTAGATCTTCAGTCCTACGTGATGTCCAGGGTCTCATGATGGAGCTGGAAGGTGGTCACAGGAACTCCACAAATACACAACATAACATAGTCGTGTTTGGGCTTGTTGGATTGGTATTGACGAATACTTTGATACTAAATGGTAACCAGAGTCTGATGATGGAGCTAGAAGGTGGCCATAAGAACTCCGTAATTAAACGACGCAACCCCACCGAGTTTGGGCCCATTTGATTTGTCTTGACGAGTACTTTGATACTACATGGTAACCAGGGTCTGATGATGGAGCTGGAAGGTGGCCATAGGAACTCCGGAATGACGCAACTCCATCGAGTTTAGGCCCATTTGATTCGCCTTGTCGAGTACTTTGATACTATATGGTAACCAGGGTCTGATGATGGAGCTGGAAGGTGGTCATAGGAACTCCGTAATTAAACGACGCAACCCGATCGAGTTTGCGCTCATTTGATTCGTTTTGACGAGCATCTTAGTTGGCGTGAATATGCAACTCCAACAGATTTGGGAAAAAGTTCGTTCCGTTTGTTATGAATGTAGATTATTATATGTCTGATTGATTAGATGGATGCCCCAATGCCAAGGTGAGCACGTGCCGAGGGCTGAATGGTATGAGAGTGTATAAACATTTCATATCGCTAACGTTGCGCCTCAGGGTACCAGGGCGAACCCTGTTGTACTGAAGCCCTTATCCCTCTACAATGGACCTCGGCAAGGATGGCAGTCACATAATACAGCCTAAATCAATTCAATTTCATGCTAAATTTAATTACGGCACAGCTGAAAGAAGAATGCTTCCGATTGTCTTGTCTTGGGCTTCAACTGTGCACAAAATGCAGGGAACTACTGTAGATCATGCTGTTATTTATCTAGGCTCTAAATTATTTGCTGCTGGTCAAGCTTATGTGGCTTTAAGCAGAGTTAAGTCTTTAGCAGGACTTTGAATCGAAGAACTTGACTGCTCCAAGTTGACTTCGAAGAAACCTTGTAATGTTGATGCATTAAAAGAAATGGATAGAATGAGAAATGTTACAAATAACTAACTTGTGATTACATAACTAATTTAAACATTAGTTTACCCTACTACAAACAAAAAAAATGAAATATTTAAATATAAATAAAATACATAAACTTTAAGTGCTCAAAGCAGCACATTATTATGTTAACGTACTACGGACTACATAACGGAAAAACGCTGCTACGCGCTACTAACTACGTCGTAGTAAATCTCGAATTAAACATACTAAAAAGTTAAAAATAAAATTAAAGAAAAAAAACCTTTTTTAAAAACAAGCTTTTATTATTTGGAAAATGAACTAAAAAGTTAAAAATAAATTAACTCTAATTAGAAGTATAACACTTTATAAGTTCATTGTAACCTTTAACGATAATTAAGCTTCTTTGTCTACGACAAAATAATTCCATATCGTAATCATATATTTTTAACACCAAAACTTTACACCTTAATTATTAAATCTTCCCGTTTTTATTACAGTCTCAATTTTATAAATAATAAAAGCGTGTTACATTTTGATGGTATAATTAAGCTATCACAACGTAACACGCTTTTTTATTTATAAAATTGAGACTGTAATAAAAACGGGAAGATTTAATAATTAAGGTGTAAAGTTTTGGTGTTAAAAATGTATGATTACGATATGGAATTATTTTGTCGTAGACAAAGAAGCTTAATTATCGTTAAAGGTTACAATGAACTTATAAAGTGTTATACTTCTAATTAGAGTTAATTTATTTTTAACTTTTTAGTTCATTTTCCAAATAATAAAAGCTTGTTTTTAAAAAAGGTTTTTTTTCTTTAATTTTTTTCAAATTAGTTGTTGAATTCAATCTAACTAAAATTGTCGACAAAATATTACTCAAATTTAGTTGCAACTAAAACTAATTTTTTCAATCGCGATTGAATCAATCAAACTAAATTATTATCACTAAAATTTTAGTTTGACTAATCAATCCGATTGAAATTTTTTGTGATTACGCCCAACACTGGTCATAACCAAACTGCGTACAGTCTCTCAAGGTAACTTTTTTTGACCAACCGCGCTTCGAACCAAGAACCTCCGTTCGCTGCTGTACCGCGCGGCCACGGGGGCTTTCCAGTACAGAAGGCAGAGTTTAGGTGAACCCAACGAATTACTATTGAAGTTCGTTGGATACACCACACAAACGCGCTCATAATATTGTTTACTCTAATAAAACTAGTGGCTCTGGGAGCTGTATACCTCGCGAGTTTATATATCTCTTTATATTTATTTTTACTTTTTCTCCACAAACATCCCCGACCCCTTGAAATTTATTTATCTCAAATATTGTTTTTTATTATTGTTTTTTTTTATTTGTTGAGAATTGTGACCTGTAGCAGAAAACAGCCTCAGCGGTAGACCTGGTAAGCTGACACCCCCATAACTCCCTCATTTTTTAAAAAGCTGAAACGAAGACGCTTCGCTCGCTCGGTCAATTACACAATAAAAAACATCAGTGATTTTAACAGGAAAACTAGGGTTATATACAATTCAATCCGTTCGCTTATACACCTTATAAAAAACCACGGCAAGTCCTTGAAACGCGCCTGCGCACTGCACATGCTACTGTACAGGAAACCTGACACTTAAGGATACTTTTGCTAGTACATAATTGCGTAGTTACATAATCGCATTATGTGATTGCGTATGCAGTTTGGGTTATGCCTTAGGCCATTTAGTACAATTATACTTATATAGTACTAATATACTTAGTTCACTCTCACTTAAAACTAATCATCGCTTTTTTTAATAATTATAAAGCATAAAATAAAAAAGAAAAAAATATGAATGAATTAATTAATTCGTTAACAGACGTTATCTGTACCTATTAGACCTACACAATTGAATTTAGGCTCAAACTGTCAGAAATTTTGTACACTTTAAAAAAGTAGTATACTTGGGTTACTATAGGATGAGCTCTGACAGATTAAAATTTTAAGAACTTATTAATTTTATTTCGTTTATTTAATTATTTATTAAGTAAAATTACATACTGTTTAATGATAAAATAAGAGGTGAAGTTACTTTGTTTTAAAATTTTAGCTATTATGGTTTTTAAACTGAATATTATTAAAAAAAGTTGTTAATACATTGTATGAAAAATTTTGCAGCTGTCAGAACTTATCCTATAATAACCCGACTATAGTGACCTTTATCGTCAGAGCCTTCCAATGTCGTTTTTGGTGGTTTTTCAGCAACTACTCAGCGCGTGAGAATTCCAGACTGCTGCAAATCTGGATTAATACTATCCAGGTGGACCCAAACAACATACCAAAACAGCAAGTTTACCGCAATTATGTCTATTTCAGCCTTTTTATTTGAACGATATGACTGGCCTATAGTCGGTTGTCGACTTTATCTACACGATGAAGAAGAATCTATTAGTATCAGAGTCTTGGAGTACCTAAGTCAATTTTCATCGCACGAAAACTCATCCACTGATTAAAAGCTGTCGCCTCGCAAGAAAGCTTTCAATTTCCTTTAGAAATTAATGGAATTAATCTGTCCTTAATTTTTGTAGACGTCCATATCGTTTAAATTAAACCTGGAAATGATTCACTAGGAATATACAACGCGATTTAAATAAGAATAGAACAGGCTCTTGGCTACTTTCAAACCAATCTAGTATGGGCAGGGCAACGATGCATTTTTGATCGAGCGAGGGCGAAGCGTCTCTGTTTCAGCTTGGGCAAAAATGCTTTCGTATGTCCGGAGGATGTCCAAAGGATATCCGGCTATTCTCAGATCGCATTTCTCGAACGATTCTCATGAAATTTTGTAAACAGGTTCGATAAATATAATATAGTTTTGTTTTGTCGATTTATATTTTTGTTTTTTTTTTAATGTCATGGGATGTAAAAAAAACAGCCATTTTGAAAAAAAAAACGCGCGGGTTACATAATAAGTGCATTCATAATCCTGCGCATCTGACCGCTTCCTTCCGCCGCATTCATAATTCATTTATTCAGCAATATTATAACATGACAGTATGAGTACCACAGCGTTATAATAAAAGTCATATAACAATTTAATAATATCGATTACAAATTGATCATTCTAGTCAATAAATTAAATAAATTCAAATATCATCATTGCGTTATCGAACTTATCCTTTCAAAGATCACCTCACACACACGGTTGCACTCATTCATCAAACCACTCATCCCAGAAACAAACAGATCACAGTGTGGCGCAGCGTCAAGCACGGCGTTGATGGTGGAGCGCGCGCGCGGCACGGACGACTGCCGCCGCGCCACCGTGCGCGCCGGCGGCGACGAGACCAGCAGCGCCCGGCTCCGCGGCCGCAGGGACGATAGGGTTTTGACGTTGGGTACAGATAACCGAGTGAAAATTTCAACCAAAGTTGAACAGTCAGTTTTGTTCCTGATTATACCGATCACGAATTTAATCAAAGCAAAATTTAATCATGTTTTGCTAAAATCATAATAGCATGCGGCCATTACAATAAGCGATACATTTTAGGTTCTGAAAAATTCATGCATGTCATAGAAAAACGTCACCTGGTCTTATTCTCATTTAAGCCGCATTGTCCTTTATTTCTGATCGTTTACAAACTGAACTGAGCCATTTGGTAACCTCTCTTCCTATTACCATACACTTACATTATATAGGAATGTTATCGACGAGGATCCCAGAGCTTACGACACTTTATTTTCCATAAAAACGATCTCGTTCATACATATCATGAGCAAGATAATAAATGTGATATGAACCAATCCAATTACATTATTTTGTGTGTTCTGTAGACATTCCATTAAATTTATTGATCAATCAATCATACTTCCCGCCCTAATTTAATGTTGCTACCTATAATGGTGCTACCTATAATATATCAAGCTAAACCAGAAAATTGTTTCAGTGAATATCGAAATAAAAACTTGTCTGTCATCATTTCAATTAATATACAGCTGACGAGCAACTGACGAGTTACTTGACCCCCCCTCGCTCGAAACCGCTGAGATTTTCTCAGGTGATTATTTATATTTTTAAATAACATTTTATATACTCGTACAGTTTATTAACCTACACAATTATACGAAATTTCATGATAAAACATGAACAATAACCTGAGAAATCTTCGTCGTCGGCTTCGAGCGGGGGGATCAGGTAATTAGGTTTTTTTGTAATTAGGAAGCTGACGTACAACGTTTTACGTCTTTGACAACCGACCAGAAAGTTCGAGATACCTGTCATTTCCCTTCAAAAAGTATTCGCTACTCGAAACAGCTGACTGTCAAAATTGGATAGAAAACTCTAGAAGTTCTGTTCGAGAAAGGTTGAATAACGAAAAGGAGATCAAAATAGGAACATTCTCAAACTGTTATAGGGGTATATAAGGACCACGACCGCCTAGTCGCAGTCGGGGAGTTGAGTGTGAGTTCAGTGCAGTATCAAGAGTCGAAGTAAATTAAAGTGCAAGTTCTAGTGAACAAACTGCAGTGAAAGTGTTAGTTACGGTTAACAGTTTAGTGCTACTCGTGCGCGAAAAAGTGAAATTTTCGACGTTGCTTGTCCTATCTATTTCTCGTAAACACATTTTTCAATCCCTGAACCCCCTCGCTCGTAAAAATACACATATATTAGAGCAGTTTATCTTAAACTTGAAAATGATGATGAATCAGTGAAGTTCATGTTCAATTTCATTACACAACCTACTGCAAAACCATTTCTTTATAAATTATCGTGTCCTATCATCAATCCATTCATAAAGACTGACAACAATGTCAGTCTAGGTATTTTAGTAGACTTAAGCTACAAAGCTTAGTCTACTAAAATCACAAATTCAAATTCAAATTCACATCACATCTTGAACGGATCGAAATGAAACTTGGCACACATATAGGTTAGATCCTGGATAGGACATAGGCTACTTTTTACCGCGGTAAAACACTTCATTCCCACGGGAAAACTCATTTGACGCGCGTGAAACCGCGGGCGGAAAGCTAGTAAATGTAAAAATATATTTGGATGTTTGTTCCGCTTAAACTACTGGACGGATTTGGATGAAATTTGAAATTGAGATAGTTTGTACCCTGGATTAACACATAGGATAGGTTTATAGGTTCGTCGTCCATGCTGCAAGGCTGTGGAACTCTCTACCATATACTGTCCGTGATTGTATTGTAGCACTATCTCTTTATTTAAAAAGCGAGTTAAAGAGCATTATCTTTCGCTGTCAGATTGATCCATTATATTTATTTATGTATTATATTTATTGTTATATTTATTGTATTTTAAAAAAATATATTATATTTTATATTTTTGGGTATATATTTTAGTATCATATTGTGTTAGTTTATTTATGTATATTTACATAATATTATATAAGTAATTCTTGTGATTGTCCTTTTCTTTTGTATTTCATAAAGTTGTGCACGTTTTATCTGCGTCTTACTATCTCTTTTCTCTTCCGTAGGTCTGCTGGAAGATATTTCTCTAGAAATAAGCAGGCCTGTTGTGTCGTTTTTTTCAAATGTATTTGTATTTTTGTTATCTATTGTGTACAATAAATGGTTAAATCAATAAATAGGATATTTTTTACCGGGAAAAGTCTTATTCTCACGGGAAATTATACACAACGCGAGCATAGCCGCAGGCGGAACTCTAAAACTCGTAATTACTACATAAATACATTAATTATTGTGTTAAAAAAATTGGCTTATTACATTCCTAACGGTATTTTCTAAAGCTGTGACTGTGTTTTGCCGTTCTCTATACCTCAACCTCCGTGCCAATGACCATCAAGCCAAATGTTATCTCGAATGTTTTTTTTTCGTACTCGCGTTAAAAACTGGTAACGTAAATAAGTAAGTACCTACCTTATAAAATCTTGGGTAGACATTTCAACTATCACTTTGCTAACGAGTGGATAAATAGTGTAAGTGTACACTTTTTAAGTTAAAAGGATATATGTAATTTCATTTTTGGATTTTCTGATTTGAAATAAAGCCGGATTTTGGCCAGGAAACAATCTCCATCAATAATGATTACGCACTTCTAAGATTTCCCTTTTCTGCTCAACTGAATGAGAAAAGTAAATTATTCTTCAAAAATAATACGACATTACACTATTTACAAGTAAGTGTATTAAATTATACAGCTGCTTCAAAAGGTACAAGATCGAGAAAATTATGAAAACGAAAAAGTAATATTTTAGGATATCATGTTTTTTATAACAGATCGATTCACAAGTTCCGACCTAAAATAACAACCCTTTACTTTAAAAACCGTTTTCGTTTCCTTTTTATCGAAGGAACGTTCTTGAAGAGGTTTTCTCCATTTAGTTAAGGTATAAGCTCCACAAGCTCGCCCACAAGCATCCATTTTTCTTCACACAACATAATGCACATCATAGAGCAGGTTTCCTTTCATCGCATCTCCCCTTAATGGACCATATTATTACCAGACACCGAGGGTGTGCTAAGTAGTCTCGTATGACGCAACGACATAACACAAGTACAATAAGAGGAACTTACCTAACGAAGTAGACACTAAGTTAAGTAGTATTACAGCTGATAGTAAAAAACTTACAAAACCTCTGGGGTGGTAAGGTCAGCCCATGAAACTGAACAACTTTTAATCCACAACTTTTTTAAATTCGAAAAATATTTTTTGAACTTTCATACACATATGGTATAATTGACTGTTCTTTAATTTACCAAATATAGTAGAAGACGATTCACGAAGAAAAATACAGAATCTGTTGGAAAACGAATTTACAGTGATTTTTTTAAGATTCAATAACTGTCTGCCTCTTTCAAAAACGATTTTTTGTATGGCGTTACTTGCTTGTTACGTCACAGGCAAGTAAGTACATTATGTGCCTCTCTGTCTAATCTTGAATTTTAAACCTTCATAACTCGTTCAATTTTAAAGATATTTATTTAAGAGATAGCAGAAATTAACAAGTTTGGATTTATAAAATAAAAAAAGTAGTCAAATACCCTATTGACTCGACTAGCTGATCAGTTTGTATGAAAGATAAAAAAAATACAAGTTTTAAAAAGTTGTGGAGCTAAAGTTTTTCAGTTTCATGGACTGACTGACCTACCACCCGAGAGGTTTGCGTTATTTTGCTAACACTTTGTATACCTATGGGTTTGGAACATTTGGATCAGTATAGCTAACTTTGAAAAAGACCATGTCATTGATTTCATATCTTTTTACATATATTTCATAGTAACATTTACTATTATGACATAGATATTTATGTGTTTTATGGTTTGTAGAGTTGCCACCCTATATTATCCAAAAATTACATTTGTTGCTGCGTGAAAGAAACACAAATTATCTTCTTAATAAATTCAACTCCCCGATAAGTTTAAACACAATACACCGACTACACCGATGAAGCAGTAATGCTCGAGTCATCATGGACGTCTTTTGGTCATACTGACTGAACTCTACAGTTCAGATAAGTTGTTAGTACTAACTTGTAGGTGCTTGTGGCTATCTATAGTGGTTGGTTACATACAACAGAGCGGCATTCAGATCGCGTGCGAACTTAGGACTGTTGTTGTACTGATGAGAAGACTGCTAGGCTGCTACGGCGTAGCAATGGCGTAGCAACGGTATCAAATAACATATTTTGTGAATCTCGATACAATTTTCCCAGCAAGTTATTAATTATTAGCTAGAGTTTGGTGCGTATAAATGGCTGCAGATCTGTTACATTTTTCAATTAAATATTTCATTAAAAGCTTGTCATTGTTAAAGTTGGATTTCCAGTTTCAGTTTAGATTTTTAGAGTCAGTTAAAATTGTTATTTTTGGAATTGTATACCGTTATCCAATCCTTCGGTGCTAGAAAACTGTTAGGTACTAAACTTCTAGAGACAGTGAGGGATACCAATACAGCATCTAGAAAACTTGTATGCGTGCAGTACTATATTAACTTGTTTTTTCCGTTAATTGTGTTTTGTGCACAATAGAACATTTACAACCCCACGTAACCCAAAGATATTGGAGACCTAAAATAAAAACATTATTTTTACCGCTTGATTGATGAGGTTAGCTTGATCAAATAGAGTCTGACCAACGAAAGCTGTCCCAAATAAAATAACCGGCCAAGAACGTGTAGAAAGTGTAGGGCCACGCAAAGTGTAGGGTTCTGTAGTTGTCCAATACTACTTAGGTACCTACCTACCTGAAATATTTTTCTATGATATTTGTAGTACCAAATTTTCTTACGTCTTGTACAAGTACATTTTATAAGTTGGTTTATAAGTTCGATAACCTGTAAAGTAATGTTGATACTTTAAATATTTCTGAAACGTACCTACACTAGCATCAAAAAATCGTTTTAGAAAACCCTAATGATTTTTAAAAAACCTATCCAACGATTTCTTACACTATAAGGTAATCGTTATTAAAAAAAATAACCTCCACTTCACGTGTACCAGAGGAACCATAATTTTTTATTCTAAGATTTTGTTCTTTAGCTTTCCATGCCAAATTACAGCCTTCTAGTAATAAGAGTATCTGAGCTAAGCCGCAGACGGGCCTTTTTGACTACAGAGCCCTAAAAAGGGCAGCAAATTAAACATTGCGCCAAAAATCTAAGTCTGGTTCATTTTAATGGACGGTTTAGTACATTATAACGGTAGATTTTCTTAAATTTTTCAAGAAAATCGTTGACTCGGCGGTTTATTTATTGAATACGATCTCTAGCTGCATTATTTTCTTCAGATTTTAAAATTGCCGCCGTTTTTAAGAGACGGCTTTCGTCAAGGATCATCTTTCGTTGGCCAGAGCCCCGTTTCACGAAGCAACAAGTTACTAGTAATAATTTACAATTTGATGTACATTGCGTAGCTAATTCGCCTAAACTGTACCTAAACCCTTATCGTTTTCTCTAATCTTCTACGCAATGTACGTCGAATTGTACTTGTAATTTGTAACTTGTAGCTTCGTGAAACGGCCCCCAGATCTTTCGGTGAGAGCCGCGCCCACTACACTCTCGTCCGAAGTTCTTCGACGAAGTCTCACGAAGTGTCAAATTGGTGTCAAAGTGAAGCCCGAAACCACCCGAAACGAAGCGAAGTTGCACGAAGTGCCTCTCTACTCTACACTCTCGTCCTCGGCTTACTTCGATCAACTTCGCGAGTGGCTAGTAAAAAAAAAAACTGGCTAAGAAGTTCCATAAGTCGATTATAGATGGCGCGGTGTATGAACTGTTTTACCGATATTTTGCACCAATCAAGAAGCGAAATGTGGCCATATTGCGTGACGTCATTATTTCCACGTTGGAAGTTGTAGAGAAATGTCATGTTTTTATTTTATTTTGAAAACGAAATCTGTTGTAAATGCAAGAAAAATGTTGTGAAAAATCACAATAACCGCGGTTCATAGTGTAAACATAATTGTACGAGGACGTGTTTATGAAGTTATGATGACCTCTGCTTGGCACTTGGCTAATCAAAATGACTCATGAATACGAAGACAATATGAACAGGATCCTGGAGTATCTCACAAGGAGTGACCAGGAATTAGACGCTGCTAACGTAAAACGTGATAAAATGGATAGTTCTCAACAGGAAGGCTGGTTAACGGTTAGTATTTGTACGAGATATTACTCCGTAAATGCATTGTAACCTCTTTCTGACAAGTTATCAGAATGAACGGCGTAGCGACAAAGTCCGACTGATTTTATGATTATCGAGTAGATTTACACAATCTACAGAAGCGAGTAACGCGTCTGACGCGCGGTGAAGTAATAGACGGCCGGCGAATGGACCCTGCTCTACTGCTTTCGTGAGCCGTACTCCGCTCCCACTTTTACCGTTATCCGCTCATTTCGTTTTCGGTACAGACGTGGCTCAGCCGCTCCGGCGTTCTTACGCACACTTTCCTCCCGGTCTAATTAGTAATTCGTTAATTAGGGCAACAGTTTTCCTTAGCAAGGTTATTATTGACATAGCTTGTCCGGGCGCGCTATCTGTTGGTTGCGTAAACAAGCGCTAAGTCTCATTCATAATAACACGAGTGCCAGCTAGGCACCATGCGGTTGCTGCCTTTGCCATATGCCAGCTGATATTCCACCAGTGCAAGTAAATATTCTAACTTAAACAAGACATTTAGTGATCTGTGGATGTTCCCAAAGTGACTGGCTACTTTCATTGGTAGTAAATGTGCCATTGGAATAAATCAAAAGTGAATTGCTGATGTTTTAACTCAGTGTATTGATGTTGTAATATCCATGCAAGTGTGACGGATTAAAAATGGATAAAAAAATAGACTTAATGTCGCTTTTTGAGGTAATTTTTATCTTCTGTATTATTTTTTACATAATTTTGTGTTCTTATTTATAGGTATTAAGTTGTTGTGTGCCATTTTAGATAACATACCTACACCCAGACTTAATAACACAAATACAGGTCCTTATCTACTATCAGGAGTACATTTGATAAGTAAACTAGGTATCTCTAACAGATAAAACTAAACTTACTACTACTACTAAATATTTATTTTAATTTAATTCAAACAAAGTTTTTTAAATTCAATACTTTTACTGTAAGGGCTAAAACAATTGAATTTGTTTGTAATGCACACTAACACTAATACAAAAACAAAAATTAGCAGCAGTATGTGAATGTATTTTCTCACAAGACATTTTAATAGCTTCATGATCTGTAGCACCTTTCTCTTTATAAGTAAGTAACATTCAGTTAAAGGTAAAAGTCTAGAAAGTTTGTGTGCCTGAAGAAAAGTTTCTTTTTATGATTGTAATTTGAATATTGTAAAAATTGTAATTGGATTTTAACAAAAAATAATTATATAGGTACTTGTGAAAATAATTTAATATTCTATAAAGACTTCTTGATGATACAGAGCAAAAATAATTTATAAACTAATCTCAAAAATTCAGTTGTTATTGGGAGCTTGAACAAAACAACTTTTGTTGAGATTAGTGTGTCAATCATCTATTTAATAACCCACAGTATAATAAGAAGAAAAAGATATATGGATGATTAGAAGGGATTCCAATAAAAAAAAAGTAACATGCTACTGGAGTAAAGCTATCATAATCATATTATTGCATATGAGTTACATCATCTCTTTTAGAGGCTGTACTGTTCATTCCTCTTGCTACTATCCAGACACACTTCTTTTTTAAAGCATTTCGTTATAGCTATTTTATTATTTACATCAATGCCCATAACTTGGTACTGTTAGCAGTAAAGTTACTAATGGTCCAGTAGATCTTATACTTATGCTTTGTTATGAATATGGTAAAACACGATGCAGTATATAATAATTCATCTAGCTATGTAATGTGTTTTGTATTTTCTATAACTCTTATATATTTTCGTTAATAAACTTGTATGTTTTAGGTATTTTATTAGTTGTAAGAAAGATGATGACATAATAATGCAACATGCAATTGATCAAAATTGACTCATTCATGTAAAAATCCCGAGTTCCTACCTTAGCTCTCAATTATAAACCTACCCTAGATGATCATTTTGAAAGTAGGTAAATCAAAGTTGCATGGAAGAAGTTGTTATCTAGAAATAAGGTTATTTTATACCTTTCTCTCTTATGTCTTTCATTAATGCATATTAAATTCACATACTTATAATAAAAATAACTATATTCATTCAAGACTTAGTCAAAGTGCATACCATTTTATTAATTAGGTCATGCATTGTTATCAACAACTAATTTTAAGCATGACCGAAAATTAACTGTCTGAACTTAATCACGTACCTCACTAATTGATTGATACTATATTACTGGTTACTAACTTACTTAATATGTAGAACTATTGTTGTGTTGCAAATCAGCAGCATAATTTTATTCAGTTCATTAGTTTGTAGCCATTTAAGCTTAACATTAATCCTTTTCATAATGATTGTTTAAGTATAAATATGTGGCTCTAGAAACTATGTGAATATTTTTAGTAGAATTAATATGATGCCTTCTGATTATTTCTGACACAAGCTTAATCCAGAAGGCTCCACACTATATAATAATAAAAAAACAATATATTTTTGTTCAGGAGGATGATATTTTATTTCATTATGATATGTCTACAAAGGATATAAATGTTGAAATGACTGCTGATAGGGATATATAAAAGAAGAAGACATACTGCGCCGACGCCAAAAGATAGAATAAGGACAATTATATAATATAGCCATTTTCAAAGTCAAGTGAAAAGGCTGATGTCAGTCGACTATTAGGCGTATCGGGTCGTGTTTTCATTAGACCCATGAAGACCAGACTTTAAAGGATATCTAAGAAATGTCTTCTTTCTTGTAGTCGGACCCGTGGCCAGCGGGAGACGACTTGCTGGAGAATATCTTCTCGCTGGAGCAAGGGTCGCTGAATTTCCTCGAGGAAGCGCTGCCTGACTTCAACCTCTGTCCAGACACCGCCTCCCAACCCGAGGGTCTGAGCAGTTCCAGCTCAGACAGTGGCGTTTCCAGTGATCCGGCTGAATTGTAAGTTTTTTTTTTATACAAGCCATTAGTTTTTAAAAGGTTGTGGCGGCACTAGTTTATTTTGCCCGAAAAATGATAAAACTGAAGTTTTTAGAGGCCCATAATTAAATGTGCTTTATTAACATAATTTATAAAATACCCCAGTTGCTTAGTTATCAAAAGAAAGAATAAATATCTATACCTCCTTAACTTTAATGCAGAATTGAAGAAAACCCAGTAAACAAAACTTAAAATCAATATAGTATTTCCTTTTAGAGAAACTTGTAAACAAGTGTTTAAACATTATGATATTATAACAACATTCATTAATAGCTGTCCCCGCCGAGGGGCTTGGGCGATCAGGCTTTAGTCGACCACGCTGGGCCATTGTGGGTAGTATGGGTTAGATTTCTTCACAGGTGCAAGTTTTCTCGCGATTCTTTCCTTCACCGTAAGACCGTCGAACGATGAATTTGAAATTCAAAAACAAATTGGTACGTGGTGGGGATCGAACCCATCACGTCTCTTGAATTGGGAGACAGCGGCCCTAGCCATTACACCATAGGCGCTCACACGCATTATAACATTTAAATAACAACATTCACTCATCCATCAGAAATTACGTTATTGAATCTGTGCATATTAGATCATTTAAACACTTCTAGGTTTGTTACTCATAGTACCCGGTAGATATCTGTGTTATTAATATTAGATCATACTCTAATTAGTACAATTAGTTAGAAATGCAGAAAATCCAGTGTGAGTTGCTGCTTTTTAATTGTCTTGGATTTAATAACTATTTTCTTTCTTCTTCGTGTCAAGGTTGCAACTAATCATAAGAAAACTCGTTACTATTATGAACATTACCGAGAAAATCGATTATTACATGCATTGCCTGATTTTGCCGGCTAACTTTTACTACTGTACCTTGATTTTAATAGTAACAGGATATTTTTATAGTAAGTAAAGTTTTCGGTAGGACGTTCTTTTCCATCAGATGACCTTATCACCTTAAATATCACGACAGGGCACAAACACAGCTCTGAAATGCAGAAGGAATATAGTGTTAATTGTAAAAATAAAAAGGTAAGTATGTTGCTGTATGTTGTTGTTGTTGTTTTGCCAAGTGGCAAACTGAAACTAATAATTTTGTTGATGTGACGATGGCATAGATGTTTGCATAACGTAACTGCTTGAACTAACCCTAAAATTAAATAATTGTTTTTACACGACTGCCCCATAAAAAAAAGATAGTAAACCATTTGACGGCTTTTAACGATTGAGTATCGTTGGATAATATAATAATAATAAAAAATATGTGGGGACATCTTCACTCACGGCCATCTGATCCCAAACTAAGCAGAGCTTGTAGTATGGGTCAGACAGCTGATATACATTACATAAATAGATAAATACATACTTATATAGATAAACAACAACCAGACACAAGGCAAACACAAGTGCTCATCACACGAATGTTTGCCCTGGGCGGGATTCGAACCCGCGACCCTCTGCGTCGGAGGTAGATACACTACCACCTGGGCTACGGAGCCGTCAAATGTGATATCTCGAGTGCGGGTAACATTCGGCTATATAATTTTTCTAAGTCAAAAGCAACTTTAAAATTAACTTGAGAGATCTGTACAATTTCTTGACTTGTATTTTTATTTAATAAAACATTCATCATTGTATTTAAGAGCAAGGCTCTGTCAGTGGAGTAATAACTATCATCTTCTTTGTCTTCAGATAATTATAATAATATTACAGATTATATCATAGTTTCGTTCCAGTTATTTCTATGCAGCCAGTCTCCGACCAAACATTCCATCAGCCGAATAACTAACAAACCGGGCATGCTAATGCACCTGCGGCCCATTTCGATACAGTACCGTTGTTTTAATCAACACACTAAACACGTCACTTGGTAGCAAGACTAGCAAACTGCTTAATGCCTTTGTGCCAGCGAAGAAAAATAAATTAAAAACAAAAGACACAACACGTAAGATTACGTGTGTGTAGTAGAGACATTCTTTATAATGTCCAATATTGTTACTTGTTCTAAAGTAAAACATCGTGAGACCTGCACTCTTTCAAAGAAATTCAAAGGTTTTGTGTGTAGTTGACCAACCCGCACTGGGTCGGCTTCAGCGTAAGCTCGAGCCCCTCGGTGGGGACGTATATAAGCCGTTGAATGATTGTCTACAGGGCTGCATTTCGTAGTATAATTATACTATTTGTACCATAGTTTCATGTTGCGTAGTATATAGTATCGTAATGCTTGGATTGTACGCGAAAATACCATAATTTTAATGCTCAATCTTCTAAATGTTTTTTAATTGACATTAACCCTAATGCACGGACTTCTGTGCCGTATGGCAACATCAAATGAAAACCAAAGAGGATATAATACTGGCGTATGAAAAAGAGAAGCATTGTGGGTATTCCCCGTGCAATGTTTTGCTGCTTATGGCATTTTGAGGGAAAGAGATGGTTATTTTTTTCTGCTTGAGTATGACTGAGATGAATGTATAGCAACAAATTGCGCGTGATCGATGAAGATTCCATTGAAAAATTAGGTG
This sequence comes from Carpatolechia fugitivella, assembly GCA_951230895.1. Classification (NCBI taxonomy): domain Eukaryota; kingdom Metazoa; phylum Arthropoda; class Insecta; order Lepidoptera; family Gelechiidae; genus Carpatolechia; species Carpatolechia fugitivella. The sequence goes on from OX579660.1 coordinate 9,875,623, forward strand.
AACTAGAGATTCTCATTTTATTAAGTGATTTTATAAACTAATTTACCTAAATTTATATGATAGTATTAAAATAACGTTTCAATAACAAATGACTTTTATTTAATCTAAAACGTTTTCAACACAAAAACAAAACGTAGTATATTTTTTTGGTAAAAAGTATCTTTTTAATATCCATAGACAATAATTTTATGGGAGCCTGATTCCAACCCTGATTGTCTATTGCCACATCATCATATTTGTATTTATTCTAGCATTTAAACCTAAAGTTATACTTTGTGTTGTAGCACTGAATGTTCTCAGTATGATGGGGTGTGGCAACTGGTAATTGGGCGAGTCGTGAGTGAGATATCTACGATTGACTTATGAAAGTTAAGAGCCTTTCAAACATGCACATAAGCGATTGCAAAAAAATAATGGACAGAATTATGACTATGCGTTTAATTTAATTTGTGATGATGATTGAATCTACAGTTATAAAAGTACTTATAAATATTTACTACTTACGTATTTACTACGTACGTACTTATTTATAAATATTTTGTACAGTTTATAGGTTCATAAGTACAGAAAATCTTAATTCGAGCCGTTTTCAATTAATGTTGTTTTGTTTTCTAATTGTACGGAATTCGCAGACCTATGATTGCCGTCAGGCAAGTGTCTGAAGTTAATTGACCGTTGCACTTTGCAATATCAATCGGATAAGTTAGTGCACTCATTGTACTAGCAATGTCAGTGCGTTATTTCCTTATGGTGCAAAGCAAATTAATAATACATAGTGGCGTGTTTCCTTTTATAATGCTTAGGGGAAAATACTAAAATATGTTTTTTAAGTTCGTCAAAGTAATATTTTGTGAATAGAATAGGACATATCGTACGGAGCGAAACATGATTGAACTCGTTTTTTTTATTTGCTATGTACTTATTATTATCTTATCTTTGTCAAAAAAAATCAAAATCAAATATTGTTTATTTTCATTAGATGTTATTACATCACTTAGATCCGTCATTACATTTTCTAACCCTCTGTAATAAATTATTTTTTTAAATATAATATTCGCATTTACTAAGAAAAGCCCGACGCATGATTTCGATCTATTCTCACAGTACTCGGTCTGGAATACTCCAGAATCCTGTAAATCGAGGTTTCGATATTGTGAAAGAAAAACATATAATACATATGATACTCTCGTAGATAACCTAGTTGCTAGGCCGATAGCAAGATTTTACTTGCGTAATTTTAATTCAAGCTTCGTATTTGCTATAATTTTATATGTATAAGTTATTTTTTTAACCACGCAATTTTCTCCCATTACATTATAAATGTTTTATTCTCGAGTAATTAAAACTCTGCTTATCATGAGTCTAGACTATAGAAGACGATTCCACTCACATTTATTTATATCATTGAAACTGTTTAAAAAATGTACATAAATCAGTCAATACTACTAATTTTAATTTTATGCCTATTTCCATGTATGTGACACTAGTCAGTCCTGGTCAAGATAATGAGACACTTGTCAAGTGTAATGATGATAAGAAATGGTCGGGTAACTCGGGTAATGTAGTTTCTCCTTGTATGCACTTGATGACAAAGATAGTTCCGCATCCTTAAACTCTTTCTGTAAAATGGATATTTCGATCTTGACCTTTTTACTTGCGATTGCTGTATATTCGCAAGGTGAAGTAATCTTGTAGTGAGTGCAAAGGCTATCGTATTTAATTTAGGTGGTAAAATTGTAACATGTGCAAAATTATTCTCTACAAGACAAATAATATTGCGTATGTACAGTCAGCTGACGAATTAGCTGACCCCCCCCCCCCCCCCCCCCGCTCGAAACCGCTGAGATTTTCTCAGGTGGTTATTTATATTTTTACAAAACATTTTATATACTCGTACAGTTTATTAAAGAATTTTGACCAAACTTTTGTGTCTCACCCTATTTTTCTATATATTTTATTTATTGCCTTTTATCCACTTTATTATTGCAAGTGATGTCATAATGACTCATAGAAAGCAAGCTTCGATGAATTTAAGCGCTTTACCTTCTGTGGAGCAGGCTGCGTTGCCGGAGACGTAGTTAAAATACAGTTATTTAAATTCTTATCTATGAATCATGCCTAAAACCGCGGCAAGTTCCTGACCTCACATTTCTCTCCACAGTGACTTCGAGCAGCAACTATCCCCATTCCTCATCCAGAACTCTTGCGATGACCCGTCGAGTCCCCAACAGCCGACCAGCCCGGCCCAGGATGTGATCATCCAGGACACGGATGCCTCCAACGGGTCCGAAGAGGCCTTCGACATGCTCGACTTCGAGCAGAACGTCGTGCCTGGCTTCATCAACAATAACACATTCCAAAGCCCTGGTAAGTTCTTATCCGGAATAAAAAGTCTCAGTTTAGTTTTTTTATTATCGAAAAGTTCACTAAATATGATTTTGGATTTATTTTATTATCACATAGTACCTTACCATAGAAAAATAAATGCAAGACAAAGTCATTACAATGTGCGTGTAACAATTTCATAATTCATCAGTATTTGTGTAGGTATTACACTTATCACAGAAATGACCTTTAAAATAAATACCTACTGCAATTAAAATAAACTCGTTCCATATTATATTTATACTTTGATATACCCAGCTAGATGTCAAAAACCACTTCTTTCTTACTTCTTAGTGATGAAATGTTCCAGAAATAAGACGCAATTTTGTTGTTTACTTATCTGTTGTATTTTAAGTCCGTTTTCGGACAAATGTCGGTAAGATAAACAGTAATTTCGCTACCTATTATCACAAGATCACCTTGCCAAATAATCTTTGAACACGACTTTTCAATAAAAATGTATTAAGCGTTTTTGTAATATTGTTCTGAATTTACGCTATCCATTTGGCCTTCAAAGACACCTTGATGATTCAGTATAAGCCCACACTTGGTTAAATAATTGCTTTAGTATTATTTACTTAAGGTATTGATGATTTCTATAAGACAATTGAAATAATTTAGCGTTGAAAGAGTTTTTGATAGATAACTTACAAGACTAATGTTAAATATGAATAATACATTTCTAATTATTAACTTATATTATCGGTCAGCATATTAATAAGACATTGTACTAAATACTAACATTCTCACAATTCGCGGGTTTGTTACCACGGTACCGTTCCGAAATATCGAGGTAACAATATTAAATATTACCGTGGTAACAAACCCGCGAATTGTGAGAATGTTAGTGTAGTGAACAACCACGAAAATCTTAAAACATATATTGTACTAAATGTTGATGACTACGAAATACGGCTGAATTGTTAACGATATAACAACTCTCATGGTTTATAACATGACAAATTACCACAAATATCTAATAAATGATAATTAAGTAAAATAAAATAAAATACTTAATTGAATAAATTTCCTAGTTTTAAGTCTTAGGTATAATTATTATTTTGTGTAGGTACGTTTCTTTGATAAAATGGTGTTGATTGTTCCGGTTTTAGCCAATGTAATCGCTGTTGCAGGTAACTAAACAATGCAGAATTTTATAGCTTTATATTCATTGTTCGTAGGTAAAACGGGGCGAAAACGCCGCCTTTCCAACACACCCCAAGTAGTCGTCCAACAAAAAGTCCAACGTCCTACGGTGAAGCTCCCCACGTCGACCGTTCAAAAACCACAACTAATCGTCAAAGCCCAGCCCCAGAAACCCATGAAAGTGGCCAATATCCAGGTCATAAACCCTCAACCTAGAGTTTACTGTAAACCGGTAGAGACAGTCGCGCCCCAGAGAAAGGTGATCAGGGTTGCCCCAATGGCTGGGAACCCCCGGTCGATTCTCCTGCCAGTTACTATCAAGGACATGAAGGATCTGAAGTCGATCAAGATCATCAACGCGTCCGATTTGAAGAACGCGTCGAACATCAAGCTGGCTGCCGCGAATCTCCTGTCGCAGAGTAAACTCCAGGATCTAAAGTTTGAGAAGCATGACGACTATGATAACAACTGCGGTGAGTCGCTTTCCAGTTCACAATATGATTGGTTCTGATTTGCCGTAGCGCAATTTTCATCAAACAATATTTAAATAAGAGCATTTATAGAATATTTTGCTCTTAATTGAGAAAAGTATCTAGACAAAATTTCATATCCATTTATTATTATGTATCTTTTTCCGGATCTCATTGCGAACATGGTGTTTTTTCAGTAGCCCTTGTACCTCTTAAACGCTATGACGCATTTACTATTGTATTGATACAGACACGTGGCAAAAACTATTTACTGTTTACTACCTACCTATATGGTTGACGTAACAAAATCCTGTTACACTTTTACTAATCTTATACTTAAAGACGTGGGAGTACGAATGCGATGACTCAACAAACCTTTCAACAAGTGTATTCGATGAATAAAACACTTTCCTTAGGGCGTTTCCCCACTGCTCCGGTCCGGCGTCGGGGATCGGAAGTTGCTATCGGCAATAGATCGGCAGACCGGACGACGATTTTCCACTTATCCGATGTAAAATGTCAGTAAAATGTAGTTATCTCGTCGCAACGGAGCTGTATAGTTTAATGTGGGTTTTTTAGCTACAATTTCTTATTTAATTTTTTCTTTTTTTTTTCTCTTTCATATTTTGTCCTTATATCAATCAACGTAAATACATCGTACGGGGATATTTTTTATGTGCCTAACCTCTAAACGCATACGCGCTTGCTAAGAAATAGCCGGATCGGATGCGCAGTGTAAAAGCGTGTATAGTTTTTGTACGTCTACCACTTCGGACCGATAAAAATCTAATCGGATTTAGCAAATTATCGGATCGATATAAACTGGATGCCGGACCAGTGGAGAAGCGAGTATAGGACGGTAGTACATTTCTAAATCGGATCGCAATTATCGTGTGCCGGACCGGAGCAGTGGGGAAACGCCCTTATGCTGTTTCTAGACAATTACACAAGAATGTCTGAAAAGTACAGCGTTGCTACTATCTGATAACAATGGCTTATCAGTTCATACTCTCAAAATATTTCTCTCAAATTATCATTAAACAGTATGTAATTTTACTTAATAAACAAATAAATAAACGAAATAATATTAATAAGTTTTTAAAATTTTAATCTGTCAGAGCTCATCCTATAGCAACCCAAGATTACTTGCCAATAGAACAACTGGTCCGGTGGCGTTTTTATAGCATAAATATAATCTTTTAACAGCTTAGAAAAAAACTAGAAAATAAAATTTTTGCATAGACTGTCCTGGAAATATCGGATATTTACCACGTAAAAATATAATTCATCATCATCAACATCAACGGCCCGTTACAGTCCACTGCTGGACTATGAGCCTCCTGCACTAATAATTACGAGAATACAAAGCTTCTTAGAAAAACATAAAAATATAAGATACAAAATATGCAGCAGCAAAATAAAATGAAAATGTCTGAAACATATCTTACTTTGCAGTACATACAATAGTAATGTTCAGAATATACTGTTATACAGTGTAAATGTGTCTGTGCTTAACTGGATAACAACTTTCTCTCGTCATGACATGTCTTCAAATCTAACGATCATACGATTCCCAACTAATTCGCGCCTATTAAAGTGCCATGCTCAATATCAACTTTCCTTGATTGATACCAAATGACGAAATAGGCAAACAGCAATCGACGGAATAGACATAGGCAAAAAGCTAATAAATATGAGGTCGTTGACTGATCCTTTCTCGATTTCCGTTACTGAGTTGAGTACTATTACAAAACCAGTGTAAATATGTTTTGAAGTGCTAATGTTTTTGATGGTGCCGTGTATCAGCTTGTACTGGAAATTTTAAACCGAGGACACTGATTTCTGTTCGTGCGTTGAGTTTATTAGTGCGTTGACCGCGCAAGGTGGATGTATGGGCGTCATGTTTTGACAATGGTATTTTGGCGTTATTTACAGCCATCCTATGTAAAGTTTAGAATTCTGGTGGTTCAATAACCGTGTTCAATGATTCGATGTAATGACATTTTCGTTTCTCTCTTCCTACTAGTCATAAATTAATTAATAATTAAACCATTTGTTTAATTCTTCTTTTCTATGTAGACATGAAATATTATAGTTCAATAATGTTAAAATAGTACATTACAGCACATTACCGAATAGTACATTACATTGCTGGCCGCTGTTTTGTATGGGGCAATGTTTCGTCCAAAAACGAGACACTTCGCGTACTGTTTTTTACAGTAATGGTCACATTTTCGAGCGTGTCGTTGAAATTTTTATTTTATAGCTAGATTGCTTTCACAGTGTAACTAACTAAAGTAATTGAATAAAGTGATGTTGCAGCTGCAATAATAAGTTATGCGGGTTTATTCTTGCTTTCTTAAAATGTACGCACAGTCGATCGTACGTCAAGATTAACAGGTGCACCTTTAAGCGCTTTTATTCCATAGTAATCCATAGATAGGTTGCAGTAGATTCGTAATTTAAGTTCCAAGATTGACATGCCTTTGCCGGTACCGATTTAATTGAAGTATCCTTCATACAGTATGTTCTTATTAAGTTCTTAAGTTCATTTTTGGCAGAGATCTGGTTAAAGGCGAATATAAACAATCTCAAAAGTGTTCATTTCAAAACTAATTACTCTGATAACTTTATTTGGTCGTTTTTTAGCACTACCGATAACATGTTACATAATTGTAATTTTACGAATGAGCTCGGCGGTAGCATGCGGGCAGACCTATTACGATAATTTATTCGTAAACAACTCGTTTCTACTTAGGTCACGTTGTCCTCTCGCGATCTATTGGAAAACACGTGGTTCTGTGTTGGTTGGCTCTGAGAAAATGCTTCTAGGTTATTCGATGTTATCTTATGAAGTATAAAACGTTATTCGCCTTAAAATCCTTAAATGTAGCCTAGAAAGTAATCAAGTGGAGTTCGTTCGCCAGCTTCCGCCAGTGTTTCCTTTATGGTTAATTAAAAACGCAACAAACTTGTTTTTGCAAAACTGCCAATGCCACAATACTTATTCTCTTTATTACTTGATCGAATATAGCTATATTATCTATTAGCAGTATCTTCAGAGTAATAATTTAAATCCCAAGCCCTGTACTAAACTATACATATCCAGGACCCAGGTATATTAAACAGGTACCACACTTAAGAAAATTTTTGTCCAATGGAAATTTTGTGCATACTCCTTATCGATTCTAGTAAAGTAACTTATTGACTAAATTATTACTTCCAGCCTAAAAACAGATTTGACTATCAAGTATATTGTAAAGTTATTTAATTTTTAGCTAGTTTCTATTACAATGGCTACAGCCATAATTTATAATAATAAATTCTATAATTAATCTACATACCAATGATTTTATGTATGACAATATATTGAATCTTCGCTTTCCTCTAGATCATACACATTTCAATATGACATTTAATCATTTTAGACTGGTTTATTTGTTAATAGTGATAACAAGAAAAAACGCTAAAATCGTTTCTGTATTCACTCGCACTTTACGACGCTCTGTATACACGACCATTATATACTTAGTATGTAATTATAAGTACTACAGTATATTTGTAAGCCTATATACAGATAATAATATGTTTGGCTCGTGATGTAAATTTCACCGGCAGGCAACGATGTTTGTCCAGCAAATATTTGCGTCGTGATTGCAAAACACGTTTTTCTGCTTAGGTCTTCAACCTTAACATTGAATCGCTAAATCTGCACAAAATACGCTTAGCAAGTAAATTTTTTCTTCTCTTTCGGTGAATAGAACATAAATGAATTTGTTTTTACGTTTGAAATATTGGAATAATTATGTATTTGACTGAGCTGCGAAAATTATTTAATATTAAAAATACATCATCGGTTGAGATTCCGTGTCAATTTTAGGAGTTACCCGTTACGACTCCCCGCGGTAGAAATTTGATAACTCAGGACAGATAGTTTTTTTTTCTTCTTGTTGAGAAGTAAATACGCTCGAAAAAAGTTAAAAAGGAAGTCCCAAGTTTTTTTTTAATAAGTATTGACTCCATAGCAAACAAACCTAACTCTATTATAACTTCCAGACGACTCAGGAAGTGACCAAAGCGACGATGATGACCACAAAGACGTCCAAGTGAACGACGGTCGCAACGGCTATCCCCGTCTCGTTCTAACCGCTGAAGAAAGGCGTTTGTTGGCGAAGGAAGGCATCACTCTGCCCACCAGCTATCCGCTCACGAAGCACGAGGAGAGAGAACTGAAGAGGATCCGGAGGAAGATTAGGAATAAGATCTCCGCGCAAGACTCCAGGAAAAGGAAGAAGGAATACGTTGACGGGCTTGAGGATAGGTGAGTTGGTACTATTTTCAAAATTGAGTAATTTCACGGGGTCTACTCATTTAAGTCCACAGGTAATATAGGCCTTGGAAGACATTCCCATGCGAGTCGTAAAAAGCGACATTTATAAACGTTGAATCAGCTATTTGTCATACATTATTTGGAGGCGTCCGCGGCCATATCCTTAACGGGGTGATCAGAGTTTCAGTGGCACTGAGACCATAGACTGAGTCCACAATGTAACAACTAGAGAGACTTGACTATTATTGATGACTCTATACACGGTGTTACAAAAAATCCCGTAAATTTTGTATGGAGACCATCTACATTTTGTATGGGAATGCGATTTTTTTAAATCGTTTTTCGACCTATGTTCTTTGGGGAAAGTTGTTCAGTTTTATGAGGAGATTCACACCCTTTCGACTTTATTTGTAGCTTTGTAACACCTGGTATAAGTGTAAGAAAAGAAAGACTAGTGATTATTTGTGGGTGATCTTAGATGTTGTAATAAATTATTTATCCATCAGTGTTGTATATTATCCATTATCACGATTGGAGTTCAAAAGTTGAATGTTATGATACCTTTGATGATGATATTACGTGACATTCTTTGTGGTACTAAGAACGACCTTGTATGACACTGAGCTATTACAGTGCTTGTATAATGATAAATCATCTTAAGAGTTGAATGCATTGTTTGGGTAACCTTCAGAACATCCTATCCTATTCTGTTTTTCTTGTGTGCACCGTCCCACAGTTCCAATGAAGTTTTCTTGTACCCTAAGGCTGCCTGGAAGAAATTGCTACCTTAGCAATAAGGCCGCCTATCTGTACACCCTTTTATCTACTGTACTTTTAAGCTATATCCTTGTGTGCAATAAAGTATATTCTATTCTATTCTATTCTATTACAAGAATCACAGGAATTTAATTAAAATTTTCCCATCTCTAGTGTCAATTGACACCTAAAATATAGACTATCGATTCTCAGAAGGGAAAAGTATTTGTACACCATTTGTGCCTACATTTTTAAAAGAGATGTACTTAAATCAATTTATGTTAGAAAACATTTTCTTTTTTGCCTTAATTATCTTGTTTACGTATTTACAAACATAAATATTATTTTGAAATATTTAGGTCATTATTTCATTAATTTATTATTTTATAACAATTATTTAACAAAGCTTTTTTTATTTATTTGTAGTTTTTTCATTTTGAAATTAATTGTTCTAATGTGAATGTTATGGTACAAGTAGTCCGTAAACATTTTTGACCATAGCGGTAAAAATGGGCACATTGACCTAAAATTATATATCTGGTCCGAATATTCTTCACTATCTCTTTATTTAAAAAGCATTATCTTTCGCTGTCAGATTGATCCATTATATTTATTTAAGTATTATATTTATTGTATTTTTAAAAAATATATTATATTTTATATTTTTGGGTATATATTTTAGTATCATATTGTGTTAGTTTATTTATGTATATTTACATAATATTATATAAGTAATTCTTGTGATTGTCCTGTTCTTTTGTATTTTATAAAGTTGTGCACGTTTTATCTGCGTCTTACTATCTCTTTTCTCTTCCGTAGGTCTGCTGGAAGATATTTCTCTAGAAATAAGCAGGCCTGTTGTGTCGTTTTTTTTCAAATATATTTGTATTTTTGTTATCTATTGTGTACAATAAATGGTTAAATAAATAAATAAAAAAATCTTTGACACAGCTGATCACTAGAGATGGGAAAATTTTAATTAAATGCCAGTTTTGTCTATAATATTTTTTACGATAGTGATTGGCTTTTGTTCTGCATGATTGTACTACGACTTTGTAACAAAAACCTAACGAACTAACTCACTCAGTCAGACAGTTTTTCTGCCTGAATGCGCCAAGCCAAGCAAAAAATAAAGTGATATTTTGTAGCGAAGCATCCAGCTTTGACCCGTACATTTTTCTCTCGCAGGGTGAAACAATGCACCTCCGAGAACCAGACGCTAATCCGCAGGATAAAGATACTACAGTCGCAAAACCAATCCCTCACTACGCAACTCAAGAGATTACAGGTAAATATATTAAACACGCAATCTTAATTCTGCTAATCTCTACGTAGCGATGTCAGGTAAATGAACCGAACACTCACACACGCTTCATTTATAGGTGTAATTTAATTGCTGAATCCCGAAAACCCCTAGCAGATTTTCTGCTTCGATTGCTACGAGCTACGCGGCATAGTACGGAAACTAGTTTCCCCATAAATTTAATTATTATTTGACTACATACTTGTTTAGATTATTTAAAGTTATATGAATCCTATGAAAGTTTAAGAGAACTTGTCTTTTTTTAATAGTGAAATAAAAAAGTTAAACTTACGCATAAAATCTTTTTGGAACTACAACCTCGACAGTTAGCTGACCCATGTATCTAATGCATTCTAAAGCTATCCATCCATCCTTGACCTACCCAAAACTTACATTACCTACACGACAAAAAAAACAACTACCACAGTTTTTCAAACCACATATTAACCTTATATAATATTGTTTTATGAGTACGGTAGGATATTTTATAAACATTTGTGTGTACAATTTTTAATCTCATGGCCATGGTATACTGTGAAGGAAAAAATACGAGAAACTAACGATGCAATTGGAAGTACTCTTAGGGTCTTGTACTCAATTTTCCTTAATGGTATAAATAAGGTATTATGGCTTTGTATTGTTGTAATTTTACTGAGAACTAGCACAAGGAATCTAGAAAACGATTGTGATCTTATTTTCTGTTTTAAATATCTTAATTTTAACTGAAAACTTATGAACCAGAAAGAAAGATTAAAATATTTATCATGGAAATACCCAGTTGTTGATATTTTTATATTATTAAAATGGATGCGGACATCTAAGCCAGCCTTGGCCGAATCTTAACAGCTACCCAATATAAAATTAGCTCTCGCTGTAGTACTAATAAATACTAAGAATTTGTATGTCAACTCTACTCTAGCTATTATGTACTATTTATAGTTGGCTACCGCAAAAAGATCCTTCCTCGATAAAGGTAGCCGAAATAGTCGTTGACTGAAATAATTTAAAAAATAAAAATACGCTTAATTACGCAATTTCATGCAGTGTTTGACCCCCGAGGCTGAGTCGTTCTGTCATTTGGTCAAATTCGCATTTAAAGAAAAACTATCATAATCGCGAACGGTCTAATGCAAATTTGACCGAATGCGACGGAACGCTCTGAAAGAATCATCAAAATCAGGCAAAATGTATTTGAAAGTCCTATTTATTAATTAATTAATTTGAATTCTGTTAAAAAAAGTTTTCCCAACCCACATTTTCAATCCACTTCATTTCAGAGCGTCCTGACCGGCGTATCGAGCGGGTCGAACAAGTCCGCGCAGCCGGCCACGTGTCTGCTGGTGCTGCTGCTGTCGGTGGCGCTAGTGGCGCTGCCGTCCGTGCGCGAGGAGCTGCGCAAGCCGCCCGCGCCCGCGCACCCCGCACACCCGCCCGCGCGCGCCCTGCTCGCCTCCAGTGAGTACAGCCACGTGTCTGCTGGTGCTGCTGCTGTCGGTGGCGCTAGTGGCGCTGCCGTCCGTGCGCGAGGAGCTGCGCAAGCCGCCCGCGCCCGCGCACCCCGCACACCCGCCCGCGCGCGCCCTGCTCGCCTCCAGTGAGTACAGCCACGTGTCTGCTGGTGCTGCTGCTGTCGGTGGCGCTAGTGGCGCTGCCGTCCGTGCGCGAGGAGCTGCGCAAGCCGCCCGCGCCCGCGCACCCCGCACACCCGCCCGCGCGCGCCCTGCTCGCCTCCAGTGAGTACAGCCACGTGTCTGCTGGTGCTGCTGCTGTCGGTGGCGCTAGTGGCGCTGCCGTCCGTGCGCGAGGAGCTGCGCAAGCCGCCCGCGCCCGCGCACCCCGCACACCCGCCCGCGCGCGCCCTGCTCGCCTCCAGTGAGTACAGCCACGTGTCTGCTGGTGCTGCTGCTGTCGGTGGCGCTAGTGGCGCTGCCGTCCGTGCGCGAGGAGCTGCGCAAGCCGCCCGCGCCCGCGCACCCCGCACACCCGCCCGCGCGCGCCCTGCTCGCCTCCAGTGAGTACAGCCACGTGTCTGCTGGTGCTGCTGCTGTCGGTGGCGCTAGTGGCGCTGCCGTCCGTGCGCGAGGAGCTGCGCAAGCCGCCCGCGCCCGCGCACCCCGCACACCCGCCCGCGCGCGCCCTGCTCGCCTCCAGTGAGTACAGCCACGTGTCTGCTGGTGCTGCTGCTGTCGGTGGCGCTAGTGGCGCTGCCGTCCGTGCGCGAGGAGCTGCGCAAGCCGCCCGCGCCCGCGCACCCCGCACACCCGCCCGCGCGCGCCCTGCTCGCCTCCAGTGAGTACAGCCACGTGTCTGCTGGTGCTGCTGCTGTCGGTGGCGCTAGTGGCGCTGCCGTCCGTGCGCGAGGAGCTGCGCAAGCCGCCCGCGCCCGCGCACCCCGCACACCCGCCCGCGCGCGCCCTGCTCGCCTCCAGTGAGTACAGCCACGTGTCTGCTGGTGCTGCTGCTGTCGGTGGCGCTAGTGGCGCTGCCGTCCGTGCGCGAGGAGCTGCGCAAGCCGCCCGCGCCCGCGCACCCCGCACACCCGCCCGCGCGCGCCCTGCTCGCCTCCAGTGAGTACAGCCACGTGTCTGCTGGTGCTGCTGCTGTCGGTGGCGCTAGTGGCGCTGCCGTCCGTGCGCGAGGAGCTGCGCAAGCCGCCCGCGCACCCCGCACACCCGCCCGCGCGCGCCCTGCTCGCCTCCAGTGAGTACAGCCACGTGTCTGCTGGTGCTGCTGCTGTCGGTGGCGCTAGTGGCGCTGCCGTCCGTGCGCGAGGAGCTGCGCAAGCCGCCCGCGCCCGCGCACCCCGCACACCCGCCCGCGCGCGCCCTGCTCGCCTCCAGTGAGTACAGCCACGTGTCTGCTGGTGCTGCTGCTGTCGGTGGCGCTAGTGGCGCTGCCGTCCGTGCGCGAGGAGCTGCGCAAGCCGCCCGCGCACCCCGCACACCCGCCCGCGCGCGCCCTGCTCGCCTCCAGTGAGTACAGCCACGTGTCTGCTGGTGCTGCTGCTGTCGGTGGCGCTAGTGGCGCTGCCGTCCGTGCGCGAGGAGCTGCGCAAGCCGCCCGCGCACCCCGCACACCCGCCCGCGCGCGCCCTGCTCGCCTCCAGTGAGTACAGCCACGTGTCTGCTGGTGCTGCTGCTGTCGGTGGCGCTAGTGGCGCTGCCGTCCGTGCGCGAGGAGCTGCGCAAGCCGCCCGCGCCCGCGCACCCCGCACACCCGCCCGCGCGCGCCCTGCTCGCCTCCAGTGAGTACAGCCACGTGTCTGCTGGTGCTGCTGCTGTCGGTGGCGCTAGTGGCGCTGCCGTCCGTGCGCGAGGAGCTGCGCAAGCCGCCCGCGCCCGCGCACCCCGCACACCCGCCCGCGCGCGCCCTGCTTGCCTCCAGTGAGTACAGCCACGTGTCTGCTGGTGCTGCTGCTGTCGGTGGCGCTAGTGGCGCTGCCGTCCGTGCGCGAGGAGCTGCGCAAGCCGCCCGCGCCCGCGCACCCCGCACACCCGCCCGCGCGCGCCCTGCTCGCCTCCAGTGAGTACAGCCACGTGTCTGCTGGTGCTGCTGCTGTCGGTGGCGCTAGTGGCGCTGCCGTCCGTGCGCGAGGAGCTGCGCAAGCCGCCCGCGCGCGCCCTGCTCGCCTCCAGTGAGTACAGCCACGTGTCTGCTGGTGCTGCTGCTGTCGGTGGCGCTAGTGGCGCTGCCGTCCGTGCGCGAGGAGCTGCGCAAGCCGCCCGCGCCCGCGCACCCCGCACACCCGCCCGCGCGCGCCCTGCTCGCCTCCAGTGAGTACAGCCACGTGTCTGCTGGTGCTGCTGCTGTCGGTGGCGCTAGTGGCGCTGCCGTCCGTGCGCGAGGAGCTGCGCAAGCCGCCCGCGCACCCCGCACACCCGCCCGCGCGCGCCCTGCTCGCCTCCAGTGAGTACAGCCACGTGTCTGCTGGTGCTGCTGCTGTCGGTGGCGCTAGTGGCGCTGCCGTCCGTGCGCGAGGAGCTGCGCAAGCCGCCCGCGCACCCCGCACACCCGCCCGCGCGCGCCCTGCTCGCCTCCAGTGAGTACAGCCACGTGTCTGCTGGTGCTGCTGCTGTCGGTGGCGCTAGTGGCGCTGCCGTCCGTGCGCGAGGAGCTGCGCAAGCCGCCCGCGCCCGCGCACCCCGCACACCCGCCCGCGCGCGCCCTGCTCGCCTCCAGTGAGTACAGCCACGTGTCTGCTGGTGCTGCTGCTGTCGGTGGCGCTAGTGGCGCTGCCGTCCGTGCGCGAGGAGCTGCGCAAGCCGCCCGCGCCCGCGCACCCCGCACACCCGCCCGCGCGCGCCCTGCTTGCCTCCAGTGAGTACAGCCACGTGTCTGCTGGTGCTGCTGCTGTCGGTGGCGCTAGTGGCGCTGCCGTCCGTGCGCGAGGAGCTGCGCAAGCCGCCCGCGCCCGCGCACCCCGCACACCCGCCCGCGCGCGCCCTGCTCGCCTCCAGTGAGTACAGCCACGTGTCTGCTGGTGCTGCTGCTGTCGGTGGCGCTAGTGGCGCTGCCGTCCGTGCGCGAGGAGCTGCGCAAGCCGTCAGCGTCACTAGCGACACTCTCAAATTACAAGTATCGAGAGACAAGTACGAACGAATCATTTTGGCTGTTGAGTGGCATTGGAACTGCAACATAATAAAAGATGCTGGTTTTGAAGTATATTGAAGGTGCTCGCCACTACGTCTGGGATGCATTCCAAATCAGACTAACAGCGCGGTCAGCGCCCAGAAAAAAGAAAGCAATTTGCGCGCTCGCAGTACATCGAAACGCTAATGACAGCAATTACTAAAAAGTTATATAAATTCATTCATGTGTCAATAAATTAATTCATTTCATTCATGCTATAGCTCGTTCCACCAAAATGTTATACATAAATAAAATGCCATTGAAATATAAAAAAACTTAACTTTTGAAGAAAGAACTCTTCTCTTTCATGTATGAAGTAGGTATACGAGTGAAATATACTTGTATTGTAAGTATACCTACAGTATTTTGATAGCCAAGTTTTCAATTTATTGTTAACTAGCGGGCCGCCCGCGGCTACGCTCGCGTTTTGTGAGATTTTCCCGTGGGAATAAGACTTTTTCCCATAAAAGGTATCCTATGTGTTAATCCAGGGCACAAACTATCTCTATTCCAATTTTTTATCCCAATCCATTCAGTAGTTTTTGCGTGAAAGAGTAACAAACCTCCATCCATACATCCATACTTACAAACTTTCGCGTTAGTAAGGATAATATTAGTAAGCATTTATCGCCGCCTACAACTCCTGTTGCCATTAAAATGGATAATCAGCATTATCTTTTAGTAGCGATATTCCATTTATGAGTTATGATTATAATTATCATTACCTCATGATTCGCGGCCTATAGGTACACATACATACACTGTCTTTGAGCCGCTAAGTCGACTTACGTAAGAAAGAGCCACAGTGCATTCAAGACCTTTGAATGAAACCGGTTTCAGTTCTATAGCTAAGGTTAGACAGGATCTTACATAATCCCGCTTTTATAATGATCGTGACTGATACAGTATGAAATGTGATACAGATCACTCGAAATGTCCACTTTCACCTGCATCGTTCTAGCTTGCGCGAATTTCGACACTGAAGCTTATGTAATAGAGTTAAAATTAACAGCAATTTTGATTTTATTTTATGCAACGGCACGCAACGGTAATGTTGTTTTTACTGGTCTGCATTTTACTCACTGAAAAGTTTCATAACGATAGGTACATTATGCAATATCGCAATATTGTCTAGAAAGCGAAAAAAAATACATTTAAATATATATTCATATCATAGCAGACTCGACAATTTAAAATTGTTTAAAATTTTGACGTGGCGAATAAAGATCTTAAATGTATCACTGTCTTTCTTATGCTCACTCACTCAATAAATGCTATACAAAGCGATTAAAATTAGAGGACTAGACTCCAGCAAAATCGTGATTTAGATCTGTCAAATCAACACAATAAAACTTGTTAAAATCTAGAAACGTTAAAATACACCATAGCCCATACTAGATTTGCGTAAACGCCAAGAGCCCATCCTATTCTTACATCAGTCACATTGTACACAGTTGTGATGAGAATATCCTGCTTCAGTTATGCTGAGGGACATTATTAAGAAATAGTAGTCAGTACTATAACAGTTACCATTCGTTGTCACAGAGATGGTGCTGGATGAGGCGGTGATAGACGATGGCGAGTTCAACATGGAGGAGCTGATCACCTTCAACCGGCCGCACTCCGACCACGACTACCAGCTCGTCAAGAGCGTCGCCAGCAAGGTAACTAGTCACACTTTACAGCCAGTTGATGTAAGCTAACTGTGCTCAGAATCTTGCAAGCTACAGTTTGCTGACAACTGCTGTCATTTTCACCAACAAAAAACTGCTCGCTTAAATTCTCCGCAATATGCAAACAGCGGCAGTTTATCGCTGTTAAAATACCTATTAGGATTAAAAAAAAAACGGCATAACATATACTTAGCGACTGGCGTGATTTAATCAATTTAATAGTGGTAGGGTTTGAGAGCTAACTATATACCTATAGTATAGCATACATAGTTATTGTATTGTTCTATTGTTTGTTTTAATTGATGATCCACTGATGTAGGTTATATTAGAGTATTTTTATAAAAGGTTATAATTCCAGGTCCTCCCAGGAGGCTACGTGGACCTGCCAATAGACGAGGACTGGCCGCCGAACTTGAAGAAACGCATGAAAAAGCACGAGTTCGATTTGGACGGCGGGCGCGACCACTTCCCGCGACCCATCGTCACCGAGGACCGCTACGAGAACTACAACAAGCTCATGGCTCACGACCTGCACATCGACCCCGGCCTGCTGGCCAGTACTCTCCTCTCCACGGGGCGCAAGCTCGGCGAACTGCTCGACATACATCCGCCCATTCCTGTCAATAACGAAGACATTCTCGTCGAACAAGTCACTGACTTCGACGACAGGAACACCACGGAAGTAAAGAGCTTTGTTGTTAACAACGCCCTGAATGAATTTTAGACGGTATGACACGAAAAAGAGGGAACGTTTTGTTAAGATACGTAAAACAGTTGTATGGCCACGGGAAGTGTGACGGACTCATTCGAGAATGTTACACTGTAATTCTTAATTTAAACTCGTCCGTCCATTTCGCCAGATAGATAAGGACAATCGCTATGGGTGAGGATTGAACAATTTTACAGCGGAAGTAAAAAGGATTTTAAGACATGAGAAACGAAAAGTATCGATGGACTAAGAATTAAGGATTAAAGCGTAACTTGCAGAATTGGCCAATGTTTGGTGAATTTTACAGTGCATAGCTACAGCGCCCTCTTTTCGTTCACTCTTTAGTGTCGCACTATCTTTACCTTATATTTTTAAACTTTTTACACTTTCTTGTTACCCTAGGTACTTTTCAAATCGCTATTTTATTATTACTTTATACAGATGACTATTTTATTATTATTTTGAATGAAATTATTCCTTTTAGTTTGTAAGGAGAATTATATGGTTTATAAATAATATAACCATGGCTTTTTAAATTATCAGACTAATAGAGTCAATATTGAGTTTAGTTTTATATTACAATAGTGAGATCGTGTTGTATGACATAATTTAGTTGTAATTTCTAGTATTAGTTAAAGGCGAAGTATGATATTTTATGTTCAGAGAGTATGAAAGATGTTATATTTATTCGAGACTTCAAAATTAATATATTAAGCAATATTTTTGAATTTACAAATCATTCTGTTATAAAAGTTAGTTTTTAAGTTACTTTTAAGCATTTCGCGTTATAGACTTGGTGCAATTATGTGTAAGTTTTGATCTTCAGTGTTATAATAGCTAGAATAGTATTGAATGGATTTATATTGGCGTTGTATCGTTCCTTTTTACCCACTTATATGATTTATGTCATTATAATTTCTGGAAACGTTGATGTATTGCAAATGTTAGTTCGAATAAACTGTATAAGTCATATACTAAGTAGTTTTTCAATATATCCCATCATGCCAAAACAATTTTAACAAGATGCAGGGCGTATTCCGATTCAGACTCAGCGCTGTCAGCGATCAGAAAAGCAAAAAACGTATGAGTTTTGACAGCTGACAGTAATTCGGAACGCGATTACGGGTGATTTAATCGATTTCAGCGCGTCTCGGAACGCAGGGGCAGTGTGTGACTTTTGCTCAGTTTGAAATGTCTTAAGAAAAAGAATAAAACTAATATCTTATAATAAGCTTTATTTAATTATGAGTTAACAAATATTTTCGTATTTTTGAACAGGTTGTGACCTTAACTGAATACAAGTCAAATTGCGTATGCAAAATTTTATCATAGTACAATCTTACAGAAAAAAATAAACACTGAGAACTGTTTCTATGAATATTAATATTTATTTATACTTACAATAAGAATTCAATTCAGTTTCGAAAGCATCATGTATTATATATAATACATAAAGTTAATAACTATAGCTCAAAATCTTCTCGTGCTTCCACAAGCCGACCGACTGAACGTGACTTACTTAGTAAGCGAAATTTAAAATTATAATAATTAACTACACAGTACATACGCCCTGGCGGAGCCCGGAAACAAACCGGGCACCCACTGGCCTCACCAACATACTTTGGTGCCTCCATAACATAACCAAGTATCACTTCATAGCAGCACATGAGGCAAAGAATCAAACGGAAAAAGATCGGTGCTTTAATAATATTGTGATCTAGCTTTGATCTCGTGCCGTTACAAGTCATACCATCTGTAAAGTTTTAGTTCCATTAGATATTTTTCTCATTAAGGCGTTTACAGTCGAAGAATAGGCTTGTGCTGTCTTCTATGTTCAGTGAACCGCAATTTATAGTGAAACTAGCAGTCCGGCTACGCTCGCATAGTATAAATTTTCCCGTAAAAATGTGTATCCTATGTGTTAATCCTGGTTACAAACTATCTCCATTCCCAACACCCAAATCCGTGAGTACACACGATGCCTGCTATGCACCTACTACGTAGGTGGAGCGTGCTAAGACTGCCGTGCGGGTAAACCCGCCTCGTAGGTGCAATTATTTCCTAATGTGACTGCGCGGCCCCTACGTCGTAGGTGCGCCGTTACCAAATTCCTCGAACGTATGCGGCGCACCTACCGAGGCGGGTGGGGGTGCGCATGGCTGTATTATTGCGTTTTTTTTTTTCAGCAGGCGGAACAAACATCCAAATATATTTTCACATTTATAATATTAGTGTTTCGAGTATTAGTGAGATACATTATTTTTTGTAGTGTGGGAGCGTGCATTATGTTGATACAACCTTTTAATCTAAAGCTTCGCTCCTATGTATGTTTTGAATGTGGTGAAATTGTACTTTATTATGAATGAATGAATTTTATTTATATATTGATATTTATTTCCTTACAAGCGGTCCGCCCGCGGCTACGCTCGCGCTATGTAAGATTTTCCCGTGGGAATAAGACTTTTCCCGGTAAAGGCCCGCGGCTACGCTCGCGCTATGTAAGATTTTCCCGTGGGAATAAGACTTCCCGGTAAAGTGTTAATTCAGGTTACAAACTATCCTCATTCCAAATTTCGTTCAAATCCGTCCAGTAGTTTAGGCGCGAAAGCGGAACAAATATCCAAATATATTTTCACATTTATAATGTTAGTGTGATAGGTACATTTTTTATAATATGGCGTTTCCGTAGTCATTTCGCCAGTAGTGTCGTGTTTTGAAGGTTGAAGCTATTTTACAGTATGACTTGTAACAACACCTGCTAACTTCCGTAAGTTAAGTTTCCGAACTAACACGGACGTGATCACAAAAATTTTCACTTTATAATTTACTCAATCTAATTTGATTATTCTATCTAGCAAATAGAAAGTAACAATTAGGTACAACTATGGTATTTACCATGTTTTAAGACTTTTAGTTTTTTTATTATTATTATTAGATTACAATGCAGATTACTGTCACGGAAATAAAATTATTAAGCTCACTCGTCACTTGAAACGTAACTGAATAGGGAATATGCATAAAATATTAATAATAATATAAAATAATAGAATACTGACAGTCAAAACAGAATCGAAATTGAACTAGATACAACATTTATCTGTCCTTCTTACGAAAACAATTTTCTATGGCGGATGTATGGCCGACGTGACATATGACGTCACATGTCACGTCGGACCTCTCTGTCTAACCATCAACTTTGAAGCCTTTGTTTCTGAGCAAGATAATTGAAAAAT
This sequence comes from Carpatolechia fugitivella, assembly GCA_951230895.1. Taxonomy (NCBI): domain Eukaryota; kingdom Metazoa; phylum Arthropoda; class Insecta; order Lepidoptera; family Gelechiidae; genus Carpatolechia; species Carpatolechia fugitivella. Next base: position 9,896,257 of record OX579660.1, read on the forward strand.
TATTTTTATGTTTATCTGGAACTTGAAATATTTCGATTTAATGAATTTTTAAAAATGTGCATATTCCCTATTGCGGTTTCCAAACTCAAGCTAACGTCAAGTCAAAGGATGGCCAGCCTGACTAGGTATGCTCAGAATTTTAAGCCAACAATTACAAATTCATCATTTAGGTTCCAAAAGGCCTATGCTTCAGTGGCATGTTCCAACGACGTCGTCGTCGTGTTTTTTTATTTATTTACAACATTAAGTAATATTGCATGCAGCAGACGTACCTATATTGACAAAATAGATGCATATATATTATATATATATATTTATATTCGTTAAAACAAATTCATTTCCGTGACTGTACTTGGACCGTCCTTTAACGAAGGGAGAAAATTTCGATTTGCTCACAATTATTTATCAAAAACCACCTTATGACTGAGTTCATTTAAAAATCCCTTTTACATATCGACATTATTCGTATTATCTATACTTTTTCTAAAAATATGAAAACGACACAACAAGATGTTTGTTATAAAACACTTCAAATATACTTAGCCCAAATGAATAAGTCCTAATGTGGGGATACAATTTTGTGATTGCTACAAACGGTGACTAATCCAAAATACCTTATCAAACGCCCTCTCGACACCGCGTGCTCGCACGGTCACATTATTTACATCACGATAAATGTGGTTTATTCCTGAACCCCAACTAAACATTCTATTCTTTGGATATAACTCGATTTTTATCAAAACAGATTTCCTTTTTCAACCTTATCAATAAATAGTGTCTTTTATAAGTACTCCATTTTTCATTTCTCTCATTTGATACAAAACCTGTATTGCTTATTTTTATCCCTAATAACAATACATTTTTGAACAGCCCGGTAAGACATTTTTGTAGGGATTTTTGGAATAAACCATTAAAACATCTGCCTGCCAATCTGAGCGATATATATACTTTTTCTACTCCTACGCAATCTTGCGCTGTTTTCTTGCCGCGTCCTGCCCAAGCAAAAATATACAAATGTATTTCTAAGCTGTACAATTTATACACCATCAACGTAGGAACCGCTTGAACCGTGTGGTCACAGATCTTAAGGTAGTTTGCTATAGTAGAATCAGCAAAAGATGGCGCTTTTGACAGTAAAAGTTCGATAGTAATTTACTTTAAAAATAATTGTTTTTTTCTACAAGCGAATCTTCCAAGCTTCCATTCCAATAATGGCCACCGCGGAGCAAACTCCTCAAGAAAAGGCCAGTGACGCAAAATGATTGCTGGCGTAGTTAATCTTTCTGTAATAAGAATATCAGAGGGATCATCATTTGATTATTCTAGTACGGTAACCGCCATGTCTGTTCCACACATCAGCGGGGAGCGAAGGACGCGCGAGCTGATGACACCAATACTCAGTCTATTCGCAACACCAATCTTTCAAAATAAATTACACCTCATCATAGCCTCACAACAGTAAACTCTTTTATAACATGGAGGTATAAATTATTGCGTGGTAACTTGCAAGGCTATACGACATATTGGCTGCAGTCGCGGTGGCTATATGACACTAAAATGACTGTCTCGTGCGGATCTCGCATAATACTTTGGAATGGTCCGCCGCCGCGACTGGAGCTCTTCTCTAACACACATCGAGTAAATTCTATTTTAAAATGATATAATTTCGTCGTACAGCGAAGTTGAGCGGTTCGCAATAGTAATGCACTGACACACGGGTGGTAAGATCAATGACAAATAGCGTTTGATAAGGCCTCGTTGTCCTGCTGACTGTTTAAGTTCATTGCATGCTGTATATTTCCAAACTAAACTGTTCAATTCTTTGCTGTCCGTAATATAATATATAATAATAATTGTCGTTAAAATGTCAAGCCGCCCGACTCCGCAGCGTAAACGAAAGCAATAATACAAATTGACATGAGCCCAGAACCGCGTAGTTTGTACACAAGGTGAAATGTTCCAATCAGTCTTACAGATACATAGAAGCCAGTTCACTCGGGACTCGATGGGTCACATCGATTGAAACAAACTATACTTTTACACTATTGTAATGAATTTCTACATAAATTATTGCACATTTATACATTTATGTCAAATTATGATCAACGATTCACTTACGCTCAGTAGACCAATTATCGTTCTTGTCACAAATTGTATTGAAAATAACGCGTTATTTCTAAATACTTCATCTTACTTATTGCATAAAATTGCATGAAGTTACCTCATTCATTTAAACTATAACAATATAAAAGTCCTATCAGATAGTGCGAAATATTTCAAACAGAAATTACTAACGGTTCGAATGCGATACTTTTGTTCTTTTTTGAGAACAGAAAGTAGCAAGTAAGTACCATCAGGTTCTTCTAATAAAATATTTCACACGCATTTGTTAAGATTTTATATAGGCATAAATAAGGATAGGAAAGTATGACGCGTCGCAATAGGAACGGAGCCAATTAAATAATTATAATCATACTTATTACTCGCACAAACTGAACTTAGGTATAGACTGACTAAATAAAATTATAATCTACAGTATGCATACATCCGATGCGTTGAGTGAAATAGTTTATAAGGTGGGCGCGGGTTTAGCATTTATTTTTCATTACTCATACTCGGAAAGTAGGTCTGAAGTTGCCTGAGGAGCGGGTTGAAGGTAATACTTTTCAGCCCAAGGGATAATCCGCTTTCAACTGACAGGTGTCAAATAAAAAAAAAACTGGTTCTGAGTGAGTGTCAGGATGGCGGGTTGACGTAGGAATTTTAAATCGTGAACTAATCGTCAATTCAGTACTTATTAGGTACTATCTAGTACCTTTGTTTAAAATTTAGGTACCATCGTGTCTCCTGATTTATACCGTAAATTATGTTACCCGCCATTCTGATATCAGAACAAACAAACAAACATCCAAACTTTCGAATTATTATAATATTAGTGGAATAATGCAAATAAAACTATTTTCCATTCATTTATGAATAATAATTGTAATTTGTAACGGTTATAATATCTACAAAGTTGAAACTCATGTATATGTAGGTACCCATTAGGTACTGAATTATTGAATATAAACAACCCAGTTATTTGGTATGCTACTGTCCAAAATACTACCCAACCCGCCATTCTGATACAGAGATTCTGATTCTGAGAGTAATTTACGGTATAAATACGGTAAGGAGACACGAAGGTACCTAAATTTTGAACAAAGGTACTAGATAGTACCTAATAAGTACTGAATTGACGACTAGTTCACGATTTAAAATTCCTACGTCAACCCGCCATCCTGACACTCACGGTTCTGATTTCACATTTCTATTGAACTATGTTCCATCTTTCTATACAGCCACTCAATTACAGGGCAATGTTAAATTGAAATAACATAAAGTTAAGTATTAATTGAAGAATATATATTTTTAAATGACTTTATTATAATTGACTTTCAACTATTTCTTTAAAACAATGAGTTCATCTTATTCAGATATGGAAGTCACTCATTTTTTCTTTAGCTAATTCGTGTTTTTATTTTTACTTTCCTTGTATTCGTAATGAAAAGCACAGTGTTCACCTCAGGTTAAAGACACACAGACAGTGCCTCGAACTATTAGGGCCTGAGCGTATGAGTTATAATACTTTCACCCCTCGTATAACAATGTACTATTACATTGCAAGTAGGAAGCAAGCAAGACCAGCATTATCTAACTAATGTTATGATGTAAATGTAAAAGGGCAGGAATTGTTATTGACTGGCTTTATCGTTGTTGCTTAACATCATCATCTAAATATATTAAAAATAAAAGCTAACAATCTGGGAAATGACTGTTCTGGCCACAACAGGTCAACGTAAATATACCCAAACATACCCACACTCTTTATATCACTCAACGACCGTCTCAAGTAGAACTCAACAACACACATACTTTTCATAGAGTCACGATTTACTATGTTATTGGTATTTTGATTACTTATGTAACAAAATCATAGATACTGCATTCACAGAAGTAAATTGATGTGGATGTAAGAAATAATATTTCATTGCCTAATAATGGGTCAAGCGATACGTAATTACTACTGGAGGTAAACTCACTCGGGCCTCGGAAAAAAGGTCTGTTTTGTTTTCGGGACATGGGTTCATGAAATTATGATGCTAATTGATTACCTATTTTGTAACTATGTAACAATTTCTACTGTAAGTTTTACACTGCCACTAACAGAAGACGCCCGACAAGTATTACAATCAGTCACCTCGTCAGGAGTCCTGCAATCGGTAGCGTAAAATCTTTCGTGGGCTCTGAGTTTACCCCAAGCATTATAAGTATTGTTAAAAACTACAGTAATGATAACTGTTTACTTGCTAAACGCACAAATCAGTGGATTTGTTCGACGCTATGTGTTGGAATGGACACAATTTATGCGAGTGAGAGGACAGATGAGCTATATACGAGGTAAATACAAGTAGAAACTTTAGTTCCGCGCCAGTTTGTTTCATGTACTTTTAAATAGCAATTTCAAAGCAGACGATTTGAAGGACTAATAAAATAAATAAAGCTTAAGTCACGATATCCTTGCACACATTTTAGTGGCTTATTCTAATAAAAAATTAGGCTATTTTATCAAAGATTATGAAGTAGACTCGCCGCGCAGGAACTAAACGTTTTTACCTATTATTTCACGTCCCTACAAGGAAGAATTTACAATGCCAGTAAAACGAAACTAACGGACGGGAACATAAAATTCAAAATTGCCTACCGCACCCTAGATCCGATTGTTCAAAATATTTTAAAATCCCTAACTGTATTCAAAGTAATAATAGTATGCTTTTATAATCAAACTGATTAATAATAATATAGGGTTAATAATACCTAATAAAAATGAATTGTCACCTACAAAAATAATTACTAAAATCATAAGAAGTTTGCTCAATTTGATATAAAAAATACTAATACTTTGACTTGTTTTAGGGATCACCTCTTTTAACCATGATTTTTAATTTAAATATTATTAATTGTACAAGTTTTAATAATTATTAAAATTTCTGAAGAACGCAGTAAGTAAGCGTCTAACCAGGCAAATATTCAAAATTAGGATTCAAAATACAGAAAGCGTCCATCGCAAAGTCCAGAAAATTCAATAAATTTGTGTTGATGTATAGTAAAAACTATCTGGTGTCACGAATTAATTATAACGGATAACTTTGTAATGTGTGAATTTCTTATGATATTAGTGTCCAAAATCTTTAAATTTTACCACAAGATTTTGTGCACCGACAATAGGTATTTATAAAAACGTAAATTACATAAAAGTAGTTTCTTACAGAAAAGCTACAGATTGTTCTATGACCATGCCGACCTGTATCCTTAAACCAAAATATCTGTATACTCGATTAACCTGAAGAAAAACGTAAGGATTAACATAACCCTACATGTCTCTTCACTACTGCAAGATTCCCGCAGATTTAACAAATCTATAGATACTTTGTTGTTTCCTATGACTGTATTTCTCAATCTGAGCTCCTGTAAGAACTTTTCAAACACAAAAATAAAATACCTAAATGTCTTTCGGCTCTTAAAATGATACGCACAATAACGTTTATATGATTGTTACAAGCTTCGGGCTCTGATGGACGCGCGGGGGGGTGTGTGTGTGAGTGCGGGGCGGGGCGGGGGCGGGGGCGGGGCGGGGCGGTACGGGTGCTGACGTCACGAGTCGCGTCACTTGCCCGCTCTCGCCGCGCACTTCTTCTTTTTGCGTTTGAAGAAGCAGCAACATCTGGAATAGACGGATTGCCTGTATGACGATTTACAGAGTCTGCCAAGGTTTAAGTGGATATTTGGGAAAATATTAAATTATGATATTGAACACAAATAGAGTAGTAACAGATAAGAGACAACATAATAGATAAAAATTAAATAAGAAATGAGACGTACAAACGGAAACACTTTGTAAGGAAATAAAAAAAAAATGGACAGCCAGGTAATTAAAAATAAATTACACTGACTTGGTTTTCACGGTGGCAGCGGCTGCGTTGATGTGGCTAAGCGTCGGAAGAATATAAGATTGCACGCATACAATTGGGCCACGGGCTAATATAGTATCATCACAAAGTTTTTTGTGAGTCTAAGGCATGAGCGTTAACTGATCGCGGCCCAGTATTGCGTCCAATTAACTACTACTACTACTTATACAAGATAACTCACGGACATTGAAATAGTGGAAGCAGCTAGATGTTGAAGAGTAAAGGATGAAACAGTTTCTAAGGTCTTGTCATTCCCACGGCGTCGACGCTTGCTGAGCCCACATACAACACTGAACTCACAGAGAATAGCAATAATACGGGATCCGGATTGCTTTACGTTTATCTGCATTTTTGTACGAATCTTATTACGAATAAAATTATATCGCTTTGAAATTATTAAAAGTTATTTCTGTCTTGCTTAATCTAACAGAGATTTATGTGGGAATTTGTCTTTTCGTCATAAAATTTGTTATAAAAAAATTTTTTAGAGCTTACTTACTCAAGGTAAGGCCGCTCATCTGTACACAATTTTATGCAATGAAGTATGTTCCATTTTCGATAAGAACAAATTTAAATTATGCAATCAAAAAAAAAAAAATCTGAATAACTCACTCGCTATATTTTCAAAGGCAACATGCGCTTAATGCAAGACAGTTAGTTGTATTGGCAGTAACGCCTACGATATCTGTATAATTTTCGTAATTCGACCGTAAAAATAAAACAGAAAAACTCATCACCGGATCACATATACAGACGAAGACAGATAGATTTATCCTGTTCTACTAACGACATTAGTAAATCGGCATACATCTATCTGTCCTAGACCATACTGCAAGTAAAAGTAAAGATAAAAAATAAAAAACATAAAGTTGGATAGCGTACAGTTGGAACACTGACTTGGTGTCGTCCACAACGTCGACCTCGTGGTGGGGCTGCGTGATGGGCGTGTTGCTGTGTCCGGCTGTCGGGTCGTCGGCGCCCAGCTCGCCGTTCGTTGAACTCACCACCTAACGAAGGCAATCAGTTCATTGTACTAGTTAGACGCAGCAGCTACAGTCAGCTACTAAGAAATTTTATCCCCCTACCAAACAGAATCAAAATCTAAAATGTTTTATTCGAATTGAGATTTTACAAAGCCATTTTTCGACGTCAAAACTAGCAAATACCAAAGACAAGGAAAGCTTGTTCATATTTGCCACGTTCACTGTGGAGAAGAACGGCTGGAAGAAACTCTCACTGTGCGCTATTCCAGTGGGTTTTATTTCTCTGCAGCTGACTGAAATTCGTACGAATATTCAGGATGCATAATAGAATAGAATTTTTAAAACTTTTCGATTTAACAGTTTACTAAATTATGAAGAAATTAAAAAACCTATGGAACTTTTAAGACTTTTTTTATGGATCTACTTTTTTGACCAAGAGGTCCTGTATAAGCTCTGTCTGATATGTTCAGGGTATGCCTCTATGGTTACTGATCACATTCATAAGCGGAAACATATCACACGCATTTATTTGTAGGTTTTTGCTGTTGCAGATAAATAGAACTAAACTTTATTTAGAAAAAATAAAACGTAAAATAAAAGGTTTATCCAAAATATATTTACTTAAGAATGTGACTGTAAATGCGAGTAGGTAACGTAGGTAATTTATTTGTAGACAGAAGAAAATAGTTAATGAAATGTAAGAATCTTCCTCAAATTAGTTTAAGAACTAGTTTAGAGTGTGTAGGAAAGAAAAATATTAGAAAATCTCCTTAAAGGAAAAGTAAAAGTAGCACTAATCAAGCCAAACAAAGAAAGCACATCTAAACACATAGAAAATAGCTTCGAAATGCACAGCTTTACTTTTTTTAGATCTTTTTACAAGTAGATTAACTACCGCCACTTCGATAAAAATATTACTTGTGTTTTGAAATATCTGGTCGCCAAGATTACTGTCTATAAGGGTGCATCCCATTTGTTCCCCAGTTCCGTAGTTCTATAGAACTAATGAGGCTCTATATTGTCATTATGTACCCCATTAGTTCTATACAGAACTTTCGCGGCTCTAAAATTTACAACTTTGTGATGGTAAGTACCCCAATAGTTCTATAGAACAAAATCATGGGGAACAAATGGGATGCACCCGCCAATAAAGTTTACCATTTCATATATAATGCTTTGCCACATATTTATTTACGTGACTACGAGAAGACGAGGAAGTACTACACTCGATAAGAAAAGATGAATATTGATACTTGTAACTACAAACTAATTTACTAAAAAAAGTCTTGTCAATAAAAATTTTTATTGGTGTATTTGACATTTTTTGTGTGGGGTGGCGCTAGTTTTCAGTACTCTAGTCCCTTACATTGGACTGAAATGCATACACAATTTTCAGTTCATAAACGTGTTTGACAGATATGTAAATAAGTTCGTAATGTAGAGTAAAATATTTAAAAAATAGTGTGCTCCTAGCCTAGTTCAGAACTAAAACTTAAGGCTTTATGAATGAATATTGGCTGTGCATCAACTTCATTAAGCTGTTGTTACTGAGCGAACAGGTCTTTTTTAAAATTAGTAAGTATTCTTATATCCCTTCCGGGTGCCACACTATGTCACAAGTGTTTTTTTGCGATGTTAGATATTATATTTTAGCGGTTTTAAAAAGTACTAAGTTTAAAAAACCTGAAGTATATTTAAAGCGTCATGCAGATTGCAGACATCACACAATTCCGCCAAAAGTTAACACTGACCGTTGAAACTGATCCCGGAAATTTCACATACCGAAAATGTTTATTCTTCAACAGCTAAAAAATAAATACACCAATATACATTCACAATTTCAACACATAATGAAAAAAACTCCAAAATTAATAAATAAAATAATCTCAATATATAATACTTTTGGGAAGGCATGCACTGATTGTGTCTACATACTGTAAATTTAAATACAGGTTCTAATTTTACTTATGCCAGTATCCGTTATTGAACTTTCAAAGAAAAGTAGTGGCCACAATTTAAATGTTTAAGAGGGAAGATTAATTTACATGAATGAATGGGATTTTTCGGGCTTAATTAAGGGGACACTTTTATCTTAATTCTTAAGGACAATTCGGATTCCCAGTACTTAGGTACACAAAACAAATTATAGATAGTCCACTATAATTCCTTGTACGAGTAAGTATTAATTTGTACTTTTTTTCAATCGATAAGACATTACAAAGGTTGCAAGACTATTTATTGTATAGTTTGCGGGTAAATATTTAAGTGGAGAAGAAATTGAAAATGTTAATACTTTAAATTCGCAGCATCGTATTCACTCCTTCAAGTCACGTAAAATGAACGCTAGACGAAGTGAAAGGGATATCTTTAAAATGGGTACAGTGCCCTAAGACAATAATATACGAAAGTGTTTTAACTATTGTCTTAGATTATTATATCATAATAAATAGGCAACAGAACCATTATAATCATCTAGGACCTAGATTCTAGGTGCTTTAGTGCGAGGTTGTGTAAATTTTAAAGCAAACCCATATTCGACCAGCATTTTTAGTACGAGACGCGAACTATACTCAAACTACATCGTATCGATATAACAATAGCTACGTGCTCTGACCTGCACGCTCCCATGTCGGTCGGCCGGCGTCAAGTGGCCCGTGGTGATAGGCGTGGCCTTCCCACTGTGAGGCCAGTTGCTACCGGTGTTCGCCGTGCCTCCAGTACCCGAGTCTTTTACCGCCCCCTGTCGCGGCAGAGTGGTAACAATGAGTTAAAGGCGTATGTATTAATTTTGGAAACAGATTCGTTAGTTAGGAAATAAAGTCGATCAAAGCGAAAACAAATTGCACTTGAATGTACAGTTTATAATAAATGGCGATAGATGGCGTCACTTGGTATAAAGATGAGTTTACTTTAATTTCAGTTCCTTATTTTTTAATTTTCGCTTTGACTTAAAATTGGGTTCAAGCGGGTTGTTAGTAGTAGTTTGGTACATTTAAAGATTTATTTTAAAGGGGTTCTTCTTTAGGTTTTTCTTTGTAATAAATTGAAATAAAACACTCCACGCTTTATTAAAATGCTTGACTAATTAATTTCCTATGATTATTCGAGTAAACACAAACTAAACTCAAATTCGAGCAATAAATAGTACCAAGTTGTTTGTGTTCAACAGGAACAAAACCATGTAGATAAAAAGTTATACGTGCTCATAAAATGACAAAAATATTACAGATAGTAACTTTAAAAAAACTCTCGTAACTCCAAACACACACTAAAGGAACCTATTAGGAATGTATCTCTTTGGAACGGGGTATGAGCGAAATCTTTAAAATTTTGAAATAATATACAAAATGAGACACAATACGTTTAACTCTCAAGCAGTCATTTTGAGGTTTATTTTCTGTATACAAGGCATGTAGACCACCATGGTAGGTATTGGAACAACTGATGTACAAAGGAAATTATTTAAGACTAGCGGTCCGCCCGCGGCTACGCTCGCGTTATGTAAGATTTTCCCGTGGGAATTAGACTTTTCCCAGTAAAAAGTATCCTATGTGTTAATCCAGGGTACAAACTATCTCTATTCCAAATTTCTTTCATCCAAATCCGTCCTTTAGTTTTGGTGTGAAAGCGGAACAAACATCCACATATCTGAACATCCAAACATCCAATTATATTTTCTCATTTATACTATTAGTGTGATTTCTTATACTCGTACTTAGAATTTTGGCTAGTCAAATCAGGAAGTCAAGTCAGAATAGTTCATTTTGTTCTTCTACTTCCCGATAAAGACGTTTTTGTTGTAATGATTGCTCAGATGTCAGGTTACTAACCAATACCATAACTTTTTATTGATAACTAGCGGTCCGCCCGCGGCTACGCTTATGTAAGATTTTCCCACGGGAATAGGACTTTTTCCCGTAAAAAGTATCCTATGTGTTAATCCAGGTTACAAACGATCACCATTCCAAATTTCATCCAAATCCGTTGAGTACTTTAAGCGTGAAGGCGGAAATCCAAACATCTAAACATCCAAATATATTTTCACATTTATAATATTAGTGTGATGATGTGATAAAAAAATGGAAAGAACTACGTTACACATAACATAAGAAAAGCCACATAAAGCAAAATTAATTTAAATATATTTTTAGAAATAACAATTTTTTTTGTTGAATAACCAATTGATTCAGGATGTTTAAAGTCCATGACTACAAACAAACACAAAGTTTAAAAAAAATAAACGGGTTTTATTTTGTTCCAATAACTACCATAGCTTTAGCCTGTTGGATCCCGAAAATTTCAGGTTATACCAAAAGGTACTAAAGGACCAATGGCAGCGTGGACCACACGAACACGTTAGGGACTAGCAATGACCTTACAAGCGTGAAATTATGCTTTTAGAAGTAAAATGCTGAACTTGTTTTTATACGACTCCGAAGGAGATTCCATCAAAGACAAAAAGTTTAGTTCAGGATTTATATTTTAGAAATAAATATTTTCAACGGAAAATTTAACCTTGAAATTATAAGATCTGTTCCTGTATCGATTTAATATTTTCATACTTGTCTCTGTTATATTTTTATTGTACCTCAAAATTTAAATGCCCATATTGTTCTGACTTAATTCTGTAATTAATTGATTTGGTTAATAGTGGCTAATTCGAATATTTTGTATTATATGTATACACCTCCGTATCTATACCTATAAATGGCCCAGAGATCCGATGAATTCTTTAGTCTGCAGCTAAATAGAGTATTGAAACATTCTTTGTTAAGTTGTCATACTCCACAATTTCTATTTAAAGTTTTGTCACTAAAAATAAACTATTTTCTAGGCCTGCCTTTATCTGGTACTTTTTTTCTTTGGTGAAATACTCGTAGCGCATAAAACAAGTTAGCAAGAGAGCACAAATATGGACATTTCACATGGATTTTGCGGGAATCTATCGTATGAATAACACTTGAAAACACTAGGGTGGGTATACCAGTGTTGGGCCAATCTCGCCGGCAATCAGCGCTGCCTCATCGTCCTCAAGCAAACCAATCATATAATCACACAAATCATCCTGCACCAAAAAAGCATTGTCAGAACCCGGGTGGCGACCACTCTGCGACATACCGTTACAAACATAACAGATTTTTTTAATTACTTAACTTTAAGATTTAAATCATGTGCTTGTATGTCGAGGAGTGGCTTCCAAATCAAAATAATAAACTTAAAACATTTTAAGAGCTTAAAATTAATAACGAAGTAGAACGGAAAAGTGCAAGAGAGCAGTAAAATTTTGTTTGTAATACAAAAGAGGAAATTATGTAAAGTACTAAATATTACGTTAATTTATATATAATTTACCTTGAGGAAAGGCTGTCGGTCGCGATTCGGCGAGGTAACGATCTCGTGACCAGTCTGAATTGATCCCACTGGAGTGGACTGGAATTGAGAATACACAGGTGTTATCAAATCAGAAAATTAATTGTTTTTTTATTGGTATCATTAGCATATAGTAAAAAGATGAATAATTACCTCGTATCTTAGTTTTTTCATAGATAAGTTACCTAGCTAGACACTGGCGCAATCTGATAATAAAAGTAGTTGTACAATTGTTCTGTGGCAGTTCAGCCAGGTATGATAATAACTTCAAATTGCCTTTTGTATTCTTGATTGGTGGATTGGAGGTTCCGAACCTGGATTTTTATAAAACTCGGGTCGTCAATGAAAGTCAAATGCGATAACCGAGTACAAACTTATCAACGTGTCTATGAAGTAGCCAAAATTGTTACTACAAACGCTATATGCACATGTCAATTTTAAGGAATGTAAGGATTGGTTACAATTAAGCTACTAATGCCCCCTTTAGTTCACAGATAACTTGGTAGGTATGTACGTTTTAATAGGTACTGCTACGGTACTTACTACCTACTTTTTTAACTATATCGGGTGGACAGTTCGAGGATAATATACGTTACCAGTATAACTAACCTTGTCAGATTTATTCTTAAGCACATTGGAGGGCGGTGCGTGTCTCAAGACTCGCATCACGTGCATGTTGGCGGGCTGCCCACACCGGACAAAAGCGAGCATGCAGCATGCAAAGTTTTTACGCGACGAGTAAACACGAACGAATATTTTCGCATCGTAATAATGGAAACAAGTGCACGCGCGAAATAACTCGTGCCCATTTACCCGCAGCCGCGATCTACACAGACTGTTTTCGTACAGATTGCACTTATTACAGCAGTGTTAGTAATAGTTATTGTAAAGCAATTTTTTAAGTAAGCAGAAAATGCAGGTTGAATTCACTCTGTGAAGACCTTCATACTTATGGATAAATCAAAGCAAGTATGAAGTTTAGCGCGCTAACAATGAACTTAGAAATCAATCAAATATGTACATAGCGTAGTTATAATTTCAAAATCGTCCAGTGCATATCACTTGCATTGATTTATCCAAAAGTGTAGAATGTATCTGCAGCCAGCACCAAAGCCAGACTAATAATAATTATAAATGAATATTGATGCCTTTGCCCTTTCAATAAAAAAATAACTGTTCTATAATTACTCATAATGATTAATCACTGCTTTATTAAACTTAACAGGTTTTGCCATTAAAAGTAGCTTTTTTCTTAACCTAAATAAACTCTTGATGTGATTGCAATCATTAATCACATAAAAACAAATTTTGATAGTTTAAAATTGTAGAAAGACTTTTTATTGAAAGAGCATCGGTCAATGAAACAAGTGAATGAACATACCTAGATCTAGTTATTTAACTCAATCCAATGATACAAAAAAAATCCACTAATTTATACATCATGCAGAAACATAACATCAATAGAAAATCTACTATCTAGTTTTTGAAATTCTGAATTTAGATCTATAGTAAGTTTATTCAGTCTGTCAGAAACCCCGTAAAATTTAATTTCACCCAAAAATTTCTTAAGTACATTAAGATTAACTTAGATGTAGTCAGGTGATCATGGTAATTCATGTTACTTAGTCGGTAGTTGCTAAATACAGTTGATATCTAAAAACCTACAATCAAATCTACAAATTGAAACAAACAATCAGGGGATATCTTTTTATTAGACCAATAAGTAATAAATATTTCTAATTTATTCATTAGCGAGGAAATCTAAGGATAGCCTTAATTTTAGATGAACTCAATTAATTGAATAGTAAAAAAAATAAGCTTTACAATCGAAATTAAAATAGTTTTGAAACAAATTCGATCTGGTAGGAAAAAGTCACACTCAATAACTTAGAATGCGTGTTAATACGTAATAACAATATAAATACATTTTATAAGCTTTTAGGTCAAATTAAAAACTATTTTGTGCGATAAGCATCGTTTTATAAAGCGTGTGATTATAATTAAGTACAAGAATATAAAATTTCAAACAAAAAAGTAGTGGAATAAAAAATACTTGAACAAAATCGACAAAATTTATTATATTTTCGATTCAAGTGAAACGGTAGGTTAGTTTTTGTCGATTCTGTTTGAAAATTAGCATTTGGTTAATACGAATGAATTATCAAAAGTATGCGACTTCCTCCATTCTTAGTTGAGTCTAATGATTGTGAAAGCGTCCATTTGGTATTAGTGAGCTGGGATGTATCACCGATGTCGACCCCCCGACCGCGTTTAGTTTTAACTCAATGTGAAGATACAACTGTTTGATAATTGTGCAATGTTTTTTTACCGGTATATAGGTGTATGTAAGATATTCGATTTATTTAAAATAAATATCAGAACGATTGATATTATTCCTAGTTTAGTTTAATGATTGTGGGAATGCTCTTTTCTATTGACGGTATCTGCGAGCACATACGCTCTTTCATCTTTTACGTTTTTGTATTTCATACCATGTTTCCCACATCAAATGCGAGAGTTTCTCTTTTAGTGTTGCATCTGGACGACATCTGCATGTTGGAAGCGAAACGGTCATTTTTAAAATGAATCTCGAAGATAGGAACATCGAACTGGCCGATTCGTGGACACCCGGACGTCGTTTTTTCTTTATGTTCTACAACGAGCCACAAACAAATACTATTGACAGCAGTTAATGGGTTTATTTTATGCTCAATGTTGATACCTTTGTTCTAACAAACACATAATAAAAATAAACAAAAACATAAATTAAACTGCTAATTTTAAACGTCGTATGGAATATAATTATAGATTTATAATAAAGCTTAGTAGCAAAAATGGATATTCATTCCGTTCTCGTATTTTTTAATTGAATTTTATTATATTACATAAATTTTATTTCTGAATATCACGGAAAACTCAAGTAAGAGAGAGAGAGAGAGAGAGAGAGAGAACATCAGGGGTAGTTTTGAAATCGGTCCATTCAATCCCGACTGAGAAGGCATGTCAGATGATAAGATCGTAAAGAAAATAAATGTCATCCATTAATACAAGCGAAAGAGGATGAGGAAGACATGGTAACTTTAATTGATAACAAATATCCATAAGGATATTGTCCATAAGGATATGAAAATGGATAGCCGACTCTTTATAGCGGAAAAAGGCGAGAAGGATACAGATCACAGAGTACTCTAATATTAGTTTGGAAGAATGTGGAAGGTTAGTTTTACACATATAGAAATTGGTCTTATAAAATTTCATAATATTGGCTTACTCGAGTTAGCCGCTATGAAAAAAGTCTGAAGATGTATATGATCAGTAAATATGTATGATAAGTAAATGATCAGATCTCTATTTTTCTAGACCTCGAAAGCTTTTTTACTTTTATTAAGGGTAATTAAATTATTATTTTATGTTATGCGTTTGTTGGAATCGAGTGTAGTATATCTATCTCGCTCATGTGCGCTTCTGAGCGGGACAGACACACGCGATCCCACAAGGTTCAATCTGACGTTATTTCATGTATTTAATCGAAAACAAACTAACCGCCACAAATTTTCGACTGATCATATTGATGTCAATAGGATTGGGTCTGGCCCGCTGAGACAACAAGATGACATTTGTGATCATTTGACGGGGAAAACCTTAATCGACTTACTGTGCGCCCCAAACTGACAGGACGCCGCTTCCACAATCGATCGATTATTGATTACAAATATTATCTTGCCTATACGTACACACACTATGATCCCATATTCACAGAAACTAGAAAAAATAAACGAATTTCACACAAACATTCCAACTAGTAAAACATCTTGTCTTTAGGGGTGCAATTAAAAGATTACGATTATTATTAAGTAGCGAAATTTCAGGTTGTTTTCATAGCTTTATGTGAATAAAGGTCATGTAAAAATAAGTACTGTTTAACATAAAACATGAAACAAAAATAAGCAAGCCATATGCCCTTTTATAATTTGAGTTATAATTAAATAAACGAAAAACGTAGCTAATTTAAAAATAGTGGAATTAATAAAAGCATCCGAGTCCAGCAAAATTACCTTTTGAATTAAATTTGATTATAATAACCTGGTTTTTTATAGAACTAATATTAATCGAGTTAAAAAAATATAGTTATTATAGTTATTTTCATTTTGCTATCTGTAATTTTACTGGACTATTATGTTTGTGAGGTTCATTTTGTTAGTTATGAATTACTCAAACTGTTAAGTAAAGCTTTGTTCACCATGCAACGTAACGAGAGCTCTTTGCAACACAATGATTATACCTACTGAATAAACTAAGAACATAAAAATATAGCCTACAGCGCCACGCACGAGGGTTTACATGAGTGGTTGATTGTAGAACTAATAAACTGTAATGCTAAGTGATTGGTGGAATTGACAGCTTGAAATAACCTTAACAAACAGAGCCACCATTGTAATATCACTCGAATTAAATCCTAGTATAACTTATTTAAAGCGTGACGCTATTGGTGAAGAAATATCTCGAATCCACCAATCACTGTAATTGAGTTTATTAACCACGTTCATTAATAGTCTAATCGCTCTGTAAAAACAATTTCTTCAGTCAGCCAGCAGTATATTAAAGGCTCGAGCAGGATGAGTATGCGTGGCTTATGCATTACAGAATGCTATTTCTATCACAATGCTGCATACGAGCACGCACGTACAGTTTGCTAGTTAATATCAAAAGGAAATCAGAAAGCTCGGAAAAAAAACGTTTAGGTTTTTATAAGTACTATCATTGCGTTGCAAAACGGCCATAATTCCGCGTGTCACGGTCCATTCCAAATAGGCATTACGAAGGAAAATGACAAGAACGTATGTGCATTGCAGAAAAAATTTGTAGGCATTTTTTACACATGGCGCTTTTATATTTGATGGTAGGAAAGAAAATTAAGTTAGCTTAAAGCTTAACAATTTAAAAGTATCTAAAAAAAAGATCAAGGAAGCTTGTACTGGGTAATTTATACTTCAAAATCTATAGTAATCTATTACACAACTCTTCAGAAATAAATCACACGCCTCTCAGTAAATGGTTATTTGATATTATTTTAAAATTCTACTTGAAGCATGCTCACGACGTAAGTTTTAAGCAGTATAAGTCGTATCGAAGATCATTTTATTAGAATTTTATAAAAGCACCAAATATGTACGTACACGCTGTACTCGGAACGGAACGGACTTAACATGCGAAGTCTTTTAGATTATTATTAGTATACGAGTTTAAACTCTCGTATTTGTGCATGTATTAGTATGAATGGGTGTGTCCGTGCTTCACCAAACTTATCGATGCTGAATCAAGCAAGCTTTTCAATAAAAGAGCTAAAGACATTAGCATGGCATGAACTGAATGTCTTACTACAAAGATTTAAAGCTCTTCCAAAACACATTCCGCATCGATAAGAGTGGTGAGACCTTTTTGTAGTGTTAGTGAATGTGTTAATGTCTGTTTAGGCATCGTTTATAGACACACGACGTGCCTTAGTCTATTTAAACATGTGGCGATATTCGTTCGTGCAAAAGCGTTGTTAAGTGCGTTGTTAAATTCTTGGTCACGCTACGCACAACGCTCGTAACGATGCGTCGTGTCTGTATAAACAAGATCTTACGCTTTGTTTAGTGCGAGTTATAGTACTAAACACGTACGGTAGACGGCAAAAATCTTGCGAAAAAGGCTTTGTAAGCGGAACGAGAGATGCTAGAACTAAATGGCGTTAAAAGAGTCTGTACCCAAAAGTTTTTTATTGGTTAAACAGACGACAGATGGAATTTTCGGCATTTTATCATCCGATAGGGAATAAAACTGGAACTAAAGTGGGCCACATAAAAGCATAAAAAGGCGTTCATTGGTTAAACTAATGTCACATAGATTTTTTGACGTTTTTCAACCAATAGCGCCCATTTGGAACATACTCTTTGTGGCGCTATTTAGTTCTAGTTTTATTCCCTGTGATGCGCCCATTTGGGTTGTTGTTTGTGACACCATTAAGTTCTAGTTTTACACTTCATTGTTTAAGATATACATACGAATGAGATTATTTGAGTATAAGTTTTGTACTAGACTCACAGTGAACAAAGAACAAAGGTTGAATCGTACTTATGCGTCACAGCCGACTCAACTGTCGTCTTCCATAATGGACTGCGTCATGTAATAACGAATTAAGCGACAAATCGAAAAAAAGTTATGGATTGCAGATCGATTCCAGGCATAATAAGCGATGTATTGAACTAATTTTAAGTTAAAAAATCACTCCTTATAAGACACTAGAAATTTGAGAAGATATTTGAACTCAAAGTTGGCTATAACTAAGCCTAGAATCGATCTTAATTGATAACTTTTATTTTTCGATTTTGTCGCTTAATTCGTTATTACATAACGCAGTCCTATTGTATCGCGCTAGTGCGGTCCAACCTAAGACCGGGCGTTGCCGTGTTTTGGGTAGTTCCCAATGTTCTATGGAACTTGGCGTTATAGAACAGAATAAGATATTATATTCTTATTTTGTACTATGGGACATGTAATACTTTTATTTCTCTACTTGTTCTATATGACTCTTTACGATTAACTTATACTGGCCTCTTGAAAATAATATAATTAATCGTGTTATGGAAGACTTTAGGAAAATATGATTCCCATTGATCTACGTTATGAAACTCGAAAGAGAAGCTAGTATGTAGTTCTATGGAAAAAATAGGAAAGAAAATGTGTCATTTTGTTCGATGACGCCATTTTACATATAACATTGTGGGAACTACCGTGTGTTGTGTGGTGTGTTAGGTGGATACAGCGGAGTTGTTTACCATGGTCTTGCCGGTCCAGTCGAACTCGCCGTCGTCGACGTAGCCGCGGCGCTCGAACAGGTCGCGGAACATGCGCCGCAGCTGGTCGTAGTCGGGCGTCTCGAAGAAGTCCAGGCGCCGCACGTAGCGCAAGTACGTCGCCAACTCTTCCGGGTGCCCTTCGCACAACACCTGCACACAACCACGTGTTTAATGGGTATTTGATTATTTATTTTTAATTTATAAATCCAAGATTTAGCTATCGACCGACCGTCAAAAAATGTTTGCCTTTTCTCTAAAGTTGAACGAATTATAAAAGTTTGAATTCAAGATTAGACAGAGGGGCCAATTCTTCCTTTAACGTGTGAGTTCGACGACCGACGTCACAATCTCCGGCAGAATAACAGCGTCATCCGGCAGAATAACAGCGTCACTGGCCTAGCCAGCGACATTATGCTGAGTCGGGACCCTTTTAACTTAGTAGGAGATATTATTGTTATACATGTTTGTCTAAATGTTATGTACTACGTTAAATAAATGTTTTTCTATTCTATTCTATAAACCCTGGTATCAGTGTTATAGAGCCGCCAAAGGCCACTGACATGGCTCGTGTAACGACTAGATATTAGCCGGGACCAACGGCTTAACGTGCCTTCCGAGGCACGTAATCATCTTATTTTTCAGACAATCAGGTAATTCAGCCAGCAATGTCCTTACCAAACTGGGGAGTCTTTAAAATATATTTTTATTTGACAGTGTCCCCACCGGGATTCGAACCCGAAACCTCCGTAATAAGCTGCGAAATCTCGACCAGTCATCCACGGCAGCTGTTAGATTAGAGCGGGCAATAAAGGCTAATATCCTCACAAGACAATAGCGCTAAACATTCTCCACACAAAAAAGCGTTTTTAAAAGAAACAGACATAATGACACTTTAAAAATCTCTATAAATTGGATTTTCAACCCGCTTTCCTCATCCAGCCACCACCACCACCTTCCTCAGGTCATCAGTCCACCTGGCAGGGGGGCGTCCCACACTACGTTTCCGAGACGCGGACTAATTAATTTATTTTATATCAATTATTAAAATATGGTAAATACAGGAACTATTCATCATCATCTCCAACCTCATAAGGTTGGTTGTCCAATATGATTCTTGGAGACCTTTGTCGAGCAGTGGACGTCTTTTGACCGAGATGATCAAAAGGCCCTGTGGAATGGATCCTGGTGCTACAGTTATGGGGTCGCGAGGCCTCTGACATGGCTGGTAACGACTATTTTCCGTAATTCTAGTTTTACTCACTTCGATAGGTGTTGCTCGCTTGGTGTCACCAATTTTTTGGTATCTTTCTTTGAGTGTATCAGCTTTTAAACCCTGCCAGGGTAAGGAACCACGTAAAAAATACATAAACATATGCCCGAGAGCCTCTAAGTCGTCGCGCCTAGATTGTTCTGGAAAGAAAAGAAAATTTAAATTAAGGTAAATGTACTAGTTGCTTTGTCTAAAAATTTTCTCGTAAAGGTGAAGTCGTCAGACAGTAAAAGCTATATTTAGCATCTTGTTTAGAGCCTCTTCAAAATTAGTTTTCTTGAGGTTTCTGCTCATTTAATTACATACGAAAATTAACGTGAAGCCATTGTAGTACAACGTAGAAATATTTGTTCATATTAAAGGAATACTGACATGCCAAATACTTATATTGTTTCATTAGTTTACTTTTTTTTGTTTGCTTATTACCGGCCCAGGGAATGGCTTACCCTGCTCTGAATAAGGATGATCAGGTCTTCGTCAATGTTGGTCGACTTCTCACATAACTTTTAATTTGTACGTAGGCATTTTTTTAACCTGGTGTCTCCCGCACAGGAGTTAGCGGCCCTAGCCACCAGACCACCGGCGATTTGAATACCCATCCAGTTAGATAAATAAAGGTGCCAGATGAGGGCTGAAACTAGTCGAGTCAAAACTGTAGCTAGAGATACCGCAGTTTCATTAGCCCCAATCAGGTCAGGCCTTGCATGGTGCAGGTAACAGGATAGTCAGAGTAGGCGCTCAGTGGTTTGCGTGACGTTGCAGCCAATAAGCTTCTTGCATTCGATTTCTAGCTAGTTTGAAATATAAGGGACGTCGATCTTACCTTTCCCTAAATGTGTGTTTATTGACATGTATCTTGCGGTCCCGGTGAGTGACTTGTGCTCCCGATATGGGATATGTTTGTTTGTCTCTAAGTCTATATATTCTTTGGCCAGACCAAAATCTGAAACACAAACAAATGATTTCATTTATTAAGGCAAATAATTGAACAAAATCCGGAAAACCAGGTTTACGCCATAAAAGAACATTGCGACAAGGTCTAAAGTGGCTATTGATAAAATCCTACATTATCACAAACAATAAGAACGATATCATAATAATCTTATTAGTTCATCTCTTATATCATGCATGACGTATTCATATAATAAATAAGCAAGACAAGAAATCAAAAGAACGATAACGATAAGAAATTATACTAAATACAATATATGCGAAAGTAAATTTCTTGGTTATTGATTTTGGATGGTTTGTTTGTAGCAAGTAAAATTAGTTTCGAAGCGTTATCAATCTAATATTAGGCTTACTTTCAACAAAAATGACGATCATTGGTCTTAATCATGCCATACACACTAAGTTCGCCATATTTCCTACGTAAAAAATAACATACATCAACTGATTGAGTGGATAAGGCAGAATACAAAACGTTGTAGGCGATGCGTTTCAACCGCAAACCTTGTCGCCGGTGGATTGAGTTACAGTGCAGCAATTGATGTGTTTAGATAAATTAAAAGAATTACCTCTCTAACGTACTAAGGGGTTCTTAATAATTTAAATACTAAGCTTCTAAGATTGACGAACATAA
This sequence comes from Carpatolechia fugitivella, assembly GCA_951230895.1. Lineage (NCBI taxonomy): Eukaryota > Metazoa > Arthropoda > Insecta > Lepidoptera > Gelechiidae > Carpatolechia > Carpatolechia fugitivella. The sequence continues at coordinate 9,918,315 of OX579660.1, forward strand.
ATCTCATACTTCACGGAACTTTTGCTAGTTCAAACATATTAAATGAAAGGGCCGAAAGTGGTCAGTTTGTTCGTAATACAAATAAGATCATATGGTAGAAGAATTCTGTTCTGTTCTGTTTTTTCTAACTCATCGTTCACTGATCCATGATAGAGCCCTTTTTACATGAATAATTGCGGCACTTACCAATGATGTGGATGATTTTTTCCCGTTTAGTTGCTGTTCTACCTATCAAAAAATTCTCTGGTTTTACATCTCGATATATTAGATGTCTCGTGTGGACATACTCGATGCGATGTAACTGTAAAAACACAAGGAAATATTAGTCATAGTTCGTTGAACGTGCACGATATACAGAAGTTTTTGCACCAAACTGCAAGATTGAGATTGTATTTAATTATAAACCCATATGGCTGATCGAAGAAAACATGGCCACTAACAAGTTTTGAATATTCATGAGAAAACTTCTCAATAAGTTGTTAACAGTTAAAACTACTCGGCAACTTAATGGAAATTCCAAATTCTAAAATTAGAGTATTCTAAGTAAGGTAAATCTCTAAGTATTACTTTAGATAGAATATTTTACATATATTTCTTTAAACTTTCTCGGAATACAAGGACTAACATTTTTATAGCTTTTGCGTAAATTTTTTAAAAGAGGAATGAAGTTAGAACCATAACGTTGACTGCCATCGTTAGGTATACTTAAGTGCACTCTGAAGTTGCAGTTTTGCGCCAAAGCATTAACGCATTCCTTAAATTCGAGTACAATACAAAAATAGGCTTACCAACTGCATAGCGATCATTAAGACAGTCTTTAGTGAGAACCGGCGGCCGCAGAGATCGAAGAGGTCCTCAAGTGAAGGCCCGAGGAGCTCCATCACCAACGCATTGTATTTACCACACGGCCCGAAGTAGTACACCTCAGGAATCCCTTCCGCAGTCGACGGCGCTACACGAGTCAAGGGATCAGGGTAAAGGAAAGAGGGAGAAAGAAAACACAACTATTTTAGTACTCACATCGCACACACGAACATTGCTCTCGCTCCCACCTAAGACACAACACAGCACCCGATATTTGAAGACCGAAAGTGAAGCGAGAGCATTGCATCGTGACAAAACAAAACTTAGGTAAATATATTGTACCGTGGACGTCAACGACTATGATCATGGCAGCTGCCCTCGCATTACTTACCAGTCGACAGGTTTAGCTCAGACACGGGGTGGGAGAGGTAGAGGTTGCCTTTAAAAGATCTTGCTATCTTCGCATCAAGTTGTTTCTGGTTGAAACACAACAATTCGGATAAGGTAAATTTTCGGAGCAGGAGTATTAGTCCAGTCACTGGAGTCCTGAATTTTTCACTATGGCATACCTCCTCCTCTCCCACCTCCCACATCCAGAAGTCTGTACAAACATGTCGACCAGTAACAATTTAGTATATCGGAGACAGTGTTGTGTAAGACGGTCTATCTACGAGGATCGACAGCCAACACTTACGAGCTGCAAGGCAATCATAAGGACCGTCTTCAGGCGGAACCTGCGGCCGCAATGGACGAACAGGTCCTCGAGCGAAGGCCCTAGCAACTCCATGACCATAGCGTTGTAGCGACCGCCACATGTTCCCAAGTAGTACACTTTCGGTATTCCCTCTAGGCAAATACTACAGTCAGTAATGGTATTTAAGCCCCTGTATGTGATGTAAATATTTTCAGTTCGATACGAGCGATCGGTTGGTTGAAAGCTCGATTTTAGTTGTTTTTTTAATTTACTTTGAATATGCGTTCGCTTCGGGATATGTTTCAATGTAAATATTAGGATTGGTATAACGTTTATTTTTGCAAACAAGACTGGCACGCGTAACAATCATAACTATTCTTACAAGCAAAGATTTTTGATCACGCAAAAAATAACCTGTTTTTGAAGAAATATTTATATACTCAATCAACATCAACGGCCCGTTACAGTCCACCGCTGGACTATGAGCCTCCTCCACTTGAGTGGAGGGTTTTGCCATAATCTCCACGCTTGGCAGGCGGGTTGGAGATCGCAGATTAAAAGGTTACTGTATCAGAGAGCGCCCGTTCCCTGTTTAATGTGTAGTCCCTAAGTCGCCTCTTACGACACCCACGGGAAGAGTAGGGGTTGGTGACAAATGTATTCTACTCTGCCGTCACCACACGGCTAATTTATATACTGCCCAATACTAATTATATTCCCTCATTTGCCCTAAGTCATTCGCCACACACACAGTTACAATGCTAAACACTACTTATTACATGGAACTAAGTGGCTCATAAAATGTTAACAACTAAAACATTGGCGTTGACGCGAAAGGTCGTCATTCGGATGTTACCGGTGTAACGTCACAGATTATTATAATAGTTACCTACTGAAACGTTCCCATAACAATATTGAGGAAAGCTGTATTATTTAATTTAATATAGTAAAGAGACGAGACCTGTTGAAACAGATTTAAAATGACAGAGATAAAATGTACTTCTTAATGGTATTTTTTAATTGTTAATATTAAAATTAAATTAAGACAAAGGGATAAAATAAAAGTTATTCACTAGGGAAAATATCCAATCCATTTCATAGGACAACTTTACGAGAAGTGCAGTCGTATACAATAGGGAATATGCAAATTCTTTTTTTAATTCATTAATCGAAATATTTCAAGTTCCAGATAAACACATAAAAAATATTTTTTCAAATATCTTGCTCAGAAACAAAGTTATGAGGCTTCAAAGTTGATGGTTAAACAGAGAGGTCCGACGTGCCATGTGACGTCATAGGTCACGCGGGCCATACATCTGCCATAGAAAATGTTGTGTTCGTAAGAGGGACAGATATATTTGTTTAATAATGTTGTATCTAGTTTGTTTTTCGATCAATTTCGATTCTGTTTTGACTGTCAGTATTCTAATAATAAAAAAAACGAATTCATATTCCCTATTCAATACATTATGTATCAATTTAGTGGCTCTTTTATTTATGAACAAAAGGACAGAATAACCAATTTTAATTTAGAGCGTTGCGGTTTGACTCATAGGCTGTTTTTCATAAGAAATATCTAAGGCTAAATTCACACTGGCGCAGAGTGGAAGCGTCGCGTTTCTCTTTCTTTATTGAATAAAATATCAAGCTGCGTTGCTATATCAAGCTATATTGGCTTAACACTTTGTACATTACTTACTGAAGATAGTGTTCAATATATATGACGCGTGTCGCTTTGATTCTGCATCATTGTGGATTGAGCCTAAGTGATATTTTTATTGAAGCAGATATTGAGGGTAGATTGTTGACTCACCATGCGTGCCCAGCAGTTTGTAAAACCGGTACTCTAGATGCAGCTGCGGCGCCTTCGACTTCATTGGCTCCATTTTTATCGCTACATGCTCATTGTTGTAGAGATTTTTGCCTGTAAATAGAAAATAATAATTTGTTAGAAATATAATTGCTGGCAAAAATGGTATGAGAGAAAATTATCGGTAAGTATGTTATGGATATTGACAATTCCTAAGAAAGTAATAAAAAAAATACAATAGACGAGGCCTTATATTTTTACTATAATTTAAAAACTTTAGATCATTATTTTATTTCCGCAACCGAAAAAATACTATTTATGATTTGTTACGATCATTACAACTCATAAATAAACGAAAACATCTCTACTCTCCGTTTAAAGAAGTAAAAAAATAAGTAAAAATTGTAAGTATCTACCATTAGTAGTATGCCTACGTAAGTTTTTCCTTACAAATAGAGCCGTAACGTGTTATTAACTTTATTATTGTTCAAAGCAGCGACACAAGTCTGCGCGCACGCGATCTATGCGTCCATATTATTATCATTGCTAATTTGCTGTTCATCGCTGTAAACTAGTCATTTACTACAACGTGGTCCTTAATAAAGAGAAATGTTACGCGGAGGGATAACATAAAGTAGCGGTTCAAAAATTCGGATAACGGGGTTGGAGATGACGGCTACTTCCTAAACGGGAATGTGTAGTGTAGCAGATTGGTAGCGATTCACACACTCGCGCTCCAATCCTTAATTTAAGTTCGTCAGTCCTTTGCACTTTTTAAAGATTAAAAGGGGACAAGAGATGGCCATCCTAATATTAGAGCTGTCAAACATCGAATTTGAACCTTATCGACGCGTCGATTGCACAATTTTAGAGAGCATTACGTGCTCTCAGACTTAAAAATATCTTAATCTGGCCGCTATGCCCTTTTTTTAGATTATCATTAATTCACAATAATATCATTCGTTCATCTGAATTCATCACCTCTCTTTCATTGGTCATAAACGAACAAATCAACAGCCTCCGCGGCAGAGTTGTCGAGACTTCGACCTCTCGACCACACCTACACTCTAAGCCTACACTCTAATTGCATAGTACGTACTTCGAAATATAGTTTCAGGAGTAGGGGCAATACAGGCACCGCAGTAATCCACTATTAGCTTAGCTTTAATAGGATTCAAGGTGGCGACGTGGAATCGATCCCTTTGACAGGCTCTTCTCAGTTAACCGTGGCAACCAACGTGCCATTTCAAATACTACTTAACTAATGTATAGCCCGAGCCCCGAATAGTGTATCAACAAATCGTCCAAAATGTTTTCGAAATAAACAAGTTAGACAACAAACCTCGACGAAAAAAGCAGTAAAGAACCCGCAAACCCATACAAAAAATAATTGCGTTCTTAGTCTTTGTTCCCCAGGAAGCCAAGAAAATTAAATTAAAGTTGACGAAACTTGAATGAAAATCTTGCTTATCAACTGATTGCTTCATGTTTCATACTTATTAGACTAAAATATCATTAAGAGGTCATGGCGCGACAGGAAACAGTACCTACGTTAATTAATAAGCGTTATCATGATAGATACTGCACTAGGTTCATATTTTCTCGTGTTCTACTTACTATAGTAATGAAACATTTCTACAAGATTATACATACAACATACGAAGAACCCGATTATAGACTACTTTATATCGGCGCAAGTAAAATGTAGTTATGTAATATATGTAATAACATAATATAATATTATGCAGTATGAACCTGTCTTTCATATTGTCCGGCCCGATATCGGATATCGAAGCCGACACCGATTATGTCGGCAGTACCATTGGACGCCAGCAAGCCTACGGATGATAATGTTTGTATGTGTGCTATACGTGTATCTAACTAAATTGTCTCTGTTTGCGCAGAGCCAGCAAGTAAATAATCGAATGTGGATTCACTCATACGAAAGTAATTAAAAACTTTCAAAGTGTGTTTTATAGCTTACTAAAAAGAGTATAAAATGCTCCCTCTAAATATCAGCTTCCACAATGGGATGTATCCAATACCGCCTGTAGATCTTTTTTTGCGTCTCAAATACTCGTATAATAATATAATAATAGATTACAGCAAACAAAGTTTTCTATTATAGTCTCCATGATGACCTGCCCGCACTAATCGAGCAAATGGCCGTATTGGAATGATTTTGTCGGAAATATGTGAAAACAGCACAATACATGGTGTCGGCTATCGTCGTCCGACACCGATATCGGATCGGATAATGTGAAAACACTCTTACGTCTGTTACAAAATGTCTCGTCTGGTAACAATATCTCTAATAATTACAAAGCAAGAAAATAAAATAAAAAGACATTAATTTTTCGCTTTGTAATTATTATCATTACATATGATTACGTTAGGTATTTATTTAGATAGGAATATCTTTTCCCTAACGGTAAAACTTGTTAACAACTGCTCAAACTGAAAAGGCAATCTTTTTATAGGTAACTAAGTTGTAAGCACGTCGCCCTATTTCGAAAGTCTACAATCACAAATTGCTCTCCAAATATTTGAAGAGCAGGGGCTGTCAACATGTTACGAAGATTTCGTCGCATTTTCGAGTCGTGTTGGATGCCTGACGTTTTCTGTTCGGTAGGGTGCACTATTTGTTAATACTTATTACCTCAACGTCAACAAGTAAATATTTGGCGTATAGTATATTGAATTGACTATTCGATTAAGATCCTAATACGCTTATCTCATTTGCAAAAATGTTATCGTCTGCGTCACTACAATAAACTTTTGCCCAGCAAAGTATTCTTTAGTTCTAAAAAACATTTTAATTTGGTTTTAAAATTTAATTTAGAGTTGTTTAAAGGAACCATTATACGGAATCGGGTCCTTGGAATAAAAATATGATGTGGGAAAAATATCTAGTTGGTAAACAATAGAAACAGCCTGTACCGGTAAACTTGTATTACTTGAATATAAGTAGTTTATTACGATTGCACGTCCAAAGTAAGGCTAAGCAGAAGAAAAAATATAAATATTTTATTGAATTACTGACACATTTTTTTCATACAATATATATAATTTTAATTGTATATATACAAAGTTCTAATGACTAATTTTTTATAGAAATTAAAGGTCAAGTGATGATGTAATCGTGACACGAGACTGTAACCTTTAACCTTAACTTTTTTTTGTAGCACTCAGTTCAATTCCACTTACATTTGAATAGATACCTCTCGAAACATAGTAATTCTTAGAGTACCGCAAGCAAAGACGGTTTCCTATTTCAAACATACCACAATCACCCGATCACAATCGTGAGGTCGCGATATGAAGACTTAGTTATCGGTAAGAATTTTCTTCCATTGATTTCAACGGCGTATCGTGACGTCACTAGTATTGTACGCTTATCGATACAAGAGTACCTGAATTACGTAGTAATCTTAATCCCGAACATCTGCAGTTACGATTAGTTTAGAATCCGAATCAAAGGTTTAAAAAACCAATTTGGGAATATCACTATTAACTTTTGTAGAGAACCAGCCGGTCTCGTTACGAACTCGCGTTTTTACTTCAGATGTGCAAACGAAAATAACATGCCGCTTAAAAAAACGCCTATACCTTCGCAAACATAATCAACTAATTCTATGATAAAACCTTCCCTTCTTAAATTAAAATTCTATGATAAAAATATCCGATTAGGAGTCGGGACATAAAATCAAGGAAAATGATCGACAAAGCCGATCGATTTTGGTCGTAACGTCGTCCGCGTCATTGGGATAATAGTTTTTCTATATTTGTTAGCAGCTTTCTTTTCATTAACTAAAATATCTATAGTACTTACATTTCATATAGCTAACTCAATCCCGAATCTTGGCCGATAATATTTATTTTTCCTTTAGATCCTGTATCACTCGGGCCGATAAGGGTTCTAACGATACCCCATACATTCAAATCTGTTTAGGCATGGTGGAATAAACAAGCTCACATACATACATACATGAACCCTGAAGGCACTTGCACAGTGCACGCGCCTGTGAAGTTTGGTTTCGTTTCAGTAAAGGGGGCCCTCTTGGTGGCCCTAAACCTTGTCGGAGATATAATAGCAATTAGATCAGTTCATCAACGGCCCGTTACAGTCCACTGCTGGACTATGAGCCTCCTCCACTTAAGTGGAGGGTTTTGCCATAATCTCCACACTTGGCAGGCGGGTTGGAGATCGCAGATTAAAAGGTTACTGTATCAGAGAGCGCTGCTGCCCGTTCCCTGTTCAATGTGTAGTCCCTAAGTCGCCTCTTACGACACCCACGGGAAGAGTAGGGGTTGATGACAAATGTATTCCGACACCACGCGGCTAAGATCATAAGATAAAATAAGAATTAGATCAGTTCGGATAAAAGAAATCCTTCAGGGACCACAGAGGAAATAACTATAGATAATCCTCCTGTTAAATGGGATATCTGCATGGTGTCTAGTTGTTTTGGTAATATATGAAAATGCTTTCGAGTTTCGATGATGTACGTAACTTATTGATGGGGATCTTCTTTGCGTGTCGATGACAAATTAAATCCTTCTGGCCCAGAACTTAGCCACTTCGACTGTACTATTTGTGCCATTTGTGGCGTCCACCTGCTGCGAACAGGTGACCGTGTAAGGCAGGCAGGACAGGACACTAAATGAGCCATGGACTGCACCGTTCCACACTCACAGTCTATGTTTGGGTTTTCCGAAACTCCCCCTGAACCTAACTGAACATAATATTTTCCTTGCTCCAGCTGACCTGAGTCCTAAGTCGATTTAAAGACTTCCAGATCGGCCATGGTAATCTATGTCCAGTCGGTAGACTCTCAGAAAGCGGCACCAACGGATCCAGAAGCGATGTTCGAGCAAGCCACATATTGCATCTCGCTTGAGAGAGCTCAGCTGTGAGAGGGTCGACGTATTTTTAAAAACTTTTTTAACGATAACAAATCCCAATACCTGATGGGGATATTGATCTACGATAGTGCCCCTAATCGAACCACCAAAATGGGAAGGCACTTGATATCTAAGTTCTTCTACAAATTGTGAGCCTCAATTTTAAGCCTTTTCTCACTCCTAGCAAGTACAGTTCTAGTTCTACCTGCGGCTGCACGTGACTTATTCATCGACCCATGTTGATGACCCAATTAATATTAAAAGCGATATGGTTTACTGCCACTTCTCCGTTATAATTTGGATTTCTTTTTTATGCTTTAGGTGCACTTTTCCAAATGCAACGAAAGAGAAATCATGTGGCAATGAATTCAAAGGACAGAAACCAAAATGTTTGACCTCTGGGCTTCAATATGAACATAAAAATATTATTATTATATTGACTGTTTTGAGTTGTATGTAATAAGGATATCACATAAATGTCGGAATTTTAGTATCAAAGTTCTTATTACTTTCGTCAGAATGTTTTTGGCAACACTAGTTTTGGCGTTATCAATCGAAAGTCTTACAAAACATTATTTTTTTTACATTTATTTTGATAGGCGGCTAAATTAATTATATATTATTTTAAAATGCTTCGTGATTTTAATTTATTTTGGTGTGGCTGTTCAAGGCTAAGCCCATTTTGGTTGCTCCCCTTTGATGACCGTTTGCAACCAATTGAAAATATCGAATCTGTAATCAATTAACTACAGGGAATTATAATAATAAAGGTAAATTAGAATGTTTTCAAGCTATAGCCACAGATTAGAATATGTAGTAAGTTTTATGACCTTGATTTTTTTCTATGATAAGGGCTACTAGTTCTCTACCAACTGCTTGCACCTAAATCTGATGGACGCTACTGATGCTGCTGCCATGTCACCAGATTCTAGCCCGTAACTTTACTTGACATGACATCGTTAAAGAAGACATCGACGCAATTAACACATGAGAGTATCGGCGTCTTCCTTAATGGTTACTGATAAGTAAATATACCGAGTGACCAATCGCGACCTTCGCATTCGAAAAGTGAATAAATTGTTAGTCCTAATCAGTCCACAACGCACGGCGACACACGTGTGATCGTAATGTTATTTTCAGCGGACCAGTGCTGTCACACTAACGTCACGTTATTGACGACATGTTATCGCCAGAACTAATAAAGCTTGCGATCATTTCCTCGACAATAAGATTTTAAGAACTCTTGCCACCGTTTCTGGAAGCAACGCGCTAAACTGAAGCTCGTTGATACTTTTTTTTAAAGCGTTGTTTTAGAATCGTTGATCTTTTTCTTGATAGAAAACGAGAAAGTAAAGATGATATAAATCTACTAAACTATAATAATTATTATAGTTTTCTAAACAATTCATTGGCTCCAGTTCCACATTTTCCGCTTCAGTGACGCTTCAAGCCAATTCTACGCAGCCATATAATATCTGTCAGCTGTCCGCCATATGAAACCCTATTGCCCAGACAACAGGGCGAGAAGTCGTGTTGGTAAACACCCAGACAGATTTCGATTCGAATGCGTCAAGCGGGACGAGTTTACTATTGTTTCAGGTTATTGGGTTATGGTGTGAAGTGTTATGGTTTAGTTTCGTCATAGCGTTAAACATGTGGTTTTTAGGAGAGTCATTGTAAAGGTTATTTTAATTTATTTGCTCAATACAGCGTCATCGTTGAATAGAGACTGCATATTTTAATAAGGAAATCAGAGGATTGGAACTGGTATGTATCTGCGAGTGCTGGAACATTTTTAACACATAAAATAAACTAAAATTATATCCAAAGAATACACCTAATTAATACTTTTATAAGTGTACTGCCACACTCAGAGATTAGAAAGAGGATTAAACCTTTTCGAACAAATACTTTTATAAGTGTACTGCCACACTCAGAGATTAGAAAGAGGATTAAACCTTTTCGAACATCTGAGAGGAAGAACCAATATCCACTACCACATGGTATTAGAAAATTGAAAACAACCTAATGAACTTGAGAGACAACCAGAACCGAACACTCTGACGACGACGAGCTAACTCCATGAGATAAGGGGAAGAAGATGAAGAATGTAGATTTCATAAGTGATACTTTTATTTGCGTTATTTTTAACGAATTATTTATAAGCATTTATAAATAGTATAAAAAGTAAAAAGTACTCGTATAATCGACTATACATACTTAGCGAAACAAAATGTACGACTTGGATAATGTAGCGCCAAATGATGGATTGCGAATCACGATCAACCTACATAGCGGCAGCCCGGCAATAGTTACAAAAATATCTAGCCTTCTTAGTATTCAAATTAAGGCGAATCCCAAATAAGTTTACACTTCTTTCTTCCTTCCGAGCGGTAGAGCGTTCGGTGGTCATTACGGAGCTTCCGGGTTCGAATCCCGTTGAGGATACTGTCATTGACGACAAAAACCCTTTAGCGTTGGCTCTTTTTGGTTATGACATTGCAGGCTGAATCACCTGGTTGTCCGAAAAGCAAGATGATTTCGTGCTTCGGTCACGTTGGTCCCTACAAAAAGTAGTCGCTACATTATCAGAGGCCTTCGGTGGGTCCATAGCTCTATACAACATTCATTCATTCATTCATTCAGGGTTTTTCGGTAGTCGACGGTTGTCGACTTACAACCCACACAAGATATTGTACCCATCACATGAATATTGAATTTGATGATGGACTGTGAGGAAAGTAACAACATAAAATGCACCACCCTATCGCATGTACACAAGTCGAAGCTGCTATGCTGGGATAAGCAATAAGGCCACCTATTGACTCATCTTTTGTCCGAGTTTATGTTTTTTTTTCAATGCGCTTTCCAACGACAACATCATTTGAACATTAAGTTGAATGAAAGTTTCGTTATAAAGATAAGAAAACAAACATTGCTCACGACGACTTCGTGCAAATATAAATGCTATCTCGCTCCCACGAGCGAGATAACCCGATTGGTTTTCTTCTTGACATAAGTTACCAAGTTAAAAAAAAAATATTACATTTACTACTAAACTTTGTTAATTACATAAAATGATTAAATAATAATATGCAAAACAGCATTGATGTGGTTTTTTTGTCCTATTTGTTCAGGTTTGACAAAAGTGGAACCTAGCGCCACATAGCGAGCCTTTGTAGAACTAAAAGAAAAACCCCCATTCTACTTGGCGGATACCATCTTTGGGGCGTTGGCGATATGAGTTTTGGAGCATAGTAAGGATTTGACCAGTTTAGGGGTACCCGAGCCCCCAAAATATTAAAGAATATGATTGAAAAAGAAATGTTCCGATTGTATTCAGAATCTAATAAAAGTAAACCAAAACAGAATGAGATAGGATTGGTAATTTTGTTAAGAATAATAAGATTTGTTTATATCAAAGTCCTGTATTGTTAATGATTTCATTTCTAAAGAGCGAAACTTCGCCTTAGTCCTTTCACTGAAAGACTGTGAATACAAGTGAATGATTATAAGCCTATTCATTCCATTACAGAGAAGGTTTTGTTATTTTACTTTCAGCTTCTGTTGGCCCGATTCATATTTTTTGTAAGAAACGTTAAGCGCTTCCATACTATTAATAATGTAATATTCGTTCGTAAAGATCAGGATAATGTAATATTGTTTATGTATTATTTATGAATTAAATTTAGTTCAAATAAAAATAGCCAAAACCCAAAAAAATTACGATTAATTCGATTAGTAATCAAATCACTATATATAGGTATTGTTTCGGTATTACCATCATTTGATATAATAATAATAATAATAAATTATCGTACATTTCATGTTATAGTATTTATATTGGCAAAATCACAATAAACTCAAATTACAAAATACAGCAAAGTGTCGCGTTTTAAATAATAACTACTTCTACAAATAGGGAAAACCTGGACAATTCAAAGAAGTGATAATTATTGCATCAAATTCGTTGCTTCAAATGTTCCACTTGTTTAAAAATGTATGTGGCTATGCACCGTGAAATTTAACTGGTTGTTTTTCGTTATAAGGAGTGTTCAGTCCATTAAACTGAACAACTTTCCCCAAGGAACATGGGCTGTAAAACGACAAAAAAAATGGCCCGTTTTCATACAAAACCGCGCGGCCAGCTGATCGATTTACTATGGGGGAAGCAATATGTTCCTTGGGAAAAGTTGTTCAGTTTAATGGACTGAACACTCCGTTTAACGAAAAACAGCCAGTTAAATTTCACGGATAAAGCTTTTTATTATTTATTATAGTGTACTAGCTTAGATACATACGGACACTGAATATTATAATATAATATAATATAATATCATTCCAATCTTTCTCGATAAACACTCACTTTTCCTGTCCGAATTACACAAAATATCGACGGCCCTGTAGCCTAGTCGGTAGTACGCCTGCCACCGAAGCACGGGTTCGCGGATTCGAATCCCGCCCAGGGCAAACATTCGTGTGATGAGAACTTGTGTTTGCCCCGTGTCTCAATGTTGTTTATCTATCAGCTGTCTGATACCCATAGTACAAGCCCTGCTTGGTTTGGGATCAAATGTCTGTGTGTGAGATGTCCCCACATATGCGTTAAGCTAGTAACGGAATACGATAAGTGCCACCCCCACTTCCGCTATGGTTATGATTATTAACGGGACATGTAGGAAGATGATGATCAATATATTCGAAGAAACCGTCTAATCAGGCCAATTCGCGTGGGAAGTCTCAGCGACATTATTACAAAAGATAGTGGATTAAAAGGCTCGAGATTTCAGTAAGCGTTTGAATAAACTCGACTAATCGATCCGAAAATAACGCGCGGTTTATTTTGCGCTCCACAAGTGGAAATGCCCCCGTCCTAAAATATACCTCACAATGAGAAAAAAACCAACAAAACAAACAAGTTTGAGCGGCTATTCACAAGCTCTCGAATAATTTCGATCGATCTGTTACGACGGAGCTACGAGGTTGATTGCCGATTTATGAAAAATTAATGGCTAAGTGGATACCGTGGATTGGAAGCGTGGAATGATCATTTTAAATGTATACCTACAACCCCTCCAGTAAGTAGCGGAAACGTTCTTTTACGGATGTAGAAAAGCAATGTAAATCTTAATCTCGAGGGAATATAATTTGTACCAAATTATTATTGTAACTAACGTTTTTGACTTTCGTCTGTTGAACAATCAATATATTCAGGATGCAAAAGTACTTTTAATATTTCCATCTGCCTCTACTTACATGTTGCAGAAAAAGCAGTAGATCTGTTTGTAGATGTTGGATATTACTACTAGATTAGTATATTTACTTAAAGCATTTTTTTTTTTTTAATTTTTTTTTTCGGCAGTAACTATTTACCATCGTGGTGAAAAGATTCGCCAACCACGTGGAGGTGGTTGCCCAGGGTGCGCCGGACGTAGAGAGGTTGAGTAAGTACGTCGCTCGGGGTGGGCTCTTTTTTGGCAGTCTAGTTTTTAGAACAACACTAAACTTTTTTACGAAACTGAAGAATAAACGCTGCAAAAGAAAGATGATAAACATTGTCAGGCTCTAGGCTCACTAATTCGAATGTTCAGCTGTCCTAAACGTGCGTAGTTTTTGGCAACAAATAGAGATTTAAAGTATTTCAATGTATTTCAATTGGACATATTTTAGATGCACTGTCTTTATACTATGCGAGAAAGTTCTCATTATAGTATACCAGTAAATATTTTCATGCAAAGCCATCTTAAAATAATTCAATAAATTATCAATTGGTAAAAATGGGTACACTGGGCGCCCGGGGCGGGCGGGTACACTTTTTTCATACGCCAGTTTTGGGATTACATACGCTTTGATGAAAGAAATGCACTTCGTTTCGTTTTAACCAGGTGGTAAATGCGCTCAAATAACATGTGAGCGAAAACGTGTAGCCGTGTAACGTAGAAAGGGCTTCTTTAACACATGCTATTAGTATATATATATATGCAGAACTAATTAGGATTGTAGTCTAGATTTTAATCTTACGTAATAAAATTAAATTCGCTTGTTTCTAACTAATTTGATTTAGATCAGATTGTAAATTCTGGGAAATGCTGCCACCTAGTTATTTTTAAACGTCAATCGCTATTAAATTTTAGTTTTTTGGTGGCAAAATTTGGGATTGGGCATACCCAGGACATCATTTTCTCCCACATACAGACCGAAACCGTAACCTAATCTGCTGCAGGTTTAAACTGAATGATAAGTTAGTTTAGACTCATCTAAGTAGAGCATGCTTCACACGCTGCGATCTATAAACGAGCCAAACGAACGTAAGTGTGTGTGTATGTGTGTGTGTGTGTTTGTAGTGTATGGTAGTTGCAAGGTCGATGACCGACTTAACAAATAAGAATGAGATCATCAAGAGCTCATTATACGTCCTCGCCGAGGGGCTCGAACCTACCCTGAATTAGGGGATCGACCGCGCTGGCCCAGTGCAGGTCGGTAGACTTTACACACAACCTTTGGATCTCTTCGTAAGAGTTTGGAGGATTTCTTACGATGTTTTCCTTCACCGTAAGAGCGTCGAATAAACGTACATTATGAATTCTAAATACGAAAATACATTGGTACGTCGTCGTGGAGATCGAATCCGCGTCTCCCGGATGGAAGACCCCAGTCCTAGACAATAGACCACATATACGCTTTTGGGTCGCCTTGAAGAAATTGCTACCTTAGAAATAAGGCCGCCAATCTGTACATCCATTCTTTTATCTTTTACTCTCTTAATCCGAATCCTAATGTGATTTAAAGTATATTCTATATCCTGGAGTTGACCGCTGAAGGCCTGTGACGTAGTTCATGACATAGATCATAGTACCTACTTCCGCAGGTAATTGTCGAGACCAACAGTTTAATAAGCCTTAGAAAGCACGAATTCATGTATATTTTTACAATCGAGTGATCTATCCTGCAATATACCAAACAGGGGACGATCTTACAAAGTGATTTTGGGAGTCTCCCCACCGAGATTCGAAATACATACCTCCAGATCGAGACCCGCACGCGCTTACCACTAGACCACAAAAGCTATATCGGGATGACACTGCCAAGTAATTTGAAGTCCACGAAAAAGCATGGTGTGGTATCGTTTAGAGAAGAGATCTGGAGGACTGCATCGCGTAGGTGTATCATCGCGATACCGCATCGCCTCTAAATCAATGCAGTCGCCCGTATGTCTGCAGCGCTGCAAAACGTCTCCGTCTGTAATCGTTTAAGCGTAGAATACTCTGAATAACTACCGCATAATTCTAGACTAGATAGCTACAATATACAGCTACTTCCTAGTAGGTACAGGTCAGATTAATTGATACTGCCATTCTGCACGCGAACAACCCGTCGAAGGATACCGTATCATGTTCTCTACCAATATCGTTAATGGTGCCTAAAACATTTCTATTAATGATATACCGTATATCGAGCAGATTCAGGGAATCGCGGATGAAATACAATATGACATCATAGACTTATTTTACCGGAGGGCCTTGTGATTATCTGTTTTTCAAGAAATGATAATACATTATCTGATAAAATATTCTATTACATCAAAAGTCTTTACAGCAAATACCTTTATGCTAACAAATCAAGTTACGGGCCAATCAATAGGGCGATTTGTAAGTTGTGCGGATTCGCGAGTCGCCTTGACCACGCGGTAAGCAGCCTTGCGAAACGCATCGCCTAGCTACGTGGGACACGCCCTTGAAAATTACTAGTCTGCAAGCCATTAAATTAGTATAAGTGATCTAGAACTGTAGACAAACAAAACATGATGCCAATCAATAGGGCTGGCAGTATGAGTCGCGGATTTTCGAATTGCCTTGACCACGCGACGCTCTTAGTAACCTTGCGAAACTCACCGCGCGCCCGTGAAAATGTCTTTACCGAACGCGTAAACTTTGCATAGCGGTAACTTTAGGGTCGGGCCACACTTATCGACGGCGATCGACGGTTTGCCTATACAAAACGCGCGCGAAGTATGGAAATCCTTTCGCATCATTCGCCGCGTCCGATTTTATTCAGATTGATATATAATTGACTTTTTATGTTTTGATATTTCCGTTTCATGATTTAACATATTATTACTTTATTAAATTCTTATTATTTTGACATTAAAAAAAAATTATTATTATTATATTTTGGTAGTTAATTATTGTAAATCGATCGTTGTAAATCCATGTATTTATATTATTATTATTTTCCAATACAATGTAATTTGTTTAAGGAATAAATGATTATGATTTATCAACTTTAGATAGAGCATCGTCGTCTGTGATGTAATTGTAAAGTAGTTGTTTAAAAAGACGGACTCGGTACGAACACTATCACTTCCCGAAGTCTTTTCGAATTTCGAAATCATATATTATTATTACGTCATCATGATTTTCAACCCTAACATCCACCCCCTGTTGGATATAGAACTCTTCCCTACTGCACCTTATCATCCCGTGCCCGCTTCCATTTTGATCCTGTCAAAATGGCAATGTCATCTGATCATATCGGCCTGGTATTAAATAGTGGTCTGTCGTCCCCCATAATAATTATTATGCAAGTTCATTCATGATAACTGATAACTGTATTTATGTTATATTATAGCTATCTGTGCCCATTACTGCCCATATTCTTCCTCAGGGAATAAAATATTTACAGAAGAAATATTTTCTGTTATCCTTGCGTTAAACCGTCGAGAGTTAATTAAAACA
Source organism: Carpatolechia fugitivella (assembly GCA_951230895.1). Taxonomy (NCBI): domain Eukaryota; kingdom Metazoa; phylum Arthropoda; class Insecta; order Lepidoptera; family Gelechiidae; genus Carpatolechia; species Carpatolechia fugitivella. The sequence goes on from OX579660.1 coordinate 9,935,263, forward strand.
ACATTAATTGTAATACTAATAATATTATTTTAATTTGAAACCTAAAGGATAGGAAGCGTATTGATTGAAGGCACTGCGTCATACGTTGACTTCGGCAACAGGCCTGGCAGGTGAAAGTGTCTTAATGTCCTTCTACGGACATTGAACTTAGTCGACACGTTATTCATGTGCATATCAAATCAATATTTTTAAAAAACTTATACAGAAAGCTGCTATCTCCGAATGTCGTGATCGATGATGCGGTTATTATTACTACTAATGTTTATCAATGTAGAATAGGATACCGCACAAGATAGTGGTCGTGACAAGACTTTGTGCGAACACCTAACTTTGTGACGGTCGCGATAAACATGCAATATCATACACAATGTGTATATTAACTTTTCCATTTGAATCTGAATAATAATAGATATTAGATATTCCTTTACTTACTATAATTATCTTATTATTAAAAACACGCGTCACCATAGCTCCTTACTAGGATTTCACTGTGATAAATAAATAATGTTAATACGAGTATCACACATAAATGATGAATATTATTGAATGCCGTGTAACATACACCGATAAAGACCAATAACTGAAACCCGGAACAGGTAAGTGCTTATTCAAAAGAATTAAGTATTCAAAATGTTGTAAGTAGGTGATTTATATTACAACTCATTCATAAACACTTCTTAGGATGCATATGTACCACACTTTATACGAATATAAGCGAATATTGCAAGTTTTACAGTTAGTATCTTATTGGTGAATAAAACATTTTCGGTTTAGGTACATTACTACGCTATTTTTGCACGTTTAGTTTAGTGAATTGACCTTATTTTGACGTCATTAAACAAGTTATATCCTAAGAATTCTGTTTTTGAACGACGGTATTTTTTATTGACTGTTCAACACACAAAGGTAAAATACTGAATCGTAAGGATAAAGTTTATAAATCAAATATAAATAGGATATGCATAGCTGGATCGCTCTAGTTCAGGGAAGGCTCGAGCCTCTAGGTGGGGACGTATATGAGCTGTTAATGATGAAAGCTGGATGGAAAGAAATAGTAATGAAGATGTCCTGGACATAGCGAGAAGAGAGGTCATATGAGGAAGCCGTTCGAACATCTGATACGACTTGACAAATTTTCCTAAAACATAATAGAAGGGGAGGTGGAGAAGAAAAAGAAGAGAGGAAGACCTAGGAGAACATTCATAGAGCTAGAGAAGGAAGGAATAAATGTTGTGTCGTATATCAGGAGGTCAAGGAGAAAACGGAGAGCCGAAAATAATGGCCTTCCTTCACTAACAAGAGCGCAGCTCTTATAGTTTAGATATATAAATAGCATGAGAACCAAAGTATCATTGATAGAAAATATATTAGGTCCTTACATATGAAATTGGCGTTTTGTCGTACTGGCCACTTTGATCACAAATTTCTCCTATTTGGTTAGGAATTCGAAATTCAAATTTATACAGCTATTTCCACATGTAGTTGTGTTTCGTAAACCGTCATTCATTTGTTTTTTTACTTATCTTTTTTCTGTTTGCATCGCTCGATTTACAAAATGGAAAATTTGAAATATCGCGTTATTTACGAGTACGAGTTCCACCGTGGCACCAGTGCTGCGGAAACGGCTCGAAGGGTTAATGATGTGTATGGCGGTTGTGTCGCAAAAGAAAACACAGTGCGTTTTTGGTTCCAACGTTTTCGTTCTGAAAATTTCGACCTGCAAAACAAGCCCCGTGGACGGCCGGAGAAGTTGATAATGAAGCATTGAAGGCTATTGTGGAAGCGGATCCATCGCAAACCACGTCCGAGTTAGCTGCAGGCTTCGGTGTTAGTGATAAAACTGTTTTAATCCACTTGAAGCAAATTGGGAAGATTAAAAAACTTGAAAGGTGGGTTCCTCACGAATTGAGTGAAGCAAACCGGCAAACGCGCGTCAACTGCTGCGTTACATTACTTGACCGGCACAATAACGAAGGGATTTTAAATCGAATCATTACCTGTGATGAAAAGTGGATTCTCTACGATAATCGGAAGCGCTCATCGCAATGGCTGGACCCTGGCAAGCCAGCCAAAGCCTGCTCCAAGCGAAAATTGACCAATAAAAAGTTACTTGTAAGCGTTTGGTGGACTAGCGCCGGTGTCGTTCATTACAGTTTTCTCAAATCTGGCCAGACGATTACGGCAGATGACTATTGTCAGCAATTGCAAACCATGATGGAAAAGCTAGCTGGTAAACAACCGAGGCTGGTCAATCGCTCTACGCCACTGCTGCTTCACGACAACGCTAGACCACACACTGCACAACAGACGGCTAGCAAATTAGAAGAGCTTCAATTGGAATGTCTAAGGCATCCACCGTACTCCCCGGACCTTGCTCCAACAGATTACCATTTTTTTCGAAATTTGGATAACTTCTTGCAAGGGAAAAAATTCAACTCAGATGGGGCAGTCCAAATCGCCTTCAAAGATTTTATTGATTCCCGTCCGAATGGTTTTTTTAGTAAAGGGATCAATGAACTACCTATGAGATGGCAAAAGTGCATAGATTACAATGGCTCATACTTTGATTAAATAAATATACTATATAAAAATTTTTCGACTTTTTGTTCCTCCCATACAAAACGCCAATTTCATATGTAAGGACCTAATATATCTAAACTATAAGAGCTGCGCTCTTGTCAGTGAAGAAGCAAACATGCTAGAGAACGTATTCACGCGCTAGAAGCTATCTCGGAACTAATCTAATTTTATTAATGTTTATCTATCACATCACGATAAATTTGGAGTGTCGATATAGTGATCGAGATACACAGAGGTTGCCGCTAGTCTTTTGGCGTAAGTGGGAAGTTAAATATTAACATTATTTAAGGTTAGCTATTTTACACGGAGAGCTAATTTTTATGTGACGTAGTACGTGGTATTAAACTAATTTTAAAATGTTTATTGCATCTGTAAAAAAGGGCACTAGAGATGCAGATGTCTCACGTCACAAAAGGCTCAATGGGGCTGACTATGTGTTGTAAGTGCTGACTAAGACAGAGTTCGCCGAAATTGACACAGCCGGTTATATTGTAGGCACGGAATTTGCTACAATATAGATAGAATACCCATGGTACCAGGTCGCTTAGTGCTAGACGTTGTCGTCGCGTAACTTCGGGGTTAGTCAATGGCGAAAAACCTGACAGAATCCCTGAAGTATTCTAGTACTGACCGAACCTAAGTTCATCAAAGTTGCTCCAGTCCACAAAGGGGAGCAACCAAAATGGGCTTAGCCTTGAACAGCCACTTCAAAAAAAAAAAAAACACGAAATATTTTGAAATAATATATAATAAATTTAGCTGTCTATATGGGAGTATCAAAATAAATGTAAAAAAATAATGTTTTGTAAGACTTTCAATCGATTGATAACGCTAAAACTAGTGTTGCCAATATACATTCTGACGAAAGTAATAAGAACTTTGATACTAAAATTCCGACATTTATGTGATATCCTTATTACAGACAACTCAAAACAGTCAATATTATAATCATATTTTTATGTTCATATTGAAGCCCAGAGGCCAAGCATTTTGGTTTCTGTCCTTTGCAGACGTGGGAGTTGGGATTGGGTTCACTATTATAACGCCCAACCCTAACTAGAAACTACATAGGCAGAATGCTAGGGGGTGTACGCCTGACAATAAATGTAGTCAATGGGACTGGCTAAAATTTTGTCAAGATTTCTACAAGCTGTTCTGTTCGCCAAATTTATCGCAACTAATAATTTTGCTGATGCGAAAGTAGGACCTCATTATTAGGAACAACAGTTCTAAATTTGAATGTATACCCTAACCTTCGATCACAGAAGGGGACCCCAACAGCGAAAATCAATCAATGGCCTGACAGATATGGCTGGCTGTAAGTTTAGCAGTACTGACCGAGCTTGAGTTCGCCGAAGTTGCTCCAGACTATCATTTTTCAAACGCGGAAGTAAGACACTCTTTAAGATAAAACGCTCTAAAAGATCAAGGGGACAAAATGCTAGGGGATGTCGTCGCATGACGAGGCAACAGGTCTATTCAGGCAGGCTGGGTAAAATATTGATAAAATTCATACAAGTATTACAGTATTGAATTGACCCGAGACTAATTCGCTGTAGCCATATTTTTTTAGAACTTCCCGTAGAAACATCAGTTCTAGAGAGTCAATTCAATCCCAATTAATTTGCCTAAAACTAGATGGCTGTAAGTTTAGCAGTACTGACCGAGCCTGAGTTCGCCGAAGTTGCCGCAGCCGATCTTCTTGCCGACGCGGAAGTTGGGCCCCACCATGAGGACGCCCGAGGACGAGGTCACGGAGTGCCTTGAGGTGTGCATGGCGCTGCTGCCGCCGACGCCCGCGCGCCCGCCCACCGCACCGGTCGCGCTGCAAGACAAAACAAAACATCAGAAAAAAGTTCAGGTGATGCGCAAGCCTTCTTTCTTTCTGATGGCGCCTGACATGATGATTCGTGAGAAAAGTATAGTTCGCGCGCGATTCAAATGCAGCTCTAACTATATGTGACCTCTATGGCCACAGGTGCATCCAGATAGTCTACAGGGGGGCCCATTTAGATGGGTCAGTATGGAACTCTGAAATTATAACAAATAGGAAAATCTGTTCTAAGGAACCATGTCATCGATTTTAGTGACAAGAAAAACTGCATTTATAGATTAAAAAATACTATTCCTTAAATTGTTTTTTTTATTAAGTTTATGAATGAATAAATTAATATATCAATCAATCAATCAATCAGCCTACTGCAGTCCACTGCTGGACGTAGGCCTCCCCAAGGGCACGCCAAAGCGCACGATCACCCACTTTCCTCATCCAGCCACCACCAGCGACCTTCCTCAGGTCATCAGTCTAGCTGGCAGGGAAATTAATAAATATTAGGTATAATAAATATTTCTATGTCTTATAGAGTTACCCATGCCCCCATACTGGCCCATCTAAATAGGCCACCCTGTATACTACGTACGTTTCTTGGTATGTATGAATCGTGTATTCATAAATTTATTCGCCAACATGGTAAAGAAAAACACCGTGACGAAACACACAGCCTATGAAAAACTGAAGGTTGTATGCATGCTTGTGAAGATGATGTGCACTGGAATATACTTAGAAGTTCCTTAGTAGGTTAAAATTAAGCATATATGCATATTAACTGGTAGGAGTAATGCACAAAAAGAAGAGAATAGATCGTCGTTGTTCTGAAACAAATTCAGTCTGAGCCTAGCAGACAGTCAAGTTAAATATAGACAAATATGTAGAAGGAATGAAATAGCAAAACTTAATAAATCTTAACATAAATAATACAGAAAAGCAAGCTAGTTTAAAAATAAATAAGCTGATGAATGAAGAAACAATGTAATATATTATGTCGCAGTAAGATAGTTGTAGCTGTAATATGATCATATCACTAGGAATATGATCATATACCGGATGATAGTCATACGAAATCTCCTATGTACTATCTTACTAGGGATATGATCATGTCACTAAACTAATCTACAACATTCTTTGTTCAATTGGCAAGGTATGGTGGTACATGGCATGGCAGTATAAACAGTCCTAATTCAATAATATTCTAAGCCAAGCAAGTTCTTATTTATTTTTTCATTGCAATAAGATAAAGTTAGTAAAACCTCAATATTTTCTCTACACATGAAAATTATTTCAGAGAGGTAAACTCACTTGCACATTGATTCGTTAAATGATTTATGGTATATTGTATAGCAATAACACTGTCGGTAAACTAGGTATTTTAATTTTACAATTTTATTATGGATTATGATATTTTATTAATTTTACCTGAAACTTCTTTTAAACTTCATGTTACACCAAAGTGTTTGGTATCCTAAAAACTGAGGTAGATTTTAACATCTATCTAATAATTCAATGAATAAGATTAAGATTGAGTTAAAACTTAGACACTGTCATACATATCAACACTAGATTTTTTCACAGTAGCACATCCTACAAGGTAGAAACAATCTGTCTATTAGTTTATAGTACTTCACTTATATGTGTAGGCTAAGGCAATTGTAAAGTCACAACTGACTGAGGCTTGCTGATACTCTGATAATCTATACAAGCAATAATCTTATTAGCTTGTCCTATTATTGATGTCACATACATGTCTTGACTTTGGTACAAAAATATTTAAGTTATTGAACTTGCAAATGTGATTTAAATGTGATTATGTTTATCTATTCAAAATTATGATATTTCAATCTATGTAGATATATTTCATAATATAATTATGGGGCAACTTTTAAATTGAATTCACCA